>OU611795.1:13705964-14941285 GCA_914767645.1 Hydraecia micacea
TGATTATTTCGTAGATTTCTACTAACAAAAAAACGAGATTTACTTGAAACAAATACGTGGACTTTTTATTAATACTGCATCTTATAATGTATCGTCGTTATTGCAATCTAATGTTATTTTATCAATTTCTTTCTTATACTTTCTAGCTTCCAGCCAATACTGCCACACAATCCAATTTGTATGTTAACGTCTTCATTATAAAGTTGGTTATACAATAGCAGAAAAGCTTCAATAAAAAATTCGACACAATACCTAGTGTTACTCACATTAATCATTCGAAACCAAATTGTTTTAGATCAGAGCCGATCCTTTTTTCCATTTTCATTCTTATTTTCTTGTCATAAAGTTCAAATTCCTTTGTATTTTCCTGGCTACTTAAGGCGAAGCTCTCAGTAAGAGCGAAAGATTGACATTTAAATACTTAAGTGGAAGTGAAAGGCTGAGAAAATGATATTTTTGATTAAAATTGGAAAATAATTGCGTCTCCCACGTAGATGCGATGGTTCACGTAATGGTTATAGCTTTTTTTAGTCGTTTAGTCGACTCCCGGTCGCCACTAAACTGGTTATTTCCGGTTATTTACTCGTTTTTGGCGCACTATTCTTGGGAAGCTGACTATCAGTGATGAAATCTCTGTTGTGCTCAAAGATTTTGGGAGATAACTTAAACAGTTGGATTTTGGAAGCTTGTTAGCGTGTCTAGCTTCCGGTCTATTGTTTGAGTCTGGATTCCCAGTACAAAGCCAATTGAAGCACACTGTTGGATATACGTTAGAAAGCAGATATCGATTTGCGGGATGTGGTGCAAGCGAAAGATGCTGCCTGTCTTCTTCCTTTAGGCCTAGGGATGAGGACTGGGTAAAGTAAACGAAATTCTATTTAGTCCGTCAGTTAGATTATCAAAAAATAATGGACACATATTTTTTCTTGTGTCAATCAACCAAAAAAATACAAAGATAAAGCGTGTCAATGTTTGGGAGTGGGGGCTCGTGACGTCACGTTTAGGTAAAAATTGTACCAAAACGTGACGTCATGCGACATTTCAAATCAATATATCTCTGTAATGTTTTGATTATGTGAAAAAAGAAAAAATACGTGCCCATTACTTCTTAATAATCTACCTGATAGACGAAGAAACAAAAGTTAGTCGTCATCCCACTCATTCAAAGACTCCTTGCTTAATTTATTTAGTAGTTTGACTTTGAAGTAATGCTTGAGTCTTAAGTGAGGTTCTGTAACAGGGGTCTTAAGGCTGCTGTTCCACCAGAGATGTGCTACGCAGCTACGCAGCTATGCTGCGAGGATGTGAAAGCTAAGCTACGAAACTACGCGACCGTTTCCACTAATGCTAAGCTGTGTAGCGGAGCGAGTAAGATGTGGTATGTAGATGCGCCGCCGTGGGGTAGCTGTGGGAGGAAGTTGCGCAGCTCGAGCTATGCGATGTATTGATAGTAGGGAAGGCACGGGGAGTACAAATCTGCTCTGCAATAGCTACACCACTCGCGCATCCATAGCTCCCATCCATGGCACGCATATATACCCAAGTAGCACAGAAGGCAGTATAGTAGTAGGCTGCTAGGTAACGTCAGTACTATAAGCTGTATAATCAATCAGTAAAAGAGCAGTATAGCATGCTATTCCGCTCTTATACCTCTTAAATGGGCACAAATAATACAGCTTTAAGTTCAAAAAACTGAATAGTGGCAGAATAGTGGCATTACAATAGCAATTTAAGAGGTAACAGTAGTGTAAAAAGCTGATAGATAGCAATTTAAGCGAGCCAATGTGATTGTTTATGCAGGCTAGAGCATCATTTGAGGGAACAACTGACCTATCAAATTGTAGTTTCTATATAGTTTGGTGTCCAAATTCTACATTAAAACGAGTTTAGTTCACATGTCCTCCAAATAATAACTAAAATAATTTTGTGATCCGCTAACGCCGCATACGCACGCTCGCCATTACAATTTAGTTTTGGATAATATTTTTTTTGGATAAATAATTGGATAAACTTTTGTTCTTTACTCGTTAATTGTATTAAATATTAATGGTAATGCAAGTTTACTGTCAAAGTAGGTACATATTAAGTGTTAAAATTTTCACGCGCCCTAAAAATAATGCATTTTTAATAAAAAAAAAAAATATTACAAACAGTGGCGATACAAATCATATTCATATTTTCCTTTTTTATGTTATTTAATTGTAATTTGGTTGTTTATTTCTACATTATGTGTATGAAAAAGTCATAAAAATTCATTATAAAATGTTAAAATCAAAGTAAATAAACAATGTTTAAATAGTTAAATTTAGGTTATCACATGTAAAATGGTGGCGATCATATATCAGCCATGTGAACTATTTAAACTCTAAATTAATTATGTTGATGGTAGAGAGGTTCACATGTGTACCATTATACTGAAAATGTCAGTAAGTTATAGGTTTCGTGAACTTATTAAAGTCCAATGAGTATATATAACTATAAAGTGTAATTAAACCTTACAAATTAATGGTGTTTCATGTGAACAAATAAACAGTAAATAACTTTACTGGTGACTTAAGAAGGTACACATAAATGCCTTAAGCGTTTTTGTGACCTATTAAAGTTCTTTCATACAGCACAATAACAAGGCTGATTAGCAGGATAAAGGTCTAAACATGTATTGTTTTTAGCATTCTAATACTCTAGATGTAAACCTCATTAAATCTTTTGCCTCCATTGATGTTCACATTAACTTTATTATAATGCTAGCAATACAACATGACATGTGTAGTCCTTAAAGCAGCAATTGACGTATTTCGCTTCCGTTGAAATATTGTTATGCAGCTTGTAAAATGAAAGCTGTAAAGAAGCGTCGTTTTCATCCTCTATAACACCAATAGTTACACAATAGGACATTATTACACTTTTAAAAATAAAGTATACAGTTTCTAGTAGCGTTCTATGCTTAAGGTTCACGTGTGGACTACAATAACTATTCACAAATTCTTTAGACTCACATTTACACTAAATGTGAACAATTAAAGCTGCCTTTGTGCTACTTGGGTAGGTATAACATACATACATAATCAGCCTATAATGTTCCCACTGCTGGGACACAGGCCTCCTCTCAGAGAGAGAAAGTGGGCCGTAATCCAACACGCGGGCCCAGTGCGGGTTGGTAGATGTCACATGTCTTCGAATTTTTGGTTCTAGGACATGCTGGTTTCCTCATGATGTTTTCCTTCACCGTTTTGAGAGCAGTGGTGATGAAGTGATTTATACAAAGTAAAGCGCCTGTCTGGATTCGAAGCTACGACCTACTATTCGTAAGTCGCGGCCGTTACCACTTGGCCACTACTGCTTTACGCATACTTCCGTATAAAAAACATAGCTTAGTTGAACGCGTTTCCACCAGTGCTCTATGTGAACCAATGAATATGTTTGGTGGATATCAATCGCATCCATTAGCACATCGCTGTGGAAAAGTAGCCTTAGTGTCCCCCGCACTAACTATTACGAAAAAGAAAAGAAAAAGGTTTATTCTGCACAAACAAAAGGCACATTACAAATAAAATAAAAATAAAAAAGACATACAATATACACATACAACGTAGTCAAAAGCCTCATACTCAAGCTTAAAAATGTTGACAATTTTGTCCATTGCTTGATGTTAGGGCCAGGGACCAAAGACAACTGCTACCAGTCAATAAAACCTTATGATATTGAAAGAATGAAAGAAAAATAGGTTTATTTGTTACAAAAACAAGTGCATACAAAAGGATAAGTTCCCTCAAATAATAAAAAAAATTGCATTGAAATACAACGTCGCAACGCTGTAAGCCTTTTGGAAACTTTTCCTGTTGACAGCGATGCGGACGAATTTTTTTATGCACTCTGATTATTTCCCCTCCTTTTGTGAGTCATCATCTCCCTAGCCTTTTCTCAACTATATTTGGGGTCGGCTCCAGTCTAACCGTAAGTAGCTGAATACCAGTATTTTACATGGAGTGACTGCCTATCCGACTACCACAACCCAGTTACTGGGTAATACAATACCCCTTTGTAAGACTGGTGGTCATACTTCTGACGACCCGTAAGAAATGTCAACGATCCAAAAATGATAGCCAGGACCAACGGCTTTAAACGTGCTTTCCGAGGCTTTCCGAAGGGGTCTCGGTATATTAAGAATGGTCACCCATCCACGGACCAACCGCGACCAGCGTAGCTTAACCTGATCGATCGACCCGTGCGGCTGTTATTACTTAGCCACAAGCTAGTGAGAGGCAAAGTATAGCATACCAGCGCTGCGACATTTATTTTTTAAATGTCGCAGCATCATGCTGAGATAGGAGCCTTTTGGCCTCGTATAGGATTTTCTGTTTCATTTTTCTTTTTGTTACCTTTTTTTTTATTGTATAACTTTATTTTTTATTTTTTACTGTGTTTAGTTTAGTTTGTGATCTTCCTGTACGAGTCGCAATAAATACTTTTTCTTTCTTTCTTTCATAATATTGAATTCTAACACAGCTTCTTGCCAAATGCAACGTATGCGTGCAAGCAAGCGCCAATACTAGGAATTCTGATAATTCCGTAGACATAATGGAGTGTGAAGATATAGATATAACAAATACTGTTACAAGGCACCAAGTTGCAAACACAGAGCTACTTGGAGTAAACACAGATGTAGAACAGTTTACTAGAAAATTATTGGATGCTGTTCGTCTAGCGGTTTCAGTTCCGTGTCTAGCATTTATAATCGAAGACTTCAGACAATCTTGGTACGGATATCAATGTTAAAGACACTTTATTTCATACATAACATACATAATCAGCCTATAATGTTCCCACTGCTGGGACACAGGCCTCCTCTCAGTGAGAGGGAGTGGTCCGTAATCCACCACGCGGGCCCAGTGCAGTGGTGGCCAAGTGGTAACGGCCGCGACTTACGAGTTGTAGGTCGTAGGTTCGAATCCAGACAGGCGCTTTACTTTGTGTAAATTATTTCATCACCATTGCTCTCAAAACGGTGAAGGAAAACATCGTGAGGAAACCGGCATGTCCTAGAACCAAAAATTCGAAGACATATGACATCTATCAACCCGCTTTATTTCATACTTATTGATAAATACGGTTCCTGGTACTTATAAGGCACTAACTTGGCCCGCGTGGCGGTCAGAAATTATCCCATGGCAACGTACTACTGGCTTACCAAGGTGTATCGAATTAACCAATAACTGGGTTGTGGAGGTCAGATAGGCAGTCGCTCTATGTAAAATACTGGTATTCAGCTGCAACCAGTTAGACTGATTTTTTTTACCTTTTGTTGGCCGACTAATTTTTATTCTAGATGCATCGTCTTCACATATAACTATATAATGAATGTATACAAAACTTGTAAAACATTTTAAAAGAGTAACGGTGGAGTTTCTTGCCCATTCTTCTCCATACGAAAACTACCTTTTGGAATGGGCGACTAGAATCAATTCTTTTTATTATAATTTTTGACGTTCAAAAGTGCCTTTAGTGTGCCTAATTGAAATAAATTATTTGACTTTGACTGGAAGCCGACGCCAACATAGTTGGGAAAAGGCTAGGCAGACGATGTAGATGATGAACGTACTACTGGCATAAAAGTATTCTACGTCCTATCCTAGGTTATGGTCTATCTGTGTGCCAAATTTCATCGAAATCCATTGAGCCGTTAAAGGGGTGAAAGGGTAAAAGAAAGGTAGACCGACAAACAGTATAGATCTAAGTGCTAGAAACTGTATCAAATTCTACTTTACATCCCTAGTCATAAGGGTCTCTAAAATTCTATCCTATACGGTGACTGGGTTCGCACGTGGCAGCTATCAGGACTAGCATAGTTCACTAAACTGCGTGGCTGTTTTCCAAAAAGTACATTGTTAGCATTATCCAACTTTATTTGCTTCCGTGCTTCTCCTTTGAAAGCGTTCCTAATACCAGCCTCATCCAAACAAAAACCATTCGACGATTATAGTTGTCACACATTACCAACTTACTGAATAAACGTAAACTCTAGTTTAAATTAAAGATTAGGATATTTTATTTTGCAAATATGGGTACAGTACTTGGTGTTATAGGGAAACAGGTTCATCCATATTTTACCAGTAAGCATGCAAAAATTACAAAAAAAAAAAGAACTAATTGACTAAACTATAACTAAATACAAAATTTTAATAAACAAACAGATCAAGAAACGACACAAAACCAAAAACATTATTGTAAACAGTCTAAGTTTAATTTTTTTTATCAATCAAGAATACTGTTACACTATAGTATGCTTTGACTGTCAAATAGCTTCACAGCCTCTTTTTAAATAACGATAGCGGCAATTCTTTCCAACTTTTAGGTATTTTATCATATATGATCGGAGCCATGCAGTAAACACTTTTGCGCATTAGTGCTGTAAGGTATTATCACGCCTATTACGTGAAACTCCATCGGCAAGACATTTCATATAATATTGATTAGCAGATGCAGCAAGACCCACTGTTTTAAAGGAGTTATAATTTAGCTTCTAACCACCTCTCAACGACTCCCAACCATAATCAACTATACTCATTTTTTCTTCATCAACTAATGAAATAACTTCATCAAGCCAACTTATGTCTTCAAACCATTCAATTTTAGCTTCCACCCGTACAATATCTGCCCATATCAATTAGCTTTTATCCCATAACAAGATATAATTACCACAGTGTATAACAGTAGTTTAAAAATAGCTGGTTTTTGCCATTTTTCAAGACCTTGGATCCTTTTCTATATCTTTCTGTGGCGAGGTCTTGGTATAGTGGTCTAAAGCCGTATGAAATTTAATGAGCCCTGACCATTGCACGGTATAGAGAGGTAAAAAATGTGCAATTTCAATAGATTGAGGTATTATTGTTTATCATCTATATTAGTTACCTACATAGGTGTATCTGTACTGTTTCTGTAAAGTAAAAAGTTATGTATTACGTGTTAAAGTACATTATTAAGCCTATGAATTTGTATGACTGCACAGAGGCTGTTATCTTTATTAATCTTAAGAAATAACTTTTAATTACCGCTCTTGATAATATGAAGGGTGTAATAAAATTGTGCAGATGGATCCTCTTTACCCATCAGATGCTTCTTATTTAGTTCCTTATTTATTTTACGACTAGCTTTTGCTCGCGGCTTCGCCATTGGTTTACCGGGATAAAAAGTTGCCTATGTATATGTTAATCCAGGTTATAAACTATCTGTGTGCAGCCGTATTTGCGTGATTGAGTAACAAACATACAAAATTTCACATTTATAATATTGTAGTAGGATTAGCAGGATATATTATATAATATATATTATTATAGTAGGATTCTTCAGTCTTCTATCAATATAATTACCTATCTGATGAAAGCATCACAAGATTAGGTAATAAGGCTTCATCATCAGCATTCAAATCTATAGCCGGGTAAATATACTTTCTTTGTTTTCTATTCTAGATTACCCTTATCTTACAGGAGAATCGATTTGCCATTTTCAAATCAAATCAAATCAATTTTATTTGTGTAACATAGGTAGTGAATACAGTTCTTAAATTAAAGATAGGTCGCTATGTTATGCCAAGAGGCGTACAAATATATGGTTGCATGCGAAATAAAAAAAATATATAAAAATAAATATACATATTTTACCATTCTTCTTTACTAATTTGATAAGTTGCTGAAAAAGTAACTGTATAGAGCAACTGAAGCAAGACGACGCGGATGTGGGCCAGCCATATTAGCTGTAGAACCGCTGACCGTTGAGACGTGTTCTTGAGTGGGGACTGCGAATCGGCAAACGTAAGGTAGGACGCCCTCAGGCTAGGTGGAGCGACGATATTCGCAGAGAGGCACGCACCGGCTAGGAGGAGCGACGATCTTCGCAGGGTGGCTGGTAGTAGTTGGATGAGACTTGCCGAGAATTGAGCTGCATGGCGTGCAATTGGAGAGGCGTATGTCCAGCAGTGGACTAATGTAGGCTGATGATGTAGAGGAACTGCAAAAGTTTCTTAGCTAGCCTTCTTGTACAGCTACCTACATATCATGTCTTTAGACATGTCCTCTCCGCCTGTTTCATTTTCCTGTTTATGAGTAGTAGCCCTAACGGTAATTGTCGGTCATCATCACACTTAATATTATAAAGGCGAAAGTTTGTGAGTGTGCGTGTGTGTTTATATGTTTGTTACTTCTTCACGCTCAAACGGCTAGACCAATTTTGATAAAATTTTGTATGGAGGTAGCTGACACCCTGGATTAACGTATAGGCTACTTTTTATTCCGAAATTCTCACGGGATCGACACTTATGCGGGAGAAGCCGCGGGGCGCAGCTAGTTAATAATAAATAACTGGCGACATTATTCCTCAATTGATCGAAGAAAACAAAGGGCAATGGCCAACAAAGAAACAAAATCTCTTATTAAAGCAATGACGAATGAGTTGTAATTATTAAGATATCACAAAGAAAGATAGAAAGAAAAATATTTTATTTGGAACGCAGACAGGAAATACAAATAGTACAAATACACGATTGATGGACTGTGTGAAAGATGATATGGCTAGAAAAAGCCGAGATGACGACTAATAGAGAGACTATGGAAGAAAAAGACCCCAAATAAATTGGGTTATTTTAAGCAGGAAAATAATGACGACATTAAGATTAAGAACATTCTTCATGTGATATCCAATAGTTACCAAACTCATAATTAGAAGCCTTTCATCATCATCATCATTATTCCAGCCGAAAGACGTCCACTGCTGGACATAGGCCTTCATATTACAAGCCTTTATATTCTTGTAATTTTGTAATTCGACACTAAATTATATTTTAATTCATTCATATCATACTTACGAGCAAAGCTACAAAAATTAGTAAAATGTCTTCAAAGCAGTTTTACTTAACATTTAAAAACAGGCATGCAACATCTGCCGGTAATCGCTTGGATTAAACATTATTTTTTAAATATGTAACTGTGTGTGGTCTAATAATAATATAATTGTTGGCAATTTATTCGGACAATTAAACGAGTAGCGGAATTACGCAGATATGCGAAAACTTTAGGTTTTTATAATGCAATTTAAGCATATTAATAATGTACAGAACGCCAGCACATCAAGCTACCCCAATCTGTCAAATTCTCCCAATTGAATATGAACCTTATTCCTTTGCTGTAAAGTTGAAAATCTATCAAAGAAATTTGACAGTTTGGGGTAGCTTGATGTGCTGGCCTCTGTACGTGAATTTACGGTGGTGCATAGGTACAGAGATTATTGTCAGCTGCTTGTAGCATTGTGCAAGATTGTTTTGAGTTTAATCAAGTTTCTTTTGTTTTAGACTTGAAGTCCATTGTAGGACAGCAGCAATCCAATTACAACCTTATTGGAACGTGAATAAAGATCACTGTAATTTTAACTAGTCAGTGGCAACAACCCAACAGCTGCAACCTTATTGTAACAAGAATAAAGATCACTTTGATTTTGACACTGATGAAAATTTAGAGGTAAAAACTGAGAAAGAACTGTGAACTGCTTTATTGATCTTTTGGCGCTCGAATGACGTTGATAGAGTGCGCTGTTGGTAAAAAATTCTGCAATTGTTTTGTGAAATGTATTGAAAAACAACATGGCGGCGATGGTTCCAAATTTCACCACGCGCCAAAAGATTCTTGTGTTTCTTTATAGGGTTTGCAAAATGGCGGCGTATATATTTTTGAAATTCAGATTTAAAATATCTGTGACCTGTTATTACTTGTACTTAGATGAAGTAAAATTATAGTTTCCTATTTGATATGCCAAATATTTAAATAAATAAAGCCCTTTATTCCGAAATATTTTTCACTTAAACTTAAAACATGAAAACTACAAAAAAAAAAACTATAAAATATAAAACGCCAAATAGGTTCTGAAAAAAAGTCTGTTAAATATATCAAGTCTGTCCTTCTGTCCATCCTGGCATGTCTTATAAGCTTGAAGGCTGAAACCAAGGGTATCTACATAAATCTATACATAACAAAAAACAAAAACTACAGAATATATAGCACAAACGGTAAGTTTTTTTCATAATTGAGCCTTATTATGGAGCATCAAACAAATGCTTTGGAATTTGTTCCACGAAAACTGTTGTACGGTCAGCAGCAAAATTACTAGCGTAATTACGACAATTATTAATAATTATTATTCGGAATAGTATTATTATTTTTCGGAAAGAATAATTTAAACGTCTATTATGTTATTTGGTATGTTTAGAATTGATATTAATGTAATCAGCTATTTTGAGATTATAGATAAGTGCGGTTGAAATCATGTGAGCTTGTACTGTGTTTTGTTTTTAATTTTTGCGTGACTCTGGTTTTGGAATGGATTATTATTTTGTTGATTATCTAGCAATACTTCTCCGTACTTGCTTGGGAAATTTTAATGTAAAAACAACTAATTTCTATAGAAAAGACATAAACGAGAGTTGGTGAGGAAATTCGATTTTGAATTAAATGGTGTGTAAATTCATTTAAGTAAACATTTTTTTTTATATTTTTTTTTATGTATCTATGCATATCGGTTCAAACCAAAACGCTTTCATCAAAATTTTCAAGATATTCATAAAATCTAAGTCTACTGATTTTTTTTTTTCTATTATCTACATTCTATTATATTTTAACTCCACCATCAACCAATAATTTAACATTTTCAATACTACCATCACTTTCAGAACGCAAACCCTACAACACCCAATTATTTATTACCACCAACATTTTCTTACATAAATCATAATCTATTTAGAGGAACCTCTCTGCTGTCCGTACATCAATATTAAGTCCACTACACCCGCACCGCGGAGCAACGTTTAAATAACTTATCATTATGTAATTACTATCATTGTCCGCGCACACACCTACACCCTACTCATTCACACACAAAACCCACACAAATACACCCTACAGACTCACACATGCAAATGAGCGCGTAAAGTTCACACATTCGTAATTCGAATGTATAGAAATACGTAAACAATTTATTTGAATGTGTGTTGGTGATTATTGTTGTGGTGTGTGTGTGCATTTTGGCAGTTGTGAAGGGGTTGTAAAGTTTTCTTACTTTGTTTTAGCACTGAGTGGAAAATTGGTACCTATATTATTGCCAACGAGCATATGAATTAGTTTTGCCTGCTGGAATTTCAAAAGACACGGACATTATTTAGTCCCACCGATAAATAAACAATTTATTGCAAGTTGGCAGTAAGTATTCTTGTCTTTCAATGACCTTGAAAATTCGATTTATTCCGATCTGATCCCCTGAACCCCCCCCCTCCACCCCCTCGATCCCCTGTAAGTTCGTCTTCTGTTTTAAACTTTGTCTCAAAGTGCCTCATTTTATTTGAAACATATAGAAAATCCCTGTAAAACTCTACGTTGTCTCGAAACATACTGAGAAAGCGGATTTGACTGGTTATTAGACTTTCAGGCTCATGATTACCCGTAACGACGTATCTTAATAATAAAACCCAGTGAAACCCAAATCAGCTAATGTCAGCATTTAGGAAGGGGCCCGCTAGGGCCGAAGCCTGCCGGGGTAGCGGGATCGTCCGAAAGGGTTACCGCTACCCCGGAACATAAAGGGCTAAGGAAGGAACACGGGTGGGTTTTAGTCAGTAAAAGTCTGACACTCCCTCCGCTCCACCCAGAGCGAGAGGAGTCATTAGATGATTTCCCATCCAAAAAAAAAAATCCCAAATCAGCTCAACGACTCGATAAATGGACAAACAACATAATTTAATTGGTTTGATAGAAATCTCAAAATTTTCAACTATTCATGACTAACGCCCAACTTAAGGCGACAGACTTGAATTGTTAAGATTAAATTATTATCTGACTAGTTCTAAGACTAGAATTCAGTCTAGATTTTATCGAGTCAATAGACATGTCTATGTCTAACAGCTGGGGTGTTAATAGCTGACCAAAAGTAAACCGAATTATTGTTGTAAATTCAGTCACAAGTTACATTCATAGACCTAGCTCAAGACCCACTTGTACCATAAATTAAACACGTTTAGCAGTAAACGAACTTTAAACTTTGTTTTGTTTTTGTCACTCGTTTGCTGATGATGTTCGTTTATGACACGCCGCTATGGCAATTATAGGAGTTTAACTTTCTTCGTCTATATACATATAAATTATATTTTTAAATATTAGAATATAAAAAAAATATATAAAAACATTTCAAAATATAAAAAAATAGTAGCCCACCGGTATCGGGAACAGGGTCCAAGCTACCGGTGGTCAGGGCTCCAGAGAGAGGAACCTCCTGACAATGCGAGCCGTGTCCAGAACTGCTTTCTGAATCAAGCCCTTGATCCAGCTGGCCAACGAGAGCCTCCTCAGGTGTTGGTCGAGGCTCTTGGCTATCAATCCATTGGTTGTAACGACTATTGGCACAACACTAATCCCATTTTAATACCTGCATATTCTCTCGTATCGGCAAATATAAGAATAACTCGTGCCGTGGTAAAAATATTAGTGTATTAGTACAGTCAATAAAAGAGATAAGTATGCAGGATCGTCGGATATAGTTGAAGTTTAGTAAGAAACTGATGAATGTTTTCGAATAAAATTTAATTTTATTAATAGAAAAGAAACAGCTCATTTATCAAATTAAATTTCAGTCGAAAACATCCATCGGTTTCTTACTAAACTTCAACTATATCCGACGATGCTGCATACATATCTCTTTTGTTGACTGTACTATTATAATTACAGGGTGTATCGCACAACCTGTCACCATGGATTCAGTATATGATTGATCACTCTGCGTTGAAATTTTTCAAAGGTTATAAAACAAAAAAAATTGCTTTTCATGGGAAAAGCAATTTTTTTGTTTTAGCGGTCAAAATGTATGGACATTTTGACCGCTATGGTAGGTATATTGCACTTTTCAATAAAACAGCAGATTTTTTTTAGTTAACCGACGGAAATTTTCTACGCTAGGGTGTTTAGAATCATATACTAAATTCATGGTACAGACGCCAGCACATCAAGCTACAACAATCTGTCAAATATCTTTAATAGATTGTCAACTTTATCCCTAAAACATATTAGGTTCAAAGTTGATTGGTAAAACTAGACAGTTTCGGATAGCTTGATGTGCTGGTGCCTGTACAGTTTGCGCGTCGATGTCCCAGCCAACAGTTGTATACAAATACCATACCGTATATTAGCCAATCATACAAAAAATTTGTTAATCTTTTGACTCTGTCCTTACACAGAACCGCAAACATTGTAACATTATCGTCTTCCATTAATCTGCAAACAACTCCCATCAGTTGGTCTCCATAAGCACGTTGAGCATCGTCAACATGCTATGTGGCAGTGTCTGACTGTCCACTTGTCCAGGTATCGTTTGGCTGAGTAGTAGCCCAATATACAGAGGTTATGTTCAGATGGAAACTATATTGCCCCAGGCGCAGCTAAAGTATCATAAATTTTAGCTACGTAATAACTTTAACAATATAATTGACGGTTCCCGAATCAAATCTAACAATCAAGATTACTGACTTTACACAGAAGTCAACATTATCAACCAAAACATAGAACAGAAGTTCAAGTCCTTACAAATTAATCCGTACGACAATCACACGTGGATAGGTGCCACGGTGAAACAAATTACTACGTCATGCCTGATGCCTAGTATTCCTTAGTTTTCTTTTCATTCGACAACCGATTCTCTTGCTGAAACAGCTGTATGCAGCTGCGAAATTACTATGCTTTTATTATTTTAATGTTTGCTTTAAAGCAACTTGTTTATTTTAAACAAAATAGCTAAAGGTCCATCATCATCATCTACCTACTCTTTGGTAGATTGATGATGATGGACTAGTATAAAAGCCTACTGCCAAACACAGGCTTCTTGCTGAGTTGGGACACAATATTGGCACTAAAGGTCTACGATCACGAGCGTAACATTTGGCAGCATTGGAGACGTGATTCACTTCACCTTCTGAACTTGTCTATTCAGTGGCATAACTTTGAATCAGTCATTGGACCGCTTCCCAGAAAACGAATAAACGTTAATCAAACTCATTACAACTGCTTTGTGACTGTCGGTTAATTATTGGTAGTTTAGGTCGTTGACTGTACTTTGTAATCAGACATCAAATCTAAATACCTACTATGTCGATTTTCACGATACACTGGTTATGCTAGAAAAGACTGAGCTGTAGTTAATATCGTCCAAATTGAGAGCATCGTGTCTAAATAACAGTCGGATGGGTCGATTGCCATCGCTTGCCGATACCGTTCCGTGGATGGGTGACCATCCATTACATATCGAGAACCCCCTCCCCCCTCCCCCAACCATAAAGTCCTTGGTCCCTTGGTCCCGGTTGTCATTCGTAGGTTTTGGACACTCGTTACGGGTAGTCAGAAGCCCGAGAGTCTGACAACCAGTCTTTTCAAGGGGTATCGTGGTACCTAGTAAAAGGGTTGTGGAAGCTAGATAGGCAGACTTGGGGAGTTTGTTGCCTGAACAGTGGAAGGCTCCAGACGGCAGCGCGCCGTGTTCCGCGCGCGTCTCTCGCTAGAGGAATGGTGGCCGTTTGCGGCCGCTGAGTGTGACGGGGTCCGCATGGATTCATGCGGACCAAAACCTGGCCGGGGGAGCGTGACGAAATACGCAAGGACTCCAGCACCCCGACTAAAGGTAGCAGCAGAACATCGTGTAGTTTTAGTCAGTAAGAATCTAACTGACCCCTCCACCCACTCCAGAGTGGTGGACATCCATGAAGAATTCCACACGATAAAAAAAGGCAGTCGTTCCATGTAGAATAATGGTATCCAGCTGCATTCAATAAGACTGGAAGCAGATCCCAATATAGTTGAGAAAATGCTAGGAAGATTTATTTTAGGTACTGCACTACGTACGTAGGATGGTCCTTGTTTCTAAAGTCTATAAAATATCTACTGCTGTAAACAAAACAACGGCAAACCAGCCTCCTTTATTATAGTAGCAGCTCCCTTTATCCATTATTTACCTAGTCCACAATAAAATAAACTACCACCAAACAAAATAGCTCAAAAAATAACTTTATTTCTTTTAAGTGCGAAATCAATAAAACTTTAAGTAGCCGTTTAAATGTCAACTAAAATACCGAGCGAACGACCATTATAAATAAGGTCTAACTCATTACACCTCTTGCTGCAGTTGGCTAATTTAATTGGATAAGTATTGTACTGTGCTATCTCTGGACGTCCTCTTATCTTTGGGTTTTAGAACAGGGAGTGGGGTGGAGTAGATTAATGTTACAAAGTTGCGCTGAATGTTGTGCTTGAATCCTGTAAGCCTCGTATTGCCTTGCTTTGATCTGTAAGCAAAGTAGTATAGTAAAGATTACAGACTGAAACAGAGACTCTCCTAAGAGTCAAGATCAAGTATTTGGTTGCTTAACTGTGAATTTGTTGCAAAAACATAAACAGCCATATTTTTTATTTATGATCTTCATAGATCAATCTATCCTTGTGCCAGATAGGTGCGAGGCTTTTGACTATTTAGTATATTTTAATTTTAATTTGTAATGTTTAACGTGCGTCTTATTTTGCAGAAAAAACAATTTTTATTTCTTCTTCTTTCTTTTCTTCTTATGTTTAAAGACGTTGGAGTTATCCTAGCAAACTGTTAAGTTTATACTACATAAAGTTACCAAAAATATACATTGAAATAAAAAATAAAAAAAATTGATTAATTGAAAAAAGTAAGCCACAGCCCTAAAACAATCCTTTATAAACAATCATGCCTTGTTGACCAGAACAAAACCACTCACCAATCAATAATTTAAACAATACAATTCAACTCCACTCCATCCCCTGTTCCACCGCAGCCAACCAGCGGCAAACAGTTTGACGTACGATGAAGGAATTTAGCGATAAAGCAGCTCTACGTGCTTCGCTGTTCGGCCCGATTGTCCGGCCATAAGGGTTCTCGTTAAAATGGCTTTTAAATGAGCAGCTGTTTTTTAGTTTCTGCTGTATTTTATAAACGGTTTTGGTAATAGGTGTTGGAGCTATTAAACTGGAGAAAATTCTAGAAAAGGTGTGGAGAAAAGAAGTGTTCAAGCAAGATTGTTAGCTTAGAATGAAAGAGTAAAGCTTTGGTTTCCTTATGGCCGATTCTTATAATTTACGGGTCGTTATTGATTAAAATTAAGACTCTTAGTATCTTTACCGATAATGAAGCAAAGACCTCATAGCTTAGAATAGTAGACCCTCACAAATAAAAGTAACTATCACAGATAAAATTAGCTTACGCAATCTATTTATATGCCCAGTTTGGCAATAAAAAATGCTGCCACTGGTAAGCAAAATGATTCAAATCAAATCAAATCAAAGCATTTATTTAAATTAAACCATGTACAGGCACTTATGAATTATCAAAATTAAAAGTCAGTCAGTTACCTAGTCAGAAAGTTGAAGATAGTTGCCCATTCCAAAACGTAGATCTCTATGCAGAAGAACGGACAAGAAACTTCATGGACACTCTTTTAAATCAATATTTTACAAAATCCTGGGTACATTATTCTTGACGTGAGAACAATGTAAAAAAAAAACACACACAAATGAAGAAACAATTCAAAATATAAGATTAAAAATAAGCCTTGGCAGTTAAGAGATGACCAGTCTCAACCGACGGCGCCCGTTCACGAACATGACGCGTGGATCAGCACCGTCCAGCTCAACCATTTTGTAGGGAACCGAATGATCCAACACACGCGCCACCATCAGTGAGACATTTAAGTGAGCATGATATATTCATTTTTGTTTATAGGAATCGAGTATATGAAAGCGGTGAACGGTCATACAATAACGGCTATCCAAATACAGGGCGTTTTTTTTATGACGGCTGTTATAATATGACGCAACTGCATTCCTAGGAAACCAATGCTATAAAGAGCATGAAGTACAAGCAACAAGGCAAAAGAAATTAAAATCAATATTAAAAGTAATTTATTCAAATTAGGCTGAGAATCAGCACTTTTTGAACGTCAAAATTAGATAAGACAGTCCCTCAAAGCGCCCGCGCTTTACCACTATCTAGTGATTTAGCTGGGAAGAAGTGGCGCAACAAACTCCCCAGCAGAATATTTTTTTAATCCGTAAAGGTAAGTGAGAAAAACGGCTTCAAATCTGCTAAACACCAAAGTACTATGCGTGTGATTTCCCCTTTTATAGTATATTAACCCCATATCTGCTCCAAAAAAGAATTATTTGTTCATAGGTCAATTAAATATAAAACCTATAAAAACCTGACTAGTATATTTGCGCCCAGTCTCTATAAAAGCTTCAACATGCGGTTCTCGCCTGCCTCTCTAATGAAAGTCCACTAGACATCCTTTCCATCCAATATTATAGGGCACCATATTCTCAGAAGCGCGCGGTCAATGACCCTATAACCTACCGCTCCAATTTCTGCATCAGAAGCAATCGCGTGAATACGACTCTTCGATCACGAAATCACGTCCTTTCGTCTCGTTAAATGCCCTAATACGATTTGACGTACAGATGTTTACTGATTAATGGCATGGAAAACTCTTTGGTTTTGTAACTTTATACCTTTACACCTCCAGAACTGACTTGCCACTCAAAAATACACCTTAAAACTAAGAAAATTAAATTAAATTTCCATTGCAGGAATTTGTGGAGATTTTTTATAGAAATTGGGACTTTAATGCTGTTGTTGTAAAGTTGGGTTTTAAATAACTTAGGGGATTACTCAAGAAGTGTAAATAAGCTACTGTTTTAGTGTCAGTTTACTTGTACGTTGAGTTTCGATGTCCAGAATTCGATTCTTGGTCAATTAAACATGTTATCATATTCGGTAGACACGGCTGTATCGACTTGACGCATCTTTTTTGAGAATTGGGATCTGTTTAAGTTGTTTTTTAAGCTGTTTTTTCAATCCTTGATCCTCAAAAACTTCAGCCTAATATAAGTCTTTTTATTAGTTTCTTTTTTTTTTAATTAATTTAAAAAGATTTCAAGTGAAATATAATTATTAGATTACCTATCATAGAATCACCTAATTGCAATGTCATCTCTAGTCTTACCACCAGAATAAAATCGTTCCTACATAACATACCTACTAAAAAAATCAAAAATTATTTATTTGCATAAATAAGGTACAGAAAGTTCTGAAGAAAATTATATCGATCTTTTATTATTGCAAATTTTACATGAATTTAATAATCTGACCCTTGCAATAAAGGCGTTGAGAGTCTATTTAGTACGGGCACTGGTGAATAAGGTCCATAGTTATAGGGTTAAGTAAGGGAGGTGATTTGCACAGCATATTTTTCAGACACACTAATATGAAATGTTAATTTTGCCATTTAATCAGATGGCGACAACTGTCTTCAAAAATGCTATAATAATGAGACTAATGAGGCTAAAATTCTGCCCATCCCATAAGGACAAACAAGCGAAATAATGCAACGCAATATTGAATACAGTCCCCCACTGCGCCAGCGCATACCAATGTAGTAATTGAGACATATATCAACGCAGTGTGTTTAGCCGGACAGGGCCGCGAGGCAAAACAGTACAAGTGCAGAATACTCTTATTAATTTAAAATTTTTGTCTATAAATTAATGGAAATATCATAAATATTGATAATTAATTGACGCTTCTGGCTGTTTGCGTTTGTCTAGTAATAAAATTATCGCTATTTTGATTTTGATTTTTATTTTTGGCGCCTGGGGCGGATGGGTTATTAAAAGGTAAAGCATTCGTGGTTTAAGGCTGATATATGATATAGCAAAAAGGATAACCTGTCATCTTTAAAACAGTTATAACGAAAGACTCGCCTATTATAAAAAATCAATCTGGCTTTCCATTTTCCAACTATGTTGGTCGGCTTCCAGTCTAACCGGATGCAGCTGAATGCCTGTATTTTACATGGAGATTCGTCTTTGTTGATTATTAAAGATAACGATCATCAAAAGCAATAATTCATATCGAATTCACACTTTTTTCACATAAACTAAACAAAAAGCTAATTAAAAAGTATCTATGACATAATAATTGACCATTTGCGAGCCATAATATAAATAAAAGTTATTATTATTGTAAATAACCGAAAAAATAATTATTTTTGACTTAAACCACTTTCCTAAAATGCTTAACAATAAAGATGTCTTCGTTATAACTGAAATGAAAGTATGAACAAAGAAAAAACCGCAAGAAATACATAAGTAATTATTAATTGTGATATTTTTGACTTAAATAAATATGAGGTACTTTTAATGGACACCTATTTCCTTATCGTTTTTTTTTTTCACAATGAAAAGGTTACGGAGAAATTATTGATGTTAATGATGAACAATTAAATGGCTGTAAATAATAATTATTATTGCCTCATTTCTTGGGAAAAGAGTTCTTGGAAGGATTCGGGGGAGGTCTTTGTCCAGCAGTGGGACAGCATAGGCTAATAAAAAAAAATGCCTCATTTGATTGGCCTAGTGGTCGCAAGCGCTACTGCTGCTGAGCATATAATTGTGGTCCTGGGTTCGATTCAGTAGCAGGCCGGAGTCTGGATTTGTGCCCGGTTGATGGCAATAGGTTCGACCCTATTTCATAGGACTTAAACATAACTAGCAAAATGAGGATGTAATGAAGGTACACCTCTGACTAATCCCGGGCTTTAATAATTAAATTAATTTAATAATTTAATTTAATTTTTTTTATAATTAGATTTCTCAATATAGCAAATCAATATTTTTTGATTTTGGATCAGTAATTATCAAAATAATCAAAAACAAAAAAAAAATAGTTTTCATGTATGTATTTTTATCTTTGTGCTTACTTATATTTTTTAATGAGATAATAAGAAATTGAGCACTATTTTTATTTTAATAGTGAATCAATTGCAAAATGACAAAACAAACAAAGATTTATTTGACCAACCAAAATAACAACTTTATCATACAAAAAAAAAAATTCACGGAACCCTAAAATCGATAACCAAATTAGAAAGCATAAGAAATCTTTAATACCCACTACGAACCGTTTATTACATGGTTCCGTACATTTTTTTCGTATCAAAAATTATGGTTCGCAACCAACAATGAGGTATGCAAATCTGCCGGGGAGTCGAACCTGGTACTGGTATTAGCTGCCGTCTAAGACATCGAGCATTTTGGTATTATTATAGAGTTTAGTCGATTTTCAAAGTTTAATGCCTGATTGATCGGGATTTAGATGCTTTTGCTTGCAAGCCGACTTGATACGACCGATAAGTTTTGATCCTCAACTGTTTTGATTTATTTTTACATTTGTTTGTAGTGAGTCAATGAGATTGTATTGACGATTTTGCTCTAGTGATTGGGCAAAAGTATTGGACCAAATATATACTCATGCATCTGCCCTTTAAGGTAGTAGTTGTTGCCCATTGGTAACGGCCGTGACTTACGAGTTGTAGGTCGTGGGTTCGAACTCTAGCAAGCACTTAACTTTGTGTATTTTTTTTTATTTTATTTAAAATGGCCTTGCTCTTGACTCTAGTCTAGGTCAAAGGTTACAGAGACAAAGTCGACGATGGAGCGAGCTTATCCAAAAGAAGCATGTTCACTCTCATTTTGAAGAGATTTGGGTTGTATGCTATTTCATAATCACTATTCTCAAAACGGTAAAGGAAAACATCGTGAGGAAACCGGCATGTCCTAGGAACAAAAATTCGAAGAAATGTGACATCTACCACTAGGCCCGCACTGGACCCGCATGGTGGATTATAGCCCACTTCCTCTCAAAGGTAGGAGGCCGGTGTCCCAGCAGTGGGAACAATACAGACTGATTTTGATGATCTGCCCTTTTTCCAATTGTTTTAGTGTCGGCGCAACATGTCTTTTTCTTCCATACTTTTCGATTAGTCGTCATCTCGGTAGTCACCCCCTTAACTTTCTAGCCATTTCATCTGTCACACAGTCCATCCATCGTATATTTGGCCATCCCCTCTTCTTTATATTCGACTAAGAATATAATAGACGTTATAATAAGTGCTCGTTCCATATTTGAATGACATGACGGTATTGCCCAACGGTGGGATACTTTTAGGTTGATGTTCAAAATCTATGTAGCATCACTTTATCTTAGCTTTTTCATGTCACAAGACGATGGGCTTTTCTATAACATACGGTATCTTTTTTAACCTCTCACACGTTTGCCCGCCTACTTGTCGAAACACCCCACACGTCGGAGTAATTGAATGGGCGCAGTAAAGTCATTGTTTTAACAATGACAATGGAGAACAATGACACTGTTGTGTACACTTGGTGTACCGTTGACGTTTCGGGCACTTTCTCTTGTGTACACTTGGTGTACACTTGACGCTTGAGAGGTTAACCACTTCCTGGCGTCTTGTTGTTTACGTTGTTGAAGGGAAGATTTTTTCAAACATAGGTTTGGAGCAATTTCCTTCGAAATCTTTCGGATTTTGATTGAAAGTGTGATTGGCGTGAGGGTGCAGGTAACCTAGAACAAACCAAATCGGTTTATCAATCTACTACCTTCATGTTCTTACAATGCGTGCACGTCTCGCGTGCTCCCTTCGCCTTTAACATTGGCACTGCTCAAAATTGCTGATAGCACGAACTTCATTCACGAAGGTGTAGTCCATTCAACCTCCTTCTTTTCAAGTATCTTCTCAAGTTACCTAAGTTCCAGTCAGGACTCAGATAGTTCAATGTTTTATTTACACCAGGTCAACTACCGCCCTCCGCGAGTGCCTTCGGCTTACCGCAGACGGTGTAGCAGAAGCTACTTCTCTTCTTCTTAGCGTCTCGATAGCAATCTAAATGGACTCGGCCCAGAATTCGGCTACTTGTTTGGCGCCATCAACAGCGTCCATCAGTTCCTGTAACGTGCAGCTGACAGGACACGCAGGACACGATATTAAGTGTACCATCGTTTGTGGAACAACACCACATAACTAGCTAGTTTAGCTGCTTATAAGAAATACTGAATCAGCCTCGGCTGAGAACTGTAGTTTTTACACCAGGATTGTTGCCGCCTTTGTCAGGTAAGCATAGTCGCATTATTAACCATGTGTAAAATTATCTACATCCATCCCAGAATGCCCTTAATGAGAAGACAGCTGAGACAGACTCGAATCTGTTGGCTGTTGACTCACAGCGCGAAGGAAAAAACACTGTCTGTGCATCTATCGCGGGAGCACCACTTCTTCTATGGCTCATGCAATACACTTTAATATAAGTTCCGTGCCAGGGTTACAGATCAGATGACTTTCCACAAAGCCACCTCTCGTTTGACACGTAACACAGTCGCCAGTCCTTAACACACGAGATCGCGGGAACGCCACTTAACCTAGAATCCAGAAACGTAAACAAACCAGCAGTCTCAGCAAGCTTGGGCTCGTCCAAGCTCTCACAATGCGTGCACAACTCGCGTGCTTTCTTCGCGTGTGACGTAACACGTGGTCGGAGCACGCAACCGACGTACAACCGTTGTGATAACGCTATGTCAATGGATAGCGTGCTGATTTTTAATCATGGCTGCCTGGCCAAGAATGGTACGTTTGCGTGACAGTTCGCGCGTTGGGTAAGGTCGATGATGGGTTGATGATTTTTGAGGTGGTTTGGCGTTTTGAATGGTGTGTGTACTTTAAATTATCCCGTTGCGGTATCGCCGGTTCGGTGAAACTACGTCAAAACATTCGCACACCGAAAAGAGTTTGAAGTCGACTGACGGATTGGCGTAAATGGAAATCGAACCCGTTCGTCGCACCATTGACGTATGTATACCTACCCATTTCTAGAGAAAGCATAATTTTACCTTATGAATACTAGTAATGTGGACTGCTTTTTTCTACAAACCTGGCAAGGCCAAGTTCAATCCTTCCAGTTTCAGTACACAAAATAGGCCAAACATTGCTTACCGGTGGAAACTTTCCAACATCAATAATTTACAATAGATTTAAAAAGAAAAAAGTCAACAACCCATAATTTATTTACTAAATGAGTATTGAATTCAGTAACCCCTTTCTACATTAATCCCTTTCTACAGAACTCGTAAACAACACAAATACCAACCTACAGTCAGCCATTTTCTTTCTCACATACAAACATTCTCCATTTTTCTTTTACCCCAGATCGACGCAAAGGAAATCGTTAATGTGTCTGTATTGTTTTAAAATGGGCATAAACAGTGCTCGGCTTATCTGTGCACGGTTACGGGCAGCCATGCGTAGTAAATGGATAAAAGAAATTGTTAATAAACTTTCATCTTCACGTCAGACGGTCTCAGTATGTGGGACTGCTAACAATTTGTAAGTAGCAGATAGATTCTGAAATATCTTTTCTTTAACTTCGTCTGAATCTTAGGATTTGTGAAATTCTGATGTCGAATTTTTCTTAAGAATCTAAGCGGTGGAAATTGAGTGGAAATTCACCCTGTTATTTTTGAAACTAGGCAAGTAATAATGCCTATACGGATGGATTGATTTTTATTCGTTTCATTTCACTGAAAGTTTTGATTAGCAAAATAAATGTTTTTTCAATATACACAAGAAGCATAATTATAACAGTCCATCTGAGTCAAATATAGTGTTTATTCAACCCTTTTGCATTTTGACTCTTGCATGACTTGACCAAACATGGCATAGCTATTGAACCGTGCCATCTTTGGTATCTAAAACTCCTCGTATCAGCTCATAACGATGTACAGTCCTGCACCAACCGGGGGTTGTCTTTGGGTGCATTTGCATAGTGCATACACGGATAATCGTCAGTTGGTGCCTCAACCCTCAACATTTAAAATTGTCTAAGGGGCCTCTGAGAGTTGGCTTTGGCCCCTCGTACGCCTTCCAAAGATCCGGAACCCCAGGGTGCCGAGATATGTCAAAGACACATACAATAATCATCACGCTAATATTATAAAGGTGAAAGTTTGTGAGTGTGTGTTTATAATAATTATGTTTGTTACTTCTTCACACTGGACCAATTTTGATAAAATTTTGTATGGAGGGGAGCTGACACCCTGGATTAACATATAGGCTACTTTTTATCCCAATATTCTCACGGGATCGACATTTACGCGGGTGAAACCGCGGGAAGCAGCTCGAACCTATTTTCTCCTTACAAATAACCTGTATCATACGAATATCACACTCTTTTTCAATATAGTTCAAAACGCCATGATCAGTTGCAATCACAAGCAAAATTAAATCCACACAAAAACACAAGGTGCATTCAAAGTGCAAACACAACGTCACGCCCAGTGAGTACAGCTGACTATTGAATAGTCGGGCATATAACCGAGTTTATTGCACTTGGCAACGAGGGTGCTCCTCCAGTGAAATAAGTTGTCGGATAATAATAAATAATGAACTTAATGAGCTCACTGCCACCTCTAAATGAATACCGGGCTCTGGAAGTATTAATCTTTTTAATTAGGCTTTCATAGGTTACTTGAGTACGTTTTTAAATCAGTTGGAAGGTGTCTTGGGAATTGCAAAATAATTGTTTTAAGCGCCTATGAAATAGACGTGTCGTATCTCTGGGTTTTATAAACCTGATCAAGTCTCTGATCATTTTATGGTAGCTGCTAGATTTTGTTGATCAACTTCAGATGCAATGAAATTGGTTATTCTGTAAATAGCATATCGGAATCACTTTTACAAGTTATATTATTTAAATTATTTAGAAATAAGCTAGAGAACCTATTCTGAGAAGAAAGGCCGAAACAAACTCAGAAGTCACAATCTCTTTTAAAGTCCAGACATAATCTTGGTCAGATCATGTGAAGGCCACGGCTATGTCTGGACTTTAAACTTTTCGGTCTTTCTTCTTAGAGTAGTCAAATAGGATACGCCAAATTTATCTATTTTTTTAAATATGTCTGACGTGTAAAAGTGTTTGTACAAACCTACGTATATATACAAAAAATCATCATTATCATTTACAAACTTATAAATAATTGAATTCAACAAGCAGGCGTAATTCTATACCCTGCAATAGAACCTCTCTGCTCGTTTTGACGTATATTTTGCTGTAAGCGCTCATACAGACGAGCGACATACGTCAACGCGTGTATATGACCACGGAACCGTACTCAAATACACGAGCGGCACGTTGGCGACTGCAGCAGTTGCCGCTGCCGTTCACGCGTGTTGCTCGTGTGTTCGCGCCTCCTATTCTCAAACTTCACTAAGAAACAAACCACAGATCTTCGATAAGAATCATAGCAGTTTATTAAATATTCAAATATTTACATATTATAAAATCTTAAAATAATAATATGTACAAGTATATAAAAAGGGAGGAGAAATAATCAAAGGGCATCAAAAAATTCGTCCGCGTCGCTGTCAACAGAAAACGTGCCCAAAAGGCTGGCAGCATTGCCATGTTGTATGGCGATTCTGTTTCTTTGGCCAAAAAATAGGCCAACCCTCTCGGTCACGTGAAGAGTCGGCCATCAAGATCTTCGATTCATCTACTATATCTTTCCTTTTTTACTCATTCCACCATAACACTCCAAACATCTATCTATCCGTGTTATACCAAATAGTTTTCATGTCTGAAGCTAAATGTTTTGTTATCACGGAAGATACGGTACGTTGCGGTCAGCTGTTAGGGGGTTCGATTCCCGGGATAATCATTAGGGTGTTTACCTTTGAGTTTCGATGCTTTTGTTGTGGGTTTATTTATACCTTTAGTAGTGATACTATAGTTGGGGTGAAAAAGATATAGCTATTGCAGTAGATTTTTGGACATAAATATCTGACAAAAAACCTTCTCATCAAAGGATAATTATAATAAATAACGTAAATCATCATCTCATCTGCCTAGTCTTTTCCCAACTATGTTCGGGTCGGCTTCCACTCTAACTGGATGCAGCTAGAATACCAGTATTTTACATGGAGCGACATCCAGGTGTTCAAACCTGGAAGCCTTTAAACAGACTCCGGACCCAGGTTGGCCGAAGCAAGGAAGACCTGTTCAGGTGGAGATTCATAGACGACTCCGCCTTGGAGTGTAACTGTTCCACAAACGATGGGACACTTAATATCGTGTCCTACGTGTCCTGTCAGCTGCGCGTTACAGGAACTGATGGACGCTGGTGATGGCGCCAAACAAGTAGCCGAATTCTGGGCCGAGTCCATTTAGATTGCTATCGACACGCTAAGAAGAAGACATGGAGCGACTGCCTATCTGACCTCCACAACCCAGCTACTGGGTAATACGATACCTCTTGGTAAGACTGGTTGTCAGACTTTCAGGCTTCTGATGACAAATTTTTGACATTTGTTTGTCGCCGAGATGAGATTGCGACTAGATTTTGAACGTTTTAAATTACGAGAATTGGCCCTCTGCTGTCAATCAGAAGATGCCTACATAAATAATAAAAGTGCTCATAGGAAAAGGTCAAAGTTGTATCGGTAGATGGGTGGACGATTAACCTGTCTATGTTACAAGGTCTTAGTGCAACTTGATAAGCTTTCAACCTTCGATATTTGAAACAAAATGTCCGTTTCATTGGTTTCACGAAAATATCAGCCAGCAACTTTTTGACCGAAAGGGAAATCCTCGTCTCGCGTCTCATAAAGAAGCATTGATCACTTGTACGCTTTAAGATAAGATGTGATAATATTTATTTGCTTAAACATGTGTGATACATACAAGAAATTACATGCATGCAAGATGGTAACAACATTAGGTACAGGCATGTTTGTTGGCTTGTTTTTGTTTGTTTGTTTGCTTTTTTACTTAGATATTTAGATTTCCGATTTTTCAGTCCAGATTTTTTAATGAAGTTTCGTTACGCCACCTATGCTCAAGCTACGGTTCTGTATACCACAAGTATATTCTGTAAGCTATGCAAGCCGTAGCTTTCCGGCTGTCACTGAAAACCATCGCTGGGTGCTCTGTCTCGTATAGGGTCTTAGTATTATGCTGAGCGATGGCCGTTTTGCGTAGATGTGACGCATGTTTTCTCCCTAATTGTTATTTTATTTTTTTTATTTAATTTTTTGATGCGTCATGTTTGCCGCAAATAAATGTATTTTCTTTCTTTCTTTTTCTTTCATAGCTTACGCGGAAGCCCGAAAGTCTGACAACCAGTCTTACCAAGGGGTATCGTATATACCCAGTAACTGAGTTGTGGAGGTCAGGTAGGCAGTCGCTCCATATAAGATACTGGTATTCAGCTGCATCCGGTTAGACTGGAAGCCGACCCCAACATATTTGGGAAAAGGCTAGGCGGATGATGAATGAGAATAGACAACCTTTGCTGCAGCTTTGTAAAATATATTCAAGAAAACTAAACAAATCAAATCGATACCCATACAAATTCAAATACGTCTCAAGACTCACCAACACAATTACCATAAATACAATTTGTAGCCAAAAACACAAACAATTCGTTACATTTCAATAACAATAAACTATTCTAATTTGACACAAAATCGAACTAGTTTTAGTCTGACTCACCTAATATTATAATCGGGTCTGAATCACATTTTGACCGGACACCATTGCGTGTTTGGTAATTATTCAGTGTATCGGTGAAACTTTCATTATGTTGGGGTCTTAAAGGCCACACGTCAGACGGTGAGGGTTGACTGATGTTGGAAATAAAATTTTCGAAAGTGCACGCAGTTTGAGGGGTTGGGTCGTAATTAGTTATCTTTTGGAATTATTGCCATGTTGCGTTCAATTAGGTGTTTTTCTTTTTAAGTTGTGAGAAAGGCTCCCGTTTAGCACATTCTTATGTCTTACTGACCAAGACTCTCGTCACTTATCCAGTAGGACATAAATGTCTTCTTAGGATCATTTCTACATAACAGCCTATAGTGTTCCCACTGCTGGGACACAGGCCTTCTATCTACGAGAGGGAGTGGGCTTTAATCTACCACGCGGGCCCAGTGCGGGTTGGTAGATTTATTTATTTATTTATTAAAACTTTTCGCACAAAAAGGTACAAAGGCGGACTTAATGCCTTAGGCATTCTCTACCAGTCAACCAAGGGTGGTGAAGAGATTAGATGGCAGGTGCTTTGGTTGAGAGGAACAAGGAAAAAAAAACTATTAAAACTAGGTACACAAATACATAAATAGGTTATATACACATACATACTATTCACTATAATATATACTTATAATATATATATTTATACATAATATACAAATTCAAGGGAGAGAGATGTTGAGATGACTCTACGCTACCTGTTTTGAAAATAACTCTGCAATTTCCGCTTAAATGCATACCGACTGGTGGCCGTCCTAATATCAAGAGGAAGCGCATTCCAAAGAAGAATGGACTGAATATGAAAGGAGGAGTGAACATGTCTTCACATGTGTGTGTGTGTGTGTGTGTGTGTGTGTGTGTGTCACATGTCTTCGATTTTTTCATGTCTTCAGTTTCCGCACGATGTTTTCCTTCAACTGCATGCATGTAAATTTACTTTTAGACATACTTATTTTAGAGAACCTACCTGAGGGGCTATTCCCGTAATGTTGAACGTTCACAGTCTGATCCAAGTCTCAATCTGTCAAAAATACCTCTAAGTTTCCCTACATTTTTGACAAGTTTTTGACATTAATTTTCGCTGAGCTGAGATTGCAACCAGATTTTGAAACTTTTTAATTACGAGAATAAAATTGGCAATCAGATCAGTAGTTTTTAAATTAAATTAAAAGACTTTCATACTTTTTACGTTCAGGTGAATTCAACACCTATAGAAAAATCACTACCTCCGTCGAGTATTAGTTTCATTCCCAATCCAGAAATCGACCCCAACAGTCACACAGCACTTTCACCGAAACGAACCCCCGAAAAAAATCAACCCTGTTCCACCGATATTTTTTACAAGCCCACCCCAATTTTCGTACCCCGAAAACGTCGGACCACGTGCAAGCCAATTACAATCCCCTCGTGCGTTCACCCTACAAAACATAGCCATAAGCATGTACCCCGAGACTACCCTCTTACAGTAAGAAAGGGGGCGTGGTCGGTCTAGGGTGGCATCTTCCATCTCGCTCTAACTACGCTCTATTTATTGAATTTTTTTCAGGACTGCGCATTCGATTTTTTGTGGGTTACAATGCTTAGAATTGGGGGGTCAGTGAATTTTGCTGGCGTTGAGGCATTAGGTAGTTTTCTAGTTATTTTTATCGGAATATCTGAGTGATTAGTTGCATTGTTAATGTGTACCTCTTACGATTTGTTTTTGGACTAACAAGGTTGCATAGGCGCCTGTAATAGGTATATGCAAAATATTGTAAAACATATAAAAAGAGTAACGGTGGAGTTTCTTGCCCATTCTTTTCCATACGAAAACTACCTTTTGGAAGTGGCGATTAGAATCAATTCTATTTTATTGTAATTTTTGACGTTCAAAAGTGCCTCTTATGTGCCTATTTGAAATAAATGCTTTGACTTAGACTTTGTAATAATAATAATACCAGAATATTACTGTCCCACTGTTGGGCAAATTCCTCTTCTCATACAGAGAAGGCACAAGCATTGATCACCACGCTTGCTCAAAACGGGTTGGCGATTTCAAACCCTCCTTTTATCGCAGTCGGGTAATTAACTACAAGTCCAGTTTTCCTCACGCTGCTTTACCAGTAAATATTACACTGTAATAATTCAACCATGTCACAGAAAAACCCCATAAAAAAGTCAACACGCAAAACGAATTTCCTTGCCAATAAAACAAATTAAAAAGCAATCAATTAAAACAACATCTATCATGACAATACGTCGTAACTTCAGTCTCATTAACTAAACGGTGCCACCCAATAATTATAATGAAATCATAACATTTCTCTTACGTTGGCAGGAATGTAACTTTCTATCGGAGTTTAGAAAAAGCGGTCGTTTTATTCACTGGGGATTCCGTACATGGACGTTTGAAATAAATAATTAATAGCTAAGAAGTCGGTAAAGATAGTACAGACAAATCGTCATATATAAATAGAAAGTGGACTGTTTTATTAGGTGCAATTTCTATCTCCAACTAGCTGGATCCAAACTGAATTTCTAATTGAAGTAATACATCTTTTGTACACATAGAATTAATCCTACATGCCACCACCAGGACATGACATGATAGGCTTACGCTGTCCTCCCTTACCTACTGTAATTTGAAAGCATTGTAAAAGCCAATTATTTTTAAAAGAGTAATCGTGGATTTTCTTGCCGGTTCTTCTCCATAGGAAACGACCAATTGAAACCGTGCACCTAGCTTCTGACGTTACATAAGTGCCCATGTAGGTTTATGTGAAATAAAATATTTTGATTTTGGTATATTCAGCTTATATGTGCCCACTGCTGGGACACAGGCCTCCTCTCTGTGAGAGGGAGTGGGCCGTAATCCACCACGCGAGCTCAGTGCGGGTTGAAATATGTCACATGTCTTCGAAATTTTTGGTTCTAAGACTCACAATTTTTTCCTTCACCGATTTAAGGAGTAATCTCTAAAATTTAGGACAAATATGTGCAGACGCCAGCACATAAAGCTACTCAAAACTGCCAAATTATCCCAATCAACTTTGAACCTTATCCTGTAGCGATAAAGTTGAAAATCTATTAAAGCAATTGACAGATTGTAGTAGCTTGATGTGCTGCTGGCGTCTGTACAACAAGTAATCGAAAAGGTTAGATATATAGCCAAAGCCTTAGCCAGAGACATAGCCTTTTCCAAACTACAAAATATCAAGGCACAAGCAAATCGTTTATTTAGGACGGGTTCCTTACAAATCAAGAAGATAAGAAACTGATAGATGGTTTCCTTAACTGATTACCATTTAAAAGACGTTTTAATTCTGGACAGCAAAGTTCATTCACGTTCTAAATTGCACTACGAAAAGGGATTAAGTTACCAGACTTGAGTTCAATAGTTAAAATGCATTATTGGTTTAGTTCACCTAGAAACTTTTTCATGAAATTTGGCAAGAATCAATGTCATGTAGCACAAGTAAAAGAAAAAATCCGTGAAAACCGTGTAGTTACATGTGCGCGGGTCCGACTCGCACTTGACCGGATTTTTTTCTTTAATTTCTCACATCAACAATTCTTAAATCTTGATCTACGCCGTCCAACCAACTAAGCTTGGGCCGCCCTCGACTTCACCAGCCATCCAGTTTACTATCAAGTAAACGTTTGAGTGTTCTGGTCTCGTCCATTCTTGCGACATGTCCTGCCCATCGAAGACGTCCTATTTGAATAGTCTTAATAATACTAGGCTCGTCGAACGTCTCGTAGAGCTCATGGTTGTACCGCGTTCGCGAATGCTCGTTTTCTAGCACTGCGCCGAATAAACGTGAGGATTTTCTGCTCGAAAACTAATACAGAGTTCTCTTCTTCGCTTAGTTTTTTTTCGCGTCTTTTTTTGTATTTTTTTATGATACGTACCGACTCAAGAGACCAATGTCAGTCGGCAACTTATAGAAATCGGTCAAGATAGATTGAAATAATACCCTCAAAATGAATTTAAATAGAACCTCTCGTGCCTCTAACCCTAAAAAGCCAGCCAGTAAACGATCCAATCCCACACTATGATTACAAACAACGCTTTTTTACCATTAATTAGTTTATTAATTATTCAAATTTGTATGCGAATTCGCGATGCTTTATGCGATTAGTCGTATCGAGATTTTACGGGCGATAATGTTGGGGCTTGAGTCATGAGATGAAGCGATAATTGTGAGGGAGAATGATTGTGTTGTTGTGACAGCGATAAACAGTGAATGGCATGAGTTTTGTTCAAGATAAGTAGGGCCATGACTTACTTTTCTTTTTTTCTTTAATGTCTTTATTTTATTAAGTTTTGTAAATTGGTAAGGCTTGGTAAATACTGTTCACAAAAGTTTACGATTTAATTAGTTTTGGATAATGAAATTGAAGAATTCCTTGAATATTTAAGTGAAACACAAAGCAGTTGCTGCTGTGACTCGCCAGAAAGTTTTACTAAAAATGTTTAATCAGTGTGTGTCTTTTTAATTTAATCCTTCACCGATGTTGCTATTTATTCAAATAGTAAAATAATCAAATAATAATTGTATTAAAATTTTTATTAATTAATTTAGTATTAGTTATTATTTTTTCGATGTTGCTGATTACAAGAATCTATCAAAAATACAAACGAAGGCACTGTGGCAAGAAATAATTGGGTGTACTGGACTAGCCCATTCTTATCGTTACATAAAAAGACAGAAGGAAAGAAAATTAATTTATTCGACCAGCACCCTAATTGCGTAATATACTATAAATCGGAATCTGAATCATTTTGAAGCAAATTGCTAATCCATTGCTTCATAAGTTCGAAAAATTTGTCTGCTCAACACGTAAATACCGCAATGAATGTTGTTGAACTGTCAAAATGAAACCGATTCCGATTGATAATATGTTACGCAACTGCCCCGCAGGTTAAGGCACACAACATACTTCGCTCTGTTGCCGCTCTCGCTATCGCTTATAACTCAAACCAACCAAATGAGTGTTTGGCTTAACTAACGCCAGTTATTACTTTATTGTTGGCATACACTTTGTGTACAATGTTTAAGCTCATTTTGCACAATCACTTTGCAGTTACTGTCGACTTTTCACTTTTGTTACGCGGTTTTTTTTGTTACTTTTTACTGGCGATAAAAATACACGTGCCGTTTGAGGGTTATTGTAGTGTCTAGTGATGGAGCAGATACAAGAAGTTGATGTCATCGGTTCTGATGACACATGCCAATGGAAAAATGAATCTAGATTTTTTATGAGTTGGAAACTATTTTTAATGACGTCATGTTATGCAGTTGTATGCGGTTTTCATTAGTGTTGGTGACATTTTAATGCAGCTGCTACTAGATGGGATTAGAATATTCATGAATGTTTCCAGATTGTAGTCAGGGAAAGGAGTCTTTACTTTTTAATTGATGTGTACTAATCGATTTTATTTAAAAAAAAACAAAAATTGTTTATTCTGCATAAACAAGGCATTACGAAAAAGGCATAATAAAATACAAAGTAGACCAAAACCGTATCCAAAAACCACGTATTAAACAAGTAAAACTTCAAAGTCGCATTCAGCTGTTCACATATTATTAGTTATTTAATTAATGATGCACGGCTAGTGATATCCAAAACACTTTAGAGGATCATAAGCAGGATGTGCAAGTTTTTCCGAATACCACGTGGACTAAAAAACAAAAAAAAAATATCTCTCTCCAGTCTTACCAAGTTGTATCGTATTACCCAGTAACTGGGTTGTGGAGGTCAGATAGGCAGTCGCTCCATGTAAAATACTAGTATTCAGCTGCATCCGGTTAGACTGGAAGCCGACCTCAACATAGTTGGGAAAAAGGCTAGGCAGATGATGAATTTTATTATCTGTACAAGTTAACAAGACACAAACACCATAATATTATGTGAAATTCGCACTGCAATTATCAGAAATTAAACATATAACCAATCCACCAACGGAAAGAAAACACATAATATAATCTTGTCCTAGCCTTGGGCCCACAACCCACTCGGGTGGGTCATGGCACCACCAGCCTTCACCACAACCCCAATACCACACTAAAGCCTACGTCTTAGAAAAACCCACAATGTGACAAAAACTACATTTTCACAGCCTCACAATACTTTAACACAATGTCATTGATTGATAAATAATAATTAATAAATGCCTAATAGCATTGTTCAGATTCTAGGTCGACTAACTTTTTTTCTGAAAACTAACAACAAAGGTATTATTCAGTTTACTGTGCATCAAGACGATGCAACTGTGTCAGCAATTAAAATGATTAGGTACTGGGGTGTGGTCGCTTTGTTAGCGGGGAGGGTAGCTGAGCGGGGAGCGGGGAGCGGGTAGCGGAACCCGGGCAGGTGCTTTACTTTGTGTAAATAATTTCATAACCACTGATCTCAAAACGGCGAAGGAAAACATCGTGAGGAACCAAACATTCGAAGACATGTGACATCTCCCAATCCGCTCTAGGCCCGCGTGGTAGATTACGGCCCACTCCCTCACGAAGAGGGGATGTTTGGTGTCCCAGCAGTGGCAACATTATAGGCTGATTATGCTGTACGTGAGAATCTTCTAAATGAATCGCTTACTGCATAACCTCACCCCACCAGTCGGATGATTATGAATTATGTAAATTATAAATGTTAAACAATCCAAGAGATTGTTGATGCGATGCCATGAAAAAATACACCCTCCATGCTTCGGCTAGCACTCATTAAAATAATTGCTTTTTGCAACCGTGTTCTCTCCGTCTGTCTGTCTGTAATTGTGTGTGTATGTGCAGATGAGTGATGCTTCTATGTGTGTGTGTGTGCGCAGAGTGATAAACTTAGTTTCATGCTAGAGTTGTGGCTATGGGCCAGTGATAAACAACTTCTTTTGAAAGAAAAAACGGTGGATTAAAAAAAGAAAGGTAACGTTTTGATTTGTGGGATTGTTTTGTGATGACCCTTTCGAGCATTGAAAATCTTGCACTCGTCCTAACCTTCTTACAAAAAAACAATAGTCAAGAGTAATCTAATCGTCCGCAAGCTTTTTCCTGTTGTTAAATAAGACACCTGTAGCCAGTAAAAATTAAACTTATATCCAGCTGACTATCCAAGACTGGACAAGCTGAACATACATTTATTTGAGAAATGCTACATATGCAGACGTAGGCGTTAGGACAATCCTACAGACTATGACAGACTAACTTTTTAATGATGAAACTCAAAATTAATTAAACGATTTATTTATTTATTTTATAAAAGCACAGCCACATCACATACGTTAAACTTAAACTAAAAATAATCTTAATAACTAAAGTACTAATTTACAGACACAAGCACATCAAACTACCCAAAACTGTCAAATTTTCCATATCAACCTAGAACCTTATGCTTTAGCGATAAAGTTGAAAATATATTAAAGAAATTTGACAGATTGTAGTAGCTTGATGAGCTGGCGTACATAGCATTGATTACAATAAATGGCTGCCTTAAAATTTAATATACTAAACTAAACCAAAACTCACAGATCAGCAGATTTAGCTTTTAACCCACAGTTTTCACACACAATTACATCTAAATTTAACCCTATCACCGCTACCCCTTTACCAAAACACACAAGTCTAAATTTCCTCACAATTAAAATAAATAAATCACACATAAAGGAACTAATCCGGTACATTCACCTTAATTCAATCAGCGGAGTATACTAATCTAATAAGCCGCTACAACTTTGCAGGGAGAGGGTTAGGAGCGACGCATAGCATGATACAGAAACGCTGAGTCATGCTGACTTGCAGAATTGCGGGTTGTAATGCAATGTGTGCTAATTTGGTGATAATAAGCAGCTTTTTAGGGCATTGTGCAGTGTTTGATTGATGTGGTAAGGGTGTTGTTTTTGTGATTTCAATTATCAATTGAATGAAGTGGGTTTTTATTTTGCTTGGTAATATTATGAGAATATTTGTTGTTTAGTCCTGTTGATTGTGGTTTAAGACTAGGTCTTGTTTTCCAATTGAAGATTTTTTTTTAACGAGTCTATTAATAGCCAATGATATTTTATTTTTCAATGAACGTATTTTCTTTCTTATTTTACTTACTGGTCATAATGATCATCAAACTCAAACTCAAATCATTTACTTCAAATAAACCAATTACTGCACTTTTGAATTGTCAAGGGGTCGGTCAATCAGATAGATGAACCTAGTTGCCCATTCCAAAGCGTAGTAGGTACCAATGGACAAGAACGGGCAAGAAACTCATGGACACTCTTCTTCATAGTAATCCTAGTATTATACATTCTTATTTTTTTCTTCGAGTTGCATTTTTATTTTTTTAGAGATGCAAATATTTATCGACAATAGACAGTCGCAATAGAGAATTGTCATGTATTTGATTTGACTCTATTTTGAACTAAGGTAAGAGGTAATACGGGCTGGTGTCCGCAACTCCACGTCAATGCGCGTATTTTGCGTACGGATCTTATTATAGTTTTATGCTACTTTTCCTTAAAACTACAAAAAGAAAACGATCGTTTATCCACCGATTATTCACCGTAGTAACCGCTTCACTTTACCGCCACAAAATGCATCGCCGACGCGCCGCCGGCAAATCCAATAGGTTTTCATTTAATAAAACCCTTTTATTGGCTTACCTCAGATTTACCGGCTTTATAGTTCGCTGGCTTAGCATTATGTGGACTACAGGGTTTATTTGTATGGTGGCTATGGTACTTTAAGGCCCCTGTCAATAATATAAAGGGTTAATTTAGTATCCTTTAATTTTTAGCAAGAGAAAATTAAGGTAACTCTTACTTAGGACTTCGACGTTTTAGCATAGTTTTTTTTTGTAATTTTTCAAAGGAAATGTTAAATATTCACAGTAGGTATTTTAGTGTCTCCTTTGACCAATCGGCTCTCAGTGTTACTACAGGGATAGTAAGCGCGAAAATTGATGCGTCAAAAGATTACCCACATAAATATATGTTAAAACTCCAGTTTCTCTCAAGATTGAGAAGGTCAGAAGCTTATTTACAACACATTACAGTTTGTAACGATTGGAAAACCAGTAAAAGTTGTTTCAGCCATCTTTAAGCTGCAGTGGTGATACCTACGACCTATCTGCCTATATCTATACCTATATTTAGTACCTAATGATCAATCTACAAGTAACATTGGCTCTTATCCCAAAATATTAACGGCTATTTTACGATACACTGATTTTTACATACCCTTTCATATGACCACGATTTGTTGATCTTCCATTGTGAACAGGGCGTGGTTGTCACGTCATAGGTCAAACAGTACTAGAAAAAATATATAAAAAAACATAGGGAAAGGTGTTAAAAGTGACGCCTTTTACAAATAATTGTGTGTTCAAAGAGGATTAGTGAGACAATCGTATTAGAGACCACACCTCCGCGCGCACAGGGTTAATTCAGATGACACGGTTGCTGTGGCAACGAAACGCCCCGAAACTACGAGTCTGCGCTGTAGATATTGTCTGTCCTCGAATGGCATTTCAGAGAAAAACTCCGAACATTCTGGAAAATCTTTCACAAATGTGAAATTCAAAACTAAAGCAATCATTTCTCATCACATTACCCAGAAATCCCAAATAAATTCAAGAAGATAAGTATTAAAGTTAAACGGTCTAATCTATCCTGTGATAATTTTCTTTTCTGGGGTGTAATCGATCCGAGCTAAGCCATTATAGTGACCGCATTTCCACGATCGCACTCGCAGGGTTGGGTCGGTCGAATAACACACAATTTTGTATCGGCATGCATAGAATTTTTGTATAGGTATTATGAAGCTCTCTACGAGCTGGCAGGGTACCGGGAGGAATCAATAAACCAAGGTTTATCACGTATGTTCAATAATTATTCCTGGAAACCATTCTAAGTATTTTACATCTTTTTCCTTTGGCTAGTCCATAGGGGAAAAATTTGAGTTATTCCGGTCTGATGCCAAGAACCCCCCCTCCATGCCCCCCTCCTCGATCATCTGCTAGTTCTTCTTCTGTTTTAATCTCTGTTTTATCCACTAAGTATACACTTTCTCATTCCGGTGTGATCCGGTTTTTCTTTTGTTTTTATTCCTGAAGTATCGTCAGCAATAAAAATCAGTACAGGGTTTATTGAAATACATACGTTCGTAATTAATAGGGAAGGCTTGTCAGCCAAATCTGATGTTTAATGTCTTCTTCTTATAATATGTGGAAAATCTCGTGGGTTATACATTTAACCACCTTGTAGCTCATATTTTGTGTAATATTGTAATGTGTAACCGTTTTCCCAAATAAAAAAAATAAATAAAAAAATCTGACGTTTAATGTCTTCTAATCTTAAACTAAGTTAATGTTTGTCTCGTATTTCATGCCAATAACTTTTAACTGACTCGCGGAGGTTGCTTGTAAACAACAAATAGGCTGTAGTCTCTACAGTACCTACCTATACATAGTAAATAGTACTAATATTGTGAGCGTTTAATAATAAAAAAAATATTAACAAAGGCAAAAACAATGTTTGCCTATAAATAAAATAAAAAGGCCTCAGAAATAAATCTAGCATTCATTCACAATGATTGGCTATTTCTTACCAACAAGAGCATATTTACTGATTTACGAGTTGTAGGTCGTGAGTTCGAACTCAGACAGGCACTTTGTGTAAATATTTTCATCACTACTGCTATCAAAATGGTGAAGGAGACATCGTGAGGAAACCGGCATGTCCTAGAACCAAAAATTCGAAGACATGTGATATCTAGCAACCCGCACTGGCCCGCGTGCCCACTCCCTCTCGAAGAGAGTCCCATCAGTGAAAACACGTCTGATTATGCTTATGCTAAGTGCACAATTTCCCTATGATAACTTAGATTTATCTTTATAGATTTATCAATGGCTTTTTTTATTGCTATTTGTTATTTAATATGAGAACAAAATCAAAATCAAAATATTTTATTTCACATAAACCTACACCGACACTTATGAAACGTCAGAAGCTAGGTGCACGGTTCCAATTGGTCGTTTCCTATGGAGAAGAGCCGGCAAGAAACAACACGGTTGCTCTTTTAAAAATATTTGGCTTTTACAATTTTTTCAAATTACAGTAGGTATGGGAGAACAGCGTAGGCCTGTCAACAAGTACCACGTACATTATAAAATAAAAAATGGTCTACAAATCTAAAGTCTACAAGGCCTACAAAGTCCTCACATTAGAACCAAGTGATATGATAGTAATTACATCTACTAATATCAATATACATAATACAATATAATTCTGCTTATCCCATATAGAGAAACCGCGATACCCATACGTCCAAGTCAATGAAGCGAAATAAAATAGACTATTAACATTATAATAATATTATTTCAGTATCGATTCTATCGAAAAAGTGCAGCGTTTTATTATGATTTAGAGCGAAATGTTCACTCAAGCAAAATGTATTCTTAGAATGCCAACAATTTTATTGTTAGGGACCTTTCAGAATGCTTCGCGTACCGCTGTGGTTTTGGCAAGGTTTAGTATAGAAGAAAAGTAAAATAATGCGACACAAATTTTATAATGCAAGGTGTAACAGAATAAACGCAAGTCCTGAAAGTAGTTTGTTCATAACCGAGTCGATTTCAGTAACTTTTAATATCGGTATTTTTTTTCTATGTGTATTTTGCAATACTGGCTGCCGATTGAACCAAAGAAAATTAAATATTGTCTCAAGTTAATACGACTAAATTTTAAATGCATAAAGTAATGCTAAAGTCAACACGATTTTCTTTATTATAAGTTTTGGTCATTGTATTATGCTTTTAATTCAATACTCTAATTGGGGTGTATTTGGTCTTGCGTTTATTATGTTACATATTGTATATTTTTGTTATTGAATATTAATATGGAGTAGGTAAGTACCTCCGCGCTTGCTTGTTAAGAATCAAAGTTACTTTCCGTTTCTTACGTGTCCTGAGAGAAAATCTGTATATGGACCAAACCAGCACACATTCGTTTACTGAAAACGTGCAAAAGAAAATAGAAAAACAGCAAAAATAATTAAGTACAGACGCCAGCACATCAAACTACTACAATCTGTCAAATTTCTTTAATAGATTTTCAACTTTATCGCTAAAGCATAAGGTTCAAAGTTGATTTGGAAAATTTGACAGTTTCGGGTAGCTTGATGTGCTGGCGTCTGTACATTGTTCTTAATAAGGCTTGCCACCTGTCAGTCCTTCATAATCAGCCTATAATGTTCCTACTGCTAGAACACGGGCCTCCTCTCTGTGAGAGGGAGTGGACCATAATCCAGCACGCGGGCCCAGTGCGGATTGGTGGATGTCTATCACGTCTTCAATTTTTTTTGGTTTTAGGACATGCCTGTTTACTCACGATAATTTCCTTCACCGTTTTCGTTTTCTGTAATTCCTTACAAAATACAAATAAAAGTGGTACTGCACACCTGTAAAATATAATGAAACAGTTAACACCTTCCATTAAGCGCACTCATCTAAACTCCACAACCTGAACGTTTAATTTTAAAATCCAATTTTACCGCGGGCGTGTAGTGTGCAATCTCTCCAATACATCTACATATCGAGTTGCTCTGTCCGACTACTGTTTTGCCCCGGCACGGCTCGAGCCGGTCTGTCTCGAGTTTTTTTTTTTGCCTGTATCGCAAATCGAGCGTTACGGTACGTCTTCGTTTTGTGGCAGCCATGTTGTTTATCTTTTGTTTTTAGTATTTCGTCTTCGCGCGAAATTGAGGATTAATTAAGCTATAGGATTTTAAATGTTGGTATTGATGTAGGTTTCTTGTGGTTGTTACTTTTTTGTTTGTTCCGGAAAAGGTGAAGAGTTTTTTTGTGGATCAATTGTATTTAATTCTTCCGAAGTTCTTTTTTTTTATTATGCCAAAAAAACTATCGATGACATTAATGTTTTTGATAATGGATTCTTTAAAACTATACAATTAAAACAAATATCACACAATATAAACTAAGTAGACTATTGGAAAAGCTGGTTGAATAATTATATCTCTAATATGGCGGGAAAATAATATTATTTACCTCATATACTTACATTGAGTTTTTTATATACAATATTGAACACAACTATAATATTTACACTAGCTACTAAATAAATGACTTTACAAATAAATACAAAAACAAAGAACATATTGGCGCCGAATACCTAATAAAAGTATTATCTTCCATTATACCGTATTTTAAGTATTTCATTTTGAAACAGAAAACGAGAACAAAATTTACTCAATAATCAAAAACAGACGTTTAAAGTGTAATCAACATGGACGATTGTATCCATTTATCGAACCATTAAAATTATGCAAACGGCCCTCCACCTCTTTCTTTTCGATAATTATACAGCACTAATGTGTCTTAAAAGATAAGTATAACAATACTAAATTATACCAAAAGATAAGTTCAGTCTTAAGTTTAACAACACTAAAGTATGTGAAAAGATAAGTAGAACAACACTAGTATATCAAGAGATAAGAGTGACAGCACTAGGAGTCATGTCAAATGAGTCTTAATGTCCTATGTTAAACATAGTAATAGACACTACAATAAAGGGTCAGGAGATAAAACAAATGTTAATTGTACCAAAATGATAACAAAATGCACTTACAGCAGCTAAGACATATGTACATGTTTAATATATTAACTTGTAGATTGCTAAAGGATCTTTCGGCACCTAAATGACATTGACAGTGAGGCGATGTTGGTCAACATTTTGACATTCAAAAAGCCAAAGGGACATTCCGAACCCACAATAATGGTCCTTAGGAATAATCAGCCTATAATGTCCCCACTGCTGGGACACAGGCCTCCTCTCTTCGAGAGAGGGTGAGTGTTAATCTACTAAGCGAGCCCAGTGCGGAAAATCTTCGATTTTTTTGGTTCTAAGGTGGTTTATTCACGATGTTTTCCTTCATCGTTTTGAGTGCAGTTATGATCCTAAGGCAACTGGTTCAAAAACCTCTAAGCCACCTCGAATCATACTCTTATCCTTATCCCAATCCATACTACATATAATACTATAAAAGCGAAAGTATGTCTGTCTGTCTGTTACCTCTTCACACTTAACCGCTAAACTGATTTAGATGAAATTTAGTATAGAGAGAGTTTGAATCCCGGGAAAAGACATAGGCTAGTCTGTATCCCGATATTCCTACGGGAAACTTAACGGGTGAAACCGAGGGGCGCTGCTAGTTCGCAATATGTTTGAGGAGGTCAGAGCATCATTATTCCTTCTTCCATACATCTGTAGCAGCCATCATCCCAGTATTCACCCTTATTCTAGCTATATCATCTTTCACACAATCCATCCATTGTTTCTTTAGTCTTTCCCATTCTTAAAGCCATAATTTATACTCAAAACTTTCCTCACGATCACGACAAACGTCCCTTATTCCAAGCCAACTCATTATCAGTCTAGCCGGATGCAGCTGAATACAAGTATTTTACATTTAGCGACTGCCTATCTGACCTCCACAACCAGTTACTGGGTAATACGATACCCCGTGGTAAGACTGGTTGTCTGACTACCCGTAACGCCTGTCAAAGATCCACGAATGGCAGCCGGGACCAACGGCTTAATGTACTTTCTGAGGCACGAAGGGGTCTCGGTATGTAAAGATGGTAACCCATCCACAGACCAACCGCAGCAAGCGTAGCTTAACCTGATCAGTCCACCTGTGGGGCTGTTATTATTTAGCCACGAGCCCCCTTATTCCAAGCCAACTCTATAACAATAATCCTATTAACATGCGTGTGACAATTTTAATAATTACTATGCAGTAGGCGTGTTCCCATTAATAATTTATTTGTTCATAACACCTTTCTGTGTCCGATACTCAATGATAGTCCAACAGGGTTTTATTGTTACGAACTTGTTTACAACTACTACCGTATTAGGAATTGTCCTCATAAAAAGATAATATAAATTAGAACTCATTTTTTACCACTTCACTACGAATAAAGTATTAGGTCCCGATCACACGAACCACGGGCGCTAATTTTTATGAAAATTAATAGTTTGACTCGGGCCACATTTGGCCGTCAAAATGAACCGACCACTTCGCAGCCACAATGCAACCACCAGTTAGTTATATTGCATCTTGCACCGCATGCCCTGTCACCTGCATACGTGAGGACCGAATGGCTGCGTCAGCGAACAGTATTCGCGTTGCTGAATTATGGGCACAACAAATTAAAAAAAAATACATATATTTTTACGTGTTATTTTTACCATCGACACGCTAAAAAGACCGTCAGCTAGAGTGCCCACTAGCAGCCGGCTACATCACAAACGCAACATTACGTCGACGTCTTCCTCTACGAAAGCCGCGGAGCAATTGCGTAACACATTATCAATCGGAATCGGTTTCATTTTGACAGTTCAACAACATTCATTGCGATATTTATGTGTTGATTCGAACTTATGAAGCAATGGATTAGTAATTTGCTTCAAAATGATTCAGATTCCGATTGATAGTGTGTTACGCAATTAGGGTGCCGGAGGTGATCTGTCTGTCTGCACACACTAGCTACAACATAACCACATTGCAACTACTAGCCGCAACGCAATCACATTGAAATTTTGTAGTAGTTACCACAACACTACTTGTGCACACACAATCACACTCACTTACCTTTTAGCAAATGTTTTTGTCCTTTGACTATGTAATTTATCCTTTTATATTAACCTTAGCTACACTATGTCACCATTAATAATAACACTGTAATAGAAGACTGGTGTTAAACCACATCTGTGTACAATTTAATTATAATACCCAATGGGGACTGGCACTGTACTCCCTTATTCAGGTTATTCTATGACCTAGCTGGGAGTGCAACACCTCACCACCATTCAAGTTGTAGTTTTAGTACACTAATTTGTTAACCCTGTAAATTACCATGTACTACAATGCTGTTATGATGAATAAACAATTTGATTTGATTTGACAACTGCAAGAAACTGCAGCGACACTATTCACAAGTACCACTGCTTGGCTACATTTTGTCGCTGCGATGCGATGTGGCCTTGTTGTGGTTCGTGTGATCGGGCACTTAGCATAAATTATTGGATTGGTAGTTACGATAAAAAAAAGTTTTGTCAAAGGCACATTTTAAGCATGCTTTTCTCTCTTTGAATTATTTATAGGCAAATGAATATACAGAAAAAAATAACGGTAATTAAGAAAAAAAAGTTTCTACAAAGTACTTCTACTTTTTTGCGACTTTTTTATTGTCTTTTTTTTTCTTTGAATTATTTATTTCTCGCTTTGTTCGTTCTCAAATCTAATATATCAAGTAGTAATTCGTGCTTTAATGAGTATTTTTATCGTATTAATCTAGTGAGAACCTGTTTAAGACACCTTTTCGAATAAAATTCGTGAGTAATGGCGTATTATTTGCGGTATATATAGAGCTACTCGAAATACCGTTGAATTTACTTTTTTCTTTTCGTCAATTAATCAATTGTTGAATTAAAATAACCTTTTAGTTAGGTATATTGCGTTGGTATCTGTTTTTTACATTTCTGTGGTTGGTATTGATGCTATGGTCCGCGCGGAACTAGTTGGCCGCGCCTTAGGTATGTAAGCGGTGGGACGAAGGGGCGGGGGAGCATTACTCGGCACGTGCGTTACGAACCGCCGCGCCGCCTCACCCCTGTCCCCACCTCAGCGGCCAACTAGTTTCGCGCGGTTTTTTACACAATAACTCGACGTGAAACCTAGTTTTCATATTGATCTCATACATCTATGTATAAAAACATAACATCACACCTTGTTTCCCCAAGGAGTCAGACAGAGGTGTACTTATAGTACACCTAAATTTCGCCAGTTAAGTTGAAGCTCATGTAATAGAGACAAATCCAAACTCCGGGCTGCTACTGAGAAATTCCTGAAGGAAAAACCCAATAACAGTTTGGCCGACCTGGGAATCGAACCCTAGACCTTTTACCCAGCAGTAGCGCTTGCGACCACTAGAGACTTGCGAACGAGGCAGTATAAAAAGAGTATGTGCACAATTTTTTTTTTTTTGAGTTCCGTGACGCGGGATTCCACTGAAGCCCATGTTTCCAATATTTCTTTTGACATCAGTTTTGAAGATAACCATTTTCATCAGGATATGTTTGAGAAAAACATGTATATCGAAGAAAAGCCGTAAGTACTTACTAGCCACCATTTTCGTCTGCCAACCACAATACAGTCTTTGCACGCTGGCTGATAGTAGCTGGACGATAGTATCCGAAGATCTAGACGACTGCTAAAACCCGATAATGAAGACGTACCAACAATACCCCCTACAAGAAATCTTACAGCAGACTGTAAACTCTCTGAAACCCGCAGCCGATATCCTACACACACAACATACTTAACCTGCCAGCGCTACAGCGCTACCAATCCCATATCCATTAGCGAAAACCAAAATCGTACGATTACCAGTCTAACCCTCCGAACGCCGGCACTTAAAGAGTATTAGTTCCGCTCGTGTGGTTACACAGACCGTATTGTGCGATCACAATGACGCTGCGGGGGTTATTTGGCTTACCTGTTAAATGATAGCTGTGGTTAATGTGCTGGAGCTTACTTTCGATTGGGTTTTTAATTTTGTTTGTACTTTAGCGGTGATTAAACTTTACTAGGATGTCACTGGGATGAATCGTTTTTTGGACTGAGTTAAAGGGACTTCTATTAAGGAGATGCAGGATACTCTTGTCTGTTATTGACCATAAATTTGTCATTACCAATCTGACTGTCAGGTGCTGAAAGAAGGTACACTTAAACCTCCTTTGAGTGTTCTAAAACAGATTGTGTTGTCATAAGCTTTCTTCTATCTAGAGGTTTTACCTGTTTCAAGAACCTTTGGTCTTGTACAAGCAAACTTCTAGTCATAACCAATACGAAATATCCAAATATGACTTATGCATTATAACAAGTCCATGGGTCCAGACCATTGACAGGACATTTTATAACACAGTGACAGATAGAAAAGTAAAAACTATATTGACAAAGTATTAAGTTTGCATTCCAACATATTAAGTCACAGGATCTCCTAGTTTGGGAGTCAGGGTTTACTCTATCTCTATGACCTTTATTCACTGAAATCATGCGACCTAGTTTTTAAGCCTAGTTTTTAAAACCTAGTTTTAAAAAAAAAATATTTATACAAAAAAACCTTCAACAATTGAAGGTTTTTTTGTATAAATATTTTTTTTATTCCAACATAGGTGCTACTTTATTTTAATCGTATAAGAAAAAAAATCCAGTAGATTCATGACAAAATCATCTTGAATCACTCCAAATTCAACATTACGACAAGAAACCTCCACAAAAACACTAGTAATAGATATATTTGTGAGATGGCCGTGATTTGGACAATGTTTGATGACGCGCCATTAGGGGTCGTAAGCCTGGAGCGCACTTAATATAGTTTTAATAGGCACTGTTAGCCCCTCGAGTGCACAGCTTGAGTATCTACACCATTTTTTCAAACTCGTTTCGAATGTGAGTCGTTTGGATAACAAAAAACCTTTCTTTATTAAATCTAAGTTTTTGATTTGGTATTTTTAAAGGTACTTGAAATGTTTTCTTCGAAATCTTCTGCCAAAAGTATCTTTTTCTATTTTTGTAGGTTTGGTGTTGGTTTAATCTACCAGCACACCAAGCTACTACAATCTGACAATTTTCAACTTTATAGCAAAAGCATTAGCTTCAAAGTTGTTTGGGAAAATTTGACAGTTTCGGGTAGCTTGATGTGCTGGCGTCTGTACAATCTTCTCCAACTTAAATATGGCTAAGGATTGCCACAATCACAGACTAGAAACGGAAATAACTAGGCGTAGCCATTGAAGGGCCATGGGTTACTGATCGAATTTGGACATAAAGCTTATTTTTTAAAGCAACAGGCTTTCAGATTTGATTGTTGTTGTATATCTTGGCATTGGGACATTTACTAGCAAGTTTACCGATCACAGATTACCAAATGACCTCATGGAGGGCCTTGTGGCTAAATAATAACAGCCGCACAGGATAATCGAAGGATTGCCGCGGTCGGTTCGTGGATGTGCGACCATCCATTACACATCGAGACCCTTCCATGCCTTGGAAAGCACGTGAAGCCCTTAGTCCCAGCTGTCATTCGTAAATCTTTGACGGGTAGTCGGAAACCTAACAAGTTGACAACCAGTCTTACCAAGGGATACCGTGTTACCCGGTTGTGGAGGTCAGATAGGCAGTGTAGCTCCATGTAAAATACTGGTATTCAATTACATCCGTTAGACTGAAAGTGTTACCCATCATAGTTGGGAAAAGGCAAGGCTGATTGAGATATAACACATGACCATTCTTCGGGAAAAGCTTCCAACAATTCAACACTTAAACCATCCAGTTATTATGAAATATATACAGGTATGATTAGTTACTTGGTTTAAAATAACGGATCAATGTATTCTGTTACCACTTTTATCGTTCATAAAGTTTTACTTACTGTGTGGGATGGAAAGGTAAGTTAAACTCGGTTTACTGGCTAATAATTTCTTAGATGTTATTATTTTACATCGAGTGAAATGTTAGCGATATTATAAAGCAATCAGTATGGCAGATTATGTTCCGGAGATACGATTATTAGAAGTTACTTACACGTTTGTAATATAAACTGTTTGTCTCTTATTGTAAAGACAACCTTCCCGAAACTGTCAAATTTTTCCAATCAACTTTGAACCTTATCTTTTAGCGATACAGTTGAAAATCTATTAAAGAAATTTGACAGATTGTAGTAGCTTGATGTGCTGGCGTCTGTACTATACGGTTGTGTGACATCTCGAAAATGGCTGCACTGATTTTAGTAAAGTTTTCACTATTGTTATGTTAAGTCACAGATAATTTATTTATTGAAGTGAAAACTTCTTTAGACGCGTTGGGCATTTTTTGAGATGGGAAAAAACCATTGAATTCGCGCCAGTGTTACCGTAACCGACTCGGCTTCGGATGTGTTCGGCTGTCCTCGGGATATACTCGGTTTTAATGTATTTCCGATATGTCAGTGAGTGATGGCAAAGTATAGAATACTCTTTATTATGCACACCATATAAATTACAGACATAAATATAGAAACTTAAAACTTAAAGTATTCTGTTTGTGTTTTGTTTATTATTTATTTGTTTAATACTGCAAGCACATAAATGTACAGAGGCGGACTTAATGCCATAGGCATTTTCTACCAGTCATATAATGACGATTCAAAAAATACACATGTAATGCCACTTTTTTTTATTGAATATTCAAGCACAGAAATATACAGAGGCGGACTTAATGCCATAGGGGTGAATTTACCATGGGGTTTTGTATTTAGGATATAGTTCTATTCTAAAGTCTTCAAGGAAAAAAATCGATTGCATTCCTTAATAAATTCGTTGGTGGCCTGTTTTCATTTTTCAATTAAGTATAATCATGGTCACCTATGGTGGGGGAAACGCTCTAAAAATTACTATTTTTCTCACAAAAAGTAATAGTAAAATAATCCTTCCAATACAATATCCATTATCCCATTATAGGTATATAAATAACCGTCAATAATCCGATTTTCACGCCCAACCCTCAAAAGCGATCGGTTCCTTTTCATCCAACCCTCGTATCATGTCTGGGGACAAAGAGACCGCGCTTTGTATTTTGACAGGAGTTAATGTTGTGGGGTCCTGACATCTTTACCTGACGGGAATGGTACAATGGACCCCCTGGGGGGACGTGTGCCGTATTGTGTGCGTATTTGCAGGGTTAGATAAATTGTAAGTGCACTTGTTAAATTGGGGATGGTTCGTTTTTATTAGATACACATTTTGTTGATCATTTTGGTACATTACACACTTCACGATTTAAATCTCCATAGGAAACGACCAATCGGAACCGTGCATCTAGCTTCTGACGTTTCATAAGTGCCCATGTAGGTTTATGTGAAATAAAATATTTTTACATGATTCTGAAACCCCCTGCGATAAAATTTTCGTCGGTTATTTAAAAAAAAAAAAATTCTTTTCCAATCATATTGACCGCGTAGGTTTGTTTCTATCTGTTTCAATGTATATGGTAAACAGCAGATTTTTTTTTTGACAACTGACAATATTTTCTACTCTAGGGGATGTAGAGTTATGAATTCATGGTTACAGTTTTCGCGTCGAAACAGCATATTTTTTTTAAATAACCGAATGAAAAGAATCATGTACCTACTGAATCCATGGAAACGGCCCGGCCACGGCCTTGCCGCTATCAGCGGCAGCTTAGCGCGGAGCGGCGAGCGGTAAAGACAAATATAAAAAATGTATGAACCATGCCACGACGCACTGCTCGCAGCGTCAACGTTAGACATAAGAAACCGCGCCGCTTGCCGCTAAGCCAAAAGTCTACCACCCTGTATTTGCGATATCATGCAGTAAGGTAGGCATTTAAGAGTAGTTAAGTAAGTATCTGGAATAAAAAACCCGTAGACTTTAAGTCCACTTCGATAATAATTCCCGCTACCCACTTAACAATTTCCCATCAAAGTCAAGCGAACCATCAGTTATCTATTAGCATCAAATGTCAGTAATAACAAATCTGTTTACGTAGTTAGCCTGGTATGGTAGACCACTTCAATTGTCCAGCAAATTGCGATGATTTGCGGCAATCATGGTGGTCTGTTATGTCAACTTATTATGGGGGACGTTTGTGGATTTGCGACTTTGATATATTTTTTAAATTTTTTTAATAAAAAATTATCGCTTTCTTTATTTGCCTTGTCGTTTGGCTTTTCTTCATTTCAAATATTGACCACACAGGGTGATATGATATGGAGCAGTGGTGGCGGCCGTGGCTTACGAGTTGTAGGTTGTAGGTTCGAACTCTGACAGGCGCTTTACTTTGAGTAAATTATTTCATCACCACTGCTCTCAAAACGGTGAAGAAAAACATCGTAAGGAAACCCGGCGTGTCCTAGAACCAAAAATTCGAAGACATGTGACTTGTACCAATCCGCACTGGGCCCGCGTGGTGGATTACAGCCCACTCCCACACAAAGAGAGGCGGCCTGTGTCACAGCATTGGGAACGCTTATGCTAGGACTTCAATACCTCGATAGTAGGGTTAATTATTCCAATTCGAGGTATAAAAGCAGAAATCTTTCATATTTGCACGTGGAAACAGTCAAGTAATAATCGAAATCCTTTACACATTCCTGAACGCCAATAATTTGTATAACCTTGTCGCGCCTAACAGCTAAACTTCCCATCCTAGCCTTGACAGAAATAGAAAAACATACCTGAGGTATTACGAGAAAAATCGTAGGAAAACGCTCATTCCGACGAAGGCTATATGCAATCATGCGCGAACTATGGTATTGGCATACTTAATTTTACTTGGCATACATGCTCATCCGACTTTAACATACAACCTACTGCCGAACAAAATCTGACCCTATCATCTTCAACTGAAGACTGAAATTCCAAAACAGATCCACACGCACTTACGACTCTTTGCCTGCAAACATTTTGGTACTACAAAAAGTCTTATACCTAGATTGCAACTCAGGAATTTAAGATTTAAAATAAAGAATTAAAGTTGAATTTCGTTTGTTCCTGTACAAAGATGAGTATTACTGTTTATACGTCCTAAATCTCTTGTCGATTATTCAATTATAGATATGTCCGTTTGCTGTGCGAAAAAATCTTTTTTATGTTTTCATATTAGTGATTGTTAAGAAAAATAAGCACTTGAGGTAGGAGTAAGATTTTTTATTTATGTATTTTATAGATGATAATTGATGTCTATTATTTCTTATTGTATTTATGATAATAGTTATGTTAATGTGAAGCTACCTATTGATAAGTCAGGGTATGATTTATTTTATAGTGGTTGGACCAGTGTAATCTTCTCGTAGATAATCAACGTAAACAATTTAGATAAGAACAGAGGCGATAATCGATGTTGCTTGACTGATAAACAAAGTGATTATTTTTTCCGATTTTTTGTTACACAATTTTTCTCACTTTTGCGTTCTACTAGGGCGAAAGAGGTTTCCGACAACTGGGACCGCAATGAACTAGAACAGTATCCCAGCAGAGGAACATTATAGGCTAATCTGCCTAATAATACATAGGTATATAATCATGTATGTATGTTATGTATCCTAGACATGAATTTATTTCATGCGCTTATTAATAGATTAAGCCAACCATGCAGGTAAGTACAGAGGGATAGCTTTGTATTTGACTGTACTGTTTTTGGCTTGAACAATAGATATGTTTTTATTCATTTATGGGTGGTCCCAGTCGCCGGAAGAATAATAATTATTAAAATTAAATGGATCCGGCAACTGGGACCGCGGATCCAGTTAATTGCGGTCCCAGTCGCCGGAAACCTTGGGCGAAATACACGTGTCTTATTTCCTATATAATTATACACTCAGAAATTAGGTAATAATCTGTAGCAACAGCAAGCAGACTTCCTCGTTGGTCTAGTGATGGCAAGTGCTACTACTGACTATGAGGTCTTGTGTCCGATTCCCGGGTCGGGCAAAGTATAATTGGGTTTTTCTATCTAGAATTTCTCAGTAGCAGCTCGGAGTCTGGATTTGTGTCTGGTTGAAGGCAAAAGCTCGACCTCTCTATTACATGGGACGTAAACATACCTGGTGAAATGTGGGTGTACTACATGTGTACAGACGCCAGCACATGAAGCTACCCGAAACTGTCAAATTTTCCCAATCAACTTTGAACCTTATACTTTAGCGATAAAGTTGAAAATCTATTAAAGAAATTTGACAGATTGTAGTAGCTTGATGTGCTAGCGTCTGTACCTACACATCTGGCCAACCATCTGGTGAAGTTATTATTAGACTCAGTAATTCGCAAAGTATCCAACTTCGTCAAAAACTTGGTCCTAAAGTTCGTTCAAGACATTAAAACAGTACATTAATCTTAACACCACAAAAGCTCGAACTTTACACTTACACTCGCGGACAAAAAAAAGTGGTCGTTCTAAAAACAAAGCCACATTCGGCCTTAACCCGTCCATCGACCTTTCTAATATATTTATAATTATAGTCTACAGCACTCCACATTTGTAAACATGGATGTGACGTAGCAATCTATTATTTTTTATTGTTATTTTTGTCCTAAACTAAGCTTTAGCGCGGCTGCGCTTGGGCAGGTTAGTTTTTTCGAAAATTTGACAGCTGTCAAAATTAATTGAATGACAAATGTAGGCTTCGTTGTCAGCTGCTTATCAACAGTTGCTAATCACATAGTAATATATCGAATAGTTTGTTTTGTATATAAAAATGAAATTAAATATTTATTTCTGTAAGTACCTATCTTTTTAAAGACACTTTTACACGTCAATATTTGTTGGTGAATATTTTTTAACCTACTTCAAAAAAGGAGGTTCAGTATTTTACATCATTATTAATAATGGTACATAACCTACATAAATAAAACCTAGAAATTAGAAGAGCCTTGTTTACTTTAAAAAAGTCAGAATAAGCCTAACGGTGTTTCACAAAAACCTGATTAGAATCCAAATCAACCGGAATCCTGAGGAAAATTATGCAAATCTCATAATTCACCAAAAAATACTTATAATTAACATACAGACCAATATTCAAATACTTATCATTGAATATATTAGAGATACAAAAAAGTACTTTAGTGTCTGGTTGACGCATACCATACGAGATTATGGGTGTCCGAATTTGAAAGTATAAAATTAAATTATGTGCTATTAAAATTAGATTAATGTAAATAAGTATCTGATTATTAGGTTTGTGGAATGCGAAAGGTCATAATAAAATGGTATCTAAGTGTGAGTGTCTACATTAGTGGACAACAATTGAATAAAAATACGGTTGGGGACTACAGGACCTAAACGCAAAAAACGCAAGTTTTATAACGCCATCAAGATTTATCATCTTTGTCTTAGCCTGCCGCGATGGCATCGTATGATAATAAAAGAACACTTACAATTAAAAAAAAAAACAATTTATTATGTCTTTGAGTTTTGACTAAGTACCTAAGTAACAAAAGTTGTAGGCTGAAAGTTTTTTTTTTATCGTCCTAATAACCTCTATCGTGAGATAGAGGTAGAACGCAAGCCTAAGGAATAAAAGACATATACATGTACCTACAGGTTGACAGGGACACCGTCGCGCAACGTGTTACGGATTCAGCACATGATTCTGAAACTTTCAACGCCCCTGCAATGAAATTTTTTGTCTGTCAATAAAAAAAAATGTTCCATATATATTTTGACCGCGTAGGTATTGCACTTTTCTATGGAACAGCTTTTTTTTGCACTGCTTTGTAATAGATAATCCCACTAATATTATAAATGCGAAAGTTTCTGAGGATGGATGTTTGTTACTCTTTCACGCAAAAACTACTGAATGAATTTTGATGAAACTTTACAGTAATATAGCTTATACATCAGAATAACAGATAGGGTACTTTTTATCCCGATATTCCCACGAGATCGAGATTTATGCGGGTGAAACCGCGGGGCGCTGCTAGTATACTATAAAATATTAGACAACAGAAAAAATAAATTAAAAAATCGTTAAAAATCGGACTACTCTGTAAAAAGCAAGACGTTTTCAAACAAAAATTAATAAAGAATAATATACGTCGATCGACTTGAGCACCTCCTCCATTTTTTGGTCAGTTAAATAGTCTTATAAGGCAGTGCGTGGCACATAAAAATAATAACAAATTCAATGGACTGTCTCAAAGCACTACTACCGCCTTACAAACTCCTCAAAGACAACCACATCATGACGTCACGCAGTGTCAAATGACGTCAGAACAATTACGCAAGTGTACGGCCAAGAAAACGGTAACGGTAGGGACACCTAGTGAATGAGTTGTTACGTTACGTGCTGACATGCGAGCGAGTGTCACGCATCAAACGAAAACGATACTCGCGGGTCACGTGAACGAATGCTATTTTTAGAGGTTGTGTGTATCTTTGTTGTGGGGTCAGCAGGGAAAGTAGTTCGTTACTTGTTGTTTTTTGGTTTTGTGACTTTTGTTCTGCCAAGCCTTTTCCTAAAAGTTAAGGTGGGATTCCAGTCAAACCAGATGCGGCTGAATACGGATGTTTTACATGGAGTGACTGCCTGTTTTACCTCCACAACCCAGTTACTGGGTAACACAGGTATTGGGACTTTTGGTAAATGGGATATTACCGTGAAAATATAGCTGAAATTAGTGAATTAAAAGTGGTACTACCAGACTGGTTCTCTATCCAATTGCATAAAATTTTAAGACCTAATATAACTTGGCATAATTTTGTTGCTCCTAATTATATTTACGCATAACAGCTTATTATACCAAAATAGTTATGCCAAAGTATATTAGGAAAAAAAGCATTACGCGAAAAGAAGGAATCTATAATAGACTTCCAGATGTAATTAAATATTGCCACAGCTCAAGTCCAGCGCCATTTATTTTTTCATTCTGCAATAAAATTTTAATCTCTAATATTTCTAACAGAAACACGAGTTTGGTATAAGTTATTTAACATGAAACGTTTATTTTCTCTTGAAGTCACTACTAGTACCTGTCAAAAAGAGATTAAAACAGAAGACGAACTAGCAGGGATCGAGGAGGAGGGGGGAGTGGGGGAGGAGGGGGGAGTGGGGGAGGAGGGGAGAGTGGGGGAGGGAGTGGGGGAGGAGGGGGGAGGGGGTTCAGGGAATCAGACCGATAAATCAATATTATAGGTTTCACGTTACAACGCGAAATCAAAGAATTCACATAAACAACTGACTGCCAAGATTACTCAGTTTTACTTCCTATCCTTTTCATTTCTATAATTGAAGTCAATCGACTATTCCTAACACCATTTTCAATTTTGAACATTCTAGAATATCCAACAGCTATTTACATCCTTTTCACACATGAGAAGTTAGCAGACAGGCACCCAAACGAAAATTACATCTATCCCACTCAAAATCATTAAATTGTTATAAACAAAAGTAAAAGAAACGATTTCACATGTTTAAATGTAATTCCCCAGGTTTGGGCTAACGATCGTTTAATAGTGAGCTGTTTAAATGCAGTTTGGTTACTTCACTTGTTAAGAAATCTTTGGAAAAGTGGTAGCTTTATGTAGAACTCTCAGAAATATTTAGAATTTCGTAACTCACTATCCATCTCAATCCGAATCATTTTGAAGGATATTGCTAATCCATTGCTTCATAACGTTTGAAACATTTGTCTGCTCAACAACGTAAAAAACGCAATTAATATTGTTGAACTGTCAAAATGAAAGCCATTGCTACTGACAGTTTGTTACGCAATTACCCCGCTGATCAAACTTGCGTTATGTTAAGGGGCTTACAGGACCTAAACACAAAAAACGCAAGTTTTAGAAACAATAAAAGTATATGATAAACTACAGTAAAAAAACTCAAAAAAATATATGATATTCTTCAGGATAAATGCTAGGAATATAGTGTGTTGAAAACATAATACAACTTATTTGGTACGATAGAATAAAATCATGAAGATACCTCTAAAAACTTTTTTTTTACAACAAAATTCATACTAATATACATGCAATCATTATGATTTTTTGTCAGATTATTCTACAAGCAACATACTAAAACTATAGTGTTTTAGTTTTTTTGTCCAAACACTAGATTTTTCGTAAATCGATAATTGCTTCATATTTTGCAATAAATTACCAGCGTTGTGGCATCGCGCTTCTCTTTCTTTTCTGTGCAGTCCGACAAAGACCGCGCTTTAGGTCATGTAGTCCTCTTAAGATATCAGCCTGATACCTAATATAATCAACCGGCACGGGGGCCGCGCAGTGGATTACGGCCTACTCTCTCTCACAGAGAGAAGGCTTGTGATACAGCGCGCAGCGGTACAAACGATAATGGCTGATTATGCTTTGTTTTATACAACCTGTAGGTATTGTCCTATGTAATCTGTATGAGTGATGTTACTATCTTCACGCCCGGCTCACCGAGGGCAAGCGCAGGCATGTTACCAAGCTTACAGAATAATCTTTTAATCAGAGCATGCGTGGGAGAATATTCACGATTGCATACTTGACCCCTCAAGCGTCACGTGTACACCAAGTGTACATAAGAGTAAGTGCTCGAAACGTCAACGTTACACCAAGTGTACACAACAGTGTCATTGTTCTATTGTCATTGTTAAAACAATGACTTTACTGCGCCCATTCAACTACTCCGACGCGTTGGGTGTTTCGACGTTTAGGCGGGCAAACGTGTGAGAGGTTAATCAGATTTTGAGAAACTGTCTGGAATATTCTAAGATAAAATCTCATTAATCAGGATTCCAGAGTCCGGTTGTGAACCCACAACCTTGACGAAGCTATAATGGAGATAACAACAATATAAATGTGAGAAAACTCCACTCCTTGTTTACGCAAATTACAAAATTTCCCCAGAAACCAATCGCGAAGCAAATTGACGCTAATTTATAATTAAACGAAAATCACAAACCGTGTAAAGTAGAAAGAAATATAACGAATAGACAAAATCTTTCCTATTTTTTTTTTTCTTTAAATACTTTTTAACTTTTAATTGAATACGTAAATCCATTGTTTATGCTACGCCCATGATTTCGCAATGAAATTTTTAATAACCTCATAGCCGTTTTAGTTTCTGATACAAAAGTTCTTCAATTATATATTCGATACGATATGTCTAAAAAGTGTTACCTATAATTGTGTGGTTCCCATGGTTCATCAATTTGGAGATAACTGTTGTGTCAAAAAAATCACAGTTTAGTGATGGGTCGTATTGTTCTAAGGTTGAAGGGGTCAAGCAGCCAGCCAACTAAATATTAAATCGGTAGGTGTAGGTAGGTCCAGTTGAAAACCAGTGTTAGGCATTAGTTGCCTGACTTTCATGCTGAATTGGGCCCATTTGGCGTAGCCGTGAGGCACACAAAAATACTATATTAAGACAAGTACGAGTATACTCGTATTTCCGTATTTTTTTGGTTTTTGAGTGTCCATGGAGTTTCTTGCCCGTTCTTCTCCATAGGTACCTACGCTTTGGAATGGGCAACTAGCTTCATCTTTCTGACTTACCGACCCCTTGACAATTCAAAAGTGCCTGTAATTGGTTTAATTGAAATAAATGCTTTTGACTTTGACTTTATTGTGATTTATTCCAGAAATCGGTCAGTGGGTCGTCTTAGGGAAATCCCCACCGACAAATCCCCACCAGTGGGGATTGTTATTTTGTTTTTTCCAGTAATCGCCACTAGTTAAATAAACTCAGCCTAGTGGGGATTTTTGGAAAAATAAGTAAGAATCCCCTGCGTGTCTTACCTACTTAACTTGGGTCAAATAAACTTATTTCTTTCTTCTTTCTATATTGAATGGATTTATCAACATTTAAGTAAGTATTATGACGCTTGAGCATAAAATAATGTAGTAACTGGACATACCAGTGTAAGTAAATGAAGTTTTCCAAGGCATGCTCCTGTTTTCGTTTTGATCCCATAATATGGATCCCATAGGTACAATGATGCTGATCAACTCTTCTGTACACGATGCGAGCGGGTTTTCAAGACCAAGTTTGGTTCTGCTAGACGTCAGTGAGCACTCGAAAGAAATGAAAAGTAGTCCGAGTCTTTTAATTCGACTTTGGCTCTGTCACCTTTGACCTAGACTAGAGTCAAGAGCAAGTCCATTTCAAATTTTAAGAAAAGAGTCACTGTAACCGGACACGGTGAAGAAGGACTATACGAAGCCTTATTTTCTGGGATTCGTACTTAAACTACAAATAAATGACTCAAAGTATTTATGTACATTTCCAATGTGTAAGATAAAAATTTACGTTTAGGAAAAGATTTACTCACGAGTACCGATTGGTAGGATCTTCTACAAATATGAAAATTTTCTATGAATTATTTTAACCCTAAAAACGTAGATCTACGCGAGACACAATGGCTTTTTAATTGTGTCTGTAATTACGACATTCAACCGGTTAATTGACTTCCGAACACATTCCTCAGTCCTCACATAAACCTCGTTATACTAAATAATTTGTCAACACAAAATAACCGAAACGTTATAAAAAGGAAACGATACAAAAATAAATATCCATCGATAATAACGATACCTATCACAATCGCCAATCGATTATAACTTAATCGAGTTACGATTTATAGAAATAATCGGTCTTGATTTATATGGGACTTGCACTTTGTAACCACAGTCAAAAACCGACCTTACCACATAAAATTAAAGTTTAATTTTGTATGGTGATACAGTGGTGTATGAATACAAATTGTATGGTAGTAATATCAAAGGGCTGCGCGTGCGCCGTTTGATACTAACGTTTGAATAAATCAACAAAAACGACGGGCGGCGATGACTAATGTACTATTTATAATTTGTGCTGGACACCGAAATGGTTGGAATAGATCGAGCATAGGTATTAGAGTGGATTGAGGAAGATTTAAAAGAAATAGGAAAATCGTTTTTGTAATGATTGTATTTAAAGGACAATAAAATCTGATAATACCTAAGGGCAGTTGTTAATTTGCATTGAAATAAGTTAATTTTATTAATATTAGGTAAGAGTTTTTATTTATTTATTTAAACTTGTCGCACAAAAAAGGTGCAAAGGCGGACTTAATGCCTTAGGCATTCTCTACCAGTCAACCAAGGGTGTTTTTTTGAGTTGTTGATCGACATGCTGGCCGGTGAAAGTTATAATGCTTCGGTAATCCAATACTTTACTATATCAAAATAAATCATACATAATATAATCAGCCTATAATGTTCCCACTGCTGGGACACAAGCCTCCTCTCAGTGAGAGGGAGTGGGCCGTAATCCACCACGCGAGCCCAGTGCCGGTTGGCAGATGTCACATGTCTTCGAATTTTTGGTTATAGGACAAGCCGGTTTCCTCACGATGTTTTCCTTCACCGTTTTGAGAGCAGTGATGATGAAATAATTTACACAAAGTAAAGCGCCTGTCTGGATTCGAACCTACGACCTACAACTCGTAAGTCGAGGCCGAAAGAAAGAAATCATAATCATTTTAATATCTCTTTTTATCTAATTTCCTATAGCAGGTAGGTATGCTGGAAGAGATTTCTTTAGAAAATGAGCATAACGTACGTATTTTTTATTCCTTTCTGCTTGTCTGTTTCAAGTAAGTGAGTGCATAAATGGTTCAATAAATAAATAAATAAATAATATTCCACAACTATCACACAACGCCATCTAGTCCCAAGCTAAGCAGAGCTTGTGTTATGGGTACTAGACAACTGATAAACATACTTATATATTTCTAAATACGTAAGAAATACACATAAAAAATATTCTTATAGTTTTATAAAAGAACTAGCTGCGCCCCGCGTTTTCACCAGCGTAGGTAAATGTCGATCCCTTAGGAATATCGGGATAAAAAGTAGCCTATATGTTAATCCAGGGTGTCAGCTACCTCCATACAAAATTTTATCAAAATTGGTTGAGCCGTTTGAGCGTGAAGAAGTAACAAACATATAAACACACACACACACTCACAAACTTTCGTCTTTATAATATTAGTGTGATTTATTGTAGTCTTTCTCCCAAATGGGTCTTTGTATTTTGAGATGTACAGAAATTCTTTGAAATCAAAACAGAAACCTCATTATTACGTCATTTATAATTCTAATCGAGACAAAATTGAATAAAAACAATGACGAAAAAAATTATGAAAGTTGGCTCCGCAGTTTTCCTTATTCAACTAATTTAAGTTGACCTAATACGACCGAGCCTCATAAACAAATTATAGAAAAACAAACCGAACAACAAAACAACATATAACGCATCAACAATGTGGTAATTTAAATAAATTACACCGTAATTAATAATTTAACCTGATCATCTTTTAAATTAAAACAAATATTATATAATTTATTAGTGGGCACAATTTACTGGTGTAGTTGCCGATAGATATTGTATAAAACAAAGCGGTACCTACTTGTGGGGCTCGTGCGTGGCTAAATGATAATAGACGCACGGGTCGGTCGAGGGTTAAGCTACGCTTGTCGCGGTTGGTTCGTGGATAGGTGACCAACTATTGCATATCGAGACCCGTCCTTGCCTCGGAAAACGCATTAAGCCATTGGTCCCGGCAGATATATAAACAGTCGTTACGGGTGGACATGATCTGTAATGTGAAGACCATGTAGATCGATGTCTGAAATGGTCTTTTGAGGAAAGAACCACGTAGGAAATACTTCAAATTTTTACAATAAAGCTCAACTAAAATTCTATTATTTAGCCTCGGCTAGCCTCCTAGTTTTTAAACTAAATCAGATATGAACATCATCATCATCTGCCTAGCCATTTCCCAACTATGTCGGGTCGGCTTCCAGTCTAACCGGATGCATGCTGAATACCAGTATTTTACATGGAGCGACTGCCTATCTGACCTCCACAAAATCAGAACATCTGCAAAAAATAATCCTATGTACAGAGGCCAGCACATCAAGCTACCCCAATCTGTCAAATTTTCCCAATTGAATATGAACCTTATTCCTTTGCAGTAAAGTTGAAAATCTATCAAAGAAATTTGACAGATTGGGGTAGCTTGATGTGCTGGCCTCTGTACCAACGCAACTGCAGTCGTACCATAACAACTATAATCCTAATACACCTTCCTTTAATGACATAATAAGGCATTTCAAAGAATTCCTCGTAATAAGTAGTTGTCAGTAAACGCAGATAATTGCTACACATCAATATTTCGTTTTATAGTCTAGATTGGTCCGTGACAGAAGTAGGTAGTGCGCTCAACGCACGTTGGACACCACGAATTTGATGCTGCCAGCTGGCGATTACGTGCTTTGTATTTCATTGCTAAACTTCACATTCTTCAGCAGTTGTCTTTGCATCGTAGGCCTCTCTAAAAAACCTACCAAAGAAAACCTTGCATCCTTGCATACTTGATTTCTTAAATAACGTGCGAATATTTCAAAGCCTTATTAAAATAAATTCGTCTAGCACAAGTATTATAATCACACAACAAACTTTTTCCACCATTCCTTTGTTCCACAAAAACCACACAACATCGGCACAATTAAAAACAAAACTCGCGTAACATCAAAAAGCCGCCGTTGAAGCTAAACTAAAGTAAAAAACTAAGCGCAATTTTGTTAAAAAACTAAGCACAATAATACACTAAGCTCACCCTCTATCCGTCGGCATAAGTTATGCTAACAAGTTGGTTTGCGTGACCCGAGCCTCGTTAGCCCAGCCAGGCCGAATGCTACCGTTACAACGCTGGGTAATGTGATGTGTCATTTTAAATAGCCTCTTAGAAATGAATGATCCGAAATAAAATGGTGTTATGAGTGAGTGTAGGGTGGCTGTGAGTTTGATGGGATATTTTTTGAGCTTGGTTTTTTTTTTGGGCTTAGATTTTTTTAAAGTGTGTACTTTGTTGTAAGAACCAAAATTTATGATTTGAATTAGTTAATCTGCTATTCAGACGCTAGGAAGTGGTGAGGGCGAGCGTTTTAGGGGTTTTATTCCCTCATAAGCAAATTATTATTTTACTTATGTGTACTTAAAAAAAGTCGTGTCAACTAATAGGTATTAGTTGACACGACTTTTTGCCATTGCGCATTGCTCCAAAAATATGAGTTTGAAGCTGATCATCTTTTTACATCACGCCTTGTTTCCCTGAAGGGTTGGGCAGAGGTGTACCTATAGTACAGACGCCAGCACATCAAGCTACCCGAAACTGTCAACATTAAAAAAAAAATATTAAAAAAAAAATTATTTAAGAAAATTTTGCAAGCAAAGCATAAGCTTTAGCGATAAAGTTGAAAATCTATTAAACTTTGACAGATTGTAGTAGCTTGATGTGCTGGCGTCTGTACATCCACATTTCGCCGTAATGCCTAGGGTTACCTACTGAGAAATTCCAAAATGAAAAATCCAATAATACTGCCCGACATAGGAATCGATACCAGGACCTCATGTTCAGCAGTAGTACTTGTGATTATTAGACCTACGAGACAGTCAAACGAAGCTTAATATACTCATGAACCCATATGTTACCTCCGTCCTCTAATTCTCAAAGGAATAGATACCAACTGTAATGTAATGATAGTATTATGTCCAACATTATGTTATGGACAAGCCTATCACATTATACCAGACATAAGTTGCTTTTTATTTTCAATTACTTACATAGGTTATTAAACCCAGCTTGTAGTTACTGGTAGGCTCTAGTTTAGTAGGTCAACTCTTTTTTTCGCTAAGGACCAGTTTCCTTGATTAGCAGTAGACTACTTGGAGGCTTTTAATAATAAAGTAGTCAGCAATAGGATTACTTGAGATCACAACTCGGAATCAGCAGACCTCGTCAGCGTCTCAAAAAAAGCCAGGCATTTCCGAAACGTCAGTAAGACAGAATGGGAAAATTAATAGGTGGCAAAGTTTTACTTATATTTTTTATTAGTCTAAGACATCAAATGTAGGCTACATTTAGCAACAGGCTATAAATAATATTTCGACCCAATAATCAAATCCATTTGGTATTTTCAGCAAAAGAAATAGTCTTAGAAAAATCTATTACTTACCTACTTTTCACATCTTGAATTGTGACAAATCTTTCGACGAACAATGCTAATTGTAGGTTTTCCATTTCAGCATCAAACCCCCATCAAAAGACGGCGTCACCAAAAGCAACCCGAGCAAGCGGCACAGGGAGCGGCTCAACGCTGAGCTGGATACCCTGGCCTCCCTCCTGCCCTTCGAACAGAACATCCTCAGCAAGCTGGACAGGCTATCCATCCTGCGGCTGTCTGTCAGCTACCTTCGTACCAAGAGTTATTTCCAAGGTAAGTGGGCGATCAGATGTGTTTTTTCAGCAGGACAGCAATCGACGAGCTTCATAGAGTGAAAGTTTATGACGGACTTTGTGCAGGTGATCTCCTCGAAGGAATATGAAATAGGATGTTTTAATTTACAGCCGTAGATATATAAATCCGAAAAACAGACTTTATTTACAAACTTTTTATAATATTGTATGCTGTCAGTTCTATAATCTTATGAAAAAAAAATTATTTCGCTATTTTTGTATTAAGACTGGACTGGACTAATTGAAGACTTGCAAACGAACGGTTTTCAAAATTACAATAAATTAAAAATAAATACAGAAGTTTGAATATTACGGTGAAGAAAAAGATGTAAAAATCGGATAAGGATAAGTAATCCATTTTTTTCCTGAAAATTATATGCACAGTAGTCCAAAATAGGGTTGGTTCATATAATTAGGCATAGAGATTGGTTTCGTAATAAGTTGCTCGAGTTTCAGGAAATTGTGTTAAGTTTTATTACTTTTCGTTACCTTTTGTTATGTAAAGCTTGGTCCACGCCAAGGCACAAGTCGTGAATCGGGTCGTCGATTACAAATATTTTATAAAAATCATATTATACCATTACTTAATGGACATTATTTTGAAGCAAAATTAAGGAAACCTATTTTTATATGGGATATTCTGAACGTTAAAACCTTTAAGAAAATAAGTATTCTTGCTGCCACATAAAAGTGTTCTTGATGCCCATCTGAATGTCAGCAAGACAAAAAACAGTTCTAAAAGATTTGTATTATTTATTTGTTAAATAAAATAATGTACAGTCACTGTTACAAAACTTTGACACCCACTTTTTTGAGTTCGCGTTTATTTCGTCAGTTCCGCTGATCGTTCAGTTTTACTTATTAAACAGATGCGTCAACTTTACCATGCACAGATAAGGAAAACTGTTTTTTTTTATTAAAAAAAAACTAGTCTCGTAACAATGGCGCCAGAATAAAGAAAAACAAAAGCCTCCGTCTCTATAAACCCACAAACAACGAATCTATTCTCATTTTAAACCCAACACCTGACGCAAAATTTAATAAATCGAATCTTAGAATCGGTTGCATACCGATGTATCGATTACTTACAAATGCCTTTCCCGGCACTTATTTAACGCTGTCAGCCAATTTTATTGCAGACTACAACGTATTAATATATGTGCCGTCTCACCGTGTTCTCGATTCTCTGGAATCGATACCGCATTCGATTTTGATGTAATCGATGTTGTTTAGATGTACTTTCGAGTAATCTAGTACAGGTCGACTTCTGCGGTAATTTTAATGGGAGGTTAAGTTTGAAATTTAATATCTTGTTTCTGTATTTTTAGAGTTGGTTTTGCATATTTTAAACATTAATTCGACGTGTTTAATTGGCGGTACTCTTTCATAAAGTTTCGCGAGTTTATGAGCAAGTAAAACTATACTTCCGAAATAAATCTGACTGAAAGTTTTTGACTGACCCAAATATAAGCAATATTCATGACTTGCCAAAAAATCACAATGAATCATTCATTAATGATGAATGATTTATATGAAATATCATTTTTGATAGATAAAAAGGGGGTGACTACCGAGATGACGACTAATAGAGAAGTTTGGAAGAACATGTTGCGCCAACCCCAAATAAATTGGGATAAGGGCAGGAGAATAATGTACTAATCATTTTTGATAGATCAGATAGGTACAGACGCCAGCACATCAAGCTACCCGAAATTGTCAAACTTTCCCAATCAACTTTGAACCTTCATACTTTAGCGATAAAGTTGAAAATCTAGGTATTAAAGAAATTTGTCAGATTGTAGTAGCTTGATGTGCTGGCGTCATGATCTAATCTAATTAAGTAATTAGTAATATTCTGCAATAAGCCTTGTTTTCTATGAAGCGCCATCTTAATATAGTTAACGAATAAAGTTTAAATCCATGTCACTGAATAGGTTGCCCACATTTTATATCAAGCCTTGAATCTTGATTAAAAACTGATACTTAGATGTCATAATAATCTCATTTAAAATCTACGTTACAAGACTTATGCCTACGATTCGTAAACCATTGTTTACTTACAGTTAATAACTGGAGAAACATCACTGGTCAAAACAATTTTTTTTATTGTATCTTCATTCTTTTCATAGGAAGGGGTCCGTGGCTAAATAATAACAGCCGCACAGGTCGATCGATCAGGTTAAGCTACGCTTGCCGCGGTTGGTCTGTGGATGGGTGACCATCTTTACATACTGAGACCCCTCCGTGCCTCGGAAAGCACGTTAAGCCGTTGGTCCCGGCTGTCATTCGTGGATCTTTGACAGTCGTTACGGGTAGTCAGAAGCCCGAAAGTCTGACAACCAGTCTTACCAAGGGGTATCGTATTACCCAGTAACTGGGTTGTGGAGGTCAGATAGGCAGTCGCTCCATGTAAAATACTGGTATTCAGCTGCATCCGGTTAGACTGGAAGCCGACCCCAACATAGTTGGGAAAAGGCTAGGCAGATGATTCTTTTCATAGGTCTGCCCTAATTCAAAAGTAACCACCGTAACCATTGTATTTGAACTATGATGTTTAGGATCCGGAACCATTTTATTTTGAAGCATTGATTAGCTGTATCCTGTAAAAACCTCAGCGTGACAACTCTTCTTGGTCGCGTACTTCATTACTGAAGGTCGTGTCCCTGAAAGGCCTTCGTGGCTTTATGCACGATGTTCTTCCTCTTCGTTCGGTTCTCAGCTTCCCTCAGGGAGGTCGTAACAGGCCCGTCCAGTGAGGGGCGGTTACTTGGTCTGACCAGCGGTTAGGTGACAACTCATCATCTGCCTAGCCTTTTCCCAACTAAGTTAGGGTCGGCTTCCAGTCTAACCGGATGCAGCTAAATACCAGTATTTTACATGGAGCGACTGCCTATCTGACCTCCACAACCCAGTTACTGGGTAATACGATACCCCTTGGTAAGACTGGTTGTCAGACTTTCGGGCTTCTGACTACCCGTAGCGACTGTCAGAGATCCGCGAATGACAGCCGGGACCAACGGCTTAACGTGCTTTCCGAGGCACGGAGGGGTCTCGGTGTGTAAAGATGGATGGTGGGGATGGATGGTGGAAGGTTAGGTTAGGTGACAACTAAGGTGAAGTAACCCCCCCCCCCCCCAGGGCCCGCCCCAGGGCGGCGGACATCCATAAGGATTTTCCACCCCGGAAACAAAAAAACAAAAGAAAAAAAAAAAAAGGTGGCAACTAAGGTGAAGTAAACTGTCAATAGTGTTTATAGCTAGCATTTTTTTTTTTGGATGGGAAATCATCTAATGACTCCTCCCGCTCTGGGTGGAGCGGAAGGGAGTGTCAGACTCTTACTGACTAAAACCCACCCGTGTTCCTTCCTTAGCCCTTTATGTTCCGGGGCAGCGGTAACCCTTTCGGACGATCCCGCTACCCTTATAGCTAGCATCAGGTGGGAGACAGCATACATCACCTAAGTTTCCACGGACACACCTAAATCTGTCAGATTTCAGCAGAGCCCAATGATCTATCGTTCTTACACTACAGACCAAACACACCAACCCATTTTAAAATCAAAGATAAAAACCAATACAATACCACTTGTTAATTGGACTCGTAAATCTTAACAAAAAGCCTTCCCGCTACCAACATATGCATATATCAGCGAGTAAATTATGAATACTGCATATAATTTTATTCAGTACCGATGAGATATAAAAATCAGTAGGGGGCTGTGGGTCTGTTTTATTGTAAACTGTCGTGTGTTTAAGGGATCGACGACGCTTATAGTATGTTGCAAGGATGTACTGGCGGTGACAGAGGTTTTATGACTTAAAAGTTGTGAATTTTTATTAAAAAACTAGCTATGTGTCCGCAACTTCGTCCGCGTGCATGTCGGAATGTCATGGGTTTTTTTTTTGCGCGGAACCCTATTTCTTTTTCCGAAATAAAAGTAGCCTTAGTTACTCCTTATAACATAGGCTGTTTGCCAGTGAAAGTCCTGCCAAAATCGGTGCAGCCGTTTCGGAGATTACCCGGAATAAACAGACAGACACACAGACAAAAATAAAAAAATAAATGTTTTGTTGTAAGTTCCGTATATACTTTCATGTGAATTTAGTAAAAAGCTGTTATTTCGACATCACAAACAGACACTTCAACATTCTTTATTTTTATATACTTATAGATAAGTATTATAATAACCCGGTAGGAAAAAAAATGTGTATAATTTTATTGGTATTGACTGTGATTGGTTTGCACGAAGACACACATTAAAATATCTAAAGCGATACATAACATTTAAACGTCATTGTCAATCAATCATCATTTCTGTCAATCAATTGAAATCGACAAAGACAGTGACGTTTTAATTACGTTGTTGTTCACATTTTGTTTAGTATGTACAGTCACGAGCATAAGTATGTATACACTTGGCTTTATTCAAAGGCGATTTTCTCCTTTATTTTTGAATGAAATTTTATGTTATTACGAACATAGTATTTTCGAACCCATAGGTTTATGTAAAGTGTCGTATTTCAAGGTTGCATTCGTTATTTGACGAAAAAATCGCAATTGAATGTTGCCAAGTGTTGACATGTTAGTGCTCGTAACTGTAGTCGTACAGTCACGAGCACTAATATGTCAACATTTGGCAACTTTCAATTGCGATTTTTTCGTGAAATAACCGACGATGCAACGTTGAAATACGACTCTAGATAATCCCAAGCAAGACTCCATTTCCATGTAAGTAACCCTTAAATTACACAGAAATAAAATTGAAATAATAAAATAAAAAACCGGGCAAGTGCGAGTCGGACTCGTACAGGAAGGGTTCCGTACCACCGTACAATATTTAACACTACATTTATAAAAAAAAAAACACGTTTGTTGTATGGGAGCCCCCCTTAAATATTTATTTTATTCTGTTTTTATTATTTGTTGTTATAGCGGCAACAGAAATACATAATCTGTGAAAATTTCAACTGTCTAGCTATCTCGGTTCAGCCTGGTGATAGACAGACAGACGGACAGTGGAGTCTTAGTAATAGGGTCCGATTTAACCCTTTGGGTACGGAACCCAAAAAACTAATAACCAATAGTGAATATACAATGTTGAAAAGAAAAACTATATTATTTTGTATGCCACACCACAGCACACGATATTTACTCTATAAAATAATAAATAGAATGATTTGCGAAACAAACACTACACATGCAAGCTGTAAGAATCACTAGGAAATGGTTTTACATAATTTTCGTGGAAATGCCTCCACAAAGTTCACGTGTTTCATATTATTATATTGCTGTATTTAAACCTGGCACGTTATGACTGTGGGTTTAGTTGGTGCCAAGACTATTTGGTTCCATTTCCTAAAATTATACTGGTATGCATACATTACATACTAAGAAAATACCTAGTAGTCTATACTATATATTATAATACTACTACACTACTGCTACTTTGTATTATATACTATTAGCTGCGCGTCGCGATTTCACCCGCATAAGTGTCGATCCCGTGGGAATATCGGGATAGAAACTATCCTATGTCCTTTCCCGGGACTCAAACTATCTCTATACCAAATTTCATCTAAATCGGTTCAGTGGTTTAGGCGTGAAAAGGTAACATTCAGACAGACAGACAGAGTTACTTTCGAATTTATAATATTAGTATAGTATGGAAGTATGGATTTTTTTTATCTTTATAAAGAGGGAAAAATTTGAGTTTGTATGACGGCGGTAATCTTCGGAACTACGATTCGATTCTGAAGATTCTTTCACGAGTGGAAAGCTATGGTATTGCAGAGTCAGATTTAATGTTAAAACAAGAAAATTCTAAACAGAAACTAGTTGGTTATATTTTTGTGGAGGGAAACACTGCATCTAACATTCAAGGGAAACAACCCTCTTTTTTATTTATTTTTCTGCAGACCTAGGCTTTTAATGTGTAAAAAAATAAATTTCACTTACTTACACTTAAGATAATCCTGCAAAAGCAAATTAGTGTAAAAAACTAAAAAAAATTGTTAATTTGGTAAAAAAACTAAAAATGAATATGTTTATTTTAAATTGTCAAACAACCCTTTGTAAAATATTTTTTCTGCAGAACTAGGCATCTATAAATGTTTGGCCAAAACTCTAAAAAAATCCTACAAAAGCAAATTAGTGGGTAAAAAATTAAAAAAAAAAGGAAAGACCAATTAATTGTATTCACGACACCATTGACCGTAACTGTACTCAAAAAAGTACCGATAATTCTAATTAAATCGATTGTTGAAGCATCGATTACAGCGCTTATTCCGATTCGAAACGATTTCGGCCTACACCGCGGGGTACTTTAGCTATAGGAGAAAAAAAAATATCCAGCTCAGTACCGGTAGCATGTAAATTATCGATGTATTCTTAGTACCTATCATAATGCTTGATTAATGTTTTTGAAAAGTAAATTTTTCATGTAACTTTATATCGGGACATCCATCTTGCTTTCTCTCGGAATAGGATGGGTAAAATGTGAATGAGTGTTATTTAAGGGTTTTTGTTTCTGGTTTCTGTTGTTTTTGTGGTTATTTTTAGATCGAAATAGTACCTAGTTTTGATCGTTAACCTCAGCCATTCATTCGGTTGGTTAAAGTATATTCATGGTTTTTTATTTGATTATAGCAGGTTTGAACCCAGGCAGGCGGTTTACTTTGTGTAATTTATTTCACCACCACTGCTCTTAATACGGTGAAGGAACACATCGTGGGGAAACCGGCATGTCCTAGAAAAAATCTATGCCACGTGACATTATGTACCAACCCGCACTGGCTCCACGTGGTGGATTACGGCCCACTCCTTATCAGGTATGGCTGATTATGCTGCCTATATGATTTTTATACATATATATTTGTAATTTATAATAATAATAATTATGGTGTACATAATAAAGAGTATTTCATCTATCTAAACTTCAGGGATAGCTGAAAATAATTATCAAGAAACTTAGACATACTTTATTACGTTCCGTAATCACTCAAAAAGTAATTAGGGTATGGTTGAATAAAGTCTTATTTGTCCATCAACTTTTCCCTAAACATTTATTCTTTCGAAACTTCTAGGAGTTTCGTTTTTTTGTTTTTAAGCTATTGCATAGCTTTTATCTTGGGCTTTGAGCGCGGCGACCGAATGAAGAAATTCCGTAACGAAAATAAACCTAAGCATCGTCTAACGTCGTATCAGTTCGGCAGACTTCGGCACGGTGGTTGTGTGCGTTGCTATGCAATAGCTTTACCGCGGCAGTCCCCGAGTGCCACACGTATTTTTTTTTTTTAATTAGTCACCACACCATACGCAAAATACGCGCATTGACGTGGAGTTGCAGACACCAGCCCGTATTACCTATTATCTATTACCCACCACATTCAATTATGACCAGACGATAGATATGAAAACTTACGACTAGAGATATACGATTCAGCGTCACCGACCGACTGTAACTGAGTCTACCTGAGTGGCAATTCTCGTAATTTTAAGAACGTTCACAGTCTGATCTCAGTCTCAATCTGTCAAAAATACATGCAATTTCCCTATATTTTTGACAAGTTTTCGCCATTTGTTTGTCGCCGAGATGAGACTGCGACTAGATTTTGAACGTTTTAAATTACGAGAATTGGCCTTTTGATTTAGCGTCACCGACCCGAGCGTGACGGTTCAGTTTCGTTCACTCTTCAGAAAGAGCGCCTAAAGATAGATAGATAAACCGTTTATCTAGTGCAATAAAAGACACAATACAAGTATTAAAAAAAAAACATAAAAAAGGTGAGAAAAAAAAAACAAAGATTAAAAAGATAAATTGACCCATAGACACCTCATATGACATTTATAACGGTCGATCACTACTGGGCGGTGTGTGTCCCATGGTTGCATCAAATGGGAGTCCAGCTCAGCATATGACAGAAAAAAAAAAACTAGGTACACTTTGTCAATAGTTTTTATTAGTCATCTGAAATTGCATAAAGTTTTTACACCCAAACCAACCGCACATAGACAACGTACACTCACCACCAAAACTCCTTCACCATAATACATAACCTACAATATATTTAGTCAAAGTAAACACGGGGCCGTACCGTGCCTGCTACCGCCGTACACGGTCCGGAAGAGAATATCGATCCGATGCTAATTTAACACCGTAACGGTACTTTATTGATGGGAAATCGCTCCTATAGCTTCCATAAAAGCCGCCATTAAATAAAAAGTCGCCGGATTTTTCCTTTAGGGGATTTTTTGGATTTATTGTTTTAGTACAGGTAGTTTTGTGTTGCTGATTTAAGCAGCTTTTCTATTATCAAAAGTTTTATTCACAAAATTATTGAATTCAATTATTAAAAATGCTGTTGACTATTGATTCTTATCTAATAAGTAGAACCAATTCTATTATTATGATATCCATTTTTCTGGCACTAACGGTCATATTTTGGGCTTATTAGTCGATTCGCACGAATTTATTCGCCCGAAACGGGCAAATCGTCAGTTTTTTTTTTGTTTGGCCACTCGCACGAAGTTAATTTATTTGTGGACGATTTGCAATAAAATAAGTATGGAAAAAGGACAATAGCGTACAGAAGTGATAAGAGTTTAATATGATAAAACTTGTACTTTTTTTCTTAAATTCATAACTTCGTGCGAGTCGCCTATAGAAAAAAAAATAATAATAATATAATAATATTCCACAACTATCACACAACGCCATCTAGTCCCAAGCTAAGCAGAGCTTGTGTTATGGGTACTAGACAACTGATAAACATACTTAAATATTTCTAAATACATACATATTATAGATAAATTACAACCAGACACAGAACAAATGATCGATAATAATTATTATATAAAAGATTCGTGCGAAACGACTTACTAGTCGTTTTGCTGTTCATTAAAATGCTTACCAAGAATTATCTTTCACACTCAAACCTACTTCAACAAAACTTTTTACTATCCAAACTCAATTTCAACATTACACGAAAAAAAAAATAAACAAAAAAAAAATGTAACAAGTTTTTCGCCGTATTTTTTCTATTCTACTCGTATAATTAAATTCGTTAGCCTTTTCCAAGAAAACTGTAAGTAACATTTTCTAGCCAAGTTCATTAGTTGAGGCAAAAGTGTGGCTCGTTCACAGGAATTACTGGGCTGGGCAGAAATCCAGGCATGGATTTATCGAGAACTGGGAACGTAAAGTCTAAGATTAGGGAATTTAGTTCGGTTCAGATTTCTGGCAAGCTAACGAGATTTCTAGCTTTTATTTATAGTTTTTAGAATACCATTTATTTTATTTGTGTTTTGGAAGAAATAAAGCCTTAAAATTGTCTGCTGAATGACCTAAATTAGGAATGCTTACATCATTTTTTTCCTGAAAATAAAACCACTAGGTATATATCTACGATTATAAAATAGTTTTAATATTAATATAGGCTTTTCAAATCATCCTTTATATATATACATGATAAAGGTAACTTTCTAGGTTACACTCAGGGCACCTAAAGAACATAACATCACGTCTGTATTCCGCAAAGGGTAGGCAGATGTGCTTCCTAACCCTTACAGTACTTATAGTTCACCCTCATTTCCCCAGTAATGTTTATGTCCCATGTAATAGCGGGGCGGGGCGAGCCTGTAGCCATCAACCGGGCACAAATCAAACTACGGGCTGCTACTGAGAAATTCCAGATGGAAAACCCAATAAAACTTTGCCCGATTCGGGAATCGAACCTAGGACCTCAAGCCCAGCAGCAGCGATTGCGACCATTATACCAACGCAACTAAAAAAAAAACTCGGAAAAATGTAGGCAACTTTCTAGCACAACATTCACACATAAGGTGATTTTAAATGACAAAACTAGTACTTTAGACACGTTCTTGTTATACATAATTATATTATTCAAATCAGAACTCTAAGCAGCCGCTTTTTCCTTTTAAATCCATTTACTTTTCTTTGTCAGGCTTACTTTTTTCCTTAGCCAACATTTTCCGTCACCACATTAAAATAAAGCTCATAAAGCAAATTAACCTTTATAAGAAACGAATTAAAATCTAATTTGGCGTGCACCGAGTTGAAGGTTGCTTCGTCCTAACGACGTACATAATTGATCTGATAAAAGCAAGCTAAAAACCTTTGGTTTTGTTTAGTCACAATATTTTTGTTCTTTACTTTGTTTTTCTTTTGAGTTTTCGTCTGACAGTGGCTCATGTTGGAAAACACTGGGACATTGGACTTTTAGGATCTGATACCATCATACCTTCGTCAGATTTTAGAGGTATGAGGAACAGGGTGTAAAGTTCACTCATCCTCCATAGAAATGGGAGGGCCCTCCGACCAGATGGGTGTCGTGTATGGTGGGCAACTGCCCGATGATTGATGTCGGGACAGGCTATATGTTAGTTGCGCGGTAAACTCTGCTTGCGCGATGCAGGATTTTGCGTGACGTCAGTATGTAGTAGTTCGCATGTGGCGCTAGTTATGCCGCCAAAAGACCATGATTTTACCAACTCATAGTCATGATGATGGCGGTAGGAGAGGTTAGGTTGGGATCGATGTCAGTCATAAACTATTCATTTACTCTAAGAAAATACTAGTTATATCATAGGTTTTAAGTCAGAGTACAACAAAATACATTTTTATCACAAGTCATGGTATAGTCTGGCATTATTCTAGCACATTTGTATATATTTGGTGTATTTTATGGCTATTAAATGGAAAGTAACGGAGTATGGACTATGTAATAATCTATGTAATATGTTATAATCTTTGTTTTTATAGTTTTAAGGTGTATTTATTTTGCTGTAATGCCAATAAACGCATTTTTCTTTCTTTCCTTCTTTAATTTTTTTTTTAATTTAATGATATTATAATACTGAGGTGTTACTTAATTCTAAACTCGCCAAACATCTACGTTTGATGACGAGAGGCGAAAAAAAACATTGGCCATGTTATATCCACTACATAAAACTGTCAAAGAATGACGTTTGGGATTTAAATATACGGACGATTTAAGTTGGTAATCAATTTGCTTGAAAAGTAACAATTAACTTTCCTGGCTTTACAACAGAAACAGTAAATTAGAAAAAAATCATAATATAAAAAAAAGTACCAAACTAATTTCTCATCATTACTTTTAAATACAAAATCCATACTAATATTATAAATTCGAAAGTAACTCTGTCTGTCTGTCTGTATGTTACCTTGTCACGCCTAAACTGATGAACCGATTTCGATAAAATTTGGTATAGTTTGAGTCCCGGGAAAGGACATAGGATAGTTTTTATCCCAATATTCCCACGGGATCGAAACTTACGCGGGTGAAACCGCGGGGCGCTGCTAGTTATCTATATTTCAGCCATCAGTTGAACCAACATTGTTTTTTCAGCCAATTATGTCTGAGCAAGCAAAGACAACCACCCCAGACGGCCATGATGTCATTCTATGCAAATCTTTGTGACGTCATGATAAGTAAACTGATGGGTCTGACTAACAACCTAGGTAATGGAAGAATTTTCTATGTCTTTTTAACATTTTAAGGTGTTTTCTTTCACCTTGGAGCTTTTTAGGGGTTAGGAAAGGCTCTGTATACAGGTTGACTGGTAATTAGTGACCGATACCTAAACACGTGATTGTACTCATGATAACAAACAAGTTTTACTATGGGACCAAACCTGAAATCGCGAAAAAAAAAATCAGCTGTTCCCTACATTTATGTTCGTATAACTCGTCAAAATGTAGGGAACAGCTGATTTTTTTTTCGATAGAGTATGAGTGAACTTTACACCCTGTTCCTCATACCTGTAGTCTATACACGCATCAGCTAATTAACTGCTAGTGTGTCTAAAATAATAAGAAAGCTCATTAAGTTATAACCATTTTGTGAAGGTAAAAGCAACACATACTTCACCATAATTACCCTAACCGTCTTAAAGAAATCAGAGTCACAATATTTATTAAGTTCCACCACAAATTAATTTCTTATCAAGATTTTTATATTTTCGAAATCAATTACGGCACGATAAGCATGCTTTCGATGTGACAAATTAGCCTTTTTCCCTATGGAGTGAAGTGTTTTATGAAAAACAATGATCTCTGATAAGGTAGCTAATCAATCATGCCCTGAATCAAAGTAATGTTAGGAAAATATGCTTCCACCTTATGATGTTGATGGTGCATTTTTTTGTGATCAACCTTTTTTATTGGAAGAAAGATTCGTTTATGTTTTAAGCAAATAATGAGGCATGGAAGTCTGAGGATTTAAAGAATAATGAGCATTTTTGTATGGAGCCTGGCCTGATGACCAATAGAGTTCTAATGCATGTCAACTTATTGCTTATAACTGGCAATTATTGTAACAAAATATTTTATCTCTGAGGCACGGAGGGGTTAATATGTAACGGATGGTCACCCATCCACGAATCGACCGCGGCGCGTGTTCTGAAAATGGCACTAAAAGCAAAAAGCACTAAATCATAAAAAAAATCAGGCGCCAAAGAACGCAATATTTCTTTTGTTAAAAATATAAAAAAAAAGTCGTTCAAATATATCAAAGTTATTTCAGCATTAATCTTTAGATGTTAATCTTAAAATAAGCACTAATAGTAATAGTACGTAAGTAAGCACTTCAAGTTTTTACAAAGTAAGCTAGTTTAATGTTTTTAAGTACTTACATTTACTTCATGTAATCTTTAACCGAAATCTCTTGGAATTGCTCCGCGTTTTTAAGGCAATGCGTCCAGCCGTTTCCAAGAAAATGGGTCTTGGAAAACGGATTGAAAGTCGGCCGGAAAGTAAAGTGGTTCTCTTTATCAGGGTTCCATCTTTTCAATGTAAAATAGAACCCTAAAAAGAGTAGAAAACCTATGGGAAAACCGTATGCTTCCAGGAAAAAAGGAAAAATTTTAAATCCCACTCGCACTTGAAACTTTACAACATTACAATCGTTCAAACTACAGTCCAGCCGACAAAGTTTAAAACAGAAGACGAACTAGCAGGGCATCGAGGGAGGGTGGAGGGGGGGGGGTGTACAGGGGATCAGCATAGCTATTCACAACCACTCGATACGCTTCCGTAATGTATCGAACATTAATCAATGTTGTCGTAGTAGTCCTCTAAACGCTCTTCATAAGTCCAAAACCCGAAAATTTTGTCAGTTTTAATCAAATACACGACCACTATTCTTCCGGCAGCTGTTTGCCCTCAGGAGCAAAGCAAATCAGTTTATCGAAATGTGTCATTTTCGATACGATAGCCTGTCGGATCGTTGTGAATAGCTGCTAGCGTTGTGAATAGTGCTGACCGGAATAAATCGAGAGAATGCGTTCCTGATACCTGTCAGTGCGAAAATTCTAGTAATTAATAAAGATCAAATTCACAAAACACGTATTTGTTTATATGTAACTAACGGGTGTCAAGAACGCATTCTCTTCATGGAATATAATACAACTAGCTGCGTTCCGCGGTTTGACCCGCATAAGTTTCGATCCCGTGAGAATATTGGGATAAAAACTATCCTGTCTTTTCCCGGGCCTCAAACTATCTCTATACCAAATTTCATCTAAATCGGTTCAGCGGTTTAAGCGTGAAGATGTAACAGACAGACAGACACACTTTCGCAATTATATTATTAGTATGGATTAGAACAGCGAGTACATTCTTGGATGAACTATCCATTCAAAGAGCTTTAAACACCAAATCAAATTATAACTATTACCCAAAAACGAGAAAAGGTCCTAAATTAAGCCTCGTATACTCAACTTGTACATAATAATGAAATTAAAAGGCACTTTGTATGAAATTCAGTAAACAGTTAACGAGTTGGAATAACTCGTAAAACGTTGCTATGGCGAGCACGCACACCAGTGTACAGTCGGGGATTGTAAACACTCCGCTGGATACAGGGTGTTGGTGAAACAATTTTAGGAAAGAAAGAAAGAAAAAATGTTTGTGAGGGGCAATTTTCGCAATTTTAAGAACGTTCACAGTCTGATCTCAGTCTCAATCTGTCAAAAATACCTCTAATTTCCCTACATTTTTGAAAAGTTTTTGACATTAATTTATCGTCGCTGCCGATGAGATTGCGACTAGATTTTGAACGTTTTTAATTATGGGAATTAGCCTTCTGTAGTGTGATATAAGGTAAATCTTGGGCAAGCTCAGAACAAAATCAAAAAGTTATTTAATGTAGGGGTACCTACCTACTTTACTTTTGTAAAGTTTTAGGCTCTCCCATACAGAAAGCAAAGTCATCTTAACAGTTTTCCATCCTAAGTATATAACCACAAAAATATTGATAACAATAACTATAATTTTCTTTTTGTTATTCCCTATGTTGATGGCTAATTCTTGAGTACAGTCTCTCGGAAAATTTGTTGAAAATGATAAGTCGTGTCATTATTATAAAGATTCCTGGATAAAGTTGCGTTTATTGTGTTATTATTAAAAAAACTTTATTAATTTCAATTATATGAATTTCATAAAGCTTATCGTTAACAACAGCTTACAATACGCAAACAAATAAAACTTTCTAACACAAATAGCAACATCCTATACACAGTAGGGCGGCGACGGGTCCGCCCGCCCTGCTCTTCGCACTTATAAAATATAAATAAGCCTACATTGTACACAATCTATGCATCGATGCTCGCTCACCGCGCCAAAGGAAATTGTTGCCTTGAAGGGCGGCTATAAGTACCTATAGCCGGGCTATATGTAACTATAGCCTGGCTATATGGACATATAGCCCGGCTATACTTATATATACTGATGGAAAACCTTCGATGTTGCATTAAAAGTTTTGTAATAGATTGATACCTACTTTCACCTGTAAGTAGAATGAGAATCACACTATCATACTTAATATTATAAAGGCGAAAGTTTGTGAGTGTGTGTGTGTGTGTGTGTTTATATTTTGTTACCTCTTCACGCACAAACAGCTGGACCAATTTTGATAAAACTTTGTATGGAAGTAGCTGACACCCTGGATTAACATATAGGCTACTTTTTATTCCGATATTCCCACTGGATCGAAACGTATGCGGGTGAAACCGCGGGGCGCAGCTAGTGGGAAAATAAATGAGGATCGTAGTTCTGTTAGATAGAAATTGAGGTATAAGCAATGTTTATTGGCCATATTACTGTTACTGACAGCCTGCATAATCCCACTGCTGGGCAAAAGCCTCTTCCCATGGCTTCCAGCTCTTTCGATCTTAGGCTAATCCTTTGTTTTCTCCAGCACGTCCCGCCATCTATATATATAAAATTCAAAGACTGATATATCAACGCACAGCCTAAACCGCTGGTTCTAGAGATGTGATGATGAAGTCTGTGAATGGGTGGCCATCTTTACTTACCCAGACCGAAAACGACCGAGAACGGCTTAACGTGCTTTCCGAGGCACGGCCTTCCGTGCCTCGGAAAAGCCAGTGGTCCCGGCTGTCATTCGTGGATCTTTGACAGTCATTACGGGTAGTCAGAAGCCCGAAAGTCTAACAACCAGTCTTACAAAGGGGTATCGTATTACCCAGTAACTGGGTTGTGGAGGTCAGTCAGGCAGTCGCTCCATGTAAAATACTCGTATTCAGCTGCATCCGGTTAGACTAGAAGCCGCGCGACACCTACGTAGTTGAGAAAAGGCTAGGCAGACGATGACGTTCATACATCCATACAGGCACGCCAGTTGTAAGTACTACCCACCAGACCTTTCTGAAGAACATCACCAATAATGAATATCATGTTGAATAATTCCGTGCATGGCGTGAAGAACTTGATAACTCGACTTACATGTTTTTTTTATTTTATCGTCGCAATGGCTTTCTAAGGTAGGTTTTGTAGGAAAAAAATTGACAACTCGATATCTACGTAACTTTTAGAGATATGGCCTGTGACAGTATATGAATATCTCGATATTTAGTGTTTTTTATTTAACAAAACGAGATATCAACGCGATGAGTCACAAAAAATATCTTACATCATAATATTAAAGGGCACAAAATAGAACTGAAGCTAAAACGAAGTCTTACAATTATCTAAACTTAAGTTAATTTTACTACTTTGCTACTGAAAATTTCTGACCTACGATGACCTTGTACATTTTAATTCATTCACCTTTCACCGCAGACACCATAAATTATAATCATTGAAATCTTTTTACAAAGCACGTATTGAAAATATTTGTCTCAGACTTGGTTTAAGGTTCAATTAATACTTAGCATAATCATAGCATAATCAGCATATAATGTTCTCACTCCTGGGACACAGGCCTCTCTATGAGAGAGAGTGGGCCGTAATTCACTACGCGGGCCCAGTGCGGGTTCGTAGATGTCACATATATGTCTTCGAATTTTTGGTTCTAGTTTCCTCAAGATGTTTTCCTTCACTGAAGACCTATTTTCTTTTAATTATTTTATATAACCTAGTATAATATTAAGCCTGTCAGCATTATAAAGATAACAACTAATCGAATAAAATCAGTTCTTCTTCACATTTTTTTTTTGGTAATTTATCTCCATAACTATTTCCACGTTCCTATCTACGCACGACCATCCCCAAAAAGCCATAATTAAAAATCACGACAGTAAAAACTGCATACCATAAAAAATCCTTATGGAATCCCCGACCAATGGAGGTCGCATAAAAAGCAGCCCCTTACGGGGGCGCCCTTATATAGCTACGAAATTACGGCGGGTAGTTTGTAAAATTTGCCGACTGCTCGAGGGGTAAGAGGGGGGCGACGAGGGGTGGAAACAACCCTTAATGGCGGAATTGCGTGACAGAATTTCGGCAGTGACCCGAGTTGGCCTGTGAAAGTGAAAATATCTACGTAGAGTTGATAATACCGGGTTATTTTTAAATAAAATTATCATTCGGGTTTTTTCGGTGTGTGATTATGGTTTTAATGGCTTAATCGAAATTGGTTAGTTACTATGCAATTTTTTTTAACCCTTAGCGCTGCTGGGCAAACGCTTCCCTACTCTCTCTAATGCAAATTAGATGTTGTTAAATGCAAAAAACATCAATCCTTACTCTTTCTCATGGATTCTACAACGAAGGTAGGTTTCATTCTTAGAAACTATATCAATAACTACCGTTCGAACACCGTGCTTTTACAACCAGTAACAATCAATTTATCGTATTTTATTAAATACAAACATCATTTTGCCAGCTATGATTAATAGTTAATTTTCACTTGAGAACCGTTTCTTCCTTTTTACTATCAATTTTTAATTACACTTCTCGTTGAATAAACAATCTTGGTAATTATTATTTACGGGAACCATCAATGGAAATTGGCCGCTAGAACGATTTCAATGAAACAATTAAAAATTAATAGACCATCGCTCCGTTTTATGACATATAATTTACATAACCTTATGTAACAATTAGTTTAACATTGAAGACCTCTTTGATGTTGTGTAGTTTGTAAACTTTTAGCAAAATACTCGTAATTTATTTATTTATTTAGGGACAACAAACAGTAGCGAGCAGTGGTGGCCAAGTGGTAACGGCCGCGACTTACGAGGTGTAGGTCGTAGGTTCAAACCCAGACAGGCGCTTTACTTTGTGTAAATTATTTATTTTCCTTTCCAGCCCTTATCCCAATTATGTATTTAAGGGTCGGCACAGCATGTCTTTCTCGCCCTTTACTTCTCTATTATTCGCCCCCTTTCAACATTTCATCCACTGTTTTCTTAGTATTTCTCTGATCTTTACTTATCCACACACATATTCAACATTTTACCCATTATTATGAGCTAGTTACTATAGGATAAAGTAAAGGTATATTTAATTGGGGGCAAAATGACACTTCAATGGTATGAAAGTCGAAGAATATACACAATAACAGCTAATATTTAATAATGGTACAGAACATATAATTTTCATCAGAATAAAAAAAAACTCAAAAATATCAAAGTGGTATCAACAGCTCTATAAAAACCCTGAACATTTCAGCGCGCCGCGCACCGTGGTAAGTTTTATTATAACCAAATTGTGAACAATATTTTCGTAAATATTTTGGAACGAGACCAGTTTGTATACGGTACACAAACCAACGTAAATACTTAATTTATGGATAGATAAGTTGTAACGTTAATTTATGAGATCATTTGCGAATAAAAGAAACGAACTTTTTGTTTGACTAATTTTTTTTAATAATTTATTGTGCCTAAAGCTTTACTGAGGTAGGTTATTCATTTAGAAAATTATATTACAGAAAGCGGCATACATCTTAGAAAACGTAGTATTATCTGCCTACCAGTGTATACATAATCAGCATCTTCAGGGATACAGACCTGCTATTTATTAGAGCGAGTGGGCCATCCACCACGCCGGCCCAGTGCGGGTTGGTAGATGTCACAATATGTCTTCGAACTTTTGATTCTAGGACATGCCGGTTTCCTCACGTGTTTTTCTTTACCTATATACATATATTGCATGCAAGCATTCCTATTCTTCAACTTGTAATATTGTTTCAATAATAGATTTCCAGAACTACGGAATGCAAATAGGTATACACCTACTGTATGTGTGTATTTTTAAGGAACTATTTATCATCATTTAAAATTAAGTGGTAAGTAATTAATTAGTCCCAAAAACGAAGTTTTAATAACTGCATTCGATAAAGCTATAAAATTAATTCGTTGTGAATCAACGTGATTTCATGTAAGTACGTTATTAGTTACACCAAAACCCCGGAATCGAACCCACATTTCCTGCCCACTCTTAACCACGCAACTGTCACCAATTAATCTTTAACAGAAAACCCCCGGAAACGTAGAAAACTAAATACTCAGTATTTAGTTTTCTACGTTAATAAAACATCATTGATTCGAATCGGTCGATTTCCTACGTAAATATGTAAATTCGGACGGAATGTGAATATTTTGTTGGCGAAGCTATAAATCATTGTACATCGTTCGCTAATTTATGAACGTCGTTTGCATAATTATGGCATTTATTTCTGTATGTTTGGATTTATTGTTGGGTGTCTAAGTGTGAATGCGAATTGTAGATTAGGAGTAAGGGTAGTACAGACGCCAGCACAATCTGTCAAATTTCTTTAATAGATTTTCAACTTTATCGCTAAAGCATTAAGTACAGTGGGTTATATGAGTTATCTGACCCACCCTATAAACGAAGGAATTTGAACCCTCTGCCTGTAACATTAAGAGTTATTTCATTTGTATGAGTTTATCAGACTAGCGCTACTCGGTAATATTTTCGCCTAACTTGTAATAAGTGGGTAGTTGAAAGACAAATATGCGTATTCATTATAAAACTAGTATTCAAATGTTACTAAAAATACGGGTAGGAAAATAAAAATGAACCGTCACAATAATAAAGCTAAAAGCCAGTCTACGCACAATTGCAGTGACTACGCGTGAATATGTTTTACCTTGCCTTACTAAATTGTGAAAACAACGTCTTTTTCCAAGTTTTTAATTTATTTTTTATAGTTTTATTATCATGTCTCAATTGAGTGATTATTTAAAATACAAAATAATCTATTTGCACGAGGAGAATGTTGGCATCAGAAAGATTGCTAGAAGACATAATATTATAGCAGTAAGTGTATTTTTCTAATTTTATACTTTGTTTTTATACCTAACTATTCCTTATGCCGTGACGTAAGCAAACATATTTTTTATAACGTATAGTGACACCTGTTTCATTTCTTTGTTTCACAGAAATACAGTCAGATTGTGGTTAAAACGTAAACCCAATAGAAAACTTGTGGGGTCAAATGATTTTAAATTGGGATTCATCAGAAGTCAGGAGAATTTGGCGCAACTTGTGATTTCAACGTTCTCATGAAGAGTAAGTGATGCTTGCTGGAACATGGTGTGCGGCATGCGAAGCCGCTTGCAACAAATTGTGGAAAGACATGGTGCTCCATTTCGCTATTATGATATCACCACCGCCCGCAGTCAACAATACTTACTTACGTGTCAGTGTGTGTGTTAAATAAACTGTTGTCATCATAATTTCTATGGAAGTGTTTCATACAATGAATAAGCAGGTCCTTTTTACGATCATAACCATATTTAAAACTAAAAATACTTAAGTAGAAAAAAATTATAAAGTAGGTAAAACATCAAAGTATTTAGTGCTATTTTTTCACTTATATTTTAGTAATTACTATTTTCTAAAAAAATATTTTCACTTATAGTTTAGAAGTAGGTAAGTATGATAGTTAATGTGGTGATGTTATTGTTATAAAATAGAAATACCTATATATATTTCTAAACATATAACATGTTGATTCACTACATGTAACTGATTACTTACCTACTTAAAAATAAAAATGGGTATTTTATAGACATTGTTGAAACGAAGAAACAAAAATTCAAGCTTATCATAGAATACCTTATATTTAAAACAAGTAATTAATTTTGTAAGTGATTATTTTGTATTTATTTTGAATAAAATCGTTATCATAATCATTATTGTTTTTTATTTCTCATGTTAGGTATTTGTTTTTAAATAGTTCATTTAAATTAACTATTTTAATTTAATATAAATAATGTTTTGGATTCAAAAAACATAATTGAATATTGTAAACATAAAGCTACAAGAAGTGGAAAGTTTGTTTTGAACTCGCAACCATGTTGCTATAGGTTCACTGTTGCAACCACTAGACCAAATCGACTTAACAAGTATCGTTGAAATTAACAACTCCATCATGTGACAAAACAGTATTCAAAAGCTTACCTACCCTAAGGTTACGTGTTAAAGATCAAATTGGCATAACTGTATTCTATAATATTTACCTACCTTGAACAAGTCGTTCTATATAGTTCGTGAAGCTCGAAATCGAATAACACATTTATCTAGGTACTGCTAATTGCAGAAGGTTCAAATTCGTCTAACTTTTAGGTGGGTCAGCTAACACATATAACCCACTGTACAAAGTTGATTGGGAAAGTTTGACAGTTTCGGGTAACTTGATGTACTGGCGTCTGTACATAGATCGATGTCGTACGCGTCCGTAAGGTCATTTATAATAGGAACACACGTTTTTTTTGCCGTGAAAAACTACGGCTTATACGCCGCGTGTAGGCACGATCGTCAGTGTTGATATGGATCACTATGTTATGAAAGCTTGTTGATAGACATGTTTTTTCTACGGCACGGTTTATACGACGTACCGTAATGAAACCGTGCAGTATATAAAGGCCCAAATGCAACACGCGCGTCACACAACAAAACAAATGCATGCGTTCGAACGCACATAAATGCTCACTGCAATGCGCCCGACGTTCAATACAGGGTGAAGTTGAAAACATGCCACAAATCAAAATGGGAGATTGTACTCATCGTTATGAACAACTTTTACTATGGGACTAAACCTGAAATCGCGAAAAAAAATCTGCTGTTTCCTACATTTTGGTTAGTTATGCGAACATAAATGTAGGGAACAGCTGATTTTTTTTTCATTTTGCCCTGAAGTTGCAACGCCAGGTTAAAATTATCTAGAAGACACGTCAGGACGTAATTTATGCATTGCAATACATTACAGTCCGTCAAATCTAAGAAGTACCGTTTGACGTTTCATATTTTTCAACTTTGTTCATACGAATTCATCATAAAACCATGAATTTAGAAAGATTTCATTATTGTATCTAAAAATGTACAATTCTTAATATCTAAATGTAATTGAAAACTTTCAAACAAAGCAAAATAACACATATTTATAACTGTCAAACGGTACTTCTTAGATTTGACGGACTGTATATTTGCTTCTCCCTTATGGTGAAGACGGGGTATGATGGCAATGAATAGTACAACGTATTTAATTTCATCAGATCTAGAATGATGCGGATTTCGTGGATCCATAAACGGAGAGAGGAGCCCACAGTTCTCAGAAAGTGGAGCTTGTGTATCCGTACCATAGGACTTCTCGGTCGATATTGTTCAAAAAGAGTTGACTACTTACTGGATATTTTTTCATACCACCCCAAAACTGCGCAATAAAAAACTTTAATCCAAAACATAAAGATAACCTACAAAACAAACTGGCACATAAAAAAACACTCCCTGGAGGGCGCTGGCCGCGGTTTTATTACAATTATAACATATTTTACGTAATTTATAACATACTGCTCCTAATGACTTTATGCTAATCGTAACTGACACCATGTTTGTTGATAATAAATTAGTTGTCTTATGGCATAGCCCTGAAAATGGAAAATTATTTTTCTGAAATGTTCAACCCTGTTTCGAGTAGGCAATTTAATTACTACTTCATCGTAAAAGTATATAAAGCCTTGGATATCAAAATTATACGTTTTTTTCTTTCTGATTAATGGTCGAGGAAGTCAGATTTTGGCTAAAGTGCCGAATAGACAACTGGAATAGGTTTTAAAAAATGCTAGCAGAGAATAATATCCCTACAAGGATAAGTAAATTATTGCTGGTTTAAATTCATTAATAGAAGATCCAAAAACAAAATTGATTCCGAAAAATTGGTCCTTTTAGAAAATAATACAGTTTTGGTCCTTCGAGACATGACTTACCCATTTTGCTTTTAACAGTTCTCAAGAACTAACGACTGTCAAAGATCCACAAATGACAGCCGGAACCAACGGCTTAACGTGCTTTCTGAGGCACGGAGGGGCCTCGATATGTAATGGATGGTCACCCATCCATGAAACAACCTCGGCAAGCGTAGCTTAACCTTTGATCGAGCCTAGCGGCTGTTATTATTTAACCACGAGTCCAAAGTATTAAGCTTAAAAAAAGTTATCAGCATCAATCTTTATATCATCTCTCAAACATAAACAGAGGCAACGGTAGCAGTATTTAAATTCGTCACCAATAACTCTCATATATTTACGAGCGAAGTCACAGTACAAGCACATTATAACATATATATAGTAATAAATAACGCACTACCGGCGCTCGCCGATGTGTGATAAATGTGCTCTTAGCCTTAAATAATTAACTCGAGGTTAAATGCGGTCAGGACGAGGGAAAAAGGGTTTTTGTATGTGTTTGACTTTGTGGCGGCTCCTTTGTAGGGTAGAGAGAGTTAACTGTTTAAAAAACTGGCTCAATTGTAACTGTTGTTAGTCTATGATAGCTAAAAGGTGTGTTTCTAGAATTGAACCCCTTTATTTATAAACGTTACGTTACTTTGGAACCAGGTAATTTAGAAAAATTGATGGTGATGAGCAAGGTAGATGGGAAAAGACCTCGCGGACGGTCAGCTAACCGCTGGTCAGACCAAGTAACAGCCCTCACTGGACTCTCTGTTACGACCTCCCTGAGAGAAGCTGAGAACCGAACGAAATGGAAGAACATCGTGCATAAAGCCACGAAGGCCTTTTAAGGACACGACCTTCAGTAATGAAGTACGCGACCAAGAAGAGATTTATAAACGTTGCGCAAAGTTAAGTAGTGATTAGCAACTGTTTAACCATAAATTTTTGACGTTTAATCGTCTCTAAACTTTAAGCAACGCTTATAAATAAACCCCAGGCTAACCTTTGTTTTTGTGGTGGGACGAATAAAAAAAAAAGTCAGCCAATAAGAGCATTTTCAGTCAGAATACTTTTTCTGAATTCACCAAACACTACTTTCTTGTACAGACGCCAGCACATCAAGCTACTAAAATCTGTCAAATTTCTTTAATAGATTTTCAACTTTATCGCTACAATATAAGGTTCAAGGTTGATTGGGAAAATTTACCAGTTTCGGGCAGCTTGATCTGTACAATGCAATAAGCTATGGACAGTTTTTTAACAAGTGGGTCGTTACTCCCTGTGATCAGCTCATGAATTTGACCTTTTTTGGGTCCAAAACTAACTGAATAATCCTCAACGACTTCCAGTCTAAATAGATAAATATCAATGTTCTACATGTAACGAACAACTGTCACTTGACCTGACCAACCCAATGCTGCGGGACACCGACATTTAAATAAATGAGTCCAGCCGGTCTATTCTGTTAAAATCTCTTCGTGAAAACTTAGGTGAAGTGAGCTTGTAGTGATCTATCATTGAATATAGTTTTTTTTATTATTATTATTTTATATATTTTTATTATTATTATCAGCCATTTCTGTCCCACTGCAGGGCAAAGGCCTCCCTTCCCTCCTTCCACTTATCTCTATCCAGTGCTGTTACACGCCAATCCTTGTGGAAAGAGTCGAGTTCGTCCCGCCATCTAATTCTGGGCCTGCCGCGTTGCCGTTTGCTGCTGTTCGGGACCCATTGTGTGGTTACTTTAGCCCATAGCTCCTCCGGCATGCGACAGATGTGACCAGCCTAGTACCATTTTAGCTTGGCAGCCGTGTGACCTACATCGGCAATTTGAGTTTTCGAACGCAGTATCGAGTTCCTTATACGATCAGTCAGTTGAATAAATCTGTCTGAATAAGTACCAGAATTACGACCCATCGTACCAAAATGCAAAGTGCAGTCTTCCGACTATACTTTGTAATACACCGCAATTATACAATGCTTGCTGTGTCAAGGAGACTACTAATAGTAACAATTTTACGCAGTCCGGCCACGGTAACCCGGTATCGCCAAGCAACCTACTACCACACATAGATGTGGTATCTTTACGCTCTTTTTCCGTTATAAGATAGGCAGGAACTGGGTAAATGAAGTATCAATAGAAAGTTCAAGTTTAGCGTTAATTCAAATATACAGACATACCTACATAATCAGCCTATATACTTGCCTATAATGTCCCCACTGCTGGGACACAGGCCTCCTCTCTGTGAGAGGGAGTGGGCCGTAATCCACCACGCGGGCCCAATGCAGGTTGGTAGATGTCACATGTCTTCGAATTTTTGGTTCTAGGACATGCCGGTTTCCTCACGATGTTTTCTTTCATCGTTTTGAGAGCAGGGGTGATTAAATAATTAACACAAAGTAAAACACCTGTCTGGGTTCGAACCTACGACCTACAACTCGTAAGTCGCGGCCTTTACCACTGGACTACCCCTGCTCTCTGAATTAAAATATAATATCACACATTTCGGCTTCAAATTCTATTTTATTATTTTTATTTAATGAACCATTCGTTTGTTTGCAAAGTTTTTTATTTTATTTTGTTCGGGAAACAGATGCAATCGAAGGCTACTTTCAAGTTTCCATTGATAAACACTTAAAACAAAAACGTAAACAGAAAAGGTCGGTACGAAATACCTATAACATAAAATATATATTATACAAATTATATCGACTAATGCAAACCATTAGTCGTTAAGTTTATTATTAAGCCACCGGCACATTACTGTGTCGTGTTGTGTCGTGACGCGGGATATACCAATCAAACTAATCTGTCCAGGACTACGTCAAATCACTACGACTTTTGATTGGCTAACATTGCGTCATAAGGCGTCACGACACGACACGACACTATAATGTGAACTCGGTTTTATTGTCGTCCCTGATAAATCAAAATTTGATTTATAACAATATAAATTCAATTGTGTCTCATTAGCCACAGTTTAACTGCACGTCTACTTCTGGACCTTATGTCCTATGAGCCCGTAAGGAGACCTATGCCACCCGCAATAGAAATTCCTCAGATGAATAAGTATCTCCAATTTGTTGTTATTAGCAGACAAAAAGACGCTGCTACGATATACCCAATTCTGTGATTATCCCTAATGCTGTGTCATTATTTGCCAAGGAAGATTCAGATCTGTTTATACCTACTTATTAATTGAACAGAGGCCAGCACATCAAGCTACCACAATCTGTGAAATATTCCCAATTGAATATGAACCTTATTCCTTTGTAGTAAAGTTGAAAATCTATCAAAGAAATTTGACAGATTGGTGTAGTTTGATGTGCTGGCCTCTGTACGAGCATTTCTGTCAGATCATATCTTTAAATCTTTTGATCGTAACATTATTTTGGTCAATACCATTGAACATCATAACTGCGCAAATCTAATCCCCTCACAAGCGACAGATTAGCAAAAAAATAACAATTGCAAGTTAATTACATAATTGTCGTTGCATCTGCAAAACGTAGTGTTTTCTCCTGCAGCGCAGTTTTATGCTTTCTAACATACTCGTAATTATTGTACGCAAAGTAACGGACAACAGTTCTGCAGCGGCTGGAAAATGAAAGTCGTTGAAAAACAAAGAAATGTCGGCTGTAATGAGATCGATTTCAGTAATTAGATGGAAATGATTGATGTGCGCTTGAGTGGCTGAAGTTCTTTCTAGAAAGCGGCTTGTGGCTAATTGTTTTAAGGACTGAAAAAGTGTTTGGTGATGCTAATTGCGCGGATTTCGTTTTCTGAATATATTTTACATTGACATACGAAAAACACGACTACGGACAATGCGATTAAGATTAGAATTGACCCATTTTTATTAAGTTAAAACAAACTGTTCATTTTGGTTATCTTTAGTTACCCATGCAACTGATGTTAGTTGGACAGTAGATCCTATATTTTATTTAATTTTAGTATGTTTTTAACGAAAAAAAGTGTTTCTGTATTTGGACTTTAAAGAAGCGGTATAATCATATCTATGACAATATTTTATAACTATCACCATCGTGGTCCGTCAGGAAACGGTATTTGCGAAGCTAAATTTTGAACGAAAAAATAAAAAAATATGTATAAATTTTTGCCATCGACACGCTAAAAATAAGAAGATCTTATATTTTACTGTTTTTTTATATTTATTAGATCCCCGTAATATTACTATTGCTTCTTAATATGAGTGACCATAGCTTAATCGAGGCGTGAGCCAGTAATTTGATAAAACGCGACACTACTTAAAATCTTTTCCCCTAATTAGTCCAAAAACATAACGTTACTCCTAATAACTCAAACAATTTAAATAATTATCTGAATAAACACTCAATGTATTTCTTTCAATATTTACCGTCCGTACGTATGGGGCGTGAGCTATAAATTGGTGCGCCGGCGCAGCCGTCGATCACAATCGGTCGCATTCAAATGAGCTGCCGGCCGAATTTATGACTTCGGCACCCGATGAGTAAGACATTCTGTTGTAGAGTGAGGAAGAGGATGGAAGCAACAAGGATTAAGTAGCTATAATTTTTTTTTTACTTTTTAGGGTGCGACTTTTATTTTCGCAAAAATTTGATACAAAAATATGCGGATCAGGAAGAAGAGAAGAGACGAAACTGCAAGACCTCCGTTTTTTCAAACCATGGCGTTTTAAATAAACGTGAAGACGTTGTAGATAGTTCCTGAATTCACAATCTTCGCGCAATAAGTATATTACCCCGTTGTACCGTAGGTATGCACCATGGACCTGCACCATCAATGGTGCAGAGGAGACTAATTAGTTTCGTTTGCACCATTAATGGTACGTTCATCTAACAACTGCAGTTCTAACAGAAAAAAAAAAGATTAAAAATGTCTTCGGTCACCTCTATCTATACCCTTCCTAACTCTACGCGCACTCGAAGTTGAACCGAATCCCATATTTAACAGGTAGCCGCGTGGACATTGTAGCCGATAACTGGAATTAAACACAGCCACACCACTGTGCACTGTGTCGAAATAAAACTAACCGCGAGTTAAAGTTGTATGAAGTTGACGTAGTGGTGTGTGTTGATGGAAAACGGGAACTGCGGGCTTGTGCTTTCTTAGATCGGAATATGAATAACATTTTCTTTCTCACGAAATGTGTCTAAAACGTAGCCATTAGATGAGTATTCATTTATTGCACTATGTTATTTACATTCGCTACTATAGGGCTATTGTATCGACCGTATATCAAGGAACGTGGTAATAAGAAGGAGTTCCCAATAAACAAAAAACTGGAAAAAGCCATACGCCCACTACTGACCAGATACCTCAAGACTATTTTAAGGCATAGGTATATATGTGGAAATAGCTTCCAAAGTCCCAACGGGCAGATAAAATAGAATTTCACGAACTCACGATCCTTTATTAGAAATTCGGTAAAAACTAAGGTCTTATAAAGATCCAAGAAACGCAAGGACGAGTATTTCCTGTCGATTTAGTGATGTCCACGTCAATAAATGAGATACTCAGATATAATCAACACAATTGCTAATAGGACAAACTTTCGATTCTATTGTCTGAAATGAATCACCTCCATTAATTCTTCAGTAACGTCATAATCATCATAATCAGCCTATAAGGTTCCCACTGCAGCTGGTACACAGGCCTCCTCTCGGTGAGAGGGAGTGGGCCGTAATCCACCACGCGGGCCCAGTACGTGTTGGCGGATGTAGATAGATAGATAGATAGATAAACCGTTTATTTAGTGCATGTCATTTGTCTTCAAATGTTTGGTTCTAGGACATGCCGGTTTCCTCACGATGTTTTGCTTCACCGTTTTGAGAGCAGTGGTGACGAAATAATACGTCATCGAGAACACATATTTTACTGGTTCTTTCACATAAAAGTTATCGAGAAAATGGATTTAAGATAAGCTATCTTGCATACATTATGTGATTGCGTTTTGATTAGTAGGTAGGTATCGTACTGAGATGACAACTAATAGACAAGTATGGAAGAACAAGACATGTTGCGCAGACCCCAAATAAATTGCGATCAGGTGGCCTACCATGATCTAATAAAAAACGATTTAAAAACAAGACATTTCAGTTTAGGTTCCTAAACTGCATCGCTTGAGCTGCTCTATGGACGTCATGGTACCAAACAACTGTGAATGAAACCAAAACATGCGACTCAGTTTGGGACAATCGCTGTCAGCAGATGGCACGGCCTAAACTGAATCGTTAAATTGACGTCATGGTACGAATTAGAAGTACAGTTCAGTTTAGATCCTAAAATGGATCGCGTTAAGAGCTTGTGGGAGGCCTGCTAGGCAGGAGAACGATAATTGAGCAGCATCTGATAAGATTAGAAGACGTCTCAATTTTGCCATAATGACCGAGACGTTTTTGGTCCTTCAATACACTCTTAAAATCTATACTAATATTATAAAGAGAAAAAAAAAATATTTTGTGTAAGTATGTTTGTTTGCTACACTTTCAAGCTAAAACGGCGGAACGGATTTGGATGAAATTTGGCACATGAGGAGACCATGACCCGGATTTGAATATAGGATACTCTTTATCTCGATATTCGATAGTAAAATGAGAGAAGTTTGCGACTTTCTTAGTTAGACACTGAAGTTTAGCAGATAAAAAATATAACATACTAGCTGCGCCCCGCGGTTTCACCCGCATAAGTGTCGATCCCGTAGGAATATTGGAATAAAAACTATCCTATGTCCTTTCCCGGGGCTCAAACTATCTCTATACCAAATTTCATCTAAAACGGTTCAGTGGTTTGGGTGTGATAAATGATAAATGATTTTATTTCTGTAAGTAGGTTTGCACAAACACTTGTGAAAAGGTAACATACAGACAGACAGACAAGAGTTTCTTTCGAATTTATAATATTAGTATGGATAACACTCTAAAGAAATCTAAACCTACGGTATTTCAGAAATATTACAAACCAGAATGCCTTAACAAGAAGACGGACATCTAACAAGCAAACCATTCACACTTTCACGCTTCTGCACCAAATCTGCCCCTGTATTTTATAACTAAAGCCTTCCCAGACCTTAATGGATCATTAAAGCGAACACCGATAACCGCCACAATCCCGTGTTTCACACCGAGCAAAACAAACGGACAGCACGACTCACGAAGTCGTTGTATTAGTGACAAAATGTTTTTACGCCTGTCTTTTTGTTTTTACCCGTTTTTTGTTCCAACCTCTGTTCTGTTCCAAGCCGTTTTTCTTTTATTGAGATTTAATTAAGTTTTAATTTTATCTCGTGGCTCCCGTTGTTTTAATTGAGTATTTTTTGGGTGTGATACGGTGTCGAATGAATTATGGGTATGTGTAATATTTTTAATTGTTGAAAAACCGAACGGGTTGAATGTCGATCTTGACTAATGTTTTAAGATTGTTCCGCGATAATTTTCGGTTGGGAATTTCGTATGGGATGCCTTGTTTTGTTTGTATTCATGAATGAAATCATCTGTGGACGATCCTGATCCACATTGTCCTCCCACAAAGATTTTAACGGCCAAAAACGTTGGTCAAATGACGTCATTATTACGATTGAAAATATTTGGACTTGGTGTAATAATATTCTATGTATGCTTGGTTGCCTCGTTGGTTTAGTGGTCGCAAACGACACTACTGAGCATGAAGTCCTGGTTTCGATTCCCGGGAGGGCAAAGTGTTATTGCGTTATTCCATCTAGAATTTCTCAGTAGCAGCCCGGAATCTGGGCTTATGCCATGTTGATGGTATAGAAGTATGAGGAACAGGGTGTAAAGTTCACTCATCCTCTATAGAATAGGGAGGATCCTCCTACCAGACGGGTGTTGTGTCTGGCGGTCAACTGCCCGATGATTAATGTCGGGCGTTGTAAATATGCTAGTTGCGCAGTAAACTCTGCTTGCGAGATGCAGGACGTTTGCGTGACGTCAGTATGATGCGTTGTTTAATGGCGTTGTAGATACCGCTACAATGGCAATAAAATCGCTCCTATCGCATGGCACTTAAACAAAATTGGCGAAATAAACAATATTTATGTGGGAGTACTATACACATCTACCTTAACTGGAGAGCAGTGGTGGCCCAGTGGTAAAGGCCCGACTTACGAGTAGGTCGTGGGTTCAAAATCAAGCAGGCACTTAACTCTGTGTAAATAATTTCATCACCACTGCTATCAAAGCGGTAAAGGAAAACATCGTGAGGAAACCAGCATGTCCTAGAACCAAAAAATCGAAGACGTGACATCTTCCAACCCGCAATGAGCCCGCGTGGTAGATTACAGCCCACTTCCTCTCGAAGAGAGGAGGCCTGTATCCCAGCAGTGGGAACAATATAGCCTGATTATGATTAAGCTAGGCTATGCTGCCTAATTTAATCCTTCGCGGTAAAAAGGCATGATGTTTATGTTAGTTAGATGTTGTAATTTATCTATAATATGTATGTATTTAGAAATATATAAGTATGTTTATCAGTTGTCTAGTACCCATAACACAAGCTCTGCTTAGCTTGGGACTAGATGGCGTTGTGTGATAGTTGTGGAATATTATATTATATTATATTATTAGATAATTAATTAATGTAGTTTAGTTAGATAAAGTAGCCTCTTATGACACTCACTTAAGGGAGAAAAAGTTATTCGATCACATCGTTCGTTTATTGGGTACCGCCCTTTTCTATTAGTCCGATGTAATTTAAAGCCACGAAGACCAATTACGATTACGTGTTTCATTAAAAGTTTATTATTAACTGGTGTCATAATAATCTACTTCATAAATGACCTTATTCGAGCAAATTGCAGAAGGTTTTTTTTTTTTTTATTGATAAACGTGTTCAGTTCGTGGAGCAGTGGTGGCCAAGTGGTAACGGCCGCGACTTACGAGTTGCAGGTCGTAGGTTCGAATCCAGACAGGCGCTTTACTTTGTGTAAATTATTTAATCACCACTGCTCTGTAAACGGTGAAGGAAAACATCGTGAGGAAACCGGCATGTTCTAGAACCAAAAATTCTAAGACATATTGTGACATCTATCAACCCGCACTGGGCCCGCGTGGTAGATTACGGTCCACTCCCTCTCACTGAGAGGAGGCCTGTGTCCCAGCAGTGGGAACATTATAGGCTGATTATGTTATGTTATGTAAACGTTTTCATGTAATCTGTATTTTTCTTTTCCAAGGTTAGACCAGACGAATGTAGAGGCTAAGTGAAAAAAAAACAAAATATGCTTTTATAAGATCATTATTTCTACTTTTGTAGCATCTCAAATAAACTGATAATAAAACCTAGCTATGACATTATCATTAATGACATTATAAATTAATCATGATGAAAATCATAATCATGATGATGAGGGAGTGGGCTGTAATCTACTACGCGGGCCCAGTGCGGGTTGGTAGATGCCACATGTCTTCGAATTTTTTATTCCAGGACATGCCATTTTTAGCTTTCTGTCCTTTTCTCACGGTCACACTTACTTGACTATTTAGTACTTGTGGAACCCCAAAATACGAATTATCAATTCGACAAAGAAATATAGTACTTACCTACATTTTATTATAACAAACTATAGTTTTCTAAATATATGAAAGAAACTTCAAAGAGATGCTAGTAAGAAAAACGCTTTTCCAAGTAAACAATTAGCTACCAAACGTATATTATAATAAGAATTGATCGGTAGCGCGCGCGTAATGCTTCGAATTACAGTTATTACAGCTAAATAGTGACGGGCATTGCATAAAGCACTTTAATAGTATCGATAATTAACTATTCGTATCAATTACAAATTTTTATCCGAAAGAATTTTTTTTCGCAGTTAAAGCAATTTCGCATACGTCGTTCGCAATTAAAATACGTAGTAATGATAAATACTGATATAATGAGTGCTGTTACAACCGGACTGATTGATGAAAAGTGAAATCGTTATGATTGCAAACGTTTTTCTTTTCTCTCAACATTACAATAGATAACTTCAGACTTCAGAACGTATTTTCTCTCCGAATGGCATGAATGCTTTATTATGAACACCTTGTATAGAGCTCACGAATTATCTCTGTGTTGGTAGGCATGTTTTGCCCGAGGATAACTTGAAAGCATAAACAATCGTTGTTTATAAAACAAGGCACCACTTAAAATAAAACCAGCAAGTTATATTCTGAAACAAAATAAAAATGGTCTGATAACAAACTATTCATTTATTCGAAAGTCAATAAACAGTAGCATATTTCTTTCATAATTATTTTAAAACAAAAGTTATGTTTACTTGCCAGCCATAAAAGTAAGAGTCAGACAGTATATCTAATAAAATGCAAATAGTTATAATAGTTTTTAATTACAAACGTGCAATGTAAATTAACTTCGCATACTTCTTCATATAAGGATGACATATCGTTTCTGACTGCCATAACTAAGACCCAACGCTATTTCTTCGTGAAATAAATACAAAAACAAATACCCATCATAAAGACTGGTGTCGACAATCGATAATCGACATTGTATGCAAATATGACACGACAACACTACGAAAAACTACTAGGCGTAAGCGATAATGCTTTGAAAGAATCGAATAAAGAACAATAATTATTCGATAATTATCACTTTTTCAATTTAAATAATCGAATAAGGGACACGTCTAGCTGTTAAATTCGATCATTAATTTGAAGTTTGAATGCGAAGTATGAAATAAAGAAATTGTTTTAAATAGAAATGAGTATTTTTAATTATCGGTTTTGTGTAGAACAACGCCATAAAATGTTCATTATGGCTATTTAGAGTTGTCAAACCTTTAAAAGGTAACAAAGAGCAACTTTGTGTTTGATTAATCTTTTGAACGGTATTTTTTCGTTTGCAGAAGCGTCATAATAGCTGACAATAATGCGATGAATATATTATGATATATTGCTTCATCAACTTTAGAAGCTTATACTTAGTTTAGAGCCTGCAAAACATATTGATTGATCGTTTATTCTTGCATCAATGGCATACGTTATAGTGGACATTCGTTTAGAAACGTTGCATGGTGCATTCTAAAGCACTAATAAAAAACTTTGGATTTAACTTTGCAGCTGGTTTTGTCACCCTTTAATAGATATGAAATTTTTACTAACTAAAGCAATGTAATACAATAAGCGTTTAAGTACCTATCGTGAGAAAACCGACATGTCCTAGAACCAAAAATTCGAAGACATGACTGTGACATCCGCCAGCCCGCACTGGGCCTGCGTGGTGGATAACGGCCCACTCCCTCTCACTGAGAGGAAGCCTGTGTCCCAGCATTGGGAACATTATAGGCTGACTAAGCTAGGCGTTTAAGCTTTGCTCTCCTAGGAAAACGGTTTCGTCATAATATAAGTAGCTGTCGTGAAAATCTGACATTTTCATCAGAACCTTTGAATGTGAAAGGTTCATCGCTTTCTAAGGAAACCATAGCTTTTTTTTCATATCATCAAAAAACGCTCTGCATTTGGACAACCATTATTGTGTGACCGTTCATCGCTTTCTAAGGAAACCATAGCTTTTATTTTTTTAGCCTATTTTGTGTCCCACTGCTGGGCAAAGGCATTTCCTTTTTCTTCCAGCTTTATGAACGGTAAATAATTATTCGATACTGCGGTCTTAAAGACTGTTACCCGGGTAGCACAACCCTATCCTTCAAATGTGACAGCTGTCAACATTAGTTACCATATCAACTTGAAAACTTATACTTAAAAGCGAAAAAAACTGGTGAAAGACCCAATTATGCTTACAGGTGCGAGCGCAAAAATAAAAGAAATGCTTATCTAAAGGGACGGAGTAATTATAAGCGATTGTAATTAGCAATAAGGATTTGCAAACACCGGGCTTCTTTGAGAGTGTTGTAGTAGTTAGTGTACCTAGACTGTTGTCGCTGAACAGCTGGACTTTTGATTGTTAGTTTGTTAAGAGGATTTTTGAAGTGAAAACTTCTTTAGACGTTAGGAATTTTTTAAGATGGGAAAAATTATTGAACTCGCGCCACTGTTACCGTAATCGACACCGCTTCGGATGTATTCGGCTGTCCTCGGGATGTAATCGGTTTTAATTTATATCCGATATGTCAGTGAGTGATGGCAAAGTATTCTGTTTGTGTTTTGTTTTCACTTCTGTCGGTACTCCCGGAGTGCCACCGTTTTTTTTTTCGGTTTTTATTTATTTCAGTGAAAATACGAAGGTATGGCTTGTGACAATACCAAGGGGTTGGGATTTTGCTTTTGGACACAGTTTATTTTTTTGGCATTGAAATCTATAGTAATATTATAAAGAGGTAAAATCTGTGAGTTTGTATTTCCCTGGTAATATTCGGAACTACTAAACCGAATCCGAAAATTCTTTCAGTAATGGGAAGCAACAATATTGCCGAGTGTTATACTATATTTTATGTCAAGGGGACTACATGACCTAAAGCGCGGTCACTGTCGGACTGCATAGAAAATAAAGAGAAGCGTGATGACACAACGCTGGTAATTTATTGCAAAATATGAAACAATTATCTACTTATTTTCAAAAAATCTATTGTTTGGACTAAAATATTAAAACACTAGTGCTTTAGTATGTTGTTTGTAGAATAATCTGGCAAAAAATCGGAATGATTGTATGTATATTAGTATGGTTTTTTGAAAGGAAAGTTTTTAGAGATATCTTCATGATTTTTTTCTATTGTATCAAATTAGTTGTATTATGTTTTCAACACACTATCTAACTAGCATAATGTCCTGGAAGAATATCATATATTTTTGTGATTTTGTTTTCTGTAGTCGATCATATACTTTAAGGCATTATAAAATTTGGGTTTTTTGCGTTTAGGTCCTGTAGTCCCCTTAAAACAAGAAATTTCACGCGGACGAAGTTGCGGTCAGAAGCTAGTAAATTATAAATTCCGGGAGGCAGGTTGAAACAGACAAAGTTATATAAGTATCAATGTACTCGTAGTGTTTTGGTGGTTATTGTTAAGTTCACGCATCAATATGGAATGACCAAATTTTTCCGACTCTTAGCACCAAAACAAGTATTTGTTTTTCCTCCGTTACCTTATAACCAGTCGCGCGTCTAATTAGCAGACACAATATAAATTTTATTGCTATCGGTAGGTACACATGGTGAACACTCGACGTGCGAAGAGTAAGTAAGATCATTATTTCAAAGAAAGTCATTAAAAGTTACACCCTTAAAGTTCTAAATTACTATTCTAATGGCTAATTAAAGTATTAATTACAAAGGTGCTAATGAAGTCACATAGAAATACATTTCCCACGGTAAAAGCACATGTGATATAATCCATTGCAAAAAGTAGTGACAGCAAAAAAACATTTAAATGTTTTCTGGAAAATAAATGCTTTTTAATTTTTAGGGTTTATACCAAACGGTGTCAATAGGACCCTATTACTAAGGCTCCGCTGTCCGCCCGTCTGTCAAAGGTCTGTATCTTTCTACCCGTAATAGGTAGACTCTTGAAATTTTCACAGAATGTGCATGGCCGCTATCACGACATAAAAATAGAACAAAGTTTAAATTTAAAGGGGTATAAGAAACGTGTTTTTTTTAACCGACTGCGCCGGAAGGAGGGTTATGTGTATAGAGTGTCTGTAGCCTAAACGGCTTTATCGATTTCAGCTTGAGAGGTCCCGTTACATTCGTCTTAATTGTGAGACTGACCCTGGGTATATCAAAATTGAAAAAAAAAATATGGCCGATTTTTGGCACCATATACACTAACTACCCTAGCCTAATCTACTAAAGTATTTTAAAAAAAAAACACAACCCTCCTTCTGGCGCAGTCGGGTAAAAATAAATAGTTGTCGGTGGTACCTTTGTTTGCGAGTCCGACTCGCAATTTTCCGCTTTTTTAATTTTTAAAGCCAATTTACATCGTGGGCTTAAAAGACTTGAAGGACAGAGAAAGTAACACAAAGGACAAGGTGTGTTATGTCATATGTATTATTCACAATTGTATTTTAAATTGAGTAAATATGTAGATCTGTAGATGCATTTTTTACGCCACATAGGAAACCTTGACTTGTGTTGCGTGGAACCAATTAAAAATACACAGAAAGACACTGAAGTTTCACAATAAGGGTTCCGTTTTAATTTTTTATGTAATATAATATGACTAAACATGCGCTAACGCTAGGTGGAGCGACGATCTTCGCAGGATGGCTGGTAGCTGGATGAGAGTTGCCGAAAATCGAGTTGAATGGCGTGCAATAGGAGAGGCCTATGTCCAGCAGTGGACTGCTATAGGTTGATGATGAAACATACCTATATGACTAAAGTCCTCCTGACCGTATTTCGGCCACGGCGGCCAATCTCAACGGAGACTAGCCTTCGGCGCGGGAGATGTTATAGTGCTCAAGTGTGTGCGCAGACACAGGTGCACTCCCTCTTCCCTCACTCTCATAGTCCGATGGGACGGCAATCCGTCACGACCGGAGAGAGATCAGGCGCAGGACCAATGGCTTAACGTGCTTTCCGAGGCACGGGGGTATCACACTGCCAACTTCCAGACTCCGGGCTGTGCTGTACTATATGACTACCGAGATGACGACTTATAGAGAAGTATGGAAGAAAAAGATAATTAGTTTGCGCCGTCCCCAAATAAATTGGGATAAACGTAGGAGAATGATAACGATGACCTACCTATATCGAGATTACAACAGTTATTTTGTGATGGTCTTTACGACATTTATCCAAAACATTGGTTACATATAGGTAGGTACAGTCAACAAAACAGATAAGTATGCAGGATCGTCAGATGTAGTTGAAGTTTAGTAAGAAACCGATGCATGTTGTCGACTGAAATTTAATTTGGTAAATGAGCTGTTTGTTTTCTATTAATAAAATTAATTTTTATTCGAGAACATCCATTAGTTTTTTACTAAACTGCAACTATATCCGACGATCCTGTATACTTATCTCTTTTGTTGACTGTACATGAAATTGGTCCAGAAAAAGACTCAATCCCCATCCTTCGCGCGTTCCAATCTCATTTCGCAATTTATCGATAATGAGTAAGCAACCACGTGCACACACTGGCCATCAGAAACATAAACAAACACGTACAATCAGGCGCAAAATGATTTAAGCGTCGCGAGTACCCGTGAGCGCACACGATTTATGCTTTCTCGCGAGCAATCAATGAGCCAGGTACTTTGACGTTTCATTAAACCACTCGACATCTTCATATCTTGCGCGCAGTTATTTATGTGCCCGACTGTACCTTTAGGCTCTTTACACAATATCGCCTTCTTTGCTGAACTATTTCACGCAATTTTGGTCTTTATTTTTGTTGGAGTTAAGAAATAAAATTGCGTGTTAAAGTTTTTGAGTGGAATGAGACATAAAGTAAGGATTGCACGATTAATTTTCTCAAGTATCTATGAAATTGTGATCGTAATTTTTGTTCGGACAATAATAATGTAATATTGAATTTTAATCATTTTTAAAATGTGCGCTGTTATAACGTTGTTACCCTTATGACTTGTTGTATGGAAATCGTTTATATTTTATGTGGACTTATTGTAGCGTTCATTGTAAAAGTTGGACTTTATTTTTGAGACTCATTGAATCATCATCTGCCTAGCCTTTTCCCAACTATGTAAGAGTCAGCTTCCAGTCTAACCGAATGCAGCTGAATACCAGTATTTTACATGGAGCGACTGCCTATCTAACCTCCACAACCCAGTCACTGGGTAATACGATACCCCTCGGTAAGACTGGTTGTCAGACTACCGGGCTCAGACTCATTGAATAAAATGAAAAAATAACATTTGTGGGAATTGAAAGAAAATTAAGGTATTTAAAGCTTAATTAATTTAAATCCTTATTTAGGGCGCATTTCACCAAACTTATATACCTAGAATTAATCTTATCCATAGTGTGGTCTTATCCTAAGAATAAATTTTGAATTTTTGGCAGTTTTTCCACACTAGAACTGTCAGACATCATTTTAATTCCAAGTATAAAAGATATCCCCTTTGCTTTTTTTTTGAGGACTTTGGTAAAATCAGCCCTTAGTCCAGTTTTTTATTTCTTCTTCTCCGTATCGATGGCACGACAGTGAACTAGATTTTGTTGGCCCAAAACTTTGCCACTTCGAGTCTTTGGTCAACTGGACCCACTCGAACTGGACCCGCGGGTCCAGTTGACCAATCATTGATTTTCTGGATTTTTCTTTGGTCAACTGGACCCACATGCAAACTTCTTTTGTTTAAAGCTACCGTGGATACAGTCGAAACAAAAAGACACAAAGACAGGGGCACGAATCTGGTAAAGAATCTATCTGTCTTTAGAAGGTCACTATGGCTAAATCTTTTGGGGCAGATAGGGCAGAATACATCAAGTTAAGGACGCTATCACATTTTTCCACGAATAACAGTGCTTTTCAGGTACCATTTTAATGAACTTGGAGTCGCAACTGCAAGGATATCTTGGTTTCAAATTAAAGATAATATATTCATCTCCAGAATGGCTCCATAACAATTAAATAGCCCCATACAAAATTTTCACACAAATACTATTTTACCATCACAGTAATCGCAAAAAATTTAATAAAAAGGGGTTTGAATAAGGACCTATATAGCTAAATCCACTGCATATTTTAACTTAAAAATAAGAAGATATTGTTGCTTATATAGTCCTCTATACGACAAGCTAAATATTTTGTAGATACATAAATAACTTTTTCAAACGCTCTCAAATTTCTCCATACATTTTCTACCCGCGGACACTTGCGGTTCGTCATTCCGCGCTCAGAGGCGCTCGTGGAAGCACGTCTGTGTCGCTTTCTCGCAAAAAATAATTACGTAAAAAAGTGAGTTCCGAGTTGTGTACTGAGGTCGGACGAAGTTGATACTTTTTGGGACCGAAATAAAATTAAGTACGATTATTGGTATTTGTTTCAGAAACAAATACTTAGTTGTAATTTTTACAAGCTTTTATTTAACTTGCAATGTATGTATGTATGTAACTATGTTTGTTCGGGTGGACTCTTGCAACTAAATTTTGAAGCAGATATCTTCAACCGATTGAGCTGAAATTTTGTATGCACGTTTAGTTTGGATGACAATCCATGGTTAGCTGTGTGACGTTATTCTAAATCCAAAATGGCGGAACGCCCAAGATGGCGGACTACTTATTTTTAAGGCACTCCTACAATATGGATATCAAATGAAAGGGATTGCTGAGAATAATTTGAAAAATAAAATGACGTCACTCTAAATCCAATATGGCGGACTTCTAAAGATGGTGGACTAGTTATTTTTAATGCACTCCTACAATATGGGTATCAAATGAAAGGGATTGCTGAGAATAACTCGAAAAAAAAAGTGACGTCACTATAAATCTAATATGGCGGTCATCTAAAGATGGTGGACTAGTTATTTTTAAGGCACTGCAACAATATGGGTATCAAATTAAATTACTTGCTGAGGATGACTTGAAAAATAAAGTGACGGCATTCTAAATCCAATATGGCGGAACACCAAAAATGGCGGACTAGTTATTTTTAATGCACTTCTACAATATGGGTATCAAATGAAAGGGCTTGCTGAGAATAACTCAAAAAACAATGTGACGTTACTCTAAATGCAATATGGCGGACTTCTAAAGATAGCGGACTAAGTTTTTTATGCTTTCCTACAACATGGGTATCAAATGAAAGGTCTTGCTCAGAATACGTATGCGAGTTAAACTCCACAAAAAAACCTGTCCAGTGATAACTAAAAAGTAAAAAACAAATTAAAAGTAAAAACTTTTTTGAAAAACAAGCTTTTAGTTAAATGCGCTAAAAATAATAAAATAAAATTTTCCTTTAAAACTTTTACTATCAACTTATAACGTCATTAAGTACACAAGTTATATGATATAAAAGCTTGTTGCGAGATTTACCTGTGTAGATAAACAAGTAAATAACATGATCTGATTGATTTTAATTTTTTTAATTTTCAAACTAAGTAAATACGAGTACTTAAATCTGAAAAAAACTTTTTTACTTTTAATTTATTTATTTAGTGGATGTAGATGACGGATAATGATTTTATAAATATTTATTTTATAATCAAATTAAAATGATGGAAATATTTTTTTTAGACATTCGATATAGTCGATTTTGGGGTTTTTCGGGGGTGATGATTACGAACATAACAACCATTTTTTTATTCAAGGTGGCGGATTTTTGTTTGTGACAAATCGACTTACGGCCAATTTCTTCATAATACCAGTATATCCAGTTGTCATGCTACGTCACAGTTTTACTCTTCAATTCAGTAATTTTTTTAGTGAATTATAATGTTGCTATATTTATTTATTTATTTATTAAAACTTTTCGCACAAAAAGGTACAAAGGCGGACTTAATGCCTTAGGCATTCTCTACCAGTCAACCAAGGGTGGTGAAGAGATTAGATGGCAGGTGCTTTGGTTGAGAGGAACAAGGAAAAAAAAAACTATTAAAACTAGGTACACAAATACATAAATAGGTTATATACACATACATACTATTCACTATAATATATACTTATAATATATATATTTATACATATATACAAATTCAATATATTGAAGAATACAATTGTGACGTAGCATGACAACTGAATAGACTGGTATTACGTTTAGTCGGTTAACAAAGTCGCGTGGTTTTTTTGTTTACCTTTATTTAGCTACCTAAACCTATGGAGTATAGTAGTAGTACAATGAAATATTTTCTATGTGAAAAGACAGCTGTGCTGCTGGGGAGTTTGTTGCGCCACTTCTTCCCAGCGAAAGCACTAAGAAGTGAAGGGCGGGCGTTTTGGGGGACTGTCTTTTGTAATTTTGACATTCGAAAAGTGCTGATTCTCAGCCTAATTTGAATATATTACTTTTGATTTACTTTGTTTTAATTTTTAAGTAAATAATATACTTACTGTTTTCATAAGGGAATGATTATTTTTAAATATCACAACGAAACTACGATAAACTCCCAGGCTAGTATTTGATTATGTAATACTCCAACAATTGACATCAAAAATAATATTTAAAAGTACTTAGGTACATCTTTTCAAACTAACAGCAGACTGTGGTATAAATGTGGATGTTCCTTGTAATACTAAAGTCTGACAACCAGTCTTACCAAGGGGTATCGTATTACCCAGTAACTGGGTTGTGGAGGTCAGATAGGCAGTCGCTCCATGTAAAATACTGGTATTCAACTGCATCCGGCTAGACTGGAAGCCGACCCCAACATTGTTGGGAAAAGGCTAGGCAGATGATGTGTTCCTTGTAATACAAAAATGTTAAGGTCGTTTTTGGGTACCTAGTAATGAACGTATTGACTGACGAACTTCAACAATACTAAAAACATGATTATCACGCCGATAGTAAGTACTAATAACACTTACCAAATTCGATTGCGAACTTACAACTAACTTTACTCAATAAATACCAGCAAAATTAAAAAAAAATATCTTCAAGTACCAAGATTAGTTAAGTTACGTATAAAAATCGAGCGAACAATGGTTTCAATGTGTGCGTGCGCGTAATGTTGCTGTGTTGCGATTCAGATACCTAAACTTGAGCGAGTTCAAAATGTGATAGCGTCCTTATGGAGTCTACACACCAAACCCGCCGACCCGCCGACACAGCCCCGGCCGGCGGCGGCGGCTTGGTGTCGGCGACCCAAACCCGCCAACCCGCCAACATGTGTCATGGGGCTGTGTCGGTGAGTTAGTCGGCGGCAAGAAATCAGTACAACTTTTTTAGTTAGTGATTGCAGTGTGTAGTAGTGCAGTGTGTGTCGGCGGGCAACTGAGCGTGCGCGTACGCAAGTCGCCGGCCATGCCGCCGACTTGCACGCGCGGGTACGAGTCGCCGACATGATTCTTGAAGCAAAGTCGCCGACACCAAGCCGCCGGGCTGTGTCGGCGGGTCGGCGGGTTTGGTGTGTAGACTCCTTAAAGCTACGCTTGCCGTGGTTGGTCTGTGCGTAGGTGACCATTCATACCAACATATCGAGACCCCTCCGTGGCTTGGAACGCAAATTACTCCGTTCTCCGCTAATCCCGGCTGTCATACGTGGATCTTTGACAGTCGTTACGGGTCGTCAGAAGCCCGAAAGTCTGATAACCAGTCTTGCCAAGGCGTATCGTGTTACCCAATTACTGGGTTGTGGAGGTCAGATGGGCAGTCACTCCATGTAAAACACAGTTATCTAGCTGCATTCGGGTAAACTGGAAGTCGACCCCAATATAGTTGGGAAAAGGCTAGGCAGATGATGATGATGATAAGTCAGAATATAAGTTGGGACATAGTTTGCGCCACAACTCCACAGTTTTTATACTAACATAGAAGTCTATTACTACTAACTATTTAAGCGCAGCACCAAACACGTATTCATGTGTGCTAACACAATGCAAGAATTGTACAGACGCCAGCACATCCAGTTACTACTATCTGTCAAATTTCTTTAATAGATTTTCAACTTTATCGCTGAAGCATAAGGTTCAAAGTTGATTGGGAAAATTAGACAGATTGGGGTAGCTTGATGTGTGGCGTCTGTACAATCATATCCATTGTTATTTTTCCTGTTTATCGTGTTAAATATTAATCAATTCCAAATACACCATATCTCTCCTTTAATCCCATAATAATATTCATGAGACGGGACAGTTTTTTTTTTATAATAACCGACCTTTTTAAAATTCAGCATTATATTTGACATGTATAGCGTAAATAGTGTTGGACTTTTTATTCGAACTCGTTGCGATAATATCGATACCTAATTAGTATAGATGAATTTTAAAATCGATTCCTATCAGTATCGATAAAGGCTTACATGATAGATAGCGTATTATAATTATTATAATGGGTTGTATGTAATTAGATTCAGGACTAAAGCCAATGGAAAATGTAAACATTATTTAAATATTAAATGGTTTTATTATGGTAGTTGCGAAGGCATTACTTTGAGACTTAATTTGTATTACATTACCTTATCTAGTGGAGTCTTTCCTTCAAAATGGAAGGAAGCAAAGGTCGTCCCCATCCATAAATCAGACAATGAGGACTTAATTTCCAACTATAGACCTATTTCAATTTTATCAACCCTAGGTAAGGTCTTTGAGTCTATGATCTGCCCTCGCATTCAAAATCATCTTAAAATTTATTTAAGTGAGGGACAACATGGCTTCGTGGAGTCTCGATCCACAAACACCAATCTGACACTTTTTACTGAGTTATTGACGGCAGCAATAGATTCAGGCCATCAAGCTAATGTTATATATACAGATTTCAGCAAGGCGTTCGATCGGGTCTCGCACAAAATTCTCATTGACAAATTAAGAACCTATGGTATCGCTGGACCTTTACTCTCATGGTTGAGTTCGTACCTTGAGAACAGAACTTTCTTTGTAGTAGTCAATGGCTTTCGATCAACCGTCAGACACATATCCTCCGGCGTGCCACAAGGGTCTCATTTGGGGCCGGTTTTGTTTAACTTTTTTGTCAACGATATTCCGAACTGCTTTAGTTACTGTACAATTTTTATGTTTGCCGATGACTTAAAATTTGTCAAGATAGTTAAATCTAAGCAAGACGCCTCTGAATTACAAAGCGATTTGGATAAATTGGTAATATGGTGCCAAAAAAACCAGATGCTCCTAAATTCTAGCAAATGCTACCATATAAAATTTACTAGGAAACATCATCTTATCGACCAGGATTATTATATTGATGGAGAAAAAATAAAGGAATTAGATACAATAAGAGACCTTGGTGTCATATTTGATCAGAAATTAACTTTTGTCCCTCACATAGATAATATAGTGAAAAAGTCTTCCAAAATGCTGGGCTTTATTATCAGAAACACAAAACAATTTAAAAATTGTAAAACAAAAATTATTCTTTATAATTGTTTGAGTCGAAGCATGTTAGAGTATTGTAGCGTGGTCTGGCGGCCACACTTTGCTACTCACTCATTGCGTCTTGAGCGTGTACAAAAACGTTTTCTGGGGCACCTGGCCTATGCTAGCGGATTGTCCAAGAAAATACGCTCATATTATTATAGTGATAGGCTCAAACATTTTAATATGGTTTCTCTTGACAAACGTCGACGACTGAATGACGCGATGTTTGTGTGTAAAGTTATGGCCCATAAAATTGACTGTCCACAAATATTGAAAAATTTTGGCTTCCGTGCCCCCTCCAGAATTCCTCGCAATCCAATTACACCACTCTGCCCTCCGCAGAGAAGAACGGTTCTGGGTGCTAATTCTCCCTACGCGAGGTTTTGCAGGGTTGTGAATGACTGCAGTGATCGGATCGACCTACATTTTGACAGTTTACGCAAATTGAAAGCCAGTTTTTACAAGTATCTCCCCGAACACTGAGTTTCTTAGCCCTGCGGTATCTTACTGGGTGGGTAAATTTTAGGCTACGTATATTTTATTTTTGTTTTTGTAATACCTAGTTCTGTTTAATTTGGTCTGTTTGATTTTGTTTTAATTTAGTTTAAATAATTTATTAAGTTCTAACCAGTGCAACTTACACACACATACATACATACACACACCCTCATACACACACCCCCTCACACACACACATACATACATACACACACACAACACACAAACATACACATTCACATAGTCTTTTAATACTACTTTTTGTTTTTTTTGTTAGTTACGACAACAATTTATGTGCATGCAGAGTTTGCCTATAAGTGATTGTTACACTTTATTCCGATTTTTTGCTTTTGTTTAAATGGCTTGTAATAGTGTATACAATTGTTGGTGAACCAAATAAATAAATAAATACATGAATGGTCATATTATATCGATGGTGTTTAAGAATGGAAGCACAAAGCTGTCGATATTTATAAACTTGTGTTTTTAATAAATATGACTGGGCATCAAGTGGCGCCATCTAGTTTTATTACGAAGTTAATATAATTATTCTTTAATCAAATTATATATATACAGGGTTATTGGAAAAACACCAAAAACGTCTTAAGAGGTCACTGTACTCATCATTATAAACAACTTTTACTATGGTACCAAACCTGAAATCGCAAAAAAAAAATCTGCTGTTCCCTACATTTTGACGAGTTATACGAACATAAATGTAGGGAACAGCTGATTTTTTTTCTGCGATTTCAAGTTTGGTCCCATAGTAAAAGTTGTTCATAATGATGAGTACAATGACCACTTAAGAGGTTGTTGGTGTTTTTCCAATAACCCTGTATATATAATTTGATTCAAGAAAAAATGGACGATTACTTGAAACTATTTTCTACTGGTTTAAAATTAAAATCATGCCAACAGTTTTTATCGAAATTACTTATAAAATTGTTTTTAAATATTACGGTTCAGTCTGCATGATTTCCCAGTCTTACCAAAGGGTATCGTATTACCCAGTAACTGGGCTGTGGAGGTCAGATAGGCAGTCGCTCCTTGTAAAATACTGGTATTCAGCTGCATCCGGTAAGACTGGAAGCCGAACCCAACATAGTTGTGATAAGGCTAGGCAGATTGATTGATCTGCAAGTTTTAACAATTGATAGAAAATTATTTGAAGACAGAATATTTCTATCCATAGTCTTCGCTTTCATGTTTCACAAAATATTAATACTAAGTTCATATAGTAGTCCAAAGACTCTAAGACGAAAGGCGTCAAGCGACAAGATGGGTGGCAGATATTGTTACCATCGCATCGCGGGTACAACCTATAATTGTGTAACGCTCAATCAATCTCTACCTGCAAGGTAATTGCGTAACACATTATCAATCGGAATCGGTTTCATTTTGACAGTTCAACAACATTCATTGCGTTATTTACGTGTTGAGCAGACATTATTTTTCGAACTTATGAAGCAATGGATTAGCAATTTGCTTCAAAATTATTCAGGTTCCGATTGATAATGTGTTACGCAATTAGGGTGCTGAATAATTTTGAAGGATATAGCTAATCCATTGCTTCATATGTTCGAAAAATGTTCAACAACGTAAATGACGCAATGAATGTTGTGTCATAGGAGCGTGGGGAGAGACCTAATTATAATATGCTCAGCAATGGATTAAGTCGGGCTGTGGATGAAGATGGTGAGGAGTGCATAAAAAATAACCTGCCAAGTTTTAACAAACCAATTACAACAGTTAATTTAACAAAACACAAAAGTTTAACAAAAAAAAAATCGTATTTTCTTTTTATTATCCAAGTCAACGATATAAATAAAATTTACAGCTGCACTGTCTCGCATCATTACAGATTACAATCGATTAAAACGATATCGATCATAATTGATCGGCACGGGCGCTCGATTCTCACAAAATACCGTAACCGGCGTAATGGCTAGTGTTGCCATATCATTGAGAAATTATTTTTGTTGGCAACTTATCTGGGGGAATGCGTAATGAGTGTATGATCAGGCTTTGTTAAGTAAACGGCTCCGGGGTATAAGCTAATGGAAACACGTTTAAGTTTGAGAAGAGAGTACAGATGTTGAAATAGTAGAAGTAGGGTGAAGCCATAATTACAAATGCTGATTTTTTTGCAGTAAAACAGAAAAGTATTCTGGAAAAAGGTAGGTGAAGTGAACTTGAACTGAGCTGTCGTTTCTCCAGATGCTAGGTATTGACACTATTGACAGCTCACTTCACCTTAGTTATGACGGTGAAGTTTTACAGAATACCCAACGCAGACATGTTTTTAGGGTTCCGTAGCCAAATGGTAAAAAACGGAACCCTTATGGATTCGTCATGTCTGTCTGTTTCTCCGTCCGTATGTCACAGCCACTTTTTTCCGAAACTGTAAAAACTATACTGTTGAAACTTGGTAAGTAGATGTATTCTGTGAACCGCATTAAGATTTTCACACAAAAATGGAAAAAAAAACAAAAAAAATTGGGGGTTCCCCATACTTAGAACTGAAACTCAAAATTTTTTTTTCATCAAACCCATACGTGTGGGTGATCTATAGATAGGTCTTTAAAAATGATATTGAGGTTTCTAATATAATTTTTTTCTAAACTGAATAGTTTGCGCGAGAGAGACTTCCAAAGTGGTAAAATATGTGCCCTCTGTAACTTCTAAAATAAGAGAATGATAAAACTAAAAAAAATATATATGATGTACATTACCATGTAAACTTCCATGGAAAATTGGTTTGATCGAGATCTAGTAAGTAGTTTTTTTTAATAAGTACGTCATAAATCGTAAACCGCAATTTACCTTTCATTCAATCAACTCAAAGTTACAACCACGGATAATATGGTTACAACGAACTACAAGAACTTTTATATTATGTTACTTGCTGCTACGGAATCCTTCATGGGCTTTTTTTTAATACCAGTATTTGAATTTATGACTGTGAAGAGTAACGTCTACACATTTATCTGCACTCGTTCATAACAATGAATGAATCTTAGTGTCACCTAGCTACCACGTTAAATAATAAAATTCAGGAAGTACCTACTTGAATATTCAACTTGAAATCTGTTCAAATTCTGTGCGTATATGTTTGTCATTTGGTAATCGGTTTAATCGTATTAAATGATAAATTATTTTATTTCTGTAAATAGGTTTATACAAACACTTTTCACGCGTCAACAATATTTTCAAAACTAGATGAGGTCGGCGTTTCCTATATTCTGACTACTCTGAAAAGATAGGTCGAAACAAACTCAGAGGTCACAGTCTCTTTTAAGTCCAGACATAATCTGTGACAGATCATAATGTGAATACCATGTAAAACGGCGTCTCAAATGATCTGTTATTGCTAAACTTCACTGATTTCACACACCCCATTTAACGAAAAAATTTCACTTAATCCAACACCAATCAAAATCATAAATCAGACCAAATCGTTCACATTCTCCACAATATCGAGACAATCAAAATATCGATGTTAATAGCCGAAAGTCGATTATAATCGCGACCGTATCGATAAAAAATCGGTAAAGCGATCGTTACTCTCCGGTAGACATAACTGGTGTTTTATGATCTAGTATTTAGAGCGAGGTATATAAAAAGTTCTCTTTTAACTGACCGCCTTCACTTTCGCCCATTTTCCTCATGATTTTCTTGGAGGGAGAGATCCGGGAAATGTGCGAAGTCTAGATGCATGTTGTGTTAATGCTGTAGTGGCAGATCCGTCTTTTAATTGATGTAAATGGATTGGTCGTAACAATAATATCAGCCTTTTAATAAACTGATCGTGGACCTACCAATAAAAGTTGCAATAGTGATTATGTCACCTTATTAGGAAAATACTGTGAGGAAACTGGCATGTCCTAGAACCAAAAATTCGAAGACATGTGACAATCACCAACACGCACTGGGTCCGCGTGGTGGATTATGGCCCATTCCCTCTCATAAAGAGGAGGCCTGTGTCCCAGCAGTGTATTGTCCATTTTAAAATAGAATAGAATAGAATACTCGTTACGGTTTTATGATAATAGATGGCGCCACGTGTATTGTTGTTTTCCTCGGGAACAGCACTTTTTTTCGAGATGAAAGGTACCCTATGTCCGTTTCTGTACACCTGATAACGTATATGCAACATTTCAGGATGATCGGTTCAGTGGTTTAGGCGTGAAAAGGTAACAAACAAACTTACTTTTAGTTAGGATAGGATTTCACGCAGACGAAGTCGCGGGCAGCAGCTAGTACCTATATATCTTTAATCCTGTGTACTTATGTATATTTTTCTAAGTGTACAAATAAAAAAAATCAAAGTCAAAGTCAAATCATTTATTTCAATTAGGCACGCTAAAGGCACTTTTGAACGTCAAAAATTATAGTAAAACAATTGATTCTAGTCGCCCATTCCAAAAGGTAGTTTTCGTATGGAGAAGAATGGGCAAGAAACTCCACCGTTACTCTTTTAAAATGTTTTACAAGTTCTGTATAGGTACATTAATTATATAATTATATGTGAAGACGATGCATCTAGAATAAAAATTAGTCTGCCAACAAAAGGTAAAAAGAATTAAAAATAAAGCAATGACAGGTAAATCAATTATGTGATAGATACATGGTAAATATAATCCACAATAAGTTGAAATCGAGTCATGTCCGTTTTTTCTCCGCTTCCAGTATCTTTAAAAGTAATTCATTTTTCAAGATCAGTGAGAAATACAAGACTATTTTTCATGAAACCGTAGTTCCTCAGACTGTCAACCCATCGATTAATCTTCAAGGAAACAATATTAAGCCCAATAATTGCCACAAAGAATGGCCCGTTGAAAACATTAAAAAATACCTACAGTATCGTCAAATCCGTGGAGCGATCAATACCTACTCTGAATTATAGTCTGGTAAATCGATTTATACTATACAGCATGACCACAAAGGTACAGACGCCAGCACATCAACCTACCCGAAACTGTCAAATTTTCCCAATCAACTTTGAACCTTATGCTTTAGTGACAAAGTTGAAAATCTATTAAAGAAATTTGACAGATTGTAGTAGGTTGATGTGCTGGCATCTGTACCTAGGTACCTACCTTAGGGTTATTACTGTATCTAGTCCAGAATCAACAATACATTGTTGTTTATGAATGTTGCTAAATGATAACAGGTGCATGGGTCGTTCGAAGGTTAAGCTGCGCGTACGGCGGTCAGTTCGTGGATGGGTGACCATACATTACATATCGAGAACCCTCCGTGCCTCGGAAAGCACGTTAAACCGTTGGTCCCGGCTGTCATTCTATAGATCTTTGACAGTCGTTACGGGTTGTCAGAAGCCCGAATATTTTTACAACAAGTCCTACCTAGGGGTATTGTGTTACCCAGTAATTGGGCTGTGGAGGTCAGACAGGCAGTCGCTCCATGTAAAATACTGGTACGCTGGCAGCCGATTAAAAGTTAGTTGGGAAAACGCTAGGAAGATTGATTGGGTGTTATTGACTATGTGTCCAAATGTAAAAATAATAAAATATGTGGTCAGTCACTAACAATGTAGTATTGAGCTGTTTTCTAAGAAGAACGTTTGCATTTTGCTCTTAATGACCAATAATAATTGTTACTATAATTCCAATAACAGATTTCTTTGTAAATTTTCTTCCACGCGAGAAGATTTTGTTAGCAATTTAAATAGCACAAATGATTCGTCTTATTTCAACGTATCCAAATCATAAATCTTCTAGACTCTATACCCGCTTACTCTCTAGAATCTCATGTGCACATTTTTCAGCGTGTATAAAACATATCTGTGGCGAAATAAATGACACCAAGCACTGACTACATCAGATAGTAAGGTTTTAATTGAGCTACACTGGTCTTTCTGATTTATGTGAGGACCACGCCAAAACTTATTCCCATTTCGCCGGTTGCTGTCGTCCTATACAGACGGGTCGGATGGCTAGACTTTCGTGATTTTGCGTGTCAGCTAGCTTTTGTTTTAACAAAATTTTTACGAAAAAATATTTCTTTTCTTGTTTTTTTTTTTAAATAGTTAAATTGTCTCCCGGTCGCAAGGACCAGAAGGCCAATTCTCGTAAATTAAAACGTTCAAAATCTAGTCGCAGTCTCATCTCGGCTAAAAACAAATGTCAAAAACTTGTCAAAATGTAGGAAAATTAAAGGTATTTTTGACAGATTGAGACTGAGATCAGACTGTGAACGTTCTTAAAATTACGAGAATTGCCCCTCTGATGTTTACTTCCGTAATTTAAACCTCAAAATCTAAATATTACCTTATATAGGTTCCTCGTAATAAAAAATAAGCCAATACGATAGAAGACAATATGCTATTTAAAAAATATTTTCTAATCTGTACGTCGATAGCTTCATTAAAAATTTACTGTGAAAGTAAGACAGATAGATTCTATAAGGCAATAGCTTCTGCCCGCGACTTCGTCCGCGTGAAATTTCTTGTAACATTATTTATTGTAACATTATTAACACAAACATAAAAACATATCCCATGACACTCGGCAATACAGTAGCTTCCCATTAGCGAAATAATTAGCTAAATGATATCCGTACTTCCGAAGATTACCACAAAAACTCAAAATTTTGCCTCTTTATAATAATTGATACTGACAGCTCTTGAACGAAGTTTAGACGTGCTGATCACATTCAGTTTTATTGGTGAAATTCGCTCTTCGTCTCAATCTGTCAAAATATCCCTAATTTCTCGCTATTTTCCGTTGATAATATTCGTTTCGAAGTGTTCCTACTCAGCACACATCACTAAAAAAGTCCAAAATCCGCTCGATTACTTATTCACCCGTGTGTTCAACGCAAGATCTTCACATCGATACTCTCCAGCTCCTACCACCCCTTACAGTCAGTTTCACCCATCATTTTAACGTCCAAAATAAAATATTATTTCCATCTCGATTGAATTTTCATCACCTTGTAGATCATTCGTGATGTTATTATAACTTGATGACAGATTATAAATATCCTTCGATGAATATAGAGTGTAAATTAAACTATTAAATGGTATTCAGTGCTGGGCGAGGGATAAAGTACAGTCATTTGTTATTGAGATGACTGAGGCACGTAGGCTGGGGATTATGTCCATTGCTCTTTAAGATGCTGGTTTAAAGGTACTCGTTTGTACTAGTGCAGTAATGAACCTTGTTATCTAAGGAAAGTTGAAAGAAAAGAAAGAAAGAAAATACGTTTATTTGCGGTGTACATAAACACAAAAATAAAATAAAAAAATGAGGTAAGGGAAACATGCGTCTCATCCACGCAAAACGGCTATCACTCAGCATTATGCTGCGACCCTGTGCAAGACAGAGCCCCAGCGCTGGTAAGTTCTTGTTTATGAGAAAAACTGTTGGAGTGGATTTGCGACCAGGCTGTGGTCACGATGCTCAGCATTGAGGAAACGACGAAGAAGAAGAAAAACAACTTTAGAATGCCAAAACCCTGTCTACAAGAACTGTTTTTACCCACATAAGAGTTAAGTGGTCATAGGAGTCGATTTCATATCCTGAGAGGCCTTATTTGAAAAGTTACAATCTACATTTCATTCATACCTGATAGTCTTTAAATAGACTCCGGACACAGGTAGACCGAAGCAAGGAAAACCTGCGCAGATGAAGATTCACAGATGACTCCGTTCTGGAGTGTATATGTGGTGCTGTTCCACAAACAATTAGGCCCTTAATATCATGTCCAGCATGTCCTGTTGTCTGCATAGTACAGAAACTGATGAGCGCTACAGAAGGTGCCAAACTCGTAGCTAAATTCTGGACTGACTCAATTTAGATTGTCATCGACACGCTAAGAAGCAGTGTCTACATTGCCCGATTTAAGTTATAAGCTACATCAATTTTAATGAAAACCCATCAATGCATATAAGGTGTTTCAAAATTAACCCAACAAACTTTAAGAGGTGCTTTAGACCATCGAACTGAACAACTTCCACTATGGGACCATCTCTGAAATCACAGAAAAAAATCAGCCGTTTAATACAAAATTTCAATACCGACTTGATCAAAATTTGCATGAAACAGCAGATTTTTTTTTGACACAATTAAAAAACACCAATCACCTGCGAACAATATACAACCACAGTTAAGTTATAAACTAATTATGGAGAACTAATTATAATTCCTAATAAATTGATGCGTATTATATGATAAATTCATTGAGCATGATATATTATACTTATTTTTCTAGTTCATCATTTTCTACATAAAATAAGTAATTTATGTACACTTTAAATGCGTTAATGCAGGCTTTAAAAGAGATATATCATTATTAAGCTGCCCCTCCATGTTGGATGGCAAACGCCGATGAGTTATGTCCATTTCATTAAGGACCTCTATTTTGATGTAGTACTTGTCGTCTTTTAAATTTCTTTTGACTTCTTTTTTTAGTCAAATAGATCCCATTCTCTTGCTTTCGTAGATGAACGTTTGGACTCGGGGTGCTACTTATCTTGATGTTTAAAACTAGTCCTTATGCCAAAAATTCAACGTGTCCATCATCTTTGCTACTGCATCTAGAGGCTTCGATTCGATCCTAATTGTTTTCACTGATAAAGTTACTCAATTAAAAAATATACAAAAAAGAAATCAAACTAAAAACCACTAAAGCATAGTAATAGGTAATAGGTAATACGGGCTGGTATCCGCAACTCCACGTCAATGCGCGTATTTTGCGTACGGTAAAGCATAGTATCTTAAAGATTAAACTCACCGACCAAATTCGCAACACCACAATACGCTCCAAGACAGGTATCGCCGATGTTGGCGGCAACTCTGCGAGGCTGAAGTGGGACTGGGCGAGTCACACTTATAAAGTAAAGTAAAGTAAAGTAAATTTTATTTGCATCGATTGCAGGTACATAAAATAAGATGTTACAATAAGATGGGTGAGCCTTGTACAATCTACCCTATATAGGGCATGCAAACATTAATGTAATGGGTCACTAAGTTGAAAATTAAATTAATTAATGGAAATAAAATAAAATTATAACTTTAAATCATTAGTCGGCATTATAGGATGTATCCAGACAAATGGGCCAAAGTCGTCACACAGTGGGTGCCTGAAGACGGGCGTCGTCACCGAGGCAGGCCTAAGAAACGCTGGCGTGACGATTTAGACTCATTCCTAACCGACTGGACGGAGAAGGCACAGCACAAGGAAATGTGGAAGAAAATGGGGGAGACCTTTGCCCAGCAGTGGGACAGTACAGGCTAACGGAAAACAAAAGTGTCTAAGAAGCCATTACAATAACGTCCCACAACAGGACATATAAACTCTAAATTCACACCACTACAAATCCTGCCCACCCTTTCCCATTAAAACACCGTAATCCCACATTTAAACGAATCAAAAGCATATTAAATAAGCAATAATACAAACGCGTTTTATAAATGTGAACGCACAAAGCCGTGGACATACCGAGATGTGATAATATGGTTCTTTTTTTGGTCCTTCGAGCATCGTGACCGGTAGGCTCCTGTGCACGCGACTGGCTCACATGCCTGCGATTATAAAGATATTTTTATTTATATTACATATTATGAATTAAAAGTTATATTGGTCTTTTGAGTTTTTAAAGAAGAATTAAGTTTTAGACAATATTAATTATTTGTTAAATCATCAAAAGTGGCCTTTCCTTATAAATAATTTTGACATAAGTAATCATAAGGATACTGGTATGGCCATTTTTTTTTTTTAATCTATAAGTTCTAATATTATAAAGAGTTTAAATTTGTATGTAGGAGGTAGCCACTGAAACTTATCATTCCAGCCGAATTCAAAAATATTTTACTGATAGAAAGCTATTGACGAGTCCTATAGAATTGTATTATGTTAAAACAGGCGGACGAAGTCGTGAGCAAATAGCTATATTATCTTATAAGGACATGGTGTCATTTTCACAGGGATTTTATCATTGCTTGGCTGAAAAATTAATGGAAAAAGCCAGTTATTAAAAAAAACATAAAGACACTGCTGCTCATACAGTACAAAACCTCAGGCAAATTTTGCTAACATCCACCAAAAACCCACCAAAACCCATCACTGCTCACCGCCATTTTCAACAAAACCATTGACAAATAAACCTCACCATGTAAACTTGCGACACACGAGTGTGAAATCAGTATATTGATAAGCTAACGACCGAACGGACCGGGATTCTTGGCCGGCTGTATCAATTAAATGGACGCAGCAATCTCAAGACTTTTAAATTTAAACCAGAGCGAAATTGGTTCACTTCGCTCCCGTAACGGGTTGTTTAATTAATTAGCTTGTGATCGATTGGACGGACATCGGTGTCGGAGACGGATTTTGGTGTGGCTGTGTTCTTGGTACTAAAGTGTATAGTCAAGATATCTGACTGTTGTGGTTTTGTTTTCGCTGACTGTGAATATAGTATATAGGTAAAATTGCAAATAGACAGCGAAGGAAGGAAATTGTGCTTTATTCCCATAATATTCCCAAATAATTTTTTATCCTTAGCTGCTCATAATTTTTTTTGTATAAGTTTTTATTATCCCTGATATTGTATCCTGTTTTTTTCGGACTGTTGTTCATTTTTCATCATGTCATGGAAACGGATTCTAATATACAGCAACAATAAATAAATAAAAACCTAACTGTGTAGTTCATCATAACATAGACAACTGCTACAACCTTTCCTTTTTACGCAATATCTAAGTTTTCTACGTCATCTAAGCCAAAATAAAATCCATAGACAAAAATATACCGTACATTAAAAAACACGAGTAATCATCAAAAACGCACTGCCAATTTCAATATCACATTCCTCCCCTAACATTAACCCATTCAACGCCACACGTCTACTAAGCGTGACATTCACATATCAAATAAGCCAATCTCGCGATTACCGTGGCCGTGACGTTTCGTTTCACACAACTGTCGCGGGACAGTTGGCCGCATAGATAATGTGCCAACGGTTTTAATTGGTGTTCTGTACTTATGAATATTGATTTTGTGTGTAATGGAATGATTATTATGATTTTATTGAGGTATCATTTGGTTGTTAAGTAGTAATGGAGTTTGTTGGTAGTAAATTGTAATGTAGGCGTTTGTAGTTGAATAATTTACTATACATACCTACATAGTTTATCAAACGTGGTTGTCTAAACTAATATTATAAAGAGAAAAGCTTGTTACGCTTTCAAGCTAAAACGGCTCAACGGATTTAGATGAAACTTGACACATAGTTAGACCATGACCTGGATTAGAACATAGAATACTTTTTATCCCAATTTTCTCACGGGATCGAGACTGTTGCGGGTGTAACCGCGGGGCGCAGCTAGTATTCAATATAGAAATGGTCCATAAAAGTGAATTTACAAATTTTCGTATCGGTTTTTTTCCTAAATACAGATGTCTTTGGGCTCTGAAGACTGTAGAACTGTCCCATATTTGTATTTTAATCTAAACGCAGATCAACATTACATCCAAGATTCCATTTGCTTCCCCTTAAATACCATTAAACTTTAACCTTTTTGAAAGGGTGCTCTTTGATGCCCATGAAAAGAATAGGAAGTTGAAAATTGAAATGGCTCAGATATATACTCAATACACTGATGCCGTAGGTGAACGGGATAGACTTCAGCTTATTGTGGACGGGTTCAGCCAGTGTAGCGTAGAGTATGAACAAGCTCTTAGCCAGAAACACTTATTACAACAACAGCTACATGAGGCTCAAAGTCAGATTACACAACTTGAGACTACAAATCTTAACATCACTGCCTCGCTGAATCAAAGTCTGTTCAATGAGTTGGTGTCTATTGCACCGTCAATGGTTTCTGCCATAAACCCCTCTTGCACTATTGATTTGACAGGTGATGATGAATCAAAATCATGTAATTCTGTGAGGGTAGTCACTAGTAAAAATAAACTTAAAAAATACATTAAAATTAATAAATACATTGTTAAAACTCAAAAAATGGTAAAAAGACAAAAGTTCTTTATCAAAAATGTTAAACTTAATAGGGAAAGGTTAAATTTACTTAAACAGTTAGATATGTATTCTTTTAATTTGGAGCAAACTACTAGGAGATATGACATTGACACACAGGACTTGCAAACTCAACTTGACCATCTACAGGAGAAACTAACATCAATGACCAACAAATATAATACCTCTGAAGATCTAATGAGGGAATATGTGTTGGCAATGAATGAGCTGGTGAACTCACAAACAAACAGCTGTGAGCACTGTCAAACACCATCCAATGTACCTACACCAGACCATTCATTATCAGCATGCTATACCACATTACCGCATCCTTGTGTTGATTTGACAATTCCCTCTATAAATAGTACCATTATACCACATAATCAAATTGTAAATCATGATATTGTGTTATTTTGTGATGAGATTGGAAAGGACTTAGGTCACTTGTTGACAGATGAATATCCGGGACACTCAATAATAAATTACTGTATGCCTGGTTGTTCTTTATTTGATATTATGAAAGAAATTATTAAATGTAACTTTACCCAGGATACAACTTTATTAATTTTTATGGGTAATAGGGGAAATGTAAACAAAGGAGAACTGCTCCAGTATCATAGAACATTATGCAACCTTAGTTTAAGAAAAGTTGTGTTGTTTACATTCCCTTATAGTAACAGTTTGCCACAGGAAGAAAATAGCTTAAGGTTTGATTTGAATATGACATTGCATAACTTGACATTTAATAATAGCATGTTCCATTTAGTTGATATTAACAATTATGTTAGTAATAATTTATATTTGACAAAAGATAGATATAACTTTGTTATGTACTATCTTTCTAACTACTATAAAAGACAGATAGCTGTGTCGCTATCTTATTTTTTTTCTATTACAGCCAAAAATTTGGCTAAACAACTTGCTTCTTTTGAGCAATGCATTATAAGTAATCCTGTTAATAATTTGGTCACAATTGATGACATTGATAATAATTTAAATTAGAAATTAAGACAATAGAGGCAACCTCTAGCTATAATGTACAGACTCGAAAAAATAACCCAATAAAATGTTTAAAATCAGTAAATAGTATCAACCTGGTGCATCAAAATATTCAAGGATTTATGAACAAAGATTTAGAAGTAGAATTATTTATGAATTTTAATAGTATTGATATTCTTTGTATAACAGAACATTGGCTGAAAAGCCACCAGTTCATGTTCAATTTTAATAATCACCAGGTTGGTAGTTCGTTCAGCAGAATAAATGCTATACATGGTGGCTCTTTAATTTTAGTAAGCAACCAGCTCAAATTTAAAGATCGTAACGATATTGTGAGCCTATCTGTTGAGCGTACAGTTGAAATTGCCTGTATAGAATTGGAGCACTATATTGTATTAAGTGTGTACAGACCCCCTTCAGGATTGTATGACTGCTTTGAAAAGGTAATGGATGAAGTGTTACACAGGATTTGTAACTCAAACAAGTCCATTATCATTTGCGGTGATTTTAATGTCAATTTATTAGAAAACTCAGGTACTTGTAGTAAAATTTTAAGTCTGTTTCAGTCCTACAATCTTGTAAACCTATTTTTAGAGCCCACAAGAATAACCCCTACTAGTGCCACATGCCTAGATAATATTTATACAGATATTATACCAAGCCACAAAGAAATTATAAATTTACTAGATTCTGATCATTGCGGGCAAAGGATTACTATTCAAATCCAAAACGAAAAATTGACTAAAAAGGATATCACTGTTAACCCCAAAACTGCAAGCCGCTTGGAGGCTTTTAAGGTTAAGCTCATTAGTATATTACCAGTATTGTCTATTCATGCTGATCCTAATCATTTATATGATAATTTTTTTAATCAATATTGTAAACATTTTGATTCCACCTTCATTCCCAAGACTATCTCGGTTAATAGTAATGCATCGTTCAGTGATTGGGCTACCATTGGTATTCATAAAAGTAGAACACGTCTTTATGAATTGTATAATGAAAGGACTTACGTTAACACTGAAGAATTTAATTTGTATGTTAGAAATTATTCAAAATTATTTAAAAAAGTTTGTTATATGGCCAAGTCACGTTATTTGGGTTCAAAGATTAAAAATAGCAGTAATGTAATTAAAACGACTTGGAATATTATTAATAGTGAAGCGGGAAGGTCTAGTAACCGAAATACTGACTACAGCCTGTCTGTTAATGACATCATAATAAAATCAGACTCACAAGTTGCCGAGGCATTTGAAAATTTCTTTTCAGATATTCCCGTTTCAACAACTAAATTCCTAAACTCATCACCTTCTGTCGCTGAGTCTTTGCTTAAGGAGAATGTTAAAGGTTGCGAGTCAGAATTTCATTTTGAATATATTACCTGTAGAGATATAATTAAAACCTTTCACACTTTAAATGTAAAAAAGACTGCAGATCTGTGGGGTAATTCTGTAGAAGTTGCTAAGTCTATTATTGACATTGTAGCACCTACTCTGGCTCTTATCTTCAATAGTTGCATTGACAGTGGGGAGTTTCCTGACCTTATGAAGTATAGTAAAATAATACCTTTGTTTAAATCAGGTAGTACATCAGACCCCACAAATTATAGACCTATTTCTGTACTACCTACCTTTAGTAAAATTTTTGAGAAATTAATTTTAGACCAAATGCAGAGGTTTTTTAATAAACATAAATTATTACATAACAAACAGTTCGGCTTTACAAGGGGTCGTTCAACTACTGATGCCGGTGTTGAACTTTTAGGACATATTTATAATGCTTGGGAAGATAAATGCGATGCCTTGGGCATCTTTTGTGATTTGTCCAAGGCATTCGATTGCGTTTTTCACGAAACTTTAATCAGGAAACTCCGCCACTACGGGATCCGGAATAGTGCTCTGGATCTTCTTACTTCATATTTGAGTAAAAGGATTCAAAGCGTTGACGTTAATGGAAAAAGATCACCCGGATCTATAGTAACAATGGGAGTCCCACAGGGCTCAATTCTTGGTCCTTTCTTGTTTCTTATTTATATTAATGACTTGCCGTACCTCATAAAGGATAATCATGATATAGTGTTGTTTGCAGATGACACTTCACTTTTGTTTAAACTTAAACGTCAGCAGTTGGTTACTGACGATGTAAATAGCGCGATCTCGAAAGTAGTCCACTGGTTCAATGTTAATAATTTACTTCTAAACGAGAAAAAAACCAAATGCATTAAGTTTACGCTACCTCACGTCAGGCAGGTGAAAACTAATGTGTTGATAAAGGGCGAAGAATTGAATCCTGAAGACAGCACAGTATTCTTGGGCATAACTTTGGATGCAAAGCTTCAGTGGGGTCCACATATAGACAAATTGTCAAAAAAGCTGAGTTCCGCAGCATACGCTGTTAGAAAAATTCGTAATTTAACTGATATAGAGACTGCCCGTTTAGTGTACTTTAGCTATTTTCATAGTGTAATGTCGTACGGTATTCTATTGTGGGGAAATGCCGCCGATATTCAGACTATCTTTGTTTTGCAGAAGCGAGCTGTTCGTTCAATTTATAAATTAAGTCCGAGACACTCTCTCAGAGACAAATTTAAAGAGATTAATATAATGACTGTGCCTTCTCAGTATATTTATGAAAATCTTTTATATGCCCATAAAAATATAAAATTGTTTAAAAAATACAGTGATATCCATAATATAAATACTAGGAACAAACACAAATTTGTTGTACCTACAACAAGGCTCAAGAAAATAGGTGGCTCATTCAGATGCCAATGTATACGCTTTTACAATAAACTACCAAGCCAAGTTCAAGATCTAAGCCTTAATAAATTCAAATCATTCATTAAACGTAAGTTGTGCCAGAAAGCCTTTTATACTGTTAAAGATTACATTGAGGACAAAAAAGCTTGGGATTGATCTGCTTCCAATTCTGTATTTTGAACATTTTTTTTTTAATATACACATTGACATTAATGAATTTTATATAAACAATGACATGTGCTTACTTTGTAAAGTATTACATTCTTTTAATTATTGTGAGTGTGAAGACAATGTGGGTCATTTTATTTTTTACTTATTATTTTATTTTGATTATTTTCTTTGTTCTGTTTAGTTTTGTCATGGTCTGGCAGTTTGAGTAATTTATGTGGCCTACCCAAATGTCCTTTCTTTGGTATTGTTCGTCGAATCGTTGAGCTCCTTAAGTTTTGAGTTGAGCTGCACGAATTCTGACAAATGCGTGCACTGACTGGACAGGTCCACTCAATCTGTGTGGTTCTTTCTTCAAAAGACCATCTCGGACTTCGATCTACATGGTCTTCATATAACCTGACCAAGATTATGTCTGGACTTTAAAAGAGACTGTGACCTCTGAGTTTGTTTCGGCCTTTCTTCTCAGAGTAGTCAGATAGGAAACGCCGACCTCATCTAGTTTTTAAAATATGATTGACGTGTAAAAGTGTTTGTGCAAACCTACTTACAGAAATAAAATCATTTATCATTTATCATTTATCATAACCATAAAGTATCGATATTTAGGACACCATTTTTTTTCTTCCGCCCAAGAGACCAATAACCAGTACACAAGATTTAAAATATTCGAAACATTTACAAAATTGTAATTTTAAATTTAGAATAAAGGGTCTTATAACTCTTCTGGATTCCCACAGGGAGCGTCGACGGCAAATGATTTAAAACCATTTGCTCCTTAATTAATACGAAATGTGGTATTGTCGGTTGTCTCTCTCCTTCGTACTGATTTTCGAAGGGTTGGTATCTCCGTCTCTTTTCTGCTAACAGTGAAATTACTTTGTAGTATATTGAGACATCTTGGTTTGTCGTGATTTATTGTTAGTCGGCAAGAAATTTTATCAATATGTTTACTTTAAGAATTAGTGGTAACTACGTCACGTTTGGCGATTTATGTTACTATGTTAATTCGGTATTCATATCACACTTTATGTTTATAGTTTTAAAAGCTTTAGGAAACCTTTTTTTGAGCTACTCTCTATTGTATTTGTAATAGCCGTGTAATTTAAAAGTCGGCTTGTTCGTTTGATTTTTAATGTTGATTTAATGCCTTGTGTTTCTAAGCTATTTGTATTAAGTAAAATAACAAATCAATAAATACCATCATGATTGGCATAATCTAATTCCAATGAGGACCAGACTACTCAATTTTTTTTATTTTTTTTTTTATGATAAGTTGTCATATTATCACGCCTGTATTCCCCAAAGGGTTCAGTAGAGGCATTAGTACCTATATTAGTGTTTCTCATTGACTTATATATTACTAGCGTAAGGACCGGGCTAACCGAGCGACGAAATGGCACCAACGCGCTGGCCCTAAAATTACGGTTTAGGGCCAACGCGACTCAGTTGACCAGTGGTCCGCGCGAGGGAATGAGCGTGTATTTGCCTGTCATAAAAATGCCTAGTTGCGTAGTAAAAGACTGCAAAAATTACGATACCAAGATTAAAAAGAAATATGCGGTATCGTATCATCGGAATGTAACCTTACATTATTTTTGTTGCAATTAAATGATTAAATAAACACATTTTTAAAGCGATAATTATTTTACCAATGGCGGCCATTGTGTGGCCAATGGCTGCTCGATGTGAACAAAGTAACCTTGTACGGACGTCATATTTTTGTCTTAAGATTTTAGTGTTAGTAATTTTGAATTTTGGTAGCAAATTAGGAGAAGACATATAAACGAAGTTTATATAATATGCCATAGCTAATTACGATACAAATAATTTTTATATTACAGATTTCCAAATGATTCTCTGCTTATTTTTGTGACATTGATGTCGACATTATTTTTATATTATTATTTATTTATTTATAAGGAATAATTATATTCATTAGCTGATATAATTGACAAATATGAGAGGATACGATTTTGGTTTTTCTCCAAAGTTTGGGAATTTTCGCGGTGGCCAGAAGACCTGTTGATTTCGACTGTCCGAAATCTGATATATACCTATTGAGAATGTGATATTTTAACAACCTGGTATTTTGAGTCTGGTATTCTGAGTTAAAAGGATATCGGCATGCAACTGACTACTGACTCACGACAAAATGTGATTTGAAAAAAGAAATGAAAATGTAAGTTACGCACGTACAAGGTTACGTTGTCGACCTATGCAGCGCTGTTCTCACGTAGTTCGTATGAGTTATAACAGATGGCGCTACTTTTGCTTGTATGAAGATGGTCTATGTAAAATGTTCAGATGGGCGTATCCTTACTTTTGAAATCATTGGTGTTTCTACATATATTACTTATTTGGGTGTTCAAAAAACATCATCATCTGCCTAGCCTTTTCCCAACTATGTTGGGGTCGGCTTCCAGTCTAACCGGATGCAGCTGAATACCAGTATTTTACATGGAGCGACTGCCTATCTGACCTCCACAACCCAGTTATTGGGTAATACGATACCCCTTGGTAAGACTGGTTGTCAGACTTTCGGGCTTCTGACTACCCGTAACGACTGTCAAAGATCCACGAATGACAGCCGGGACCAACGGCTTAACGTGCTTTCCGAGGCACGGAGGGGTCTCAGTATGTAAAGATGGTCACCCATCCACAGACCAACCGCGGCAAGCTTAGCTTAACCTGATCGATCGACCTGTGCGGCTGTTATTATTTAGCCACGGGCCCCTCAAGGAGAAGAAGTATCCTTTAATATTGGCGTGACATTATTATAATAAGAAGCGTGTCACGCGAGCGGGCGCGTGACGGGCGTCCGGCACTGAAGTGTTAAGATTTCCAAACGATTCTGTTTATTTGCATGTTTCTGTTTGTTTTGATGGCTGTACACGATGTCTGAGCTAGTCTAGACACTATTTGGTGTTGTGGGCTTCATTGAGACATAATAACATCGAGAGCTTTTACAATTTTAACCGGTCAAGCTTCGCGGGTCGCTTATCGGTGACGAAAGAATAGAAAATCAGTGTCTCATTAGCGAAGCTTGACAGATTAATACGAAAGATTTTTTTCTCAGGTAACTTTTTGACAGAAATTAATTGCAGTTTAATGCCTACTTAATAAAAAGTTAGATCGATGAGCAGAATTGTTTAAACACATATCAAAACACCACGCTTGTAATCAGAGAAGGGGTAGGCTGAGGTACCTATTATACACCAAACAATTATTTAAAATGTATTGGAAAACGCTTGTCCCGATCAAATCTACAATAGTTTCAATTGACTCCTGTAGTTTTCTAACAGTTTTTGCAAGGAAGTTAATTAGTTGTTTTTCTAATCGCATGTTTTTTTTTTATTTTGTAAATAATTAATTAAAACCTGGACTTATAGTTAATATAAGTTTGAAATCGCCAACCCGTCTTGAGTAAGCGTGGTGATCAATGCCTTCTATATGAGACGAGGCGTTTGCCCTGCAGAGGGCAATTTTTTTTTTTTTTTTGCTGAACTGGGACGTTTTGGCGCAGCCATGAGGCACACTTCCTTCTTAATATTACATCGGAATTTTCATTTTTATTTGATTTTTAAATGATGTAGGTATGTATTTGTTTATTTATTTATTTTACCATTTATGTACACACATATATAAACAGACAAGAAAAAACAGAACAGAAAAATAGCTACAAAGGTCATCAAATCATCATTTCATAAGAAATCTCTTCCAGCATACCTGCGATAGGACAAGAAATTTGGTGTATTGTGTGTTTTAGTCTGTGCTAAATAAAAGTATTTTCTTTCTTTCTGTATACATAATTTACATATTTATTACTTATATATTTTATTAGTACCTACTTACATATTATTTATTATAGTTACACCATGTGGTATCGATCAACCATTTTAGGCAGAGTTCGCTTCCCGGTCTTTTGCTTCGAGTAACAAGAATTAGTCTTTTCACTTCTAAAAATGATCAAAACAATACCACCAAGCTAATCACAAGGCCCAATATGTTTTACCTCCCAACGTATCTCACCCATACGGTATTCTCCACATGTCCAGTCATTAAGAGGTCACGGTGCGCTACCCCTGTGTGGGGTTCGACCACGTGCCATATTGTGAAACGGTTACAGCAGATGTGCGGTCTAAATTATACGTTTTTAATTGTTTTCCATGAATTATGATGTGTTGTGTTTTTGTTTTTTGGTATGCGGTTCGGATGGCTATTGGAATGGTTCATAGTTATCTCTTTGTCAAAGCATGATGGGAGGCTGGTGTAGCCAGAGGTTGGCTAATAAAGTTATTAGCAACATTATTGAATATTATTTTATTCTACCTAGGTACTGAACACACAGAACCGGTCGAAGTGGAGGTGCTTGGAGGAGGCCTATGTCCAGCAGTGGACGTCTTTCGACTGAAATGATGATGATGATACCTACTGCAACTATGAAATTTGTGACTTATTAGCCGATTCGCATGAATTTACTAGCCCGAATAGTTCGAATCGTCTCTTTTACATAATTTATTTTTTTCTAGTTAGGAAAAATGTACACGTTTTATAATATTTGAAATCTGCGCGCCAGGGTCCTTTTTTCTATACTTCATTGCATAAAATTCAAAATGTGCCAATTCGTGTGAGTCGCTTATAGAAATAATAATATTTTATTATTTAAAAGTGACGATTCGCACTTTTCGGGCGAGTAAATTCGTGCAAATCGACTAATAAGCCAAATTGGTACGCCGTTAGCAAAACAGAGAGTCAACTGAATTGTTACTAAAAACCAAATGTATTGTGTTTCTGTATTCTGTGTTTTACAAATCAATATTTTCATTCATTTATCTAAACCAATATTGTTGTCTTATGACTATGATAAAAAAGAAGCCATTGATTGTCATCATGCCAGATTTTTTAGCGTTGGAGACAAACATCTTCATCTTCGTCAAAACTGACCGCAGAAACTGTTTTTAACAAAACATTAACAACACAACAAACTTTGTTAACATTTAAGAAGAAATTAACATTTAAATAATCCATTTTACTTCGTCGTGTTTATTACTTTGCTTCCCAATTAAAAGCTTTTTGTTTTCTATGTATTTTAACACTAAATCAAAAATTTAGCTTTAGCCACACAAAAATATTGTAAACCTAAGTTCTAAAATCACGTACAAGGCTATTATGTAACGCAAACCGCTCTTGATCCGGTTAACTTTAACTCAAGTTTATGGTGGTTTAACACGAACCGCTTGTTATGGTCAGTGTAACCCAACCATTGTTAGTTCAAAATTAACATACATTTTACTTTGACAAAATGTCGTTGTGTAGTTAAAAGTGAATTGAGTTTTTGGGTTTTGCTTCTGAAAGTTGACTAGGAATGTATTTTTTCTTTTGCTTGCAAAAATACCAGATTATTTTGTTAAAATATACCCCTACTAGCAGTGCCCCGCGGTTTCACCCGCATAAGTTTCGATCCCATGGGAATATTGGGATAAAAAGTATCCTATGTATTAATCCAGGTTATAAATTATCTGTGTGCCAAATTTCATCTAAATCTGTTCAGTAGTTTTTGCGTGAAAGAGTAACAAACCTCCATCCATCCATTCACCCTCACAAACTTTCGCGTTTATAATATTAGTAGGAAGTAAGATTCACGCAAGAAAACTCAAAAACAAAAAACTTTAAGCAAATACCTTATTTACATGCCGTATTTGCAATTAATGCACTAGTCAGTTCAAAAGTTAGAGCAAGAAAATATTATTTGGGATTGCATGAGGCTAATAATAATAAGAACAAGGGACCGCACGATACTAATAATAATAATTTGGGACCGAATGATACTGAATGAACGAACATCTCTAGAATGAGGTAGAAGTTTTATAAGAACAAGGGACCGCACGATACTAATAATAATAATTTGGGACCGAATGATACTGAATGAACGAACATCTCTAGAATGAGGTAGAAGTGCTATATTTTTTCTCCAAAAAACAGTCTCTTGAGTCAGTTTTGGACGACAGTGCGTGTACCTACTAGAAAGAGAAAAACATACCCAAATCTCCTTTCTTTGGTATTGTTCGTCGAATCGTTGAGCTCCTCAAGTTCTGAGTTGAGCTGCACGATTTTTGACAAATGCGTGCACTGACTGGACAGGTTCGCTCAATCTGTGTGGTTCTTTCCTCAAAAGACCATTTCAGACACCAATCTACATGGTCTTCACATCTGACCAAAATTTTGTGTGAAAGACTGTGACCTTCTCAGAGTAGTTAGACAGGAAACGCCGACCTCATCTAGCTTAAAAATATATGATTGACGTGTAAAAGTGTTTGTACAAACCTACTTACAGAAATAAAATCATTTATCATAAAAACAGCTGTCGAAAGTTAGGTGGACTTGTTGTTTTTCAATTTATACCTCAGTTACACTCTAGCGCTTACGCATACGAGTAGTAGGTACTATAGAAAAATGCGTAATCCAAGCAGCTGAAACATCATATTTCTAACCACTCCTCGTACATAATTTACGATAATACAACAAGTACATGCCTAAAATCGCAATAATAAAGATGGCATACGCAATTATATTAGCTATCTCCTTTATGGTAATCAGCTGTGAACACATTTGTGTTGCACCTTTGCATTCGAATGAATATTCATAGTTATGGTAAAAATACTTGAATGCGTAGTAAGTATTTGCTTGAAGACTTAATTAAGGATAGTAATAAAAGTTCCGACAAAATAATAAGAATTGTCCTTATTAAAAATATGAAATCTACTGTCTAAAATATTAACTTTCCGACTACTTTTGTCAGTATAAAAATGACGAAACGACCGAATGAGATACTGAAATCTTCGAAAAATAAACATAGCTGTTTATTGCTATAATACTTGTCTACCAGCTTAAATTAATTTTTTATGTATACCTAGGTAAAGGTATTTGTATTCTCATTCACTCGCTCTTGCATCCTATGTCGACGGAGCCCCGCATCGCGGGGCTCCTATTTCTATGTAAAGGGTTTAAAGTAACCTAACCAAACCGAACCTCGGGGTGCCCTTCACTCACTCATGCATCCTAAGTCGACGTAGCCCCGCGTATATATTTAATATGATTATTTTGACAAAACCTCTGTTATCGGTAACTTAGTAATTTTGTCATAGGTTCAGTATTTTATTCGGAAGTTCAGTTTTGTTATTCGAAGATCCATTTTTTTGAGTCAGCCACAGATCGCTGGAGATTAATTTGTTTTTCGGAACCATTATTATTTTCCCTTAATTAAGAAGTTAAATAAGTCTGTTTGTAATGTTTTAAATTAAATAATATTTTAATGGAAAAATATGAGGCGTGGCACAAGTTTAAAGTGAAAAAAAATTGAAAAATTTACCTGTGAAAATAAAGTTTTACACCAAAGAAAAAAAAAACTTGTTTGTTTAAAATGGAATGCATTGCAACTTTGCAACTTTCTTTCTTGCAACTTTGCAACTTTCTGCAACGTAGAGAGGCCAGCACATCAAGCTACCCGAAACTATCAAATTTTCCCAATCAACTTTGAATAGGCTTTAGCGATAAAGTTGAAAATCTATCAAAGAAATTTGACAGATTGTAGTAGCTTGGATGTGCTGGCGTCTGTACATTGTCAGCTTAACATCTTGCATGCTTTGTGTGCATACCCATGTTTCTGACAAATAAATGAACTCTGAACTCATCCAAACACAAATACAACTTTATTATAATGTTAGTATAACTAGACAAAAAGGATATAAAATCTTTAAGTGCTTACATAATCGAAGTTTTCTTACAACTACGTATTTTAGCTTTAGGAATTACAATTTAAGTATAAGGCAAGTTGGAGTGTAGCCTTGGGACCACAAAACACAGAGAGCGCGCGTGTTGGGGCGGCGCTATGGAGCGAGGATTTCAATATTTCGAGGAATCAATATTTCGCGGGTTTTTTTACATCATCTCATGGTTTACAACTAGAGCAACAATTTCTTTCCAGAAAAGATTTTCATTCGAGCTACCATTTTGGAAATATACATCGTTTTATTAAAAAAAATCAAATGCTCCTAACTCGGAAATGGGGCATCGTAGGACCATTCTCAGATCCTAAACAGTTTCTATGGTCAAGGTTAACCTGAAACTGCAATAAAAGTGCTAGATTTCAAAAAAAAAAAAAAAACATTTTAACCAATTTTCTTTTTGTATTTTTTTTTTGCTGTTCATCCTGCTTATGACCCTAAGCGTATACTCCAACTCCTAAAACTCCGCCCCTAAGACGACCCATTGACCCTAAGGCACGTTATAGAATAGAATACCTAGAATATTTATTTGCCAGAAACATTTTGTTTACAAAGGAGTTCTTATCATTGCATAGTGCTTCATGTCTCACCGTTTTAACGTATGCAAAACAATTTACAATCAAATACAGTTCTTACATAAATTTTCAATTTAAGTAATTAATTTTATTTAAAAGTTAAATGTTATTTCAATTATTATATTATATACCTACTAGCTGCGCCCCGCAGTTTCACCCGCATAAGTCTCGAGCCCGTGGGAATATCGGGATAAAAAGTATCCTATATCCTTTCCCAGGACTCAAGCTATCTCTATACCAAATTTTATCCAAATCGGTTCAGCGGTTTAGGCGTGAAAAGGTAACATACAGACAGACAGACAGTTACTTTCGAATTTATAATACTCGTATTATATTACGTTTGCACCACAATGCGTTCAGCGTTTAGCGACTTTAAAACATCGCAGCATCGTTCTGTTTCTGTCAATCATTTGAAAACGACAGAGACAATATTTTTAATAAATGGCAAGCAAAGCCGATGTCGACTATTCTGCCAATGTCTAAAGTGAGCTGGAAGAACAAGTAATCCCTCACTCGTTTCTCCCTCGTATTATCATAATTATTTGACATTGATAGAATTACTGTTGACATCGGCACAATTGCCATAAATAAAAATAGAATCAAATAGCAACTAATTTTGTGATTTGTTGTGCTTTAGAAACTTAGACTAGCAGCTAATAATTAACTAAACAGTTGTCCATATACGATAAATCAATGCAAAATAATACGACTAATGGAAACGTACGACAAATTGTGCGCACGCGACATTTTTTTTGTAATAAGACCATTGCGTTTCCTTACATTATTAGTTTTTCTAATTAATTGCTCTAATATGGCAGTGAAATGATAGTTGTGACTTCTTATTCCGGGGTAGGCAGACTTAGAGATATGATTTAAAAAATATTAAAGTTTTCTTTGTAAATCTATTGTGACAAACACTGAGTCGGTAATCCAATATGTTCAGGTACTGAACTGTTATTTTGATGCATTATTCAGAGGGGCAATTCCCGAACGGGAGAGGAAGGCCGAAGAAAAGATGGATGGATTGTGTGAGGAATGATATGAAAGAGAAGGGAGTAAATGATAGCGTGACGGTTGATAGGGGAGAATGGAAGAAGAAAACGTGTTGCGCCGACGCCAAGTAACATGGTATAAGGGCAGGAAGATGATGATGATGATGATGATGATGAATTCCCGAACTGTTGTATTCGAATCTCAGTCTCAATCTATCAAGAATACTTCTACACACATACCTACATAATCAGCCTATAATGTTCCCACTGCTGGGACACAGGCCTCCTCTCGGTGACAGGGAATGGGCCCTAATCCATCACGCGGGCTTAGTGCGGGTTGGTACTGTTGGTAGATGTTTCCTACCGCGCCGGTCTCTTCACGATATTTACCTTCCAATTTTCCAAAATTTTTGACAAGTTTTTGACATTGATGACTTTGCGACTAAATTTTGAACGTTTATAATTACGGGCCCTCAGCTAGCATTGCTAACATAACCAAAGTTTTCAAGTTAACCGTCAGAAAATTGTTTCATCGGCATCATAATATTATGGGTTAATTACTAAATATACCCTCCAACACACATCAAATAAATATAAATACTATCATTATCCATCCTATCTACAAAGTGCTAAAATACAAAATTAACGAGTTTCGCCAAGCAACGGCTACTGTCATCAATTTTCGTTTTCAATTTATAACAAAAACAAAAAAAAGAAACCCCTGATAGTGTAATGACGATTATAGAGGGTGATAAACCACCGCGCATTCGATTAGTGACGTACCCACGGACATTATCGATAAATCGGTAAATCCATTCGATTGCCGGCCAGCGCTATCTTGATCTGTGAGCCGCAAAACAATAACTTTACCTTTTTTTTATTAAAAAGTTAAAATGTTGTGCAAAGAAAAATAATGAAGGCTGTTGTGTGAAATAATTGCGATTGTTTTTATAAAGAGTGTACGGCTTCATGTTGCGGTGTTTAAATAATTATGTGAGGTATTGAAATGTTGTTATATTTATTTAAATGAGTCGTTTTGTTCATAATAATTGGCGAAAATAATTGCAATGAGGACCTTGATACTTTAATTTTATATTGCTTTTAATATATTTACTACTGACAATAATATAAGGTTTGTTGAACCTCTTCTTTATTGTTTGTCTGTTGTGGTCAGGTCACCGGTTATTATATCGGTAAACGCTGTTGCTAGTATTGTTTCAATTCAAAAAAATTAGGCCAACTATCTTTTTATGGATCAGTATCTTGCTATTATACTAAAAGCCCTGTAACTGAATAAATAAACTAAAATAATACATTTTATTATCCCGTGACTGTAACAGTGGAAACAAAAAGAAAACTTTTTACATAATTTTGCTTTGGCAGATGGATAGTTTTTTTTTTATTAGTTGGTAGCAGGACACTGCTGCTAATCATCATGGATTATATGTTAAGTTACCTTTTATAACCACGGGCGGAGAAAAAATGACATATTACAAGATTGCAGTTTAGTGTCAGTATTATAACATTAAATACTTTACCGCTATATCTAAACACACATATTAAATAATGTCAGTACTTGTTATATAAAACAAAACTCAAACACGTTCGATAATAACTCCCAGCCAATTGAAACGGACGTCGATAAACTATGATCTATCGACATAAATCTATCGATAGTATCACATCACTGGCTTCCACATGGTGTCTCCCAGGCAGTAATTGGCCAGGCTGGTCGTAAAGTGTACCGTACCGTTTGTCGGTGACAACGCCATTGTCGAAAGAATTATTATTTATTTTATATTACGTGTAATTTACGTGTAGGGTTTTGAGGTGGTTAGTATAATAGTGTTTAACAATGTTTTGTAATGCAAGCAACAGGTTTATCACCCTCCAAAAAGTTTAAAGGCGCTTTAATTTAAAAGCTCCTTATGTAATTTACGATTTTTCTCGAAGAGAAATGAGGCATGCCCTAGAACCAAAAATTCGAAGACTAGTGACATCTACCAACCCGCGCTGGGCCCGCGTGGTAGATTATGGCCATTCCATGACTATACGTCATCAAATCAACTATACTGCGGTCATAAGAAAAAATGGCATAACTAACATTTTTTCCGAAGTTGTACAAATAATATTAGCAGATGGGCCTATTTTTTCTGATTCCGAATATGTATAGAACTCAATTTCGGAAAAAAAAAAATTAGTTATGCCCTTTTTCCTTATGACGGCAGTATACAAAACCACCATTGTTTGATATCGGAACTAGTATTTATAGCGTAAATGGTTCAGACTAAACATTGTATTCGTCTATGACGAATGATCAAAGTTGGGAAAAGTTTAGCCACCACTCTAATTGAGCAACACAGTTCCAATAACAATCTGAATCATTTTGAAGGATATTGCTAATCCATTGCTTCATTTTTTTTGTTCAGCCTATAATGTTCCCACTGCTGGGACACAGGCCTCCTCTCGGTGAGAGGGAGTGGTGGCCCAGTGGTATCGGCCGCGACTTACGAGTTGTAGGTCGTAGGTTCGAACCCAGATAGGCGCTTTACTTTGTGTATATTATATATTTCATCACCACTGCTCTCAAAACGTTGAAGGAAAACATCGTGAGGAAACCGGTATGTCCTAGAACCAAAAATTCGAAGACGTGATTATCTACTATTGCTTCATTATGTTGCCAACATAAATAACGCAATGAATGTTGTTGAACTGTCAAAATGGAAGCCATTGCTACTGTTAGTGTACCCCGCAAATAATAAGATGATGAATGAATAAGCAATAAAATCAGAAACAATATACGGCAAAAGCCAATATTGAGCTTATTACAATTAGGCTGTTTTTATTAGTTTTTACAATTAGATTGTGATAGATATTATGTACAGACGCCAGCACATCAAGCTAACCGAAACTGTAAAATTTTCCCAATCAACTTTGAACCTTATGCTTTAGCGATAAAGTTGAAAATCTATTAAAGAAATTTGACAGATTGTAGTAACTTGATGTGCTGGCGACTGTACCTAATTATATTTGTCGATTCAGCGGGGTAATTGCGTAACACACTAATAGGAAAGACATTCATTTTGACAGTTCAGCAACATCCATTGCGTTATTTACGTCGTTGAGCAGACAATTTTTTCGATATATAGGGTTACTTGTAATTCGACGTATATCCGTCAGGAAGTGATAGGGAGGCCAAAATGCAACAAATCTAACCCCTCATATGTATGGCCCAAAATTCAATAGTTTTCGAGATATTTGAATTTTAAATGTTTTTCGATAGGTATAATTCCAAATAAAAAAAAAAAACTACATTTTGAATGGGTACAATTAAAAATGATATTACAGCTGGCACTTCAATTAGGCTATGAACATTATTAAAAGTACTTAATTCAACAAAATAATTAAAATGATGAGCGGTTTATTAATAATAATATCTTACCAATATTTTCTAAACTATTGAATTTCGGCCATACATATGGGGGTTCAATTTGTTGAATTTTGGCCCCCCTATCAGCTCCTGACGGATATACGTCGAATCACAAGTAATCCTGTATATTAAGAAATGGATATTTTCAATATCCTTCAAAATGATTCAGATTATGATTGATAGTGTCTTACGCAATTAAGGTGCTGATCGTTCCTGTATCCCTGCTGGTGGCACTATCATCACAACGGTAATATTTTCTCATTATTTGTCTTATTTTTTTTAGTAAGTATATTCATGTATTAGTGTATATTTATTTGTGCTTATATTTGTGCTTATATGTAATTAAGTATATATTTTATTCATAGTTTTAATAGGTTTATGCGTATCTTTATATTTAAAATATTTATTCCTCAATTTTCATGATTGCACCTACCACTGTTTGTCTCTGCATCACCCAAATGTTGACTGGTAGAAGATGCCTATGGCATTAAGTCCGCCTCTGTACATTTATGTGCTTGAAGTATTAAATAAATATCCCCATAGAGTATTGATATTCTACGAATCAACTCTCTCCTGGAAACGTTAAGACCTTAGACGTACAGTCAATAATGTAGACGACCATACTATTACAGCGTCACACACCATGCTTGGCAAAAAATTCTCACTAACTATCATTGAAACCATATCATTAACGATTCTATCAAATGTTAACTGTAATTAAAACAGGTTGACCTTTCGCATTGAACTGTCAAGGAATGGTATTCAAAGTTTTGTTCGTGTTGCGATCCAGACTGGGTTTTATTTAGAAGATAATAATAATAATCGTTTATTTACCATATTGTGTTCTTACATTTCCTTGTAATTAAAGTACAAATAAACTATTCCTCAAATTATTGTTGCAAGAGAAACATAATTATAATATTTTAACTTGTGGACTGATGAAAGAAGATATCTACTAATATTATCTATATTTTGGAAAGTAACTCAGTCTGTATGTTAATATTTTACGCCTGTACCACTGAACAGATTTTGATAAAATTTGGCAAGGAGATAGATTGCATCCGAGGAAGGACATAGGCTACTTTTTGCCCCGGTAGCACGTTCCGTGGGATATTTTCCGACATCTACGAGGGTGAAGCCAAGGACAAAAGCTAGTTCAAAATAAATTTAAAACACGTTTTTCAGTAAAGCTGTGATAATGGTAGTCTTGTCCTGTCTAATATAAGCGATCGTTGCGTGGATACGCGATCATTTTACAAAAATCTACCTCAATTCGGATGACGCAAGCTTGGAATAATGTGAGTAACATAATGATAAATGAACATCTGAAATAATATGACACTAAATTGAACTCTTAGTGAAATGGTTTAAAGAACTTTTGTTACAACATTTGATACATTTGATTTGTTTCAAATTGAGTTGCCTGATTCAGGAGATTTCTTGAAGAATCCACCTTCGAAATAGATCCACGTCCAGGGCCCAAGAAAAAAGGTTTGAGAAACTGTGCATAGTGTTGTTACTTTCTCAAAAAGTGCACTAGTAAGAAACCTATTATTTTTAGTACTCCTTAATACTTATAAATTCCTTATCACGTAGTATTTAATTCAACGGTATTATTTCACTGCTACTAAGACTATTTTAAAACTCAATTTTATAGACGCAATAGAATGAATAAGAATGTTGTAGAAAACGTTTTAAAACGAGTATTTTACAGGCTTCAATATTCAAATTACCTAGTAGGTACTTACTACCTACTTAAAATAGGGTTCCGTACCCAAAGGCTGCAAATGGAACCCTATTACTTATCCTCCGCTGTCTGGCCTTATGCCTGGTAGCTGGCTGTATCTCATCTGCCTCATCATCTGCCTAGCCTTTTCCTAACTATGTTAGGGTCGGCTTTCAGTCTAATCGGATACCAATATTTTACATGGAGCGACTGCCTATCTGACCTCCACAACCCAGTTACTGGGTAATACGATAACCCTTGCTAAGACCGGTTGTCAGACTTTCGGGCTTCTGACGACCCGTAACGACTGTCAAAGATCCACGAATGACAGCTGTGACCAACGGCTTAACGTGCTTTCCGAGGCACGGTGGGGTCTTAGTACGTGAATATGGTCACCCATCAACACTTAACCAGATCGATCGACCCGTGCGGCTGTTATTACTTAGCCACAAGCCCCTCTATCTATATAATGAACCGTAAGAAGCAGGCAGTTGAAAATTTCACAGAATGTGTACTTTCATTCCCGTTATAACAACAAAGAATAAAAATAAATGAAAGATAAAAAGTAAAGGGGTCCCTATACAAGAAAAGTGTTTTGTTTTTAATATGTAGTGTTGTACGGTGGTACTTCATGTGCGAGTCCGATTCGCACTTGGCCGGTTTTTTTTAATTACCTAGGTCTAAATGTAAATATTTAAGTTTATAGAGCAAGTACGTACTTGCAAGATTTGATCATGTTCAAGAGACGTAAAATGAAAATATCTAAGTGCCTCGAATAAAAGAATATAGGTACCAGCATAAACTGTACAGTATAGTCTGTTTTGTATAATTTAGATGCATTTTTTAAATTTTGTAAATGTAAGAACCATGGATCCGTTTATTATGGTTTTTTGATGTTGACTTGAAAGAGCATGGCAGTTGAGAATGTGTCATGCTCACTTAAATGTCTCACTGATGGTGGATGGCGCGTGTGTTGGATCATTCGGTTCCCCACAAAATGGTTGAGCTGGATGGTGCTATGGTGCCGATCCACGCGTCATCACTAATCAAAGACACACTATTTAACTCTCATAATTAACGAATTCCCCTTGAAATGGCGGATGGTACGTCTTTCCATTTTAAAGATGGTCACCTACTACCAATTTAATAAAAAAGCTGACTAACTTATCAATGCCTCATCATCATCAATCTCCAATCTCATGCTCTTATCCCAATTTATTTGTGGTCGGTGTAACTTATCTTTTCCTTCTATACTTCTCTATTAGTCGTCATCTCGGTAGTCACCCCCTTTCTAGCCATAATTATCATTTTTCACACAGTTTTATTCGTTTTCGTTTAATTATAATCTAACTTTATATCTAATCTAAGTAAAAGTCGTTATAACAAAGCTTATTTTCCCATAACAAAAACATTAAAACATCCCTCGCCCAGCATCCCCCGTATGTAGGTACAATCTCTCTGATTTGTCGCGCAAACCACGCCCCCTCGTTTACTCGCAGAAGTAGTGGCATGAGTAGATATTACAATAATTGATAAGCACATTATGTTTGCTCCGATTTTATCCTGCTCTTGCATACCGTGTGAAGCATATACAGGGGGTTGGAGGACCGCACTCTTCTGTGGAGAACCGTCTCAACCGTATTAATTTTTTTGTGTCAGTGATATTCGGGATGCGACAGTTTATTAATTTTGAAAAAAAAATGTAAATCATTTCGTTCCACAACTATCGGAATACAGTTAGACACAGGTCATACAGAAACAATTAAAATACTTACCAGTTTTTGTCGTGAATTACCTACACTTTAGCCGAAACCACTGTGTTTCGACCAGCTAGTCATTAGGTCGGATATAAAATTAGAAAAAACAAAAAATTGGATTAAAAGGAAGTATGCGTCAAATTAATACTGAGTAAGTAGGTATAGTTCTCACGCTTTAGCATGGCAATAGCGGTCATTGCCCTTTCCCAAATAATATCTCTCTGTAGGAACTCAAACAACAGGTTTTCGTTATAGCCCCATGTAGAAAATCACGATACATATTGATTCAGGACGTTAACGAACTTTATTTGAAAGAAAGAAAGAAATAAAATACGTTTATTTGTGGTAAACATGACGCATAAAAAAAACAAGTTGGGGGAAAACATGCGTCACATCCACGCAAAACGGCCATCGCTCAGCATAATGCTAAGACCCTATACGAGACAGAGCCCCAGCGCTGGTTTTCAGCAACAGCCGGCGACGGCAGTTTTTGATATAAAAAATGGTAGAAAATGGAGATGGGTCAATGGCCCCTATTGCAACGTTAAAACGCGACAACTATAAATGCTGATCTGCCTATATTAAATTTTAACAATTATTTTTTCTGTTACTATTTCATTACATATCCCAGATAATATCATTTCTCGTTGAAGGCAGGTGCCAATATAGCGTCCCAACTAATGTCCCAGTAATTAAAAACATATAATTATTATTTTAATTACTGAACAAAATACGGTGTGATATTTACAAAGTACAGCACCTGATAAAGAATGCGGCGGCAATTAACACTTAAAGGTGGCTGAGATAAAGATAACGTTTTAATTGTAATTATATAAAAATTTAATTATGATTATTATAAATATCTAGGCTGATAAGAGAGAAATAAAATGTGCTGTTTTGAATGTAAAAAAGAATGATACGATTATTTTGTCTTTCATAAGGAGCTCAAAAGTATTACTTTATTTCGTCATCATCTGCCTAGCCTTTTCCAACTATGTTAGGGTCGGCTTCCAGTCTAACCGGATGCAGCTGAATACCAGTATTTTACATGGAGCGACTGCCTATCTGACCTCCACAACCCAGTTACTGGGTAATACGATACCCCTTGGTACGACTGATTGTCAGACTTTCGGGCTTCTGACTACCCGTAACGACTGTCAAAGATCCACGAATGACAGCCGGGACCAAGGGCTTAACGTGCTTTCCGAGGCATGGTGGGGTGGGTCTTGGTATGTAAAAATGGTCACCCATCCAGGGACCAACCGCGGCAAGCGCAGCTTAACCTGGTCCATCGACCCCTGCGGCTGTTATTACTTAATAATGATAAATAAATGATAAATGATTTATTTCTGTAAGTAGGTTTGTACAAACACTTTTACACGTCAATCATATTTTTTTAAAGCTAGATGAGGTCGGCGTTTCCTATCTGACTACTCTGAGAAGAAAGGCCGAAACAAACTCAGAGGTCACAGTCTCTTTTAAAGTCCAGACAAAATCTTGGTCAGATCATGTGAAGACTATGTAGATTGGTGTCTGAAATGGTCTTTTGAGGAAAGAACCACACAGATTGAGCGGACCTGTCCAGTCAGTGCACGCATTTGTCAAAAATCGTTGGGGAATACGTGTTACCTATGTTACATTATGTTATCAAGTATTTAAAACTATTTATCTGTATTGTTCCAGTGGTCATGCACAAAGAAAAAGAAGACATTCACGGACACAGGAGAGAACACTCGCCATACGACCACGCCATGCCGGATGGAGAGATGTTCTTACAAGTAAGTGTTACTTACCCCGTAACTATTACATTAAGGGTGAATTCCACCAAACTTTTATACCTAGAATAAGTCTTATCCTGAGAATAAATTTTGATTTTTTGACAGTTTTTCCATACTAGAACTGTCAATTTGATTCCACGGATCTCTCACGAATCTGACTTTGGTGAAATTTACCCTAGTGCCGATTCTGTTGTTCACAAACTAAACTAAATTTAAGTTCAGTGTATCTTTTTCTTTCTATTTCATTAAGAAAAGGAGAGAAGATAAATTTTAGTTTCGTCCTGTTAAATTAATCAGAGCCTGACGTAAATTGACGTAATTTTAGTAGGCAAGTTTTTAATCAAGCCTAATCTTGTATGGAGTAGTGTCAGGCGCTGATTAATTTGATAGGACTAAACTAAAATTTGTCTTCTGTCCTTTTCTTATTAAAATAGAAAGAAAAAGATGCACTGAACTTAAATTTAGTTTAGTTTGTGAACAAGGGACTCGGCACCTATATCGAAATAAATATTGACGTTGGAAGGTGCTTCATTAACGCTTTAGGATGTAGTCTCATTGAGAAAATAACTTCAAGTACTTAGAGCATCTTGGAACTATCTGCCACATGCACGAAGCTCGCTCTAACTGTCCTTTCACCGTTATTTTACCTCTGTTTTGCATCACTGTCCAAATCATCATATTTATTTTCATTATCACAGTGACTGCCAAGTAAAAAATGCTAACGCTTATAAAAAGAAGGCTGTAATAACAAAAAAATACCAGTAATCACTTTAGACTAGATTAGTATCTAATTTCAATCCGGTAAATACCTGCTGTCAAAACCATCATAATCATAAATTATGATATCTATGATAAAACAAATATTGTTATTCCTGGACTGCTGCTAATATAGTAAACTATTTTCCATTATAATAACATTATTGTATTAGTTTCTAGCCTTCGAACTCAAGGCTGCAAAATAACAGAGCCTTGAACAAGGCATAAGTTTTTCAATTTTATTAACTTTTTCGATTTATGCTATGCAATATTGTTTATGGTGGAAAACTGGTTATTGTGTGGTATTCTTTGTTGACTTATGTATTGGAGATGTTTGTTTCCTATTAATAAAATTAAATTTTATTCGAGAACATCCATCGGTTTCTTAATAAACTTCAGCTATATCAGACGATCCTGCATACTTATCTCTTTTTTTGACTGTACTAACTTATTATTATAACTTCGACATAAAGTAATCGTTTCACGTAAAACCTTGAAAAAAATATTTTCCCGATATCAAGTTACTCGCCAATAAGAAAATTATGCTTTTTTGAATAGTGACAGACATGTTTTTTTAATCGAGGTTGAGATCATGATGAGAGATAACAGGCGCTTTAGTTTGTGTATATTATTTCATCACCACTGCTCTCAAAACGGTGAAGGAAAACATCTTGAGGAAACCGGCGTATCCTAGAACCAAAAATTCGAAGACATGTGACATCTGCCAACCCGCACTGGGCCCGCGTGATGGATTACGGCCCACTCCATCTCACAGAGAGGAGGCCTGTGTCCCAGCAGTGGGAACATTATAGGCCGATTATGTATATAGAAATAAAGCCATACTTAAGAACTTATTTTTTAAATTGTGCAGTCCTTGCAGTAACAAGACTCCATAGAGACGACATGACACAGTTATAAATTATGAATAGTTAGTCTGTAACAAAATAAATCAATAGGAAGTATCGATGCTATAAATAATCAGTACTATGTGCTTATTTTACGGTCTCTAGTTAGCTTTGTGAGTTTCCATTGTCATGCGATACGATTTTTATGATGATACGATATTATAATAATTTATTTATCCTCACACTGGAACGCCATACAGCAATTACACCAACGGAGTAAAAAATCACTTCATCTGCTGCTTTCCATCCATACTGTGCGCGTTGGACATCGAACGAGCGGCAATGGATCACGCACGCTCACGCAGCGTCAAGACATTTCTCCATAACCCCATCACTCCTTCCATAAATTGCATACATTCATTGCAAATTTTTGAAACACAATTATAACATTTACTGTCCCACCGCTGGGCAAAGGCTTTTTCTCATTACAGAGAAAGCATAAGCATTGAACACTACGCTTGATCAAGATGGGTTGTCGATTTCAGACTAATATAAACTATAGGTCTAGCTTTCCGATGTTTTCCTTTTCCGATGTCAGTATTGTCCACGATAAACTCAGAAATTGGGAAGTTAGATTATCTTATGATCCTCAATCTCATACAAATTGCGGATCATAATACTCAATTCCTATTTGCTGAATGAACTGTAACATGATTTTAATGAGTTGCATCTGAAATGGCCCAACATTGGTTCCAAGTCCAACGATGAAATACTGGCCATTAATTGGTAAAAGATATCCATTAAATCCTCCCACAAAATTAGCATGACGTTGTCAGTCTAGCCAGTCTATTCTGTAAAAGTCTTACCGTAAAAACTTACGTGAAGTGAGCTGTCATTCCACCTAACTGACACTATTCACAGCTCACTTCACCTATATAATAGATTGGCAGTCCACCTAGATATTGAAAAACAAAACACGTCCGACATCAACATAGATATAGTCAATGGAAACGCGCCCCCACATTTCTCCGTCCAACTTGGCTCGTAACTCAGCCTTGTGTCTAGCCAAGGAAATAGCTACGAAACCCGACGAAAAACTTGGCAAAAGTCTTTATTGTCAACGACAGAATAATTTCGGTCCCCACGTCAGGCCTGGTTTTACTCCGAAAAACTTTTGGCCTTTGTTTTTTGTTTGAAATCGTGGATCGGCTTCGGGAAAGTTCGGTTGATTTCATTCTGTTTTGATGGGGTTCGGTGAAGTTTTCTCTGTGTATGGGTTTTGAATGAATTATTGAATAATACTGTTGTTATATGGAAAGTCGTGTAGCGTAGGGAGGGAGGGATCGATTATGTTGTTATATGGAACTAGCTTCTGCCCGCGACTTCGTCCGCGTGAAATTTCACCCTCCCCCATTCACCCTCTTAGGAGTGGAATTTCGAAAAACCCTTTCTTAGTGGATACCTACTCTTCACAAAGAACACACCCTCCAAATTTCTTGTCTCCACGACCAGCGGTTTAGGCTGTGCGTTGATATATCAGTCAGTCAGGACTTTGAATATTTATATAGATTAGTCGGGAAAACTGTATGCAACCTACTTAAGCCTATCCGTAGTTTTTTATAATGCATGCTAAAAGTGTGTAGCCATAGTTAAATTTTGCCTAATCATAATCCTAATGTAGATTATATATCCCAATTTAATAGGCGTAAGTGCAGAAAGTTTTTTCCTTCCACACATATCAAAAAAATTAAACAAAACAAACCATTCAATCAATTTACTTTCTATCTATCTTTTCCGAAAATCCCTTCTTAGTATGCGTATGCGCCCCTACATTATAAAAGAAAGCCGTGTGCAAAAGAAGAGTTATGGCTATAGTGTGCGTGCGCTCGGAATAAAACGACGCATGTACTCCTTTATTAGCAAAATAAATGAATTAAATTTAAAACTACTTTAAGTAAACTTTGATGTGATAATTCTCTATGTTTTAAAGTAAATTCCATTGAATAACTCTTAAGCGTTACGCCGTGATGTCGAAAAAAGTAAAAAAATACATATAACTGCATTTTTTTTGTATAGAGAAAAATTCATTGAATCGTGTATTCCATTTAACGGTACTAGACCAAAGAGTCAAAAAACATATACCAAAATATTAAATCTCTATTTCACATACTTAACGAGTCACACGAAATAGAAAAACCACAATTTTTTTCAACATATCGCGTTAATAGAATCCATAACATTTTTCTCTTTGCAGTATCTAGGACTGTCAATTGTATAATTGATATTATGTCAATTGTTTTGTTATAAGATTATTTTAGCTCAAATACACGTGATCCAGTAGCTACACATTCATAACTACTTTCTAAAACATTAAAAAAACTTTCTTTATTCTGACTTGACGTATTTTTCTATTCCAGGCACTCAACGGTTTCCTGATGATACTGACGTGTGAGGGAGAGGTCTTCTTCGCCACACACAGCATTGAGAGTTACTTAGGCTTCCATCAGGTATGTTTAACTTATTTAAGTGAAAACTTCTTTAGGCGCGTTGGGCATTTTGAGATGGGAAAAAACTATTGAACTCGCGCCACTGTTACCGTAATCGACACCGCTACGGATGTGTTCGGCTGTACTCGTGATGTACTCGGTTTTAATGTATAACCGATATGTCAGTGAGTGATGGCAAAGTATTCTGTTTGTGTTTTGTTTTCACTTCTGTCGGCACTCCCGGAGTGCCACTGTTTTTTTTTTTTACTTAGCTTTAGCATGCTACAGAGAAGCTAATGTTAGCTAAGATAATAGGTATTCCACTTAGATGGACAATTTTGTAAGGACCCTAAGAAGATTTATAATTAAGATAAACTATTGAATAATAAGTTCTTGTTACTTACTATTTATAGTATATTCCAAAAATATCTGATGTATGTGATATATAATTAAATTGTTATTAAAAAATCGTCAACAAAAATTGAGGCTTTAAAATTAACCTGAATTTTCAGATGATTTTTTTTAACGTAAATAGAGATTGTCTAAACTAGAATTTCCGGTTATTCTAATACTCAAATAAATGTACTTTTATAAGTGGCTCTTAAAATTTTCACATTTTCAAAAGAAATTTTTTGAAACAGACCATAACTATACACTACATTGGTCCTGCTCCTGCCTATTATAATAACAAACAAGGACTAACTAAAGAACAACAGTTCATTATAGAAAATAAATAATTTATTTGATACTAACAAACGATTGGTAGGTTTATTTGACATCCTAAGCTTTAAAATATTTAACAACGTTAACACAACACGCGAAAAACAAAATTCTCCCCGTTCAATAGCACGACACATTTTACCCACAAATTCACTTTAATTAATTACATTATTTCCATATAAAAATTACCCTATTTTCCTTATAAAAGGCCGCATTAACCTTATTAATCACTTAGCCAGAATAAGATAAGGCTTGGACCAAAATTTAATTATTCATAAATATAAAAGTGTACTATAAAAATATTAATTAACTCGCGATAAGTAGGCTTAGTACCGTTAGTGCCACCGTGGTGTTATCAGTGGCACTTTTTATCGGAGTTTCAACGAATGACTTTGTAATCTCAGGGGTATTTACATATTTTCACGTTTTAGTACTTTTTGGGGGACTAAGTAAATGCGGTGTGAGGTATTTAGGTGCCTCCCCTTGAGAATATTGGGTACAGACGCCAGCACATCAAGCTACTACAATCTGTCAAATTTCTTTAATAGATTTTTTACTTTATCGCTAAAGCATTAGGTTCAAAGTTGATTGGGAAAATTTGACAGTTTCGGGTAGCTTGATGTGCTGGCGTCTGTACATGTGTTGCTATGAGAGTTGGTGCTGTACCTACGCTTGTAATAACACTTCCAAAAAATAATTGGTAATAAAAAAATTGTGGCACTCATTACTATAGTTTTGCCAAAGATGTAAACAACTATGGCCGCTTGAAATTGAATAAAATCGATATACAAGAACATTTATTTGTTTTCGTCCAGTTAGCTCGGAGAACTTCCGAGCTAAAAAGACGAAAACAAACATTACTTAAAATAAATGTTCTTGTATATCGATTTTATTCAATTTCGAGCGGCCATTGTTGTTTACATCTTTGGCAAATTTAGTACGGGTCGAATATAGTATGCGTCACTTTTTAAACACCTAAGACAAAAATCTAAGCTAAGATAATCACTTATTAGTATACTCTACCTACAGTGTTAATCTGGCATAATAGATAGGTAGGGGGCTAGTCATCCTCAGATAAAAAGGCCATTATTTCAGTGGTAATTATAGTGAAAAGGAGATACATCAATAAAACACCTAATCGGTAAAACCTGTAGACATACCGACCTACAATTCAAAATATTTATTGTCTATTTTAGGATATTAATAAACTGTAATTACTGTGTAACCATATACACTAGATACTAAAATAAAAGACTAACTAACCTACTATATAAATAAATAAAAAATTAAAATTAAAAAACAAAAAAAAACCAAAGGACACTTAGGCGTTGAAGTACTCGTCCGCATCGCTGTCATCCGGAAACGTGCCCAGAAGACTGGCAGCATTGCCACGTTGAATGGCAATGCTAATTCTTTGACCAAAGAACGACCCAGCCCTCTGGTAACGTGAAGTATCGACCAGCCGGCGAGAAATTATGAATGAGAGTGCAAGTGCAAACATATACCTATGTCGTGCAGTCATGTGAAATTCCCAGAAAATATGTGTAAGCACTCTATATTATAGAGTAACTCAACGAGTAGTTCAAACCCCACATTTTATAAAAATGACTGACGAAACATTCCAAAAGCTATGTATCTCCATAATTTAATAGCTTCCTCCCCATTCCAAGTTTGACACAAGTAATAACTCATCCTACATCCTCACGCAAAAATAAACCATTTTCATATCCCAATGTCTTTCAAACTACAACAAAAAAACAACATAACCACGGAATCCAAAAAAAAATATCTACAAAAACAAAAAACTACGTCGCATATTAAAATTGCTCGTTAACAAATGCCCTCCGAATTACAGCTAATAAAGTCCCCGATGAAATATTGCTATTAGAATGTAAAAACCCTGGTTTTCGACCCCCTTTCGACCCCCGCTATAAAACTTTCAGTTGGCAGTGATCGTATGCGTATAAATTTTACGTCCAACCCCCCTATTCTCCTCTTTGTTTTGTTTATGCTCAAAGCGAGCGAGTAATTCGGTTACCTGAGTTACTTTATCGGGCATAGATTATTGGGCAGAGTGGATTGGTTGTATAGGATGTAATGGTATTGCGGAATTTATACCTACTTTGCGTATTGAGTTGTTTATATTTCAACTTGAACTGTGCACAGTACTTTTAGAAGATATTAAAAGCTGTCTGCATTTTCAATATTTTTTACAAACAAACCGCTGGTAGTAACTATTATTATTGCTGCTGGTAGTAACTAAGAAACTATCCATAGCATTTGTAGAAAATATTTGAACGAAAGTGATGTCAGTGTGGAAACTTCCACAGAACAGAAGATAGTGTCTTTAAATTCCTTCATTGAAGAAGCCGTATTTGGGGCCGTATGAGGGGCTTGTGGCTAAATAATAACAGCCGCACAGGTCGATCGATCAGGGTAAGCTACACTTGCCGCGGTTGGTCTGTGGATGGGTGACCGTCTTTACATATCGAGACCCCTCCGTGCTTCGGAACCGGCTGTCATTCGTGGATCTTTGACAATCGTTACGGGTAGTCAGAAGCCCGAAAGTCTGACAACCAGTCTTACCAAGGGTTATCGTATTACCTAGTAACTGGGTTGTGGAGGTCAGATAGGCAGTCGATCCATCTAAAATACTGGTATTTAGCTGCATCCGGTTAGACTGGAAGCCGATTAACCGACCCCAACATAGTTGGGAAAGGGCTAGGCAGATGATGAAGAGGCCATATTAGATGACCTAGCTAACTGTTAACTTACACAAACTGCAAATACCTACTTAGTTTTCTACCTACATCCCCATCTGCCCACCAAATCCATGCCTATCAAAGTGCGTAGGGTGGGTCGCGATTAAAGCAAATCGATTTATAAATCATTAAATCGGTCTGGGTACTTGCCACTTCCTGGCATGGTGGCACGGTGGCACGTGGCATAGTAAGCCACGCTTAAATGAGGGCGATTATAAGCAGTAAAGATTGCCAGTGTAAATATAACTGTGGACATTAAATGCGATTATTAGCATACAATTTAGGTGAAAATTCGGCGACGGATAAGGCCGAGGTTGTTAAAAAGTAAGTGGGAACTATTTTTGTGTGAAGTAATAAAGAAATTCGTTTTGATTGTGAACTTAGAAAATCTTAATGAGACGGAGTCATAATAATATAGAGGAAGGCAGGCCATTGACGCGCAAACTGAAACCATTTCTAGACGTAGCGTAAAAACTGGAAATGTTTGTCGTTCTCAAAAAAATCATAATTATGTTTCATAGAAAAATACAATACCTAGGTACGCGTTTAAAATATATGGAACAGCAATTTTTTTTTTTTTTAATATAACAGACGAAACATTCCTACTTAGGGTTCTTTTACTGGTGGCCTACCATGATCTAACTAAAAACGATTCAAAAACAAGACATTTCAGTTTAGGTTCCTGAACTGCATCGCTTGAGCTGCTCTGTGGACGTCATGGTACCAAACAAGTATGAATGAAACCAAAACTTGCGACTCAGTTTGGGACAACCGCTGTCAGCAGATGGCACGGTCTATACTGAATCGTTAAACTGACGTCATGGTACGAATTAGAAGAACAGTTCAGTTTAGGTCCTAAAATGGATCGCGTTAAGAGCTTGTGGTAGGCCTCCTGAATCCATTGTAAGCGGTTGCGCGTCGATGTCCCTGCAACCCTGTTTTACGCAGAGCAATGCGAGTGTGTGTTTGTTGCCAACAAAAAATGCATAGGATACAGTTATCAGCTACCTATGTCATGCAACAACATGAATCACACTAATATTATAAATGCGAAAGTTTGTGAGTGTGTTTGTATGTTTGTTACTTCTTTACGCATAAACGGCTGGACCAATTTTGATAAAATTTGGTATGGAGGTAGCTGACACCTTGGATTAACACATGGACTTTTTATAGCGATATTCCCACGGGATCGAAACTTATGCGGGTGAAACCGCAGGGCGCTGCTAGTATACATCTAAAGTTAAATGCAAAGTCAAATCATTTATTTCAAATAGGCATATAAAAGGCACTTTTGAACGTCAAAATTAAAATTCCTAGTTGCTATAGGGCTGCTTGAAACCTGTAAAAGGTCCTATTTTTAAGAAAGCTACATAGTAAAACTATAGCTTATTTGCTTCAGTATGTGTAAAGATACAGAATCAGATAACAGTCTCCTATTTTGTAGTCCCAAGCTCACATTTATCCCAAAGCTGCAAACCCAATAATACCAAAGTACACTTTCACATTAAACAATTCGAAATACAAACTCGAAATCCAAATGCATCTTTATTCGGAGGGGTGTTCTGAATAGCAACATTAACTTCAATCCGCGCCAGGTGGGTGCCTGGCAGGATCGATCGCTAATGGTCTGAGCTTCATCGTAAATGGCCCCGACTGCCACCAAGATCATTTTTATTCCTCGTTTTAATTTATGCTGTTTGAGTTTTTCGTTTTTTGAATTGAGTCATTGTTTTAATTTTGTGCGACTGGCTGTCTTTTGTTTGAACTTTGTGATGTCTAGAACTTTCACGGCCCAACTTTATGTCATTGACCTTTATAATTTTTATGGTTGCACGTTTAACGACAGAAAGAAAAATTGGTTTATTTGTTACAGAAATACGTGGGTTTATGACTCATAACCATAATATACCGAATAGATATAAAAGTTTGTTTTTTATATTTCATAAACAATAATCACGATTCAATCAAAATGCTTCATCAAGATAAAAATGGGACCCTAAAGTTAAGTTACAGTTAATCAAAACTTTCTATCTCCCCCTTTCAAAAACTAGAGACAAATTACAGCTATATTTTCCAAAACGTACATAAAAAATAATATCATTCATCAATACAAAACCACGACGAAAAATTGCCAAAACAAAGGTCTATCAACAAAACATGATTCCGTACCATAGCAACCCCCCAACCCAATGAGAACAAAAAGCAATTACCCAACAAATCATCTTTTGACGTTAATGCCAACGCAATATGTTGTTACTCATACCAGCCCTATACATATTTTACAAATTCATTTATATGTTTAGAGGGGGCTGAAGTTCGTGCCTTGGGTAACCCCATTGATTATCAATTAGTTTTGTACTAGCATCATATGCTGTTGCATTATCTACACTATTTATACGGTCCTTTGTTATGTGACGTGCGGTAAAATGAATTATAAAAGCATTTAAATAATTTTAGAACGTATTTTTAGGTGGTTAAGGTAGTCATTAGTTTGTCAAAGGTCCGGAATTAACACGTCCATCTTCGTTACAGATGATTCTTTAATGATTGAGCTTTGAATCGATTTCTAGGGCTCACTCGCTGTGGTTTATTGATTTACTTTTTGATTGTGACTTGCTCTTTTTGCTGTTGTTGAGCGTGTGTTTGTTAACTAATTATCTTGTTATATTTTGGTTAATTGAATCTTATTAAGGACCTATTCTTAAAAAGAAACTTAATTTTTTCTGTGTTGTTTTTTCATGATTCCATGTGTTTAAACTACAATATTCGCTTATTCGTATGGATTTACAGCTTATATTATCATATTTTTATAGTGAATTAGTGATCATATCAATCGAATTTAAGATTTAAACGGGATGTACACGGCGTGATTTAATTTGATTTAAAAGCTCCATTCACACGATGCTAGTTTCTTGCCTGTGTACATAATTATAATTAGCCTATAACGTTCCCACTTCTGGGACACAGACCTCCACTCGGTGAGAGAGAGTGGGAACTGCCACCAAGCGGGCCCAAAGCGGGTTGCTAGATGTCATATGTCTTCGAATTTTGGTCCTAGGACATGCCGATTTCCTCACGTGTTTTCCTTCGCCGTTTTTGAGAGCAATGGTGATAAAATAAATTCCACAAAGTAAAGCGCTGTCTAGGTTCGAACCCATGGCTTACAACTCGTAAGTCGGGGCCATTCTCACTGGGCCATCACTGCTCTTGCCTGCGTGCACACCATAAATTGATGTAACAATAAAAGTTGCACCGTCAAAACAGTGTTTGAAAAGTGCAAATCATTTGTTGTTTCAATTGTACTGTTTGCCATGCCACAGGCAAGAAATTTGAATCGTATGAATGAGCTTCGCTCCTAGCAATAAACTAAATGATTGCCCAAATGTGTTTCTAATATCTTTAATTCAATGAGTATAAATAAAAAGAGTTATTTTTTAATTTCTTCTTGCTAACCTTAAAGTTGTGATGAAGGTGCAATTTATTTGAAAATGAAACAATGGACCGTAAATTTAACCCTTACAATAAAATTCTCATTGTCTATTTCCAGTCGGACATAGTCCACCAGTCCGTTTACGAGCTCGTCCACTCCGAAGACCGGGAGGAGTTGCAGCGTCAGATCCTGTGGAACTCGTTCCTGCCTCCAGAGGTCAGCAACCTGACGCTACAGGACGTCCTAAGGCCGGACAGGGCGCATCTATTGGAAAGGAGCTTCACTGTCAGATTTCGGTGTTTGCTTGATAATACTTCTGGATTCTTGGTGAGCTTTTCTTGTGTTCTTGGTAAAATGTGTTAAATAGAAACCCTCTTTCTATTTTGTTTGATATCGGTTTAAACTGAAAGATTCTACATTAAAATATATTCTAAAAATACTGTTAGTAAAGATTATATGAAACCATCATCCTTGTTGTGACTTTTAAAACTTTCATACATGAAAAGTCATCTGTAAGAATAGAAAATATAAATAGAAATAAGAAATTGAAAATCTATCGCGGGACTTAATTATTAATCTAATCGTTAACTTCATACTTTTATGAAAACAGTGCTAAATGAATCATCACTGTAAACAAACTTAATTAATCATGCAAATTTCTTACTCTTTCCATCCACAGAGACTTGACATCCGAGGCCGCATCAAAGTCCTCCACGGACAGAACAAGAAAACAGAAGAGCCGCCTCTAGCATTATTCGCAATATGTGCGCCCTTCGGACCTCCCAGTCTTCTAGAAATCCCTCAGAAGGAAGTCATGTTCAAGAGCAAACACAAGCTCGACCTGTCTCTAGTCTCTATGGATCAACGGTAAGAAAGCATGCTCATAAGAAATATAATAAAGCTAGAAATACATTATCGCATGTGACTTAAGACTGATGTAGTCTACAATCATGTTGCTGCGTTACTATTTATTATTAATATTACAGATACAGAACCAGTCAGTATTTCCTCCGTCATGACTATAGTACTACTTGTTGCTTCCGATAGCTTAATTTAAGCAGAAGCCTTAAGCTTACACTGATATACACAAAATAAATACATTTTTCTTTGTTCCACAATCACCTCACGCGGTGCTGGTGGCTGACGAGGCACTGATGACTGAGGGATGAAGGCCAAACACTACAGAACTCAGCAGTGACAGGGCTGGCTATATTGTATCCAGCCAGCTTGCATAAACTGATGAAAACACACACTTTCTCTTTTTCCCCAAAACGCTTACTTTAGTAGCTAAAAATAGTAATGTCAACATTGTTATAATACACAACCATAAAGAGAAAAAAATTCCCACGAAGTCTGTAGTAACTTCACATTTAGTGTGACAACATTAATCTATAATTAAAAAGTAAATGCGTATTTAGTCTTTATATGAACTACATACAATACCTCGTTTGATATAATTATTAGTTAAAACTAAAAGCTACCACGAGGTATTGTGAAACGTTAGTTTTAGCAAAAACAGTAACAATAAAAGATCATCAGTGATCAGAAGTATTTTATAAACCATAATAAATTGGTAATTGACACTCGAATACTGCTTGAACAATGGTTGGCTTAATTAATGGGAATGCTGCAAGGTTAGAACAAAAAATAGATTTTTAGACAATGACTTTTTATCTAAGGTTAATAAAATCGTGAGTTCGAACGAATTCTGCCCTGTTGAACTATTATGTTGAATTGATGCCGTAGGAAGCACAAGCTTTTAAATAAATTTAGGAATACTTTAGTGCTTGTTCCCTAGGTTTTCTGCAAGGCATTCTTATAATAATCACATTATTTAATTATTCATGACTATTATACTGTATACCTCTTACTGATATTCAATAGCACCATCTTCTGGCCGTTGTCGAACTGATTTATATTACGATGATGCTATTATACTCAGGGTGGCAGGGACATTGACGCGCAACCTGTTACCATGACTTCAGTATATAATTTTAAACCCCCAGCGCTGAAATTTTTCGACGGTTATAAATAAAAATACTGCTCCATACATGTTGACCGCGTAGGTATTGCACTTTTCGGGTATTTTCTCGTGGTCCTACTATTTTGTCCTACCAGTAGGTCCACGAGGGTATGTTATTGCTGTTGGTCCTACTGAAGTTTAGAAACTAAAATGTACCTCCTGTATAATGAAATTGACTGGATAGGTGAGGGCGTGTCTCAGTTTCAGTCTTCATAAGTACCTACTGCTTTCTTAGTGAGTCAACATCACTTTTAGTACCTACATACCTCTTTTTAAAAATATCGTTGATGACATATTACTTCTTTATAATTTATCTAATAAAAAATTACCGGTTGTTTTATTAACACCATGAATTAATTCTAATTGAGATTTTAGAATGTTATCAAGTACTTCATTATTAAAATATTAATGAAATGTTTTTTTTTTTTTTTTTGTTAATAAACCATTTACTTAATCAATATCGTAATTTGTATCTGTATTATTATCAATGAGAAAAAAAAAATTTCATTTATACCAACATGGGCACTTTGGCATTGGCAACTTGTTATAAAAGCGGATACTGTTTATAAGAAAGGACTAGCTTGTTTTAGTTAGGTATCACAATTTCATGTTTACTACGTGTATTTATACTTATTATGGAAATCGCTTCTTATTTTGAAAAGTCCTAAGTTTTTGCGAACATACAAAATGCTTTCTAAGATATAAAGAGAAGGCAGTATGAAGACTGAAACTGAGACACGCCCCACACCTATCCAGTCAATTCCTATATACAGGAGGTACATTTTAGTTTCAAAACTTCAGTAGGACCAACAGCAATAACATACCCTCGTGGACCTACTGGTAGGACAAAATAGTAGGACCACGAGAAAATACCCCACTTTTCTTATGAAACAGCTAATTTTTTTTTTTGATAACTGTTGAACAATTTCTACGCTAGGGTTCTAGAGTCATGTGCTGCATTAATGGTTACAGTTTGTATAAACACCTTGTACAGGGTGTTCGGCAGAACGTTGAACACACGAATATGGCAGATAGATGGGGTCGTCTGCTACCTACCCAGCCCAAAAAAAATTACTCAGGCCCCATAGTTTTTTTTTAATTTTTTTTTATTAACGAAATTCATGAGTTTTAAAGGCGTATAACTTTATGTAGGATAGACGAAACTGGCAACACTTTGTTTTTGTTTTTGTCTCGACTATTGGTAGATTCATCTAAAATTGTTGTTTGGTGAACCAGACAAAAAGTTATAAGCCATCAAACATTACAAAAAGGGTTAAAACGTGATTTTGAGCTTTACTTTGCATTGCATTAAAAAAAAACTAAAAGTGATTGAAGACTTAGGATTTCATCGAAACATCCTTGGTGTATGGCCTTTCGAACGGTATGTAATTTGTCGAATTAAAAAAAAAAAAATTAAAAAAAAAAAAAAAAATATTATATTTTTTTTTTGTGCTGGGTAGGTAGCAGACGACCCCACCTATCTGCCATTTTCGTGTGTTCAACGTTCTGCCGAACACCCTGTATAAGTGTTTTTAAAACACAATTTTGATCAACGGTTCCTTGTTCCAGGGGTAAGATGCTGCTAGGTTACACAGATGCTGAACTGGCGAATATGGGTGGCTATGATCTTGTACATTACGACGATTTGGCCTATGTCGCAAGTGCACATCAAGAATGTAAGTATTTTTATTTCTAGATTGGTAATACACTTAGGACTTAGTAAAGAAATTAAATGCTATCTTATTTTTTCATTAGACGACACGGTGTTTAGCAAAATCATTCATAAGTAATGAGTCATTTATTCATTCGTTTAACATAGGTACAATAATAATGGTATATAAAGATAATAAAGAGTGTGCTTTGTTATGCCAGAAGATATACAGGGTTATTGGAAAAACATTAACAACCTCTTAAGAGGTAATTGCACTCATGGTCATGAACAACTTTTACTATGGGACCAAACCTGAAATCGCGAAAAAGAAATCTGCTGTTCCCTACATTTATGTTCGTATAACTCCTCAAAATGTAGGGAACAACTGATTTCTTTTTCGCGATTTCAGGTTTGGTCCCATAGTAAAAGTTGTTCATAGTGATGAGTACAATGACCTCTTAAGAGGTTGTTGGTGTTTTTCCAATAACCTTATATAAATGTTTGTAATTAAATAATCAAGCCAGCTGAGTCCTATAATATTTCCTTTTTATTGAAAAAATTTGGTCAAGTTTTATAATCATTATTCCTTATGCAAACATTCCTTATTCTTCAGTCACTGTATTTGTGCAAATAAATTAAACATATCTACTAATTAAACGATTTTTGTTTCAGTATTAAAAACAGGTGCTTCCGGAATGATCGCTTACCGCTTCCAAACAAAGGATGGTCAGTGGCAGTGGCTTCAGACCTCCTCCAGACTAGTCTACAAGAATTCTAAACCTGATTTTGTAATCAGCACACATCGACCGCTCATGTAAGTTAACTATGTTTAATCTTCACATAAGATGAAAAAATCTTATTTTTATTTGTTTATTTATTTTACCATTTATGTACACACATATACATATAAACAGACAAGAAAAAAGCAGAACAGAAAAATAGGTACAAAGGTGATGCTTATTTCATAAGAAATCTCTTCCAGCATACCTGCGATAGGACAAGAAATAGAGAGATGTAGACAGCGTGTAAAGGAGTAAAGGAGACAAAAAAAAATACATAAAATCTAAAAACAATTCACTTAATAAAACTACACAAATAATATGAGAATATACTTACATACATACAAATAAACATACATACTTTTAAAATAAATATAAGGTAATCATAGATAGTGTGTGGTAGTAATCTTGTGACTCTTTTACACGACACAGTAGATTTTCTCAATGTACAGAAGTATTAGTTTCGTAATTTCATAAAACAACATAAATTATTATTCAACATTAATTTTATCAATTTCAGGGAGGAAGAAGGCAGAGACCTACTCGGGAAAAGAACGATGGACTTCAAAGTTAGCTATCTCGACACTGGTCTAACAAGCCTCTACTTCTCAGAGTCGGAACAGCTCTCTGGCTGCGAGACCAACGTCACAACTCCTCCGAGAACAGCCAGGAGATACAAAACACAACTGCGGGACTTCCTATCAACTTGCAGGAATAAGAGAAGAGTTCCCACCACTCCTGCACCACCTCCCGTGGATTACTTAGCAGCGGACGCAGTAGCGGCAGCTTACACGAATTTAAATGGCGCCTACACAGCTCCTTATGGAGAGTACCCTCCAGCTCCAACCTTACACTACGCCCCGCCACCTCTAGACGACAGATTTTTAACAGCAGATAATCTCTTCCATCAATATAAACCTCTATCTTATCATTACACTCCTTACGCGCCGAATGGTTTCCTTGAACCAGCGCCTCCGCCTGGGTACGAAGTGGCGCCAGCGTACCACCGACCACCTTCGAGAGAGTATACCTATGTGGACAGTACTGGGAGGTATATGAGTCCAGTGACTGGACAGGAGAGGAGGTCGCCTTCTGTGGTGCCGGGACCGAGTCCTGCAGGGTCGAGCAACTCGGAGCAGGAGCGGATGCAGCAGCCGCAAACTTCTGAGATGCCGCGCCAGACGGTGCTCATGTGGGGCGCTGGAGGGGCGGCGCAAGAGGTCCCGGTCGAATACTCCCCTCCTCAGGTTTGGCGTTACCATCCATCACACTATCACACCGCTGAAGCCACTCAATGAACTTAACTTTATATTTTTTGACTTCCCGAACCTGATCATTGGAAATTTTGAATTTTTGGACTGGGTGTTCCATCCTATTCGGTTGTATGTCAAAATGCATACGTAGATAATCGTAGATACTTTATAGAAAAATATTGCAATCTTTGTTACCAAGACTTAATTTTCTTATACCTCGCTGAGTGGTGAGACCGAATCGGTCTTTAGGTCTTCTATTAGACTTAAACAGGGTCCTTCCAGTATCTTCTTGTAGATACGTCTTGAATCTTGATGTATATTTATAATTCGAAAATTTTATCCAAATATATTAAAAGATAGTCGATTTGTAGTATAAATGGTACGAATCACGCGACGCAATGTTAGGTTTAGCGATTACTTTGTAAATATTTTTTTTATTTTTTATTGAATAGCTTGCTTTGAGTGAAGGTTTTTCTAAATGTTCATTTTCAAAGTCTTTGATAGGCTTGAGCGAACGAAATTATCTACAGTTTTGTAAAAATTATTTTGTATTTGAATATTCTGACGATTGTTTTGAATGCAATGCCTTGTTTATAAGAGGTTACTAGATGAAAATGTATAATAGTCCTTATTGTTTTTTGATTGCTCTTGGAAATGTCTTGATTATTTGAGTGTGTGGCATTCATCAATTTTATTGTTGCTCTTATTATTTTCCTAAATGCCTTCTAGTTTAATTGTTGCAATAAAATTAATGTCTTCACCATTTACTACTGCATTTTCATCATAGGAATTCTTATAGACTGATGCCAAATCTGAAATTACATTGAATATTACATGTTTATTACTATAACTTGTGTTACTATTATTGCAGGCACTTCACAGTACTTTAAGTTACGCGGCAAGCCTCGTATAAACAAGGTACATATTATTTTATATATCAATTTCGCTCAGTTTCAAATCAAAGCGGAATGTTTATGCAATACATATCATTATATTAAGCACGCAATATTATGATCACATATCACTAAATGATCCAGTCGACCCATTTTTTTATGAGCCTACATGCGAAGTTCAATTGTAAGGAATTGAATGACTGTCAAAATGATGGTCATAATTACTTTCGCTGTTTCCACTTTTCTTTATTTTAAAAGTTACATTATCTAACTATTTTGTTGCAAAAATATTTTTGTAAGTATCTGTCACAATTAAATCTTTTATGAGAAGCAACTACACCTTTATTGCAAGTTTATTGCCTTATGTGGCTTCTGTACACATTATAGCTAATGTTGGACACAATTTCATATCCATTCTCTCATCACTCTCCTGCTCTTATCCCAATTATTTTGGGGTCTGTGCAGAGTCTCTTCTTCATCCATACACTTCTATGAACCGTCATCTCTCAGTGCTCACTTTATTTCTAGCAATCTATCACCTACCATCTTTAATGCTACTTGTTCAAAGACTTCGTTAGCAAAATTTTATGTATTGATATCTGAAGGGCAATTCTTGTAATTTTAAAAACGTTCACAGTCTGATGTCAGTCTCAATCTGTCAAAAGTACCACTAATTTCCCTACATTTTGACGATTTTTTGTCATTTGTTTGACGCCGAGATGAGACTGCGACTAGATTTTGAACGTTTTAAATTACGAGAATTAGCCTTCTGAAATGTGTCCATCATTAGCCCTTTGTTCTTGCTTATGCACTATGTCTTCAAGCATAGGGTCGACTGCTAGCACCGCCGAACCAACGCCACGTAGCATTGTAAATACACTTGCCGTGCCTTTCACTATACCTACTTATATAGTTTTTACTGTACACGCTGAAATTTTGGCGGTTTTAGAAACTCTCTCTTTACGAGAAGTATTATCGATTGATAAAAGACGATTTGAAGTCAAACAAAAATTAGATCGCTTCAATGCAAACTTTTTAACCAGTACTGTCTAGCCTGCAAATGTACAGTCAACAAAAGATACAAGTATGCAGGATCGTCGGATATAGTTGAAATTTAGTAAGAAATCGATGGATATTGTCGACGACTTAGCAACTGAATTTCGACAAACTGTAATAGATACGACAAGATCTTATTTCGACACTATGGAACTCCGACACGTACTGAAATTTAATTTGATAAATGAGCTGTTTGTTTTCTATTAATTAAATAAAATTTTATTCAAGAACATCCATCGGTTTCTTACTAAACGTCAACTATATCCGACGATCCTGCATACTTATCTCTTTTGTTGACAGTACATATTTGCATATCCCAACCGATAGTTACATTCACTAATAAAATTTCCAAAACAAAAACCCCGATTTTTTCTACTATTAAGTCTTACTGTTGGGAGATCAATTTTCTCAAGTAAAATGTTGATGAAGTAATTATTTGTGAAATCATTCAATACGTTTATCCAGCACTGTCACAATCACCACTTCTGAAAATGCTTCTTGTTCTTGGTTAAAGCCACACAATGTTCTAGTTATATTTTATTTTGCTTCTTGATTTTACTACTTGTACAGAGAAAGCACAGTAACTTCTAAAACCACTAAGAATTTCAGCCAGTATTTATTTAAAATTTCATTGTGCTACAGTGACCGACGTTGGTACGGCATCGGTGACCTTGCGTTCAAATGACTCTTCCGCCGTCGACTTAGAATTTAAGATAGCTTAAATTTTGATGGTGTGTTGTGGAAAATACTGGATTTTAGGACAAAAATGGAATTATGGATTAACGTAGAATTAAAGACTTGAGCAGGTAACTCTCATATTACAGATGCGTTCTAATAATGATTTATTTCACTGAAGTTATTAGAAAATCCCATTCATGGCTTTTAGTGAGTCTTATTTTTTAAACGTTTAAACTTCTACTTGAAAAAAACGATGAGAATCAAACTTTTAGCAACACTATCCTCAAGAAATAACACTGTTTTTCAAGTCTCTATAAAGATTTTATTGTTTATGTAAAACATTAGATATGAATTGTATTTTCTGGTAGTAATAAAATTACCTATTTTTGTAATTTTATGCCCAAAATTCAGTGTTATTCACAACAGAAACAGTATCAAAAAAATATTTCGTCTTCTTATTGTATTATAAAAATAGTTTTGTCGATACGGGTCGTTCGACTATAGGTTTTGTATTGTATCGAGTCTTATCGATTTAATCTTCCATTGTGTGACTTTCGTTTCCAATATTTATTAAGATAATAAAAATATTGTAAATTCATATTTTGAAGGCAAATAACGGTTACATATCAAACATTTGGACCACTTATTTTTTTTTCTTTGAATATTGACGGTTTAAAATTATAATTAATAATTATTTGTAACAGAATTATAATTATTTTGAATCGACTTTATTCTGACTTTTTTTGGCGTACGGTCAATTGAATATTGATAATCTATTTAGCCAATTTCTATCAAAATTGAGTCACATTTAAGGTGACAAAATATATGACGTTTCTCATAACTGAACTGTCATAAACACTATGTCACTTATTGCTCATTATTATATTAAACACGAAAATAATACATAATAATACTTTTTGAACCCAAACATGGGTTTCTGAACATTTGTAGTAGCCATTTAGGTACTATAGGTAAAGCTCTACAGAATGGTAAAAGTCCTACCAGACAAAATTTTAAACTTCAATTAGAATTTATATTTTGCATAGCTTTGAATAAAAACTACTGCAAATGGTGTCTTAATGTCCAATTCGGACAAAAAACTGTCAAAACAGACGGCGATACTTAAGTAAATGAAACGTGTGTTCAGCCAACATTTTTCCCATTAATTAAAAATCACCATAATTTTACTCTAATTTATTAATTAAATTGTAAATAAATAACTAGGTTTAGAAGCTTAACCGTGTATTATTGAATTATTCATAATTATTTAAATGGACATAATTATAAATAAGATAAAGTTATCCGAACAATTTCTGTATTTATTTTAGCATATCGTAATACATAATGTAATTAAAAGAAAATCAAATAAATTTTTCATGCCACTGACTAATTTTTTTATTTATTAGATACTCGTACGTTCATACCACTACCCTGCCCGTTTCTTCACTCAAAGAGTTGACACTGGATGATACTGAGCTCATTTTTTACACAGTCAAACCTTCAAATACTGACATCAGCACAAAAAAACCAGCCATGAAACAACCCCTACACTGACTTACACTAACATACATAACTTACTTATCACTTGATTTGATTACTTAGTATAACTATGCAAATGAGAGATGAGCCGATAACAAACTAGGTAAAAAGATATCTCGAAGAAAAAAGACAATTATTTGAAATTGCAGATAAAATGAATAATAATTTAAATTTTTATATTAGAACGTCATCTAAAATTGTATATCATACCCGTTAGCGCCATCTAGTAACAACTTACCGAACTACTGACGTGGTGGTGTTCCACAGAAAGTTCTTAGTTCTCAATGTTATACATAGATGGAGCAGGAGATCACATTGAGAAAATACTGTTAGTTACTTTATTCAATTATTTCGCCCAGTGCCTAACTCTTTGGGGAATACAGGCGAAATGTTAAGGATGTTTTTAATCTTGAAGTCATCAATTTAAGACGCTGATCAATCAAAATAAAGGTTGTACTCATTGGCGCTAGAGGGCGAAAAGTATAGTCACCATTAAAAATACCTACTTGGATTTGTTTAATAGGAGATTAAAATATTTTAAGTAAGAGTATGAACAATATGAATTCATTTCATAGAAACAACGTTAAAACAATTTCCTAAAGTCGGTTTTTTTTTATCCTAACAGTACAGCGTTAGACACCTCTGCGGTTAAAACCTCACCACACACGCACGCACGCTATGCTTGATACAGTTTATAAAACGTCAATAGGTACTTTTATGTGTGTTATGCAATTTCCCTGCTGGGTTCGTTTCCCAAATCGAGCTGTGTTGTTCTGTTTTTCTAATTGGAACTTCTGAGTAGCAGCCTGGTGGCCTACCATGATCTAATTAAAAACGATTCAAAAATAAGATATTTCAGTTTAGGTTCCTAAACTGCATCGCTTGAGCTGCTCTATGGACGTCCTGTCTCTAAAATTTGATATTTGCTTACAGTCCAATTGCGTTCCAGCTTTGTTTCATCTTTGTTAGCACGTGAACTTTACCGCGATACCAAACTCCGCACCGACTGGACTGCTACTGGAACTCAAGCAGAGATGAAACGCGGACGTATTAAACATATTTTAAATTACCGCAATCGGGACCCTGGTACCAAACAAGTATGAATGAAACCAAAACTTGCGACTCAGTTTGGGATAATCGCTGTCAGCAGATGGCACGGCCTAAACTGAATCGTTAAACTGACGTCATGGTACGAATTAGAAGAACAGTTCAGTTTAGGTCCTAAAATGGATCGCGTTAAGAGCTTGTGGTAGGCCTCCTATTCTTTGGATATGCGCCCGGTTGATGGCAATAGGCACACCCCTATTAATAATAAGAATAATTTATTAATAAAGAGAATAATTTATTAGACCGTTGTTCTTGTTACAAACTAAATTTCAAAAATAATAATATTTAGTTATAATTTAAAAGTAGAAATAATAATGAATCTGACCTTAAAATATCGTAAAGAACTGGCCTAAACAAGTAAGCTCTATAGAAAAGTTAGGATTTAATTTTGTTATTTTTAGTATTACGAGTAGATATACATAGATATTATATTTGTATAGCCTATATTATTATGTAAATACTAATAGAAAAGTAAAACTGACAGATGACAATTTAATGGATATGACAAAATATGAAAATCAATAAAAATATCTTAAGATTATTATAAAAGGAGAAATTAACTATAGTATATAACACAGATTTGTATGTAAAAACGATCAAAGATAACTAAAGGTTTGTTTTACAATGGTAACAATGTACAAAATGTGAGTAAATGAGTGTGATAGGATTGTAAAACAGATATAGGTATTGGATTGGACAAAACAATGCTATAGGTGTGGATTTGCTGTAGCAAAATATCACAACAGACAGACACACTTTCGCATTTATAAACTAGTATATATTGAAAAACACTGAAACAATGCAGGCACAAAGATGTCAATCAACAAATACTGAACAATAAAATTAATTCAATTTGAACCGTTGCTTTCAAAGACATTGTTTATAAAGATATCAAATAAACAAAGTTGATGTGAGAGTTGCGCGTGCGTTCATTCTATGTGGAATGTTATAGGGTTGTTGAATCACCCGCACTAATTTTAATTTTTTTTGCGTTTTATTTTTTACTCATAAACATAAACTCACACAGAGGGGCCCGTGGCTAAATAAAAAAACAGCCGCACAGGTCGATCGATCAGGTTAAGCTACGCTTGCCGCGGTTGGTCTGTGGATGGGTGACTATCTCATACTGAGACCCCTCCGTGCCTCGAAAAGCACGTTAAGCCGTTGGTCCCCGCTGCCAGTCGAAGATCTTTGACAGTTGTTACGGATAGTCAGAAGCCCGAAAATCTGACAACCAGTCTTACCTAGGGGTATCGTATTACCCAGTAACTGGGTTGTGAAGGTCAGATAGGCAGTCGATCCATGTAAAATACTGGTATTCAGCTGCATTCGGTTAGACTGGAAGCCGACCCCAACATCGTTGGGAAAAGGCTAGGCAAATGATGAAACATAAACTCACACCTTTTTCCTATGTAAGATTTCTACCTACTCCGTAGAAATCTTACATGTATTTTTTTCTAGAAAAGCACACCTTCTACGGCTTCTATACAGAAGAGAAGATCCTGGATTATTACTTAGCAGGAGAACAGTGTCCACCTGCATATACTGCCATTTCTGATTGTTATACGGTTATGGCCATTTTCCTTTTAACTACGGACTTAACGCATATCAAGAAAATAGTGATTAAGACCATACTGTTGTGATAATAAGAATAAAGGTGAATATAAAACAAAAAAACTATATTATTATGGTAACCAATGGACAGCTGTCAACAAACATACTCCATTTTAAAACCTATGACAGTTTTTAACCCTATACAAAGCAAACTATCGTCCCTAACGAAACATGAGGTCACTCATACGAAACCAAAAGGTAAAAATAAAAATGCGGTTTCATCATCTCTATGGAATTCGTCACAGATGGATACTCGACAGTAATCCGAAGTCGTTCAGCCATTCTTTGACGGGCTTTCGACTCAGACGCATGCAGCGTTTGTATTAGTACTGTCAGCGAAAAGTATCAGTGTTGTGATAATGCAGTTAGCTGACGTTTTGTGTTATATAGTTTTGACGGTGAGTGTACTTTATTTATTTTTCTGTTTAGAAAAAAATAGGTTCCTTATAAGTTTCCTATATTTTTTTTTGTATGCGTTTTTTAATTTAAAAATTATAGACAGCTTAGTATTCTTTTTTTTCCGAACGTTTTGAAAAAAAAAAAGGTTTGAAAACTTATTTAACAATAACTCCATTAATTTTTATTTTCTGGTTAGCAGGTTAGCATACAAGATTTTTTAAGTGAAAAAAAAATCAGCTGTTCCCTACATAATTATGTCCGCGTAACTCGTCAAAATGTAGGGAACAGCTGATTTTTTTTTCGCGATTTCATGTTTGGTCCCATTGTAAAACTTGTTCATAATGATGAGTACAATGACCCCTTATGAGGAAAACGGTGATTAAAATTTCACCCTGCTTATTCCCGAGAATTCTCGACTAGGATTATTTCGTAGAAAATAATTATGTTATTTTCCTGCGTAAATCTAGCATTTATTTATGAAATTTGGAGGGTGTGTTCTTTGTGAAGAGTAGGAGTGGTTTCCTCGGGAACAGCACTTTTTTTCGGGATGAAAGCCTATGTCCCCTATGTCCGTTTCTGTACTTCTGACAATGAATAAGCAAATTTTCAGGATGATCGGTTCAGTGGTTTAGGCGTGAAAAGGTAACAAACAAACTTACTTTCGCATTTATTTATTATAGTTAGGATAGTTCGGATTCGAAAACTACCTTTTGGAATGGGCGACTAGAATCAATTGTTTTTACTATAATTTTTGACGTTCAAAAGTGCCTTTACTGTGCCTAATTGAAATAAATGATTTGACTTTGACTTTGACTTTGACTTTGATTCATTGGACCGACGTAACCCGAGACTGTGATCAATAAATACATCAAATTAATTTGAAAGACTCGTAAATTACTCGATATTCAGCTGAAAAAATATTCTAAAAAGTGAAGATCTAATGCTTCTTGGGTTGTGATAGAAAATATCATACGCGATGATACAATTCAACCAATGTAAGTAGGAACGCGGTGAAATGAGGAACTTTTGTCAATGTATAGTGTGTTTCTTTTAACATGTCCATTTTTGTAAACAAATCCGGTAAGAAAATCTTAAGTTTATGATCTTTGTAAGAAAAACTTACAGTATGAATAAAATTAAAAACTGCTTCGATTTAACCATTTATCTAAACACGTTTATACCTAGATTTTTTTTTTTTAAAACACTATACGCCAGGATAAGTTAATTAACTAATAAGATAAGTTTAGAAAAATACACTTTAAAGAAACATTCACGTGATTGCTTTTGCTTTGACAAGTAACGTCAGTTAAAGGTGTCAATCTAAAGTGGTCGTCGTATTTGTCGTGTTAGCACGATGCGTTTGAGCGATAGATATTATGTGCATCAATAATCGGTATAATTCGATTCTGATATCGATTCGTATCGGTTAATCGGCTTTGTTTGAAGTGGCGAAATCTTGTGGAATATTGGGAGTTGAAAGGGAATCGTTTGGCTCCGTTCAAATTTAAAAAATCAAAATATTTTATTTCACATAAACCTACATGGGCACTTATGAAACGTCAGAAGTTTGGTGCACGGTTCCAATTGGTCGTTTCCTATGGAGAAGAACCAGCAAGAAACTCCACGATTACAATTACAGTGTATGGGAGGAGAATGTAGACCTGTCAACAAGTACCAGGTACCTAATAAAATAGAAAATAGTCCATAAATCTACAGTCTACAAGGCCTATAAACGTTGTCACATTCACAATCCATACTTCCATACTAATATTATAAACGCGAAAGTGTATCTGTCTGTCTGTTACTTCTTCACGCTTAAACCGCTGAACCGATTTAGATGAAATTTGGTATACAGATAGTTTGAGTTTTTATCCCGATATTCCCACGGGATCGACATAATCGGGTGAAACTGCGGGGCGCTGCTAGTTCATACTAATATTATAAATGCGAAAGGGTGTCTGTCTGTTATCTCTTCTCGATTAAACCGCTGAACCGATTTAGATGAAATTTGGTTTAGAGATAGTTTGAGTCCATAGAATAGTTTTTATCCCCATATTCCCACGGTATCGACACTTGAGCGGGTGAAACCGCGGGGCGCTGCTACTATAAGATAAATGAAATAATAAAAATAAAAACTTATTTAAAAACGTTTTCCATGATGGTACCAAATGTACCAATGGTACAGGTACTACTCTGGTACCGGTATCAAACCAAGGCCAATGGTTCAGAGATGTCAGCATAAAGGAAGGGGCCCGCCAGGGCCGAAGCCTGCCGGGGTAGCGGGATCGTCCGAAACATTCCGTACGTTCGTACATTAATGACCTCCCCAAAACCATAGACGGGCCATGTGTACTTTTTGCGGATGATATCTCGATCCTGACTTCATGCCAAACAAATGCTAATTTAAATGATAAACTTACGACTATTCTCGAAAAAACTGTAAACTGGATGAGCGACCATAATCTTGAAATAAATTTTACCAAAACCAAATTAATAACGTTTCACCCCTGGCAGAAACAGCAAATAAATATAGATTTTACATTCAATCAACATAAATTAGAAACAGTTAACAATTTCACTCTCCTAGGTTTAAAAATAGACACTCATATAAACTGGAAAACTCATATACAGACAGTAAAATCAAAAATTTCAAAGTTTTCATATGCTCTCCGCGAAATAAAAAAGACTACAAACCTACAAACCGCACTAGTCACATACTATGCGTATGCCCACGCTTGGTTTAACTATGGCATCATCTTATGGGGAAATAGCACAGACGCTCCCTCCCTATTTACCCTTCAAAAAAAAACTAATACGAATAATTACCAATATAGAACCGACAGATAGTTGTAAGCCTTACTTTCAGAAACACAAGATCCTCACCTTAGTTGGTATTTATATCTTAGAATTGTGTAAACTAGTCCGTAAATATCCAGATTCTTACAGCACACGGGGAGACATACAAACAAAGTATTCATTGCGCCATAAAAATAGACTAAACTTGCCCCCCTCCCGTCTTAAACTACATTCATCTAGTCCATATTCAATGTCAATAAAAATATATAATAAATTACCAGAAGACATAAAACAACAAAATAAAACCAGTATATTTTTAAATAAACTAAAGCAATACCTAATTAAAAAAAGCTATTACACAGTACAAGAATATCTAATGGATAAATTAGATAATAACTAAGAATAACAGACATATTTTAATAAGTAAAATAACAAAAATAAATAATACTATAATACTTAATAATTAAATTACAATAATAACAATGAACAATTATTAAGCGAGTAAAGAAATAAGCAATATTAAATATAATTAAATAAATTAATAGATAGACCATCATATAAAATATTAATAGAATAACTAAATGAATGGAAATATAAATACATAGATAATAGGATATAAAGTAATTTTAATAGATAAATTCAATAATAATTACACATAATTAAGAATAACAGATATGTATATTAATAAATAAAATAACAAAAACAAATTATTTCATAATGCTTAATAATTATAGGTACTAGGTACATTAATAATAATGAACAATATAAAATATAATTAAATAAATAATAAATAAATAGATAGACCTGCATATAAAACATAAATAGAATAAATGAATGAATGGAAATACACAACAAGGAAAGTTAATAAAGCGCTCTTCCTCTCTCTACTTATTTAAAAATTTGCTGTGCCCGACAGGGTCCATAATTGTTTCTATTATTTTTTATTTACCACCTGTAAATGTACATTATGGATGCAATAAACGATTTGAGATTTGAGATTTGAAAGGGTTACCGCTGCCCCGGAACATAAAGGGCTAAGGAAGGAACACGGGTGGGTTTTAGTCAGTAAGAGTCTGACACTCCCTTCCGCTCCACCCAGAGCGGGAGGAGTCATTAGATGATTTCCCATCCAAAAAAAAAAAAAAAAAAAAAGGCCAATGGTTCCCAAAAATATAGGTACCTATTTCAACCCCTGCGTGCAAGTAGCTTTCAACCTTAGGGAGTAAAGGAATTATGAGGTAGACTATACGAGGGAGTCTGAAAGAGGCACCGGTAACTGAAAAGTTGTGTGGAAATCGGTTATTTGGAAATTGTTGTTTGCTGCCATGGCTTATTTTAATTTAATTTAATATTTGAATTGCTTTTTTTTCTCGACTTTTCATTATGGACGCTTTTAACGTTCTGCATCGTTCTCACATGCATAATTTTTAACATGAATTATGTAACCAAGACTTTGTAAACATATAAAGAGTGTCCACATGGAGTTTCTTGCCCGTTCTTCTCCATAGGTACCTACGCTTTGGAATGGGCAACTACTCGTAGCTTCATCTTTCTCTGACCGACCCCTTGACAATTCAAAAGTGCCTGTAATTGGTTTAATTGAAATAAATGCTTTGAGTTTTGAGTTGTCATGGTATGGGTATGTGATACGGAAGAATGAGGAAAATGTCGTGAGGAAAGTTTTGGGTATGAATGTCGATGGCTTTAAGAATAGGGAAAAACCAAAGAAAAGATGGATAGACTGTGTGAATGATGATATGGTTAGAAAGGGGGTGACTACCGAGATGACGACTAATTGAGAAGTATGGAAGAAAAACTCGACTACTGAAAAGGATGAAACAAGGAAGTACCTTCCCGTGGTCGCATGCCGCTGTACTCACATAATTATAAGGCTTATACACGGCTTATAAGTATGTTAGAGGTAGGTAGCAGTGGCGAAGGGTAAATTTTTGACAGAGGTAGCCTGGAGCAAAAAAAATGCCAAAAGAAAATTTCAATGATGAATTGACTATTATAGAGTGGTTATGTTCTGAATTTTCGAAGGGAAGCCGGTGGGAATCGAGTTGTATGGTACCTTCGCCACTGTAGGTAGGTACTTTCTTGTTTCATCCTTTTCAGTAGTCGGGTTTTTAAACTTATTTTTTAGTTAATTATTTTGCGGCTTATTTCAGCAATATTTATATTTTTGAAATGTGGCTAATTAAGCCCTTTGATACCCAACAAGGCACCATACCAAAACATTTATTTTTAAATTCATTACAGAGGGCGCCATATTGAATTTAGTGTGACGTCACATAGCGTATAAACAGCGGACGGTCATAAAGCTTCTAAAGATACCTCATTTGTCAAATTATTATAAGGACTTTTGAAGTTATGAGGGAACAGATGAACATACAAACATAAAACTATAATACTTACCATGATTCAACGTATGTAAGATATTTTCTCATACCAACACAATAATGTAGTCCGAAATGGTAATAAATTCATAAAAACCGTGTCACCATTAGAATTCTACGCAGTTATCACGTTCCAAACCGGTTTCAAGACTTATGAAAGTTTTTTTTTTTATAAAAGACTTGTCTTATTCTGAGATAATTGTTTTAGAAACGTAGATATACCATAAAATAGCTAACGATAAACATAAGCCTATTGGAATGCTGATATACTAGAAAAATAAAAAATAGGTTATTGTCCAGGTAAAATAGTACCTAAGCAGGTTTACAGGTTAACTTCAAGTTGACACGACATTTAATCAAAAATAGTCAAAACTCATAGCCCAAAGTAAAAAAATTGTCACTCTCAAGGTTCTTCAGTTATTGCCCAAAGTGTGGATCACTCTATTTAGACATTTTGCAAAAACGGCTATGAGCTAAATCTCAACAAAAACTTACTCTACTGACTAAATTTATATCTCAAAAATTTGTTAACAAATTGTGCATCCATCACTGCGCCTTGCCAGGTGTACTGCCCAACTCCACTTGAATTCCATAATTCGTTTTCCGATATCGAAAGCCTTCGTACGTCTTCGGATCTCGACGTTTGGAACTCGTTCCCTAAGCCTTATGCTAAGCATGGAACGCTCCATGTCTTTCTGCGCAACTCACACTCACCATCATAAGTAGATACTATTAAATAAACATACCGTCTCTAATTGTCACATAAGAATGCTCATCAATCATCGGTCAACAGTTTATTATTATTTACTTGAATGTTGTGGTCATTAGAGACAACGACATTTTGAACGTCTTTGCTATCTATTAGGATCTAAAGATAATCGTTAACAACTATGCGGTTTTCTCTTTTTATTGTAAGCTGACGAGGCCAGATTTGTAACCGGCTTGTTAAAGTGATATTATTCATTAGGATAAGCTCTTTGAAGCAATGGTATTCGACGGCTTTTATGCCATAAGTATTTTCTATACAGGCAGCCTAAACTCACTCATCATCATCTCATCTTCCTGCTCTTATACCATGTTACTTGGGGTCGGCCGCAGCGTACGTTTTCTTCTTCCATTCTCCCCTGTAAACCGTCACGCTATCATTTACTCCCTTCTCTTTCATATCATTCCTCACACAATCCATCCATATTTTCTTCGGCCTTCCTCTCCTTCTCCATCTATCAACATGTATATTCATCACTCTTTTAGTCACACGCGTTTCGTCCCTTCTCTTCACATGCCAAGCCAAACGATTTCCTTTCAACTTTTCTGTCATTGGCGCCACTTTCAAACTTCGTCTTATATACTCATTTCTTACTTTATCCATTCTCGTCACTCCACACATCCATTTCAACATTCTCATATCCGCTGCATGCAATCTTCAGCCTAAACTCACTATTGTATTCAATAAGTACGGCAGTGATAAAGCTTTGTTTTCAGTGTGGAAAGAGAACCGAACTCAGTATTAAGTTCAAAGAAATGTGCTAGTATATCCTAATTGCTTCTAGATTGTGTATGACCAATGACATCATCTCTTTTTATCATCAAAATAATTATTGTTTTTGCCCATAATTATAACAATTTATTTGTCAGTTAGTACAGACGCTAGCACATCAAACTACTACAAACTGTCAAATTTCTTTAATAGATTTTCAACTTTATCGCTACAGCTTAAGGTTCAATGTTGATTGGAAAATTTTTATATTTTCTGGTACCTTCATGTGCTGGCGTCTGTACATACCTATGTTACTTTCTTTCTATCTGCCTTCATCTTGGTGTTTACTTCCTTCATTCCCATATCTTTCACTCAATCCATCCACTGTTCTTTTAGTCTGCTTCTATTTTTAAAGCCAACCATGATTATATGTTTTCTTAGGTCTACCAGCTGTTAGAGCCATCTGCCGTTACATAACATACACAATCAGCCTATAATGTTCCCACTGCTGGGACACAGGCCTCCTCTTTGTGAGAGGGAGGCATCTGCCATTGGCTACACAATATAACTAGTCATCATCATCATTCCCCTGTCCTTATCCCAATTTATTTGGGGTCGGCACAGCATTATCTTCTTCTTCCATACTTCTATATTAATCGTCATCTTAGTAGCCATAGTCATATAATTAATGATCGTAATAAAGCTATCTCGTCTACATAGTTAGAATCTAGGCTAAGTCATCCGATATGGCAGCTACTCTTGCTAATTTTCACCTTTGCAACATGATACTACAAGAACTAAGAGAAAATTATTAGCACATCGATCCATTTTCATGGTCACGAGAACTAGGTCAGCCGGATTATGTACAGTTAACGAACATGCTACATCTTGATGATGATCATAATATTTGGACAGGCTGGACAGTGACATAATATATGATAAGAAGTAAAAGTATGGCCAGTGAATCATCATTACATATAGGTATATCTAGCAGACATGAAAGTTCCTCTTGTTAAATTGATTGTACAATAGGTAAAGAAAAATCTCATAGAATGAAATCCGATAGGCAGCCCCTAGATTGACGTGTAAAAGTGTTTGTGCAAACCTACTTACAGAAATAAAATCATTTATCATTAGTATTTTGGCATCATCATAATCTCACCTCGACAACCCAATTACTGGGGCATATCGATAACGTTCTGTAGTTTTAACAACCATTAGACTAATAATATCGTTCTTCTGATTTCGAATTCTCGTAAAGTTACGTCTTCACATGTTTTTAAAAGCAATGATAATTTGATTGATAAACCACGGAGGCATAGGATTATTACAGAAAAATTTGTGGGTTATACAATTTCGTTTACATTGCGGGCCACAGTTGCCACCCGCAAAGCAGAAAGTCATGTAGAAACTTAGATTTTTCGCCAATCGGGTCATCAATTTACAACGTACGTACATACAACAAAGAAAATGGCACATAATAATGTCAAATCAAATCACCACTATGATTTCGAAACACTTTTCTATCAACACGGCGTCACCGCAAACACTTTCGATACACGACAACAATATTGTTTTCATTGTCATGCCTGCCATGGCGTTAATTATATAATTCAATCCGATTAGCGTGTCGAGCATTAGGTATTATCTTTGTGTGAAGTAGGTCATGGGTACATCGTATTAATTGTGGCTTATGACGTGCCTACCTGAACTTGCTTAGATCTCACTTTTTTTAAATCCGATGTGACTGGGGCGGGGCACATTACGAAAAAATCGTTTAAATAGGGGATTTTATCACTGAGATCTTCCGATCCTATCTTATAGGCAGTCGAATCCTCGATAGACTCAAATTCAAAGCATTTATTACAAGCACTTTTATATTGTCAAGGGGTCGGTCTGTCAAAAAGATGAAGCTAGTTGCACATTCCAAACTGTTGTGGGTACCTATGGAGAAGAACGGGCAAGAGAATCCACGGACACTCCTTTGAAATCAAAATAATATGGTTACAAAATATTGGTTACATCATTCATGTTGAAATTATGAATGTGCAGAATGTTAAAAGCGTCCGTAATAAAGAGATAGATACATAAAAAACAATTAAAATAAGCCGTAACAGTCGAGGAACGTCAATATGTCACCTCAGTTAAATGTAGCCTAGTCCTCAGGACTAGGGGACCAGGCTCATATTTACAGGGGCCTATGAAATGGTGCCTCATCGAGGCTACAATTTAAAAAAGTACGGTGTTCATCAGTTACTTCCACTTTCGATTAGTGAAATCGAAAGCATTTCACGGTGTTTGCTCTAGGAACACATATTTAGCCTTCGGTTAATTAGCCTAGCTAATGGGACCACCAACCATTAACTATATCACCACCACCACCGCGGAAAACACCACCCTAATGATAGGTCTTGGAAAAAATAACAATGTGAATATGTCTCATCTTCTCCCTGTAGGGGATGATAGGGGGGCGTAAGTGAAGAAGATAAAACAATGGTCTGTTGATAGGTACTTGTGTGGCCTTGTGAAGTTATACGGAGTAGGAAATGCCCGTAATTTCGGCCGGAACAACGAATTTTGTGGCTAGGGAGTAGACCCCCTGACACGTAACTCTTTTTAGGCGTGATATATGAAAGTAATCATTATTTATCTAATTTCAAAAATATACAGTATTGATTACTGCATTTATAACACTCCTGAAACATGTTTTACGATTATCCCTCGGTACGATAATAAATAACAAGAGATTTATAAAAATCTTTCTATTAACAATCAGCGTCAGTTCGTGATACAACTCATATTTGCGCTATGTTAACGCGATTCGTTCGGCTCATCTCGTTTACTTTCGATTTTCGTTCGCGTGTTATTATTGTATTGAATTGTTTGATTTTAGTTGTTTTGTTAGATAACTTTTGATGATATTTTATTCTTAGTATCTGACACAGCATTAAAGTTATTGTTGTAAGTAAAGGTGAAGCAGGATACCGGTTTTAAACACCTTTTAATTTCATTATGGTAGAAAAATAGATACTTCAACAGTATCTATTTTTCTCCATTTGAATTATTTCCATATCTTATGGACTAGGAAAATTGTCTCTTTGTAATTCAAACGGCTACCTGCATGATATCACACAGTTTCAGACTTGGATGAGATTTTTTTGATAAGACTCTGGTGATAAACAATGGATGGATTGGATCGGACCACCCCTAAAGTACCTACCTACCCTTTTTCCGATAAGAAAATAATAATTGAAATCGGTCCACCTAGTAACGAATTATCGCGAAAAATAACTACTTACGTTAAAAAAAATCCCGACAAATGAAAAACCTCCTCCTTTTTGAAGTCAGCTAGAAAGTACCAAAATACGAAATAATACAGGTTACACAAATAACAAATGCTTTTCTAATAATAATCGTCAGTCGGAAGTTAGCCATTTTGAACAATAGATGCTTCCGGTAGTTGTGATAATTTACGAACGATTTATTTTTATGATTATATTATGACATTTTAGTTAATGGACTGTTTAACTATGTCAATGCACATAGAGAACAATACTGTTATTTAGAAGATCTGGTAACCATAATCATCATCTGCCTAGCCTTTTCCTATGTTGGGGTCGACTTCCAGTCTAACCGAATACAGCTGAATACCACATGGTGCGACTACCTATCTGACCTCCACAACCCAGTTACTGGGTAGGTAATACGATACCCCTTGGTAAGACTGATTGTCAGGCTTTCGGGCTTCTGACGACCCGTAACGACTGTCAAAGATCCACGAATGACAGCCGGGACAAATAAAGATGGTCACCCATCCAAGGACCAACCGCGGCAAGCGTAGCTTAACCTGATCGATCGACCCGTGCGGCTGTTATTACTTGGCCACAAGCCCCTCACCTAGTTATCATAATTTATGTCACGCGACGACAATAGAACTCAGTGAGATGTTTAATATTTACAGAAGAAATTGTGTATTCCAGTCAGTGGCCTCTGGCGTTAAATGCTAATAGAAAACTGTTTACCTGACTACGGCAAAGCCAAAGGAGGGTTGTTATTTTAACAGGCTATGTAAGGCGAAACATTACCCTAGCAGGAATCGTTTTTTTCCAAAACTACAAAGCGCACAAATTTTTTATATGGCGCACATTTACAGCAGATTACGCACTAATTATACGTTTCGCTCATCACTCTAGGAGCTACTTTCCTGCTGGGGTAACGTACACGAATTTCACCGGGGCAAGTGCGGGCTGGTAGATATGTCGCAGGCAACTGGTTAAATTAGCCGTTTAGTTAACCGCCTGGCCTTTGGAAGCAGTGCTCGTCCCACTTCGCTCTCTTTGCTCGCACGCGGTTGATCACAGTTCTAACCTAACCTAACCCATTCGGTCGGGGTGCCCTGGCTTAGTTACTGCGACCAATTCGGCTCTCGCGTGATTGGTTACAGTTCCGACCTAAACTATAATATTGAATATCATTCAGGCTGTTAGTTGAACGGCCGCCGTTTAGTTAAAAGGCTAGGCGGTTAACTAAACAGCTAATTAAACCAGTTGACTGCGACAGATACATATATGGCTTGATCATTCATTATCAGCCTTCTATGTCCCACTGCTGGGCAAAGGACTCCTTGCCCTCTTTCCACTTATCCCTATCTATTTGCTGTATGTGGATAATCCTTAAGGAGAGGCTCGACTGCGCCCCGCCATCACCTCCTTGGCCTTGGCCATGTTGCCGTTTGCTGCTGGTTGGGACCCCGTGTCACATAGCTCCTAGCCATAGCTCCTCCAACATGTGACATAGGCATGTGACCAGCCCAGGAGGCCTACCGCAAGCTCTTAACGCGATTCATTTTAGGACCTAAACTGAACTGTTCTTCTAATTCGTACCATAACGTCAGTTTAACGATTCAGTGTAGGCCGTGCCATCTGCTGACAGCGATTATCCCAAACTGAGTCGCAAGTTTTGGTTTCATTCATACTAGTTTGGTACCATGACGTCCACAGAGCAGCTCAAGCGATGCAGTTTAGGAACCTAAACTGAAATGTCTTGTTTTTGAATCGTTTTTAATTAGATCATGGTAGGCCACCTGTTCTATTTAGGCTTGGCAGCTTTATGGCTTAAGCCATCTACAAATTACTAGTTTCTCGCCGATCATTAACAACGTCAACAATTAACGCGAACAGCAGACAACTGACAACTTCATGCGCCATTTCTCATCCAAACATCGAAATACTTTTAACGTAAAGCAACTTAGTAAGAATTTAATTTATTAATTAAAATTCTTTGTTACATTTTTATTAAATAAAATATAGTGATATATTCGTTATGAAATTCCTGACTTGCTAGACAGCTAACAAGCTAGATAGTTTTTATCTAGTAATTAACACGATAATACTAGTTAGTGATAATAAATTACTTTCTCTTCATGAAAGATAAATAACGTAAATAAAGATAAGCAATTAAGTGTGGATACTTAAGAGGAAATGCGGTCGGAGAGACTTTTGAAAAATCCTAAGTCAATAGTCGTAATTCGAGGTTTGGCTCCCTCTATTTCCTCCTTCAATATTGGACCAATTCAAAAGATATTTCATAAACTGAATAAGAAGGATATAATATATACAGTGTCCCTATGTTTTATATGCCGGTTTCCTCACGATGTTTTCCTTCACCGATATTATTTCCTGCATACCTAGTTAATATCCGTTGAGATAGGCCACCGTGACCGAAATCTGTTATGGTCGGGAGGATTATAATCTTACTAACTACTAATCACACTAATATTATAACGGTGAAAGTTTGTGTGTATGTGTGTTTATATGTTTGTTACTTCTTCACGCTCAAACGGCTGGAGCAATTTTGATAAAATTTTGTATGGAAGTAGCTGACACCCTGGATTAACATATAGGCTACTTTTTATCCCGATATTCCCACGGGATCAAAACTTATGCGGGTGAAACCGCGGGGCGCAGTTACTAACATTATAAACGCGAAAGTTTGTGAGGATGGATGGATGTTTGTTACTCTTTCACGCAAAAACTACGGAATGGATTTTGATGAAACTGTACAGTAATATAGCTTATACATTAGAATAACACATAGGATACTTTATATCCCGATATTCCTACGAGATCAATACTTATGCGGGTGAAACCGTGGGGCGCTGCTAGTGTCATATAATAAGAAGTTAGTTGGAATGCAGTATTAACACGCAAGTAAAAGTGCATAAGAAAACAAGTAGCAACGCTTTTAACTTGACCAACCCGTTATCCTCTGTTTACGTTCAAAACAAGAAGATATCAAGTTTTTCCGTCATTCAATGAGAATGAATGAAGGAAAACATGTACAGACGCCAGCACATCAACCTACCCGAAACTGTCAGGTTTTCCCAATCAACTTTGAACCTTTTACTTTAGCAATAAAGTTGAAAATCAATTAATTTGACAGCTTGTAGTAGCGTGATGTGCTGGCGTCTGTACATTTTCTTTTGCAGTAACAAATTAACTATATATCCATCAACACAGACCACCGCAGTGCTACTGCTACTCCCACTATAAATACACACATCAAAAGTGTCTAGGGATCAAGCGTTTTTATGCGGATTTCTTGAGATTGAGATGTGGCTTTGTAATAAATTTATGATTTTATAAATTTATATGGATCCTTTTTGGTGCATTTCATAATTTGAATCAGGAACTGTGAATCAAATTCGAGTAAAAGATGAAAATCAGCTGTCAATATTTTCCCTATAAAAACATACAACGCATTGAAGACATTATTAGTGCTACTGTTTCCCTACTACTGATTAAAACCAACGTTATTATGGAGCGGCGACGTCATTTAAGCAGGGAAGAAATGCTCAGAGCCGTGGGAATGATAGAAGCTGGTTCCCGGCAACGTACTGTGGCTTTAGCTCTGAATACAAGTCAGAGTGTTATCAGTCGACTTTGGACACGTTACCGAAGCACTGGTACCGTGGCTGAGCGCCATGGAGGACGGTATCGCTGCACCACACGGAGACAAGACCGATACATTCAAATCTTAACTCGAAGAGCTCCAACAATAACCGCCATGATGTTAGCCGTGAGGCTTCATCACTCTTCAGGGAACTTAATTAGCGACCAAACAGTCAGAAACCGCTTGCATGAAGTGAACCTTCATTCCCGAAGACCGCTACGGGTACCACCTATAGCAATGCACAATCGTAGGATTCGATATCAATGGGCTCTTGAACACAGAAATTGGGCAGAAGAACAATGGCGTTTCGTGTGCTTTTCTGATGAGTCTCGTTTTGGTATGAGACCGGATACAAGACGTATACGACACTGGAGAACCCCTGGACGCCAACAGCGATTAAAATCCTGCCAGGAAGTCCATCCTTATAGTGGTGGAACCATCATGGTATGGGCGGGTATTTGGATCGGCGGAAGAACTGAGTTGATTTGGATCAGAGGCAACCTCAACGCTCAAATTTATGCTGAGACGATTGTATCAGACGTCATCGTTCCTCTACAAGTGCAAATCGGTCCCTTATTTCAGTTAATGCATGATAATGCACGACCGCACACCGCAAGAGTTGTAAGACAGACTCTCGCCGCAGCTAACATCAATGTCCTGCCCTGGCCTGCTCAGTCGCCAGACTTGAACCCGATTGAGCATGCATGGGATATGCTACAGAGAAGAGCTCTGCCGAATATGGAGGGTATCCAGTCGCAAGAAGACCTTTTTTTGTTGTTGCAACGAACATGGGCTGCCATTCCACAGCGTGATTTGGATGAACTCATTTTGAGTATGCCAAACCGATGTTCTTGTGTTGTTAGTGTTCGCGGTAGAAACACGGATTATTAATTGTTTAAGTTACCCAATAAAATTTTAAAGAAAACTGTTATTTCAGTCTTTTTTTCGAACTTTTGTGTTAGTGGTTCAAATGTCAAAAATCCCTTTATTAGGAAAATGGCAAATTTCTTTATTAATGCAAAGGTGACTTGGTTTATCGTTACTGTGACAAACGAAAACACTTTATTTGATGAATCCTTAAAGAAAATTTTAATTAATATCAATCAGGAGAAAAGTTATTGCAAAAATATATGTTGATCCCTAGACACTTTTGATGTGTGTATGTAGATATGAGAAAAATAATAGGCTCCTTTATATTATCACAACCACTGTAGTAAGATTTTCACATTACAGCAATTCATATTTTGTGGACCATTTTACGAATCTCCATACAAAACTGTCAAACAGACGAATTGCGTGATATGAAATTGTACGCAAATAATATTATGAATTGTCAGTTTCTGACCATTTTACGACTTTTGTTATGATTCATAATGTTATCCTTTTATGATTCTGCCAAAGTGGCCTTTTTTAGGCCCCCAGTACACTCGAGTAGCGCGTACCGTCACGAGAAAAGACTTGTTTACGTAGAAAATAGATAGCCTTAGAATTAATCTGCGATTTAATATTCTCTCAGTCTCGTAAATAACTTGCGGTTTTTTACAATGTCAATGAACTTTAGAGATCGTTCATTTCCGTCTCGTGAACGGAAACTTATCTCCTTCTTAGGAAGATCGCACAATGCGTTCGAGGAAATAAATAAAAAAGTTTTTTTTTTCTACGAAGAAGGCAATCGTCAAGAGTCGTCATTTGGAAGTTATGAATTGTCACATTGTTGCTTTTAATTTGTTAATGTTTTAAAAAAAATAACTACCTGTCCACATTCTATCGCCATTAACAAACGGCTCAGGAGTAGATTTATCGGCACATTATCTGAGCACGCACTAGAAAGTGACGCGAGCGCATCTTCTCTTCATACTTTCATGTATTATATTTGTATACGGTAGTATTCGACCTTAGGGATCAAGATTAGCATAGAGAGAACTGCCTAAAGACAATATATGACTGACAATAAGATGGGACATCGTTTGTATGCAAATTTTTATGTAATACGTGGTATAGTTTTGAATTGTGGAAAAGGTTTAGAAAATATTGTCGTGTGCAAAAGTTGCTAGCATTACTTACAAGTAGTACGTGTGTGTTTAGAATATGATTCTAATCGATTTCTCATTTTAATTACGAGTATAAGAATGATACCCATAAATGATACGCACATGAAAACAACTGGCAAACTTTTTTGAAGTGAAAACTTCTTTAGCGGCGTTGTACACTTTTTTTGTAATGGGTAAAAAATGTTAAACTCGCGTCAGGACACGTGACCTGATCGAAAATTCGTAAGACGGATGGAGAGTAGACAGCCGGCGCGGCGTAGGAGTATCCCCCTCTCTTTCTACGGCGCGACGAAAATGTATATCCGACACCGCTTCGGATGTGTTCGGCTGTCCTCGAGATGTACTCGGTTTTAATGTACATCCGATATGTCAGTGAATGATGGCAAAGTATTCTGTTTGTGTTTTGTTTTCACTTCTGTTGGCACTCCTGGAGTGCCACTGTTTTTTTTCTAGAGGTGACCTTTGACAAGCAGACCGAAATATACAGACGTCGCATCGTAGGTTTCTTGTGGGCAGCCTTTGGGTGAACAGTGTGAGGAAACCGGCATGTCCTAGAATGAATCATTGGAAGACATGTGACATCCACCAACCCCCAATGGACCCGTGTGGTGGATTATGGCCCACTCCCTCTCACAGAGAGGAGGCCTGTGTCTCAGTAGTAGGAAGATTATAGGCTGATTATACGTACCCTAAGTACAGAATCCCTTAAAAATACCCATAATTACGCAGTGCATGCTATATCAAACTTGATCACTTAATCCTGTCGTCTGTAACGAGAGATCAATATGTACTAACCAGCGCAAACGCATACTTTCTTAAATCATTACCGTCACGTGAAAACTAGCATTCTACCACCATATTGGGGCTGGTCGCAATAATGTAGCAAAAACTAAGGTAAAAACATTGATATACGACTGCTAAGTAGACGTTTTACATGAAAAATATACTCGTACTTATTATTGCGCTTAGTGCGGTGCCAGCGGCAGATCAGAAAAGTAATTGCAAATTCAACAATATTCATTGCGTTATTTACATTGTCGGACGAATTTTTCAAACACGTTATTTACATTGTCTGACAAATTTTTCAAATACGTTATTTACATTTTCTGACGAATTTTTCAAATACGTTATAATTACATTTTCTGACGAATTTTTCAAACACATAAAGCAATATGATTACAGCTTTTGCTGAGGTTCGATTCGTTCACGAAAAAAAGATTTAGTCTCAAAATAGTATGAGTTGTTATAGATAGTAGTGTGCATGGAGAAATTTATGTGGACGCACGCGGCACCCATTAGAAATAAGTAATATGAAAACCTTCATTCAATACTAAACTCCACGTTATTTCAATTTCAGATAACAGTTACAGCATCATGCGCCAGAATAGAAGACCAAGAGAAAGAAGTAGAAGAACCACGAGATGGCAGAAAAATAAGAAGAGAAGCAACTTTGATAATGGACTTTAATGATAACCAGGATAAAATATTCCAAAAACCTAAAGTTATTTACAGGAGAATATCGATGGCAAGATATGTAAGCCCAAATGTGAAATATGGATCTGTAAACTCAAAATATGGATCACCAAGGCCAAAAAGCAGGCCTCGGAAAGCGGACAGGAAACCTGGAAAGAAGGGCCGCCGCACAGGGAAGCCGAGAACGACATCTCCGAAATATGGACCTCCCAAGCCTAAACATAACACTTATTCAAAGAAAAAGCTATCAAAAAATAAACCAGAATACGGTGTTCCTAAGTATAGACTTAAAAACAGACCAGGTTTCGGACATGTTGTGAAAATGGCACATTACTCCTTTTCTGCCCCTGATAAATCAGGCTTTGGTGAGCCACCGGCACATATATTAGAACACCAGAACCACAAACAAAGTTATGGCGAGCCACCCGTGGACTCTTACGGTGCACCACTAAAACCGACCATAAAAGACGTGTTCCCAACATCCCACAGCTTCCAAGATTCCTCACCACATGACGACATCCACGACTACAAGAAGCAGGAGCAACAATGGAACCATAACTATGCTAACTCTGACTCCAGTTACGCTTTCACAAAGAAAGAACCATCTTACTCCAACTACGTGACACCAACTGCTATAAATAGCAACATAGACTCTTTAGATCCAGTTGAAATAGAACAGAAAATAAAGGACAATAAATTTTTCACCCGGGAAAAAAGACCGTTCTATTTCGGAGACTCTAAAGTCATAAACAGGCCGTGGAAACCAAGCAAACAGAATGAGTTTAATGATGAAATAATCGTGGGTGGACAATATGCCGAGCCTCCAGCGAGATATGTTCCGAAAATCCATCAGAATTCGCCGATGTATGACGATGATGAAGACAAGGACGTATTGTCTGGGCTTCAAAGCTACGTAGATACTGATAACGCGCTATCAGCGAGTAACTCTCCTTACTTGAATTACAAGCACGGTAACATGGCTTTCAGCCCACAGAACCTAAACGATGCATTTAGTATATAACAGTAGACAAATATTATTAAGAGAAGCGTTCTATTCTTTTAATTAGACATAGAAAAACGAGAATGGGCGTATTTGCGAAGTGTAAGAAGAGAAAAGTATGTGTGATATTTTTACGTGTGAAAATTCAAAATATGATTGTTGACGGATTGAAACAGCAAATTAATTATTGTTGAAAAAAAATCAAATCATCTGTCAACAAACATTTGCTTTTCGGATGACCACGACATGAGTCGCAAGGTCCATCTTACGAACGACTGATGGACGTGTCGTCAGGAAGAGAGTGAAGTCAGGAAACCTGATTGTCGAGAAGATTGAGACGCTTCGTCATTCTGCCGTTATATAGCCATTTTATAAAACGACTTAAGCTTTGGTTTTCTAGGAAAGCGATACCGCCATAATATAGCGGCGGTCATGAAAATCTATCATTTACACAAGTATTTGACATTAAGTCACACCCCGCTGCCTAAAAATATAAATCGCTAGATTTGCTCTTACCGTACTTAGTCACGCGAAAAAGTGTCCATACTGATGAAAGTGAGCTCACACATTTTTAAATAGCGTTTCTATGACAATCAAGTAAAGTTTCTGCGTCATTGTGTGTCAAAACGAAACAGAAACGCGACTATCTTTTGACGCGATAGGGCGAAACTAACGATTTAAATCTTTGACACGATAGTAAATTTTCTTAACAATCAAGTTTCTTGACTTTCCATTTCGGATCGATTGACTCTGTCATTTTTGATCACTCTCCTTCAACAACCGTTAGGGACTATTATTTTATTTTTTTAAGTAAAAGTATTGTTTTTCAAATTTCGACAGGTGACCGGTTTGACGAACGTACACTTTTTAGAGATAAATAATAAGTAAATTATAAGTTAATGGATAGTTCACTATCATTCATAGTTTTTCAACTGAGCATAGGAGTTAAACTGTATACCAAAAACATTTTCAACGCCAAATATCTTTATCCGAGGAATAACTTGAATGTTTGCCAATTTTACCATACAAAACTGTTAGATGACAATTTTATTTCATGGATAAGAGATATCTGACGCCAGAAAAAACAGCCCTTAGGGTTTTATTTTAACAGAAAATCGTCAAAAACTGAGTTTTCATAGTCGTCAGATTTATGGAAAGCCCACAATTTCTTCATCAGATTTGCCTATTTAAGTCATTATGGGTTAGGCCACCACCCGATTATGCCAAAATCAACGCCTCTGAAGATCATTTTATTTTTTGACCTTTTTTGAAATCTGAAAGTGTACTCCTGACCACGGAGCTCCTATCAGAAACTTATTAAATATTATTTTCGGTGTTCTCTCCTCATGCCACACCTACTCGGCTATCAACTTTTCGCCCTGAATATGCTTGCTCAAAATCCCTCTGGGCTTCCCCTACCGTCATATTGTATGTTGATCTAAGTATGATTGGCGACTATAACAAATAAGTATTTAGAGAATTATTTATAACTAGCTGCGCCCCGCGGTTTCACCCGCATAAATGTCGATCCCGTGGGAATATCGGGATAAAAGTAGCCTTTATGTTAATCCAGGGTGTCAGCTACCTCCATACAAAATTTCATCAAAATTGGTCGAGCCGTTTGAGCGTGAAGAAGTAACAAACATATAAACACACACACACACACACAAACTTTCGCCTTTATAATATTAGTGTGATAACTATATTAATCAATACAACTCAGAGTTCATATAATTACCTATTGAATGGCTTTTTCATGAAATCACGACATTTTAGGCCAATTCTAACATATGGAGTTGTATTGCTTATTCTAAAGATTATAATTCTGTAAAAACATATTTGTTTCGATCAAGACTCATAATTATAATAATATTAATCACCATAAAACCTAAGACTGACCTGCAAATTGCAACAACGTAAGAAAATTTGAATTTTGCCGCATCGTCTTAAGACTAGGATTCATTAATTTGAATGAATTAAGTTTGTCCGTACGACCAGTCGTCCGACCAATTTTGTTAGTCGTGCAACAAGTCGTGGTCGTGACCGCGTAGTACGCAAGATCCTTTATTACTATAAAGTCGCGCGGCCGCTTCTATCTGTGTATTCGGATGAGGCTTCGAAACCACTGGATAGGATTTTACTGCAGTTTTCTATATTAAAAAGAAAAAAAACTCGATAAAACTTTTGTACTACTCAATAAATAAAATGATATTTAAACCGAACGAAGCCTGGTCGCTAGAAGACTATAATGAAATCATTAACGAAAATATATAAAACACATACCCAAATAAGTTGGTCCATTCTTCTTAGGCTGAAATCTATAAGATGAAATCTATAGAGCGAACTTTGACGTTACTTAAGCTAAGTACAGGAAAACCAGATAAGGTTTGCGCTTCATTAATTTTCCTGTTCTGAGTTAGCGCACGAACGTCGCACCACAAGGTATCAGTACTGCCGCGCTTTATAGTAGAGCACCTATTACGAGTATTGCACGTTTGTATTTTTAACCGACTTCAAAAAAGGAGGTTCTGTATTATTCTCTCTGTTAGATTATCTACTCAAGAGATTGTCATCTGTCATTCAAAATTTTTGAAAAAATTATTTGAAATTGTTTTAATTTATAATTATGTAATCATGGTAATGCTAAAACCTAATAATAGGCAATTACTACCATAGTTGTAATAACTCTATATTAGATCCCATCATCGCGCGTTCTTGTATTTCCGGAGATAGACGATGGTTACAGAAATGCATATTTTTTTGGGATGTCTTTCCAGTATAAAATGAACCTTATCTGTACGCGTAAGTTCTTAATTGTACAAAACGCTGAGGAATGTACACATAAAATCAATACAAATAAGGTTCATTTTTGCTGCTGTACTTAGTTTGAGTATAGTCTCAAAGCCATTTGGCCACCGCCACCGTCAACGGAACGTCAATAAGAACAAGATGACGCCGAAGTAGCAACACAATATTTACTGTGGTCGCGTGTCCACTTCACGCACGACCGTGCCGGACGCCGAGATCCCGGCCCCCGAATGTTTGAGTAGTTCGGCGCGACCGTTAGAACTCGGCCCGAGATTGTGACGGACCAATGTCCTGGCAACAGAAAACACGTTTGATGTCGTCAACACACTGCTATAACATACTGAACCGACAAGGTCGGTCGCGGTGGACAAGCAATCACCGTCAACGGGACGACACGTTCAAATAATCTCGTTTCTCGTTGATGTCCCGTAGATGGCCCAAGCAGCCCAGTATCATCTCTTTTACTTATGTACAACCAGCTAGATTATAACTTACTATTCCACCGTATTACCTAAGTTCAGTCTTCTAGTTACGATAAGTTTTGTAGATAAGAGAGCAGAATGGGAGAAGGGTAGGAATGGGTAAATCCAAGGTTAGACTAGTTATTTAAGTGGCAATATCTGTTACGATATAAATAATTATATTTAATTAAATTATATTTTTAAATTACAGAGCGTTTTAATAAACACTTTCAACCACAATGCATATACAGGGTCCCATTGAAATAGGTGGACAAATTTTAACACAGCGCTCAGCTCAGTACGTCTAACCAAAGATATCCAAGCAAAAAAATTATTTTGACCTAAAATAAGAAAATTGCCGGCACATTAGTGTATTTTCGTTAGCTGATTATTTTTCTTGTAAGTAGGTATCAAATTTTTTTTTTTATATTGCATAACGTAGTTGAAAAACTATATTTTTGAAATATTAATTGCAAGAAGTATTTTACAATCTAAAATATATATATACATATTATATACAAGTGTATAAAAAAAAAGGAAAAAAAAAAAAGACAAGAGCTCATAGGGCATCAAAAAATTCGTCCGCATCGCTGTCAATGGGATAAGTGCCCAAAAGGCTGGCAGCATTACCACGTTGGATGGCAATGCTTATTCTTTGAGCTAAAAATAGGCCAGCCCTCTGGTCACGTGTAGAGTCAACCAATCGCTTGGCGATGTCTCGAAACATTCGATGAGCACTCGGGCCCCAAGGCCCTAGAGTTTCAACCCCAAACGGCTCAAACATATAACTCCCAAAAAGGTAAAGATTGTACAATCTTACGTTTAGTTTGATACTTCAAACGATTTTAGTACCTAATGTCTCGATAGATGGCGTTGTTCATTTACCACTCTCCGCTGAATCGCGGTGTTAAGATTCTCCCGAGAAACATGACCTCTTCGTGTACATTAAAATAAATTGTCTTCGTATAGTAAACATTGGCTTTTTATTCATGGTATGGCCGCGCTGGCAGACTAGTGTTTTGTATTTATTTAACTTCTGACAGCAGCAACTTAACAACAACCTAAAGGTCATCGCACACGTATCAAATTGGAAAAGGATCGGCACCGTATCGTCTTTCGCTTCGCCGTCAAACAGGCGTCAACCTAACGTAAGCACGTAACCAAAGCGGATCAGAAGCTCCGATACGTCGACTCGGCTACGGCTAGGCGACGCCGCGCTTACGGCTCGCCGACCACTGGTTGATGGTGCAGCAGGCAGGCCGGAGGGATGAGACGGGCAAGGCTGCACGGAGAGACGTAAGCGCGGGGACGACGAGCCGTAACGCACCGCACCGCGAATCGTGAGCTTGTCCCGAGACGAGGCGATTATGTTACGATTCCGATTAGTGTGCGTTGCAGTAGGGAGTTTCATACAAAAATACTGAACGGCTCGAGTTGATACGGTGACGATCCCTTTCCGGTTTGATACGTGTGCTATGGACCTTTATCATGACAATAAGGATCACTGTTTTTGACAGACTTATCAGCGGCAGCAATCTGACAGCAACCTTAAAGCCTGTGCACACCACGTTTTTTAAACGCGCCGTCGACGCGCGTTTTGGAAACGCGCGTCGTCTTCGTAATCGTTTGTCCGAGAGCACCCTACACCATAGGCCTAGTTGGATAAACGGAATTTACGGCTACATTGTGATTGCAGGCGGTATCTCAGACATGGGATTCCGCGGATTCACCATAAGGTAGATTTTTTAGGGCGATTAAACAGAATTACCCGTCTTTACAGTCCTTTTATAGTAATTTTACCTCTGACAACTGCAACCTAACAACAACCTAAGGCTACGTTTCCACTATAAATGTGCGAGGATGCGTAGCGACCGGGATGTGTGTGAAAAAAACCAATAAAATCGGTGTACGTTACCCTAGCAAGAAAGTAGCTCCTAGAGTGATATGGGTGGAACGAATAATTAGTGCGTAATCTGCTGTAAATGTGCGCCAAATAAAAAATTTGTGCGCTTTGTCGTTTTGGAAAAAAAACGGAAAAAACGATTCCTGCTAGGGTAACGTTTTTCCAGCAGGAAAATTCTAAACGAATGATCGGAGAGAGAAATATTGTGCATGGGCAGAGAGCTTATATTTGTGCAAAAATGTGCGCTGAAAATATAATTTGTGCGTCTTCAGGTTTTCGAGATATCGAGTTTCCTGCTGGAGTGACGTTTTGCAGAATCGTGTATCTCTAAAACTATTGTATGTGCGCCTGTAGAATAAACATACACGAGTAGCCCTTAATTTGTGCGTATTTGTGACAGAATTAGATTCAAGAAAATATTTATAATTTTCAAGTAATCGCGCTTTTTTGAAAACGCGAAAACATGTCACAGCGCCTAAACGAGAAAACGTATAAGATCGCTGAAAACTGTGTTCGGTCCTTCTTGATGCTAATAATAACCATAACAAGTTTCAAAAGTGTACGTGCATGCTTTATTGAATAATATTGCCTAAAGTCAAAACGACGGGGTCGTAACTTTGACGGCAAAACACAAGAAATCGGCTCAACCCAAGATGTGTAGCTTAAACCAAAAATTAGTGCGTCTAGTCAAGAATATATAGTGAAAATATTCAGCTTGGAATGTTTCGCATTCAGTAGATATAAGCAAAAAACATAATAACATGTAAACAACGGCTGGTTATCCGACCAAATTCGAATGACCACAAAAAAGCGACGGATTCATACATAACGATGGTCTTCTTCGAGTCACGTGTCGATCGTATAGCATATTTACTTTACTAGTAATATAATATTATTAAGTTTAAAAAGCAAGAAATAAAAGTTAATTTAAAAAAACCCCGACTGAAACAAAAACCTCTAAAAACTAAAAAATAATATATTATTGGCCCTTTAAGTTTAATATAAGTTGCAGGAAATATTTTGATCCAAACCCAGCAATAATGAATGGATGCTATTGTAGAAAACATAGCTGCTGTTAACTTCCAATTTTCATTAGCCGTCCCCCGACGTGAGGAAGCTTGGATCAAAATATTTCCATATCGATGACATTCTTAACTTTACTCACGAACCGGTTGACACGTGTTGTGCCTGAGTACACTGAAGTAGAAAAGAAGTAAAAAAATAAACTTGTTATTAGATTATATTCTACTAGCTTGCGTGACTTTGCACATGATTAAGTCATCATCTGCCTAGCCTTTTCCCAACTATGTTGGGGTCGGCTTCCAGTCTAACCAGATGCAGCCGAATACCAGTATTTTACATGGAGCGACTGCCTATCTGACCTCCACAACCCAGTTACTGGGTAATACGATACCCCTTGGTAAGACTGGTTGTCAGGCTTTCGGGCCTCTGACTACTCGTAACTACTGTCAAAGATCCACGAGTGACAGCCGGGACCAACGGCTTAACGTGCTTTCCGAGGCACGGAGGGGTCTCAGTATGTAAAGATGGTCACCCATCCACAGACCAACCGCGGCAAGCGTCCCTTAACCTGATCGATCGACCTGTGCGGCTGTTATTATTTAGCCACGGACCCCTCTCCTCTCCGCACATGATTAAGTAAGTACATTATAAAAAGTAGCCTATGTGCTATTCCAAGGAATAAGCTATCTTCTTCATTCCAGCTTTCATTAAAATACATACAGCAGATAACATATTATGTATTGTGATGGAGCGTCAGCTCAAATCTAACATTAAAAAATAATATATATTGGCCCTTTAAGTTTAATATAAGTTGCAGGAAATATTTTGATCCAAGCTTCCTCACGTCGGGGGACGGCTAATGAAAATTGGAAGTTAACAGCAGCTATGTTTTCTACAATAGCATGCATTCATTATTGCTGGGTTTAAACCCCATCTGTTTGGCGTTTTCATTAGCGACGGCTAATGAAAACGCCAAACAGATGAGGTGACCCCGACGTGAGGACGCTTGGATCAAAATATTTCCTGCAACTTATATTAAACTTAAAGGGCCAATAATATATTATTTTTTAGTTTTTAGAGGTTTTTGTTTGAGTCGGGGTTTTTTTTAAATTAACTTTTATTTCTTGCTTTTTAAACTTAATAATATTATATTACTAGTAAAGTAAATATGCTATACGATCGACACGTGACTCGCCGAAATCTGCAAAGCTGAATCTCCCTCAAAACTAGGTCATATAATTGCAAACAAATGTTTGAACGCAACTGTACGGACAACAGCTTAGGTTTAATACGACCAATAAAGAAGACCATCGATATGTATGAATCCGTCGCTTTTTTGTGGTCATTCGAATTTGGTCGGATAACCAGCCGTTGTTTACATGTTATGTTTTTTGCTTATATCTACTGAATTCGAAACATTCCAAGCTGAATATTTTAACTATATATTCTTGACTAGACGCACTAATTTTTGGTTTAAACTACACATCTTGGGTTGAGCCGATTTCTTGTATTTTGCCGTCAAAGTTACGACCCCGTCGTTTTGACTTTAGGCAATATTATTCAATAAAGCATGCACGTACACTTTTGAAACTTGTTATGGTTATTATTAGCATCAAGAAGGACCGAACACAGTTTTCAGCGATCTTATACGTTATCTCGTTTAGGCGCTGTGACATGTTTTCGCGTTTTCAAAAAAGCGAGATTACTTGAAAATTATAAATATTTTCTTGAATCTAATTCTGTCACAAATACGCACAAATTAAAGGCTACTCGTGTATGTTTATTCTACAGGCGCACATACAATAGTTTTAGAGATACACGATTCTGCAAAACGTCACTCCAGCAGGAAACTCAATATCTCGAAAACCTGAAGACGCACAAATTATATTTTCAGCGCACATTTTTGCACAAATATAAGCTCTCTGCCCATGCACAATATTTCTCTCTCCGATCATTCGTTTAGAATTTTCCTGCTGGAAAAACGTTACCCTAGCAGGAATCGTTTTTTCCGTTTTTTTCCAAAACGACAAAGCGCACAAATTTTTTATTTGGCGCACATTTACAGCAGATTACGCACTAATTATAAGTTCCACTCATATCACTCTAGGAGCTACTTTCCTGCTAGGGTAACGTACACATAAAATCGCGATGCAAAGCGATGTTATTGGGTAGTTTTACACACACATTCCTCGCTCATCTCTGGTGGAAAAGCAGCCTTATTGTATCGAAAATATAGATTACTGTGATTTTGACAGTGATGCATTAAATGACAGGTGTGTTGAACTTCTTGAATGCTGGCAGCGAAGGGGTGGACTCGTTGATGTTCACGGGGCTTATTTAATGATACTCCACGTCCAATACAATAGGTTTAATGAAATAATGACTTTACATAATGGTGAGTTTAAAGTATCGACACACAACTATAACGACCGGGTGTCGTCGACTAACCGCACCGCGCCCGGCGCGCACCCCGCGCACCGCGCGCGCGCTTCTGCTGCCGCCTGCGCGTCGACTCGCCTCCCGCGCCGCGCCGTGCCGTATGCGTGTGTGTGTGGAGCCCTTGAGCACGCACACATGCAAGGCGTCAACAAGGTGTGTAAGTGTTGTGATTTTTTTAGTGTCCTATGTTCTGTCCATAAATCAAACTAGATCATGTCATTGTAATCATATTCTTTCCTGTCGGTTTTAACAACATTGAAAACAATTCTTTGTTCCAGATTACACGCCACAATAGTGACGGTAAGGCCTGTTATGAAAGAATAGCTAGAGAAGCGATCTATGAAAATGTAAATTTCAATAAAGCCAAAAACTAAATTTTTGGTATGCAATATTATCATTTTAGCCTCTCTACTACACATCTAACGAATTGCTGTCTCAAATAAAACAAAACTTTCTTTAAACGTACTATATTTAACAGATGCTTATACGACCATTTATATCAAAAGTCAAAATTCATCGCAATTCACACATTCTCGAAAGTAAACGCCGGGGCTAAGAATATTTACATTCCTATAAAAACTTTTTTACAAAAAAAACATCCCACTTCAAAAAAACTACAAAGTGATAAATAACTTTAATATCGGAAGTCGGTGTCAAAAAACTAAAATGCCGAACTAACGACACCGACTTCCGAAATTAAAGTTATTTATCACTTTGTAGTTTTTTTGAAGTCGGATGTTTTTTTTTGTAAAAAAGTTTTTATTTTTCACTTTTTAGTTGTACCTAGTCCACACAAATTCAAATAACACTAGTCCATTAAAGAATTGAAGACACTGACTAGAAGAATCATCAAAATTCGCATAGAAATGCCGGAGATGCAGTACATTTATGCATATAACATCGTACATAAGAATAATTACATAATGTATTATATACTGAAACATTCCTGAAAGTATGTAGATCACATTAGTGGAAGAATTATCAAAATTGGTTCATTAGTTTTTGAGAAAATCGCGGACATACAAACATACATACATATATACATACGGGTCGAATACAGAACCTCCTTTTTTGAAGTCGGTTAAAAATGAAATGCAAAAGCTGTCATTGTAATTCTTTTTTAAAAGTTTGTAGTCGGCCTAAAAAGTATTTCGTATTCTGTAATTGATTTTGCAACATTTTAATTCAGGATTATTAAAGATAACAATTAAAACAACTTACCTAAGTACATGGACAACGAACACAAATATGTATCTAATAAGACAATTATGAGTAAAGTATTATTTTGTGCATGAACATTTTAATTTGACCACAAGTCTTTTGAAAAAACAGTTAAGTATCAAGAAATCATGTAAATAATGTTGAAGCTCCAGTACGTGCAGAGTTTCCTAAAATTATCATCTAAAGAAAAATTATACAAGTATTTTAACAATAGTATATATTAATAATAGTCATTGTATAGTGACAGGTATCTGAGATACTAACACCGTTGGTGAAGTGCTTAGCACAGTTGGTGAACCGCTATAACAGACAGTTCCCAGCTTCAGCGGCGGATATGAAGATCTGGTATGTCTGGTCTGGTCTGGTAGTTGTCGGAAATTCCTTATTAGTGCAGAAAAAACAGGTGATGAATATATGAAGTTTCATATTCAAAAATACTTTTCTTATGAATTGTTGGCCACTGCCAACAATTCATAAGCCACCACTGCCACCACCACCACTGTTCAGAAAAAATAAAATCATTTATCAATTACATTTCTAACGTTTTGAAGTATTTCGTAGACATCACAAAGATGAACCAAACACTGTTTGTTTTCTCTTTACTCCGCCACAATATCGAAATTCCCAATTCATGTTTCAATCATTTAATCGTATGTTCCTTACTTGGTCGATCATCGTCCTCGTTTGCTGTCATTCGACGCTCCAGCGATCTGGTTCAAGACGTGTTTCTTCCTCCTCGCGTTGCCGCAAGCCGCCCGCGCCGCCTCGCATGCGCAGTGGGCAGCATGCTTAGTCGCTGTACATTCAGCACAAGCGCATTGCAGCTTGCATTGCAAGGCTCCTACTCTTGTTCTTGCTTCCGATAAGTGATGGCATCTCTCTTGTAATCCGAATTTAGTCTTCTCTAAAACGCAGTGCGCCGACTTTTCAAGTTGTGCTGCTAGTTGAGCCGCTTGTACCATAAGTTTAAGCTGTGAGAGCAAGAAAGGTTTCTTAAGATACTATTTTTGAACGTAAATACGTTCGACAGATTTTGAATGTAAATACATTCAAAATCTGTCGATCTTAAAATATTCCTTGGTTAAAAGTTATCTGATAATGAATGCCAGCGCTGAGTGCCTAATATTCAATCGTCAATTTTTTTTTTCTTTCTATTTGTAGATCAGGGTGAGGTTGTAAGTTGATCCTATTATTCGCGACCATGACACATATTTATTATATAGAATTAAGTACTTATATCATTTTTATCACTACCTATGCATATAATTATCGGTAATAATTAATAACTTTTTCTTTAAATCATCATATTTTAGATAAATTTTAAACTAAGGAGTTGGATTATATTTATTCTGTAAACACATATTTGTTTGGTCGTGAATCATATTTTAATCTGCATACGCCCTGACACTGACCTGCAAATTGCAAAAAACGTAAGAAAATTTGAATTTCAATGGCTACCTAACCGCATCCCCTTAAGACAACGATCCATTAATTTGAATGAATGAAGTTAGTGCGCGCGACCGGTCATCCGACCAATTCTGCCGTCCTTTAACTAGAAGGCCGTTAAGCCCAAAAAGTTGTTTCGGAGTAAATGCCAAAAAACGTGGGAATCGTTGTTTCTTAAAAACTATGATACTTAGGATAATGATTGTTGGACACATCAATTGATATTTCTTTCTGTTTATCGTAGATAACCCTTTTTGTCCAATAACTATTATTAATTAATTTTAAAATTCATTTTTCTCATTTTGTTAAGCATGTAACCTAGTTATTGCATCTTATTACTGTACTAAAAGGCCGTTATCCATACCTTAGCGGCTTTTTAGTCAAGTAATTTATTTAAAATGTTAAGCTTCATAATGTTTGTTATATTTTGTTTAGAAATACTTAACTAAAAAGTTGTTAAGTGACATAACTGCTTTATAGTCATGACATTCGCTTTAATTTCAAGTTCAATAACTTTCCTAATGAGCATTTACGGGGCTTTAGATGCTTTTTAGCTAATTGTTGGCAATGTTATATGGAATTTTTGTAAACTCTTAACTACTTTACTTAACTAAAAGGTGGCTAAAAATATTTCGCTTGTGGTTAACTTCTGTATAGTGTAGCATTCATATGGAAATATGTGAGTAATTAATTAAATACTAACATCATGTTCTTTTAAAAATCAAAAATATAATTCAACATTTAAAAGATAAAAGAATTACTTATAATTTTAATACGCAATAATAATCAACTTATAACTAATTATGATCTAACAGGTCATGAGCTCATTATTTGGCATGGACAATATTCTTAATCCATGTTCTTTATTCCATTGATTCAACCATTGATTTAATAGAAAACTTCTAACCCAGTTATTGTAATAAACTAAAGGCTACATTATATCAGACATGAGGCAACTTCAGTCCTAAATTATTTAAATATTATAACAAATAAAAGTACCTAATAAAATATGTAGTAAAATTGCACACTAAATAAATAATAAAACATAAGCAGCACTTTCAAGTGTAGATAGATACATTTGGCACACTGGTAGACCATGACCTGGAATAAAACATTGAATACTTTTTATACCAGTAGTTCATTCCCGTGGGTTAATTATTCGAAATGATATCGTTTACCAACCTCTACGCGGACGGATCCATAAGTAAAAGCTTTTAGTTTTAAGTATTTAGGAACATAACAATATCTAAATTAAACACATTCATCAATAAACTCAGCCTATCGCAGTCCACTGCTAGACAAAGGTCTCTCCCAAGCTGCGCCATAACACCCTGTCCTCTACCTTCCGCATCCTGTTTGTCCTAGCCACCTTATGTAGGCCGTCGATCCATCTAGTTGGTGGGAGGCTCACTCGACACTTGCCGATACGCGGTCTCCACTCCAGGACTCGTCTGCTCCACCGGCCATCGGTCCTTCGACAAACATGGCCAGCCCACTGCCACTTCAGTTTGCTTACTCTGCAAGCTATGTCGGTAACTGCGGTTCTTTTCCTGATATTTTCATTCCTGATTTTATACTTCAAAGAGACTGAGCATAGCTCGCTCTATAGCGCGCTAAGCGGCCTTGAATTGTGGACCAGCCCGACCGTCAATGTCTTCGTTTCGGCAACGTATATCATGACAGACAGGACGCACTGGTTAAGACCTTAGTCTTCAAACACTGCGGGATAGGCGACAAGACGAAGTTTTCCAAATACTGCCCAGCCCAACTGGATCCTTCAGTCGGCTTCTTTCTCAAAGTTGTGTCTACTGAGCTGGTTGACTTGCCCTAGGTAGACATAATCCTTCAAAACTTTGGTTGGACTCGTTAAGATGTGCGAATTGTACATGAATTTTGTCTTGTCCAAATTTAAGCTGAAGCCAACCCACCGAGAGGCTCCATTTCGGCTGGAGAGACTTAGCCAATATGGCGATGTCATCGGCAAATCGAACAAGATGAACAGACGCTGAAACAGTTAGACCAGATGTTGCACAACCTAAATGGAGCCTCCATTTTTTGGATGAGGTTGTTTTCTGATCCTGGATCTGAAAAGTCATTGTGGCAGCGTCGTACAAACATCTCACCGCACGCGCGCGCGCGCGCTCTCTCTATCTTTCTCTCTCTCTCGTCTCTTCGATGTAGCGTCAGTCAATTCGACATCGTTGCAGAAAGGCCAGAACTGCCCATATTTTGACGGAGTCGCATCGTTTCTCGTAGTCCACAAATGCTATACACAAGGACTGGTTATACTCCGCGGTATTCTGTATAATTTGCCGAACATAGATGTGGTCTATGGTACTGAAGCCTTTTCGAAAACCGGCTTGATTTGGCGGCTGGAACTCGACATGTCTCTTCACGAGACGGTCCGTGACGATCCTCGGGAGCAGCTTGTATAAGTGTTTCAGCAGTGAGATGGGTCTATAGTTCTTCAGCGAGGATTTGTCACCTTTTTTGAAGAACAGAACCACCGCATCTCTGCTCCACGCCTCGGGCGTTGTACCCTCTTAGATGACGGAATTAAAGAGACTCGCTAGCTCTTTGATTTTATTGTATTTATTTTTTTGGATCGTAAGTAAGCACTAGGAAGTGGTGAAGGGCGGGCGTTTTGGGGACTGTCTTTTGTAATTTTGACGTTCGAAAAGTGCTGATTCTCAGCCTAGTCTGAATAAATGACTTTTGATTTTGTTTTCTTGTCGTTTTGGGTTTTTCTGTTTCAATATCTTCATCTGTATCGTCACTTCTTCGATCTTAGTTAGATTTCGTAGTTCATATCTTTGACAGAGTCAGTGTCAGTGCCCTCCGGGTGGAAAGATTTAGTCCGACGGGACGGCGGATGGCTTGAGCAGGGCACCCGCACCCCACTCAACCCCGGAGTGAAAGCGGCGCGAGAGTCGGCTAACTGCCTTTTAGCTAAGTAATGAGGCTTAGCTGCTTTTTAGCTAAGTATTCTGGGAAATGTGCAGAATTACATGCTTAACTAAAACAGCGTTAAGGGCTGGTAACTGCAAATAAGTAAATTTTTTCACATAAACTGTTCTTTAAATGCTAACTATAAAGAAGTTATAGTCCGTTAGCGTCTTTATACTCAAGAAAAATCAGATAACGTGCTTGTAGTTAAGTAGAAGGCTAGAAAATAATCATCACATCGGGCAGTTAAGGTATTTTAAAGTACATTAAGCTAAGAAGTGTGGGTTAGACGCTTTCAAGTGATGGAATCATCAAAAATTATGTTACTTAACGGCCTAAAAGATGTCCATATCTTTGGAACTATTTATGTTATAAAAATGTTTCTTAGACAGAAAGATAGAGAATTTAAAACTCTATCACTTTCTATTAAAAAGTAAAAATTGACCATTTGAGGGTTAACGGCTTTTTAGTTAAAGGACGGCAGAATTGTGCTAGAAACTGCGATCGATCGTAGTCGTGACCGCGTAGTACGCAAGGTCTTTTCCTTTATTACTATAAAGTCGCATTCGGATGTAGCTTTGAAACCACTGGATGGGATTTTACTGCAGTTATATACATTAAAATTAAAAATAAATCGCAAAATGTCGCACCACAAGGTATCCCTCCATCCAAAGCTTCTTAGTATTGTACTGCTGCACTTTGTACTAGTGCGCCTATCATTGATTGCATCAGCCCTACAAAAGGAATCCATTAGCCTAACCGCGAGTGTCCCAGGAGCTCCTACCTAGTATGAAGCCTATGCCAAAGAGGCACCGAAAAGGGCTGATGATGAGGCTTTTGCGACGATGCAAAGGAGGTAGCGCCGCTTGCGAACAAACAAGAACCGCTGCGGCAAAGCTCCTACGGAGCCCATAGTCAGCTTGCGTGCCGCAAAGCTGAACACACCGGTGTACATCTCCCGCCTACACTACACCACTAAGGCGGAGGACATCGTGGAGCACGAGCACCAGAAGACGAGGTACACGCCGAAGGTGCAGTTACTGGAGTCGCACCGCAACGTCAACTTCAAGGCCTTCGTGGTGCGCGTGCCGAATTGCTATCTGCCCATCGTCATGGAAAAAGACTTCTGGCCGCAGGACGTGGTGTTCCGTCGCTTCCGCGGACAAGTACCACAGAACTGCACAAGAGTTAGCTAGTGAAGGACTGTTTTATAATAATAAAAATACTGTTTTATAATAATAAAAATATGTATGTTTAGGTTAAGGTATTTATGTATGGGCCTGCGTCGCCTGAAATAAATAAAATAAAAATTGCGCGCTTGTATAAAGTTTTCTCTCTGTCGAGTTATCTATTCCAGTCGGAGATTGTCATCTGTCATTCAAAAGTTTATAATAATATGAAACTTTATAGAGTTATTAATTTCAAATGATGTAATAATGGGCATACTAAATAGACGATTACTTAATAACTCTATATTATATCTCATCATCGCGTGTTCGTATTTCCAAAGATAGATGATGTCTTTGCAGTAGCGTTTCATAAGAAAATAGACCTTATCTGCAGTTAGTTCATATAAAGAAATGCTACTGTACTTAGCTTGAGTAAAGTCTAAGGCCATCTGTCCACCGCCGCCACCGCTATAACATCACATACTGAACCGCCGAGAGTTCGGTCGCGGTGGACAAACGATGGCCGTCATCGGGACGTCAGGCTCGGATAATTTCATTTCCCGTTAACGTCCCGTACTCGGTGACGGTCGACAACCGGCTTAAGTTTGCTCAGTCGATGTCAGCCTAAGTAGCTCAGTATCGTCTCTTGTATTTATGTAAAACCAGCTGATTATGACTTATATTCTACCGTATTACCTAAGTTTCAGTCTTCTAGTTACGAAAAGTTTTGTAGATAAGAGAGACGAATGAGAGAAGAGTTAGGAATTGGAGAATCCAAGATAACTAGTCTGGTATGAACGATATAAATCATATTTAATTAAATTTATAGCACTCTGTGACCTGAATCCGCACGTAAGTAACGCTTATCTGCGACTTAAGTAGTCGCAAAGTGCGCGTTTAGGTCACACGTGCTACAAAATAGTACGCGATACGTGTGACTTAAATAGTATTAATTAACCTTTATTCCCAGTAGTTCCATGTAACTAGTTCCACATGGAACTACTGCAACTCACTAGTTCCGTGTATGGAACTAGTGGGAAGTATTCAGCAGTTCCACTCTTTTATTCCCAGTAGTTCCATGTAACTAGTTCTACATGGAACTACTGCAACTCACTAGTTCCGTGTATGGAACTAGTGGGAAGTATTCAGCAGTTCCACTCTTTTATTCCCAGTAGTTCCATGTAACTAGTTCCACATGGAACTACTGCAACTCACTAGTTCCGTGTATGGAACTAGTGGGAAGTATTCAGCAGTTCCACTCTTTTATTCCCAGTAGTTCCATGTAACTAATTCCACATGGAACTACTGCAAATCACTATTTCCGTGTATGGAACTAGTGGAAAGTATTCAGTAGTTCCACTTATAGGAAAAATAAGATATACGTACATAACCTACACTTTTCATCGGTGCCAACTCCTAAAGATGGCGGACTAGTTTTTTTTTTCACTCCCATGATAATGGATATCAAATGAAAGGGTTTCCTTTCTCACTATTTGAAAAGCGTTCACTATCCTATTTTTTAGGTCCTCGGCACTTATTGTGTCACTAAAATAAACTAACGATTTAATTCGTCCCCACAAAAAAAAGTCAAGAGGCGTCAAATCAGCTGATCTGGGGGGCCACTGGACAGGGCCGCCGCGACCGATCCAGCGCTCTCCAAACTCTTCATCAAGGTGCTGCCGAACACTTCTAGTGAAATGGGCAGGGGCACCATCGTGTTGGAAGAATACCTCGTGTAAATTATCAAGAGGAATGTCTTCTAGCAGCGTAGGTAGAGTTTCGCGTCAAAACAATAAATATGCGTCTCCTGTTAGTCTTTGTAAGAAGACTGGTCCCAGTATGTGTGTACCAATGACACCGGCCCAAACGTTAACTGAGAAACGGTGTTGGAAGGAATCCACTCTGCATGCGTGAGGATTTTCGTGCATCCACAAATGTGTGTTATGTTGATTGTACATCCCCACGCGTGTGAATTTCGTCGTGCACTTTCGTCTGTCCAAATTATGTTCCGCTGCCAATTTTCTAATAACCAGCGGCTGAACTGCAAACGTGGTGCGTAATCGTTTGGAGTCAACTCCTGGCATCTTCTGAGGTGGAATGGATGTTCATTATCACCACGAAGTGTTCTCCACACATGCATATGACTACATCCAAAGTGTGGCGGTGCTTCTCGGGTACTGGCATGGGGATTCTCATCGAAATAATCCAGGATTTCGTTCCGAAGACGAGTACGTGTACGCACGTTAGCTCCCCTATCGATGGCTGTGTTTGGACGGAACGTTCCGTGGTCGCGGAGCCGCTGAGTAGCAGCTAACATTGTCCTGCGGTCCACTCTTGTACCATACCTGCAAGCTAGAGCCACATTATCACCACACTTAACTTCCAAGGCATTTTATTGATTATTATTTATTTATTATGTTCATTCCATCTAGCCTCTTCCCATCGTCACGTGCCAAGCCATTGGGTTCTAAAATAGCTGGCACCCCGGCGGTGACGAGAGCCCGACGGATGATGTCATTAATACTAGCGTGCCGTGCCATCCTACAAGCGCTCTTGCTGCAGGATAGGCGATGGTGTCCGAGGCAGTCGACTGCTTCACCGCATTGACAGCGATGTGAAGCTCCGCAAGGAGCGCCCAGACGCAAACATGTCGGTAGCGATCCGGAATGTGTTGTCACCCAGCATAGTACATACAATATGGAACTCAACTATAATCACATGGAACTAAATATAGTTGCAGCAGTTCCATATTATGAAAGAAATGTCGGGCTATAAAACTAGTTTAAAATTACATGGAACTAATGGTACAAAATATTAATTTTCTTAGGTTGCAATAGTTCCATGTGGAACTAGCTATATGGAACTACTGGGAATAAAGGTTAATTCACAGTGTTCACGCCTATTTAAGTCACAATGTACTATTATATAATGTTAAATTAAAGAGCGTTTTAATCAACATTATCAACTATAGGGCATCGAATCGCCGCGTAGAAAATAGTGGCAAGGCTTGGTAAGTTATGAATGAGTGGCTAGTGAAGCGATGTATGAAAATATCGATTTTTGTAAAGCCATAAAGGATATGTGTTTAGTTATCATTTTGCCTCTATGCTGCACTAACGCATTGCTGTCTCAAGTAAAACAAAACTTTCTGTATACGTACTATATTTAACATAAGCTTATACGAAACCATTTATATTAAAAGTCAAAGGTCTTATACACACATTATTATAAAACTAAAGTATATAGCTACTAATCAAAATTATCATAAATTCATCGCAATTCACACATTCTTGAACGAAAACCCGAGGCTAAGAGTATGTATTATATTTACATTCCTATAAAAATGAAATGCAAAACCTGTCATTGTTTTTTATTTTTAGAAACAGACTTTTAAAAATGAATTACAATGGTAGCTTTGGGACGAGTTTCTTAAGATATCAATGATGAAACCAGTGTAAACTCCTCTTACATCCTAACTTCAGCGGCGGATATAAAGATTTGGTATTTCTGGTAGTTGCCGGAAATTCCTTATTAGTGCAGAAAAAACAGGTAGCTACACCTGTTTTTAACGACAGCCAGCAATCCAATGGAAAAGTATTCAAAAATACTTTTCCATTGGATTGCTGGCTGTCGTTCAGAAATTACATTTCTTACGTTATGAAGTCTTTCAAAGACGTCACAAAGATGGACCAAACACTTGTTTTCTCTTTACTCCGCCACAATATCAGAATTCCCGAGCCCTAGCTCATGTTTCAATCACTTAATCGTACGTTCCTTACTTGCTCGATCATTGTCCTCGTTTGTTGTCCTTCGACATTCCAGCGATCTGGTCCAAGACGTGTTTCTTCCTCCTAGCATTGCCGCAAGCCGCCCGCGCCGACTGGCATGCGCAGGTAGCAGCATGCTTAGTCGCCGCACAATCAGCACAAGCGCATTGCAGCTTATGTTGCACGTGTGCTAGTTTTGCTCTTGCTACCGACAAGTTATGGCATTTCTCTTCTAATCCAGTCTTAGCCTTCGCTAAAACGCAGTGCATTTTCCTTTCAACTTGTGCTGCCATTTGAACCGCTTGTACCATAAGTTTACGCTGTGAGAGCAAGAAAGGTTTTCTTAAGATACTATTTTTGAACGTATTTACACTCAAAGTCTGCCAAACTAAAAATATTCCTTAATTAAAAGATATTTGACGATGAAAAAACCGCCTTATTGGCCAAATTTCTTATCGCCAAATAATATATATATGTTACGGCTAATAACCGAAGTGCGGCTACACCTAGGTTTAGCCGGGTACAACTAGGTGCATCCTACGTCGACAAAGCCCCGCTTCGCGGGGCTCTTATTTCTGTGTAAACGGTTTAAAGTAACCTAACCAAACCTAACCTCGGGGTGCCCTTCGCTCGCTCTTGCATCCTACGTCGCCTATCGATCGACCGCAACCATGCAACCGATGTCACCAGAAGTACACACGAACCGCATGTGGCCGGCTACACCTAGTTGTACCCGGCTAAACCTAGGTGTAGCCGCACTTCGGCCATTAGCCGTGACATATATAAATTAAATTGCCGTGTGTTAGTCTCGCAAAAACTTGAAATGGCTCAAACGATTGTGATGAAACTATGGTAAGTTGTTGTGTCCGCACTGGAGAAGGTTCCTAACAAAAGCCGCCGAGTTTGGTTGCTGTAGACATACAATCGAGTTTGGTTGCTGTAGACATACAATCGCCGTCACCGGGACGTCACTTTCGAATGATCACGTTTTTTGTTGTCGTCCCGTAGACGGTGGCGGTGGACAACCGGCTTAAGTTTGCTCTGTCGATCTCGGCCTAAGTAGCCCAGTATGGTCTCTTGTATTTGTGGACAACTAGCTAGATAAATTATATTCCAACGTAATACCTAAGTCAAAACTTAGGTTACTAAAAGTTTTGTACATAGAATGGGAAAAGAGAGGAGAGAATTGGAGAATCGAAGATTAGACAAGTTATTTAAGTGTTCTGTCTCAATATTAATCTGTTACAATATTATATTTAATTAAATTATAATGTTAAATGAAAGAGCGTTTTAATTAAAACACTGTCAACCACAGATTACGGAACCTGAGTGTACGTTACTCCAGCAGGAAAGTGGCTCCTAGAGTGATATGAGTGAAATGTATAATTAGTGCGTAATCTTCTGTGTATGTGCGCTGTATAAAAAAAATGTGCGCTTTGTGGTTTAGGAAAAAAAACGGATACGCGATTCCAGCTGGAGTAACGTTGTTCCAACAGGAAAATATTGTAAACAAATGACTGGAGAGAGAAATATTGTGCATGGCAGAGAGCTTATATTTGTGCAAAATGTGCGCCGAAAATATAATTTGTGCGTCTTCAGGTTTTCGTGATATTCCATTTCCTGCTGGAGTGACGTTTTGCAAAATCGTGTATCTCTTAAACCATTGTTTGTGCGCCTGTAGAATAAACATACACGAGTAGCTCTTTATTTGTGCGTATTTGTGACAGAATTAAATAATTAGATTTAAGAAAATATTTATAATTTTCAAGTTATCGCGCTTTTTTGGAAACCCGAAAAAATGTCACAGCACCTAAATGAGAAAACGTATAAGCCTGCTGAAAACTGTATTCGGTCCTTCTTGACGTTTATAATCACCATAAAAAGTTTCAATAGTGCACATACATGCATGAGTGAATAATATTGCTAAAAGTCAATACGACGGTGTCATAACTTTCAAGAAACCGGCTCAACCCAAGATGTAAACGAAAAATTTGTGCGTTAAGTCAAAAAAGTTCAAGAAATGTGTGATGAATACTACAAAGAAAGTCTTCAGATACAGTTTATAAATAAAAAGCCAATTAACACAATAGAAAAAAAGAAAGTATCTACATATATTGATTTAAGTCGTAGATAAATTAACATTAACTTTTTCATCATTAATAATTTAATAAAAGACCACCACAGACTACCTAGAGTATTTGTCTGTCCTTCCTCTTTTTAATCCATCCAAAGGTTGTCTTTAAAATATCGCTCTTAGCGATAAGACCGCCCATTGTGTCACCCATTGTAAAGTTTCTATATTTATGTCTGTAATTTATATGGTGTACATAATAAAGAGTATTCTATTATATTCTAAAATAATCCCTTTTTTCGCTTCGTCACCGCTGCTTACATCTGACCCCGGGCCATCCGCTGACGTCCTAAGGAGCATTTCGCTTTTTAAACCGGACAAAATTAATTAGCACTTTTATTTTATTGGAAATGAATAAAAATACGTAAGTGTATACAGAAAATCGTATATTTTTATAAACATGACAAAAATATTAAAAAAAAACACAAATTATTTAATTTTGATGGATCTTATTCTGAGTCATCTGAGTAAACATGTCTCGATGATTGGTCTACTTCTGTGTGCAGTTCTTCTGCCTCAAACAATTCGATGGTTTCACTCATGAAAGGCTGGCTTTTGCTCGGTTTACGTTTCCGTACACAACTTATGTAAGGATCTGATGTGAGAAGCAGTCTATTGAGGACATCTTGATTGCATTGAATCCTCGAAAATTTTCGGGGATAATTTTTCCGGTATGCACGGTAGTGCTTATTACGGGCTTCTGCGGCCTCTTCGGATAACTGCCCGATAGGCAGGATGGCATACTTGATCACAGTTGTACCGTGCACTAGGATTTTGTGAAGAGTCGGCGTCATTGGATGCCAACCGTACAATTCGACATACATTTTTGCAGTATTTTCCGAACTTCTCTGCATTAATTTTGAGTCCAGATGACATTGCTTCCAGAATCACCTTAAGTTTAATTATTAAATATTTATTTATGCCGGTGATTTCAGCAGCTAGATCAAGATCGGCGAAGAATTTTCTAGACGTGTTGCCTGAATTGGAATGGCCGAAACCATGTTCATATCTATAATAAGGCCAGTCTTTTCTCTATATTTCTTTTGTATTTTTTCTTTTGTTTTCTTGACCACAGTTTTTTCTTCAACAGTTCGGGCTTGCCATTTTTGCAGAGGAAGTTTGTAGGCTACATGTAAAATCGTTTCAATGAAACGGATTCTTGCGTGTAGAATTGACAATCCGAATTTTAAGGATTGAGGATCCTCCACATTTAAATTTTCTAAGTCATTGAAGGCTTTGGACGTTTTGCCACATATGTAACATCTCATACTCGTAGTAGATGATGTGCCAGTAGCTGCGTTACATACTTTCGCATCAACCATGGTTGGGAGCAATGTACGTCGCACAAAAGTGGCTCTGTCACAATTTTCTAATTTTGTCTTTAACAAATGATTTATTTGATCTTCTATATACTTTATTTCATCATTTGTTATGTCTACTGTTTCGTGAAGAAATCGAATGCGGATTGGTCGACAAAAACGAGTAGATGAAGATATTGGATTTTGCCATAGTCTTAATTTCTTCTCCAACTCGTGATTGTAATCTCAAGGGAACCAATGAACTTTGAAAAATGTTCGAGTCATCATGAGAGCTGTCTATAAACTTTTGTTGGTAGGCAGTTTGATGAGAGCCATCACATCCCCATTTTGAAATGAGCTCCAGATTTTCCAATTCTTCTATTGTACAGTATTGGAGTACATCCTCAAGATAAAGACAGAGTCTTTTGGCTGTGTGATCCAGTAAGTCTTGGAGCACAACTTCCACACATGCCTCCGTAACTCGAACTGCCTCTGGTTTTGAGTAACAGAGTTTTTTTGCTTCTCTAATAAGGGTATAACAAGGGAATATACCTTTAGTTGCATCATGCAGTAACTCCCACTGCTTCCTTGTAAAGCCACCTTCTATAAAGATGCGCAAAGCTTCTTCAGGTGTGTCTTTCTTGATTTTTGGCTCCTGAGCAGTATTTATTGCTTTTCTGTACCGTTTGGCTCTTGTCGGTGTAGAAGTTGCATCCTTTATAAGTTTTGAAACCGCAGCATTTCCCGACGTATGTTGACTGACGCTAGCTGCGAAGGTAAGCACTTCCACTGGTACCTCATCACGGAGCTCTTTTTTCGTCTTTTACTGCGATCAGTCAATTCTTGGAAATCCTTGCTTGGGGGCCCCGGCTTAGTGTTTGGCATCCATATATGTATTAGTATAGAAACATTAAGCCAACTTTCGTTTTTTTTCATGAATCTATCGTCAATATAATTGCACGATGCCCATCTTTTCTTTAAATCTGATTTGAAATGTCGTAAATCATGACTTAAGGTTCGATACTCGTTTTGGGGACATTTCGTAATTTCTCGGTCCTTGTTTTCCATAAATGATAACTTGTCATCTAATCTTCTTGCTGGGCTTTCTTTAAAAAGCATATACAACGATTTCCGAGTCATCTCAATCACACCTGATGTTGAATCTGCAAAAAAAAAAACGACAAAGTGCTAAATTACTAAAAATTCCAATTATCACTTTAAAAGTAGTTTTTTTGGAGTGGTGGAATGATGTGGTGAATGTTATTACTGTTAAATATGTATATTAATTAGTAGTAAACACTCGATTTTCACTTTTTTTCTCCCTCTATAGATGCTGATTTTAAAAATATAAAATAGTCAATCGTATTAAAGATAACGTACATTAAAATTAAGTACATATCTTGTTCTTCAGACTTCATGGTTAAAACTTTCCACTATCCACTTCTAACCACTTTTAAAACCAAATGCAAGTTTGAAAACAATTGAACGAATCGTGAAAGTACGAGTAGACGTGCGTACTGCGTACTAAACAATGACTATAGTTTCCGACTACCTGAACGCGGCGCGCGGAGGGGAATGGGCCGAGTTAGGACCGTTTTTTGATAGTACCATTACTCAGGTGCAATAAAATGACAACTTAAATGGTATTTACAGAAATTTGTATTTGTCACTTTTGTCCTGTTTTGAAATCAAAATGCTCGTTAGTGGCGTCGCGTCGCAAGGAGTCGCTTTGTCTAGTTTGGAGAAAGTGAGACAGCTATTAAGCGTACGGTATCTGTGGGACAGAGACAGATACATAAACGTTGCTTTATCATCAATAATGCGAAGTGGTTTTTTTACTAGTTGCACTGGTTTAACTGGCGTCATAAATGCCAGTTTGTTGAAAATGGCGTAATAATTTGCCAACAAACGTTTGAACGCGACTGTACGGATAACAGCTTAGGTTTAATAAGGCGAGGTATTCCGCTCCTGTAGGCCTTTGAAACGCTGCCTTATATGCGCCGCCGATCATTTTGCGGAAAATCAATGACACAGTATAAAATATTTGCAGTTGCTCAACTGAATTCGTTTTTCTTAGGTACGATTTTATTTCCTTAGGTTTACATTTTCTGGTACCTACGGTGTAGTGAACTAAAAGTATTACTTAAAATGTCCTGTGTACCTATTGGGCGTTTTCACATTATCAGATAACGACACCAATCCGATACTGATATGTCAGGCAGTGTGTTCAAGTGAAAGAATTCCCACTACTCTCACACCGGACTGTGTCTTCGCCGGTAGATCAGACATCGTGCCGATATTATCAACGATTTTGGTCGCTAAAAAGGTGCCAATAACAACGCAATGGAAAAGCGTTTAGTAACTACTTAACCTATGCGATTATCTGACCACCGATATCGTGTCGGTGTCGTGTCGGTGTCGTGTCGGTGTCGTGTCGGTGTCGTGTCGGCGTCGTGTCGGTGTCGTGTCGGGTCGTTGTCGTTATCGGCTAATGTGCTCATGTGTTGTAACAATCACTAATTCTATTAATGAAACAATGAAAGAAATGTATTTTCATATAAAACTAGCTTTTGCCTGCGGCTGCACCCGCGTGACAGTCGAAAGCTATCCCACGAGATCTTACTACCGGAATAAAAAGTATCCTATGTCATAACCCAGGTTGAGGTCATAATTATGTAATCGAAATCCGTTCAGCCGTTAAGACGTGAAAATCTAACAAACGTATTGACAAAGATGTATCTTTGTAACTCTTTGTATGTTTATAAGTAACTCTGTAGAGTTACTTTCGTCCATGCGAATGAATGATGCTGTATCATTCATTCGCTTTTACATAATTATAATAATTAAGTATGGATTATAATAAAGTATTGCTACTAAAGGCTGCGGGTTTCGACCTCAGGACGAGCTGCTTCTCACGCGGACGACTGTTTGTCGCTTGCTAACGCACCAGTCCTAACTCTCAATATAAGGTGTTAAAAAATTAACCTGACAAACTTTAAGAAAGAAAGAAAGAAAATACGTTTATTTGCGGTGAACATGACGCAAAAATACACATGACACAAAAGTAAAATAAAAAAGAAGATAAGGGTAACATGCGTCACATCCACGCAAAACGGCTATCGCTCAGCATTATGCTGCGACCCTATGCAAGACAGAGCCCCAGCGCTGGTTTTCAGCGACAGCCGGCGCTGACGTAATGACGTCGTCCAATGCAGCCCACAATTATTACACACTAGGCCGGTGTAGCGTACTTAAAGATAATATTATACTAAACAGAAAACAGACACAGAAACAGTACATGCTATGAGAATATCATCCTCAATAATCATTTTACCCTTTATGTAGTGGCAACATTTCGAAGCGTCCTTTTAATTTGACGTAGGTGCACCCAACACGCACTAGAAAATGATGTAAGAAATTACAAAATGGCCAAAATTATGTAATGTGATGTGTTAGTATTATGCAATAGTTATATGTTACTGTTGTGTGTTTTATGCGTTTGTGAGTGAATGTGCAAGATGAGATGGACCCAATAAAAAGAGAAAACGAAACCTTGGAAACTGGAGGGTGACCCGCCATGCCAAAAACAAGACCAACAACAGACTTTAAGAGATGCTTTAGACCATCGAACTGAACAACTTTTACTCCCATAGGACCAACTCTGAAATAACGAAAAAAAATCAGCTGTTTAATACAAAAGTTACCTACTTGACCAAAGTGTATGAAACAACTGATTTTTTTTTCGTGATTTCAGAGTTAGTCCCATAGTGAATGTTGTTCAGTTCGATGGTCTAAAGCACCTCTTAAAGTTTGTCGGGTTAATTTTTTAACACTTTGTATATTTTAGCTGCTGAGTGAGACCAAAACTACAAATGTTCAGGTATAAAATGCGGCTATTACTTTAGTATATTTAATTTTGGTGTCTTGCTACTTTTCCAGACGAACGAAGTAAAGGTCAGAAGCTAGTTACAGATAAACATGGTTTTGCTGCAGTAAGGTGAAAGTTTAAAATTGCAAGTTTTGTTATAAGTCACGCAAAATGTAATTTGATAGAAAATACCAAAATGTTATAATTTAACTGATTATAAAAGGAAATCTTGTTTTATTTATTTTATTTTATTTTTTTGTGCAAAATTTTATCCTTCTAAACGTATTGGTTTAGGTTGTGCGTTGTCTATCAGTGAATTTAAGCAATTTTATCGAGTAAACAAGCCGTAAGCCCGATGGTAGTCATTTCTGCCGAAAGACGTCCACTGCTGGACATAGGCCTCCCTCAAGCACCTCCATTTCGACCGGTCCTGTGCTTCTTGCATCCAACGGGTTCCCGCGGCCTTCATAAAGTCGTCGGTCCACCTTGAGGCCTTCCACGCTACGTCTTCCGGTACGCGGTCGCCACTCCAGAACCTTTCAGCCCCATCGGCCATCTGTTAGCCCGATCGTATTTCCCATAAATAAAAATGTCCCCTATAACCTTTCATTTCAAAAATCCTGATTTTTTTATTTTTATTATGTAGAATTGACTAAAATGGTCTTACTGTATAGCTTATACCACAACCATATTGTTTTGTTTTTGATGTTTGCCACCGCTCATGAAAATCCTTAAATATTGACAGCTACACAGAAGGAATAATTACCGTTCTTCATTGTCAAGTGACGTACCTACTGCTACAGCTATAATTTATCGATGCAAAGGTGGCATATATGCAAGTATCAATATATTAAAATTTACAAACCAACAAAGATATGATACGTCATCGACAAACTTGCTTTGGAACATGGGCACCGAGTTATATGGTTACCGTCTAACCAGGCTACGTTCACACGGCGCTATTTTTCAAGTATATTATAGGATGCCATAATATATGTTAGTAAACAGTATCTAGTGACTTCTTGTATTCAAAACTGAAAGTTCACACAGAGACAATACTATAAAATCACGGATTCGAGAAAAAGGCTTTAGTTGTCGGCTATTCGAGAAATATCATTCAGATTTTGTCGTGTTCCATACATTTGGTCGTGTTAGTACAGTCAACAGCAAAATTAGATGATGCAAATCAGAAATTCAATACTAATGAACGGAGTTCGCGTCAGAACTGTATGGCGTCGAAGTGATTCAAAAGTATGTGATTGTAAATTATACCAAACATTTACTACTACTACAGCTGCCATATATTCGTGATCAGTTTTGACTCCAAACTTTCATCATCTACTTTTGCCGTTGACTGTACTCATAGCACTTTAGCTGCAAACACGACACAAAACACCACAACAATTTAGTCACTGCTCAAAATCAAAGTCAAATCATTTATTTTAAATAGGCACATTAAAGGCACTTTTGAACGTCAAAAATACAATAGAATAGAATCATAAACCGACAAAATAAAAAAAAAAAACACGTGCTACCACAAACTTATGAAGGGAATAGGTAACATTTTAGATTTGGTAGAGTTATAGTGACATGAAAAACGTTCCCGGTACTGTCCGCCCCTGCTTCTTTTAGATTTTAAGCATTGACACGAAATATTTTATGTAAAAACTAAATAATATTGAATGAAAGCCTTGTAATTTCAGAAGGTAGATAGGTTAAATAAGTACAATTAAGTGTGACTGCTATTATTTAAATTGATTATATTAAACTGCACATCAATCTTGACTGTAATAATGTTTGTTGTACTTTTATTACAAAGAGTGCCCCTAAAAGAGCCTTTTTTAACTTCTGTCTAATGCTACAGTAAATGGAGTATACTTAATGCGAAACATTCCAAACTGAATATTTTCACAATAATATATTTTTGACTAAACGCACTAATTTTTAGTTTACACCTACATCATGTTGGGTTGAGCCGGTTTTTTGTATTTTGCCTTCAAAGTTATGACACCGTCGTTTTGATTTTTAGCAATATTATTCAATAACGTATGCATGTACACATTTGAAATTGCCTATGGTTATTATAAGCGTCAAGAAGGACCGAATAAAATTTCAGCGATAGTACGTTTTCTCATTTAGGCGCTGCGATATTTTTTCGGGTTTTCAAAAAAGCGCGATTACATGAAAATTATAAATATTTTCTTAAATATAATTCTGTCACAAATACGTACAAATAAAGAGCTACTCGTGTATGTTTATTCTATAGGCGTAAATACAATGGTTTTAGAGATACACGATTCTGCAAAACGTCACTCCAGCAGGAAATGCAATACCTATCTCGAAAACCTGAAGACGCACAAATTATATTTTCAGCGCACATTTTTGCACAAATATAAGCTCTCTGCCCATGCACAATATTTCTCTCTCCGATCATTCGTTTAGAATTTCCCTGCTGGAAAAACTTTACTCCAGCAGGAATCGTGTTTTCCGTGTTTTTTCCAAAACGACAAAGTGAACAATTTTCACATTGATTTCCTTTCCTTTTTTTACACGGAATTGCTCAAAAATTCAACTGTGAATGGCCGTCAGTTGCTATAAGTAAACAAACAGTGACGTCAGCTGACACGTTTGGTTTGTATGGAAAGTGATGATAAGGGTTATTCCGTTTTTCTGCCCCAAAAAATCCACCATACGCGGAAACGTATCTCCAAGGATCCATCTTAAAGGGGATTGGGGTGGATAAACTAAAAACTTTCACAGTTATTGACAGCAGCAACACAACAGCAACATAAATATAATGAGAAAAAAAAATCACTGATTTTCACAGTGATGCAATATCATAGTAGTGAATTATGTGTTGAGAAGTGTAGAAGTGTTATGACTTTTTTAGTCTCAGCACAGCAATTTAGTGGCAGCACAGGCTGACAATAAATAAAACTAGATCATGTCACTGTAATCATATTCTTTTCTGTTGAAAATTTCTCGCTAGTACCACCAGTGGTTCAGTTCGGTGGTACTAGTGGGAACAAAGGGTATTTTCGACAAAATTTTCCATAATAGTGGCGGTAAGGCGTGTTAGTGGCTAGAGAAGTGATCTATGAAAATGTCGATATCTGCAAAGTCAAAGGGGAAACTTTTAATGTTCAAATTGCTGTCTCCAATAAAACAAAATTTTCTTTAAACGTACTATAATTAACAGAAGCTTAAATACGAAACCATTTATATCAAAAGTCACAGCGTCTTAAACACACATTGTTATAAAACTAAAGTATATAGCTACTAATCAAAATTATCATAAATTCATCGCAATTCACTCATTCTCGAAAGTAAAAACCCCCGGGCTAAGAATATTTAGATTCCTATAAAAAATTAAATGCAAAAGCTGTCATTTTTCAAAGTCTGTAGTCAGCTTAAAAACTATTTCGTATTCTGTAATAGATTTGGCAAATTTTTAATGCAGGATTATTAAAGATAAAAATTAAAACAACTTACCTAAGTACATGAACAACGAACACAAATAGATACGATAGGTACAAACGAAGACAATCATGACTAAAGTATTTTTTTGAACATGAACATTTAAATTTGATCACAAGTCTTTTGAAAAAAATAGTTATCAAGAAATCAAGTACTTAAATAATGATGAAGCTCCAGAACGTTCTGAGTTTCCTAAAATTGTCATCAAACAAAAAATTATACAAAACAAGTTATTTTTCATAAAAGCTAAGAAAGTGACCGGTATCAGAGATGCTAACACAGTTGGTGAACTGCTTAAAATAGTTGGTGAACTGCTTAACACAGTTGGTGAACTGCTATAACAGACAGCTAGTGCATTTAGACGTGTTTCTTAAGATATCAATGATGAAACCAGTATCAACTCCTCTTACATCTCAGCTTCAGCGGCGGATATGAAGATCTGGTATTTTATGGCAGTTGGCGGAAATTCCTTATTAGTGAAGAAAAAAACCGTGGCACTCCGGGAGTGCCGACAGAAGTGAAAACAAAACACAAACAGAATACTTTGCGATCATTCACTGACATATCGGATATACATTAAAACAGAGTACATCTCGAGGACAGCCGAACACATCCGAAGCGGTGTCGGTTATACATTTTCGCCGCGCCGTAGAAAGAGAGGGGGATACTCCTACGCCGCGCCGGCTGTCTACTCTCCATCCGTCTTACGAATTTTTTTCGATCAGGTCACGTGTCCTGACGCGAGTTTAACATTTTTTACCCATTACAAAAAAAGTGTACAACGCCGCTAAAGAAGTTTTCACTTCAAAAACAGGTGTAGCTAAAGAATATAATTATGAAGCTTCATATCCAAAAATTTATTTTCTTTTGAATTGTTGGCAGTCGTTCAGAATTGAAGCATATCGTAGACGTCACGAAAATGTACCAAGCACTCTTTGTTTTCTCTTTTATCCGCCACAAAATCAGAATTTCCGACTCCTAGCTCATGTTTCAATCACTTAATCGTACGTTCCTTACTTGGTCGATCATCGTCCTCGTTTGCTGTCCTTTGACGCTCCAGCGATCTGGTTCAAGACGTGTTTCTTCCTCCTAGCATTGCCGCAAGCCGCTCGCGCCGCCTCGCATGCGCAGTGAGCAGCTTGCTTAGTCGCCGCACATTCAGCACAAGCGCACTGCAACTTGTGTTGCAAGTGTGCTAGTCTTGCTCTTGCCTCTGATAGGTTATGGCATTTCTCTTGTAATCCGAATTTAGTCTTCTCTAAAACGCAGTGCGCTGACTTTTCAACTTGTGCTGCTAGTTGAACCGCTTGTACCATAAGTTTATGCTGTGAGAGCAAGAAAGGTTTCTTAAGATACTATTTTCGAAGCAACTTATATGGTGAACTACAAGATTGCACGTATCTTAGTCAAGTAATATTTGCGATATGAAACCAATATTTTAAAGATATACGCAATTATTTCAAGTTTTTGCAATTAGAAGGCAAACATACGAACAAATTAAATTAAAAACAAAGAAAACAACAATGTCACAGCCAATATAATTATAACGGTATGTTTATTTCCAGATTAAAGGAATATTTGATTACAGGTACACGTAGTCTATTTAATGATTATCCCGAAAATTTGATTAACCACGTTTATCCACCATTGTAATGACTTAAAATTAACTATTGTAATGACTTATTGTTTACCGCCGCCACCGCCAGTGCAGAAACAATGTACGCTTCCTGCATATGCTTTGATACAGACTGGGATACAAGATAATGCTGTTGCTGTAAGCGCGAATGTGCAGAATGACATGCATAGTATCATGATGGATGTTGTATTTGCTTCAAATATGTAGATATATTCTTAGTAAAGGTGATACAGAATTTCTTGAAGTCTTTTCTGGTCCCCGTTTAGACCTTGTGGAAAAGAGAAAGCAAAGTTTTAGGAAGTATTCAAGCTGCATATCAGGCACTTCAACAATTACTTCCAAATAACGTTGGAATTTAAAACATATATTCGATTATAGTAGTAACCGCATTGAATTGCCATTAAACATTGAATACTTCATAAAACTTTGAATTCCTTTTCGTCTGGTAGGAATTGTTGAAGATACAGAGCACGGACCAAAAATTTATTCGATGAGCATTCGGCTTAACATTTCATGATTGATTTTTTTGTTCAAGTTTAATGGAAGTTGGGAGGATGCAAGTTGAAGGAATCTCAAAGATAGAAAAACCAAATGGAAGTTAAAATCGTTGTAGCTTACCTGAGCCGTAGCTTGTTGTGCCGCTTGCACAGCAGCGTTGACCGTCCCTTGTTGTTGATGAACAGCAGCAGTGTTCTCAGCAACAACGGCTTCCGCTTCCTTCACTTCTTGTTGGAGTTGTTCCACAACAGCTTGCTTGCCAGCGAGTGCAGCTTCAGCCGCCTTAGCTGCTTGTAGTGCTTTTTCCGCTAATTGAGTTTTTACCTAGAGATATACAATTGAGAATTATTTTCACATGGACAGATAATTTGAGAAGTATGGAAAAAAGACATATTGCGCCGACCCCAAAAAAATTGGTATGGGCGCACGAGAAACAAAATTGAAAAAACTTGCAAAGTTCAGGATTGACAGATATCACTCAAAAAATTTTCTGACCCTGTCAGCCTAGGAAAAAATCGGGGTCCCCTATGTTGTTTCGAACGCCGCTGTTGCGACACACGCTGTTGCGACACACGCTGTTGCGACACACGCTGTTGCGAATTATTTTTTCACTGCCTCACAGGTTCGAAAGCTCATGAACTCGAATGAAGTAGTCGCGAAAAGACGCTGTTTCGAAAAACATTTTCACTGCCTCCTCGAATGCTTGTGATTTCGATTTATTTAGTCATAAAGTGTACCTATAGAAAAATATTAAAGCAGTACTTAATTAAATAAAATCAACAAATTCGGTGTCAACATCAACATTTAATATTATTATTTACGTACTGTTGGTGAGTATTATTAGTAACAATCAAAAATATTAGTACCTCAACTGTACATTTTTTTCTATAAGTACTTAACACAAAATCTAAGACTGATCTTTATAAAAAATAATTCTCTAGGTACCTAAGTGGTAATAATTATTTATTAGTGGTATTTTTCATAAATTAATCAATGGCGTGGAGACCGCGAATCGGTAAACGTAGCGTGGGACGCCCTCAGGCTAGGTGGAGCGACGATCTTCGCAGGCTGGCTGGTAGCAGCTGGATGAGAGTTGCCGAAAATCGAGTTGAATGGCGTGCAATAGGAGAGGCCTATGTCCAGCAGTGGACTGCTATAGGCTGATGATGATGATGATGATGAATCAATGGCTACTTAACGCTAAAGCTCTTATAAATTCAGGCGTGCCCATTGTACTTTTTTTTTCAAAATTGCTGAAATAGCATTCTCTGCAACTCTTTGTTTTTTTTTTGGGTGGTGTCTGAGCTAAATTACCCAAAATCTTCTCGATTTTTTGTTCCGTAACACTTTGCTCCTCAATAAGTTTTCGTCATCCATACAGTCCAAGTCTCTTATTATCTAACAGAGAATTCCGGCGGCGATGCCAGGCTTCTATACTGTTTTGAGTACGTGGAAGGAACAAGTTGTTATTTCTTTCTATAGACCATAGGCTCGGTGGAAAAAGTGTGGAAATTATTGCGTTTAGCTTTTTAATGAAATCGATGAAACTGAATGTGTTGCGTTTATTCTATGCATTATTATTATCTAGGCAGGAATGGGAAGCAAAACTGCGCAATTATAAAACCTATAAATATATGACGCGAGACTCACGAATAGGTAAATAATGTTTGATGTACGATGTAAACAACAAACGTAAAACAGTACGTTAATAATAATATTAAATGACCCCATCTCCCGGGAGAAGTCTTGTTCCTTACCTCTGGCTTGCCTTTATTGGCCGGCTGGAGTGAAAAATGACGAAGAACAGAGCTCCCACCTCATTCTTGCCTTTATTGGCCGGCTTGAGTGGAGATTCGCAAGAGCAAACGTGCTCGGAGGAAGGAAGTATTCCAGTAAGATGCTGGTAGGGATCTTGACCGTACTTCCGGGATTGTCCTGATAGCCGTGGAATACCTCTCCACTCCTCATAAGCACCTCAGGACGTGTTGCCCCCTTGTCGCTACGTCACTATGTGCTAGCGACCGTTTCCGGGGGCCCATTATTGAGTGTGCAAGTCACCCCCTGTTATTTTATCCGTGTGTATATAAAACATTGATCAGGCAGGGGTCATAGTTCTTCCATAGTTCTTGGTAACCAGTCCACTTCAGCCACCCAAACCCATAGTCCAACTTTTTATTTTTCCATATCCTGTAATAGTCCTACACCAACCGGGGGTTATCCTTGGGTGCACTTGCATAGTGCATACAGGGATAATCGTCGGTTGGTGTCGCATTGCATTAAAATTTCCTAAGGGGCCTCTGCGAGTTGGCTTCGGCCCCTCGTACGCCTTCCAAAGGACCGGGACCCCATGGTCCCGAGATATATAAATTCAAAAAAATATTAAATGTTGATGTTGACACCGAATTTCTTGATTTTATTTAATTACTGCTTAAATATTTTTCTGCAGGTACACTTTATGACTAAATAAATCGAAATCACAAGCATTCGAGCGTATGAGGCAGTGAAAATGTTTTTCGAAACAGCGTCTTTCGCGACTACTTCATTCGAGTTCATGAGCTTTCGAACCTGTGAGGCAGTGGAAAAATAATTCGCAACAGCGTGTGTCGCAACAGCGTGTGTCGCAACAGCGGCGTTCGAAACAACATAGGGGACCCAAAAAATCATGTTTATGAGCAGTAGCGTTTGTCTTCCACCAATGTCTTCTGCGAACTGTAATTTATCAAAATCTATTTAATGATACTAAAAAAACTTACCATATGAGCTGCCTGGGCTCCTGCAGCGTTTTGTGCTGCCTGAGCTGCTTTTGCTTCCGCAGCTGCCTTCTGTGCTATACTAGAGGCACACTTCCCCTTGCAGTCTCGCGGGATTTCTCTCACTCTGTTGTCCTTCTTGCCCTGTACAACCAACTGTTGAGCCAGCTGCGGCAAATCCGGCTGCTTCTCCGCCGACCGACTCTCCGGGAACCCCCACACTGACGCGCAAGTCAGCAACAAATACACAAACAGTCTCATTTAAACACTATTTATTGTCCTATGAGTATATTTCGGCAATATTAAATTGCCAAGGCAAACCAAATTTTTAGCATAAGTATTTTTCCTGTCATTGAATGGTGGATACGAATTTTTCTTCAAAGCTTGTGACGCAACAAAACACGATCAAGTTGTATGGCAGTTTGACATTTATTATTCTAAATTTTAATTTCTATCATAAAGTTATTCATATAAACTTTTTTGTAGTCATTCTTCTCAATATGATAATACTTTTTTGGCTTTGAACTGTTTGGTTCCAGTACCGAATAATTCCTTAAATATTTTGCTTTTATAAGATCCTGCCGCGGTTAATATCCTTGTGCAATACTCTGGTAAATTGTGATTCGTTGTAACTTAGAACATCAATCAGACTATACATATTGTTCCCACTGCTGGGACACAGGCCTCCTCTCTGTAGGAGGGAGTGAGTCGTAATCCACCCCGGGTCACATGGCCCCCCTGCGGGTTGGTAGATGTCACATATCTTAGATTTTTTAGTTCTAGGATAATTATGTCCTAGAACTAAAAAATCTAAGATATGTGCGCGGTATGCCGCGCGGTAATTGCGTAACAGACTAACAGTAGCAATGGCTTTCATTTTAAAAATTCAACATCATTCATTGCGTTATTTACCTTGTTGAGCAGAGAAATTTTTCGAACATAATTATGAAGCATTGGATTGGATTAGCAATATCCTTCAAAATGATTTAGATTGTGATTGATAGTGTGTTACGCAATTAGGGTGCAGGTTTCCTAATAATCTTCCTTCACCGTTTTGACAGCGGTGGTGATGAAATAAATTACACTAAGTAAAGTGCCTACCTGGGTTCGAACCTACAACTTGCGACCATTTCTACTTGACTTCCACTGCTCACTGACTGGGCCACCACTGCTTAGAAAATACAAGAGGTTAACGGAGCTCTTTTACTTGCTGGATGCCAATAAAACTTTAACTAGTGTATATTTGCTGCGTGCTCCTTGGTGTATGTTTTGGGGAGATCCTATTGGTATAGCTTGCTATTACATAACAGATGCCACCACAACTGGTATTTACTGCAACTGGACTTCCTGGAGAGCACGGCGGTCAAAGTCCTGGGTCACCCTCCTTACAGCCCTGACTTAGCACCGTGTGACTTTTTATTCCCGAAAATAAAAAATCAGCTCAAAGGGATACAATTTTCGTCGCCGGAAGATGCGTTGTAAACGAGTTGTCTGCGGCGGACTGGAAAAATTGTTTTGGAAACTGGTTCAGACGCATGTAACTTTGTATAGAGGATAGTGGAGAGCACTTTGAAAAGATTTTATAAAAAAATATTTACTACTTCTAGAACATTACATTTTTTTTTTCGCAAAACTTTTCTCCAGTGTGTAGAAATTATACAAAGGGTGACACAATGGGCGGTCTTATCACTAGTGGTCTTTTAAAGATAGCCTTTGGATGGATTAAAAAGAGGAAGGAGAGGCAAATATTGTAGGTAGTTTTATTTTTATTCTAAAGGTGTGTTCAAACATTGAACGGCAAAAGCGCGGCAGTAACACGCGGCGTTTGAAGGGCACATTTCTGCCGCGCTCTATTTAGGACTAAACCGACGCATGTTTGCACGGCAGTACTACGTGACACATCCGAGATACACCGCGCTCTTCAGTTCGTGTCAGAAATAAAATGAAAGCGGTTGCGTGTCTCGTAGCTCTGCTTATTATTCGAAAATTGCAAAGACGGACTAAGAAAAAACATATTAAAATAAGGAAATGCTGGATGAAACCAGAACTTATAACTTGTTTTTTCTCTATTCCTCTCTCGTCTATAAGAACTTAAAAGATTTTTCATTTTATACTTTATTTCGTTCTTGGGAAGATCTAAATTGTTGGCTATTTCATCCCATAAGTCTTCACGTTTGTTTCTATTATAGTATTCTCGATACCACTACATACAGAAAGCAAAGTTAATAGAAATCTCTGTTCCTAGACAGCCACACTCCTTTTTGTCGAGGATCCCATAAAACATTAAAAGATCCATACATTTCGGTCAAACAAATCGATGTTTCGTTGTCCATTTTGATACGCAGAAATCAGAAATACGTCCAAACACAATTACTGACAAATGTCTACTAAACATGTTTGTGCGCGGCAGGTAAGAGTAGACAGAAGCGTTTGCGCGCGGTAGTCGCGCTAGGAGTATATGTGTTCTGTGGGTAGTCGTCCAATGACAGCGCGGCTGGCCGCACGTGGCCGCCGCGCGTGATTGCCGCTTTATTTTGGACACACCTTTAGATAAAGATTGGTCTTAAATGATTGCTGACCGAGTGGACTGTCCGTATGTAATTCACTACTGTCAGTTGCATGTGCCATCGTATCGTGTTGTTAAGGCGCTGTACTTAGTCAAAATAGGCTCCACAAAACAGTTTTTTAGCCAAATGTACTTATACATTTTAGAGCAGCAAAAAAAAAATGTTAATCTTGATCATATTTATGAGTGGACCATTGTTTCCAAAACACGTTTTCGGTAAATTTTCTCGATAGAAAAAAATCATAAAACATCCATTAAGATATTTGTAAGGATTAATGCATTTAATGATAAATAACAAACGAGTCGAACGAAACGTCGCGCCATCGCGGCGTCTTTTCGCTTCTCTTTCATTTCTACGCGGAGCGACAGTGACCCATAGAGTATAAGTAACTGAAAAGCCTAGTGACCTATAATAGTAGTCTATACAGTGACCGCTGAGCTATCAAAAAGTACTCTGTGGGCGCGCTGCTTGATGGACCTATGTCAGTTTGTTCCGCTCACCGGCGCCGCTAAAAAATCATTTACGTATCTGTTTGTTGATGAAAGCTGTTTATTAACCCCCGACGCAAAAACGACGGGGTGTTATAAGTTTGTTTTATTTTATGATTAGTTTTTCTAAATTCTGTTTTTGGTGTAAATTTGTGTTCGGTTTCGGTTCTAGTCATAAGTTGTGTAAATAAACAATTATAAGACGCATTTAACATTTTCGATTTGATACGCGGTACGGCGCAGCGCGTAGCTGCAAAGCTAGCTAAGCATCGGCCGCGCACCGCGCATGCGCGCTACTCACGCGCCGCCGCCTGCGTCCCTCTCCCGCGCCGCGCTTCGAGTCAGTCGCGCGCACAGAGTACTTTTTGATAGACTGGTCGCGCGCCCGCTCCGACAAGCGCACGTAACGTTTTGAACACCGTCCACGGCTCTCGTTCGCTCCCGCCAAAACATGTAAATGTTGTAAAAAGTTACACCAATACTCTTGTTGTGTTGTGTATCAAAATAATAAACTATTTCGTGGCATATAAATCTACGTTTTTCACTGGTATAAACACCCACGCCTTCTAGACAATTCATTTTTTCTAAGTTGTGCTGTAAGTTGGTGTAAATTTTTGTTCGATTTCGATTTTAGTCATAAGTTGTATAAATAAACATCAGTGTATAAAAAATGGGCAACAAGAAAAATAAACGGCGGGCAATAAAGAGATGTTATTCGACGAAACAAAAACACATGATGGCAGTTGTAAAGTAAGTACCTACCTTTTTGTGCACACCTTATTTTGTTTGTATAGATTAGAGTAAGTGCGCCAAATATGGACTGGTTTTGTAATATGGACTACCTTCATTTCTCAGAAACCGTCCGTCGTATTAAGCCACCGATCGCCGCGCGCTAAGCTCCACCCCTCCCGCGCCTCGCTAATCGCTTGCCGGTCGGCAGAGAGAGCGCGCGTGTTCACTGCAGTCATTTTTCGTTTTTATCAACGCGCGATGTAATTTTTTACCTAATTTCGTAAGCTCATAATTTCAGCAAATATTACTGTTTGGGAAAGTGGATTAAACTAGGGGAAAGGTCTACAAATTCTACAGCTAAAGGCAAGATCAGACAAACATGGGATAAAGATGATTTAATTTCTGATTTAATTTTAGGCAACACGTCCATTTTTTTATATAATTTTGAACCCAATTTACTGTGGTCCATATTTAAAAACATGTGGTCCATATTTTGTCCACTTTTTGCAAATGCAAAATAATCTTATATTTTAGAAAATGTTGATTATTTCTAAGATGTTCATGTTTCTTAAGAATTCTGATATTCGTTTTTGATACCAAATAATTATCGAACTGTTCAAAATATATAAGGCTGATTAATCTTTATAATTCTGAGTTTTATTTCACAAAATCCTTATTTGGTGGTCCATAATTGGCGCACTTACTCTATCTATAGCTATGCGTAATTTCGACGTAAGTATATGTATTTTCATCTCAGAATTTTCATAGCTCGATTGGTTTAGCGGTCTCGTGCATTGTGAAAGTTTTCTGCATCAGTGACTAACGCCCCGGGTTCAGACCCCGCCATACATTGTATTCTTTTTGTTGGTTTTCTTATTTGAAATATTTTTTTTTAATTACTATTATAGTTTTTGCCGATTTTCTTGTTTGAAAAAATGTTTCAGTAATTATTAATTTTGTTGATTTTCTTATTTTTGTAACAATTATAATGCAATTTTATTGCTTTTCCTTTATAGTAAAAAAAACTTTTCATGAGTACCTAAGCGTATACATGGTGTTACAGAATATTGTAGTAACTAGTAATGCGACAGGAGGTCATTGAACTCATCTTTATGAACAACTTTTGAAAAAGAAAAAGGTCATTCACCTGCGACAAAAAGACCATAGTTTGTTGATTGGCGCCACAGTAAAAGTTGTCTATAATGATGACTGCAATGACCCCTTTTCGTATTTCTACACTCTTCTGTAAGACCTTGTAAATAATTTGTAAATTATCAACTAAAATAAATACCTACTTTTTATAACATAACACAACGGGCTAAGCGCATAAGGACCACTTCTCAAAATGACTAAGTGGGCTTAGGCGCAAAATGATAAATTCTCAAAATGGCTAACAATACAAAGTGAATAAATTGAAATTGGCATACGAGTCTCAAAATGGTAAATTCTAAAAATGCCTAATTCTCAAAATGGCAAATGGATATTCCTCATTTTCTCAAAAAAATCACATGATATAAAAATAATCATGTTCTTTCAATTTTAGATTACAAAAGGATTCTGAGCACGAAAACCCTGCCACATCATTTTCAATTGCAACAGTTGTAACTCCAGGAGCCAATCCAAAATCAAATTATGATGAGTAAGTATCAACAGATGGGTGAAGATCGTCACACAATGGGAGCCGACGGATAACCGATGACTCCGTGGTCGACTTCCAAAGGGGCATGACAAACTTCGCCAGAACCACTGTCCACAACTGTCCACCCATCTGTCTGTCCACGCATTGTATTCGTATACATCGCGTAATTGCCATGATTTGGAATTATTTTGTTTCTTTTTGTTTATAATAAAATAAAAAATTACATGTTTTTTATTACAGAGAAATCACTGACGATGTACTATTCGATGAATCGTCCACCGAATCTCAAGAAGGTAATATATACCCACCAGTTCATGGCCGAAGAGTCGTTGACATAATGCATTTTATCCAGCAGCTGCAAACTATATCCGGCCATAGTTCTTTGTTCAACTGCAATTTCTCACAAATGTCACTCATAGGAGAAAAAAGGATCGGCTTGATCTCTAGATTCAAGTTTAGATGCAATATGTGTAAAGATGACTTTATTATCACAAGCGAAGATTTATCAAGTAAACATAATGTTAATGCTAACGTGGGTGCCGTTACAGGAATTACTTCTGCTGGTATCGGTTTTTCGCAATTTGAAGAAATAACAGCATGTATGGACGTACCCATATTTACGAAAACAACTTATGCTCAAGTTCAAAACATAGTTTATGAAAAATGGGAGTCAACATCTGTCGAATCCATGGTAGCAGCAGCTATGCGTGAGCATGATGCAGCAGTAGCTGAAGGAACATGGAGCAAAGATGGCATACCTCTAATAGATGTATATGCCGACGCCTGTTGGTCATCGCGATCCTACGGCAATAATTATAAGGCATTGTCCGGCGCTGCAGCAATCGTAGGTCGCAGATATGGTGAAGTGTTGTTTTTAGGCATTAAAAACAAATACTGCCTTGTATGTGCTCGTGCAGAGAAAAAACAAACTGCTGCACCAGAAAATGTTTGCTTCAAAAACTACACTGGGTCATCTAGCGGAATGGAGTTCGAAATAATTTGTCAAGGATTCGAAACATCTGTATTGATGTACAATGTTATTTATGGCAGGTTAATTGCTGACGGTGACTCCGCTACTTATGCAAAAATCTTGGCGCGTAATCCTTACCAGAATCATACCGTTCAAAAAGTTGAATGCCGAAACCATGTGCTGCGCAATATGTGCAATAAGTTGAGGGCTGTAGCCAAAGACACAAAATATGCCTTGGTGCACAGAAAAATGCTGATTGAATCAAAAATTCTGAGTATCCGAAAGGTTGTTATTGCATCAATAAAAGAGTACAAGCTAGAAAAAGACAAAACGGAAGCAGTAGCAGGTTTTAGAAACGAAATTCAAAATTCTATTCTACATGCTTTCGGTAATCATGAAAATTGTAAGAACTTTATTGTTCCAAAGAAAAAACACAGCAGAGTAATATGGAAATAAAAAACACTACATTTTGGTTCAGGATACAGACAATACTCCAGTCATTACTTTCAAAATCAAGAAGCATGCTTGAAGACGTGGATACCAATACAGTAGAGCGCTTCAACATTGTGATTGCAAAGGTTGTGGGGGGAAAGAGAATTAATTTCTCTCTTCGTCAGGGTTACCGCGCGCGTTGCAATGCTGCAGTTGTTTCTTTTAATAACCCCCACCCGAGGCATCTACTACATAAATTTTTTTTAGGGAAGAGTCCCAAAAGCATCCTGAAAAAGTTTGAAGAACGAAGACTGATAAAAAGAAAATTAAACAAAGCTAAACCTCATAAAAAAAATCGGATGCTAAAGAAAGACAATGCTGTTCAACATGATTATGGGGCTCAGAGTACTACTCCAGATTTGACTGAAAAAGGAATCTAGAAGAATATATAAAGGAAAACAAGATACAGATATGGAAATACAATAAAAAAGTGAACTGATTGAAGTGAACAAAAATAGTAATTGGTACTATCAGATTCAAGAACAGCTCCATGTAACCCGTAGAGTAAAATGCTTGTTTGCTGTGTGGAGTGGTGAAAACAAGCCACTAAAAACAGAAATTATAAAAAAAGATGACGATTTTTGGGAAAAATGCATTTTTGAAGTGGTAGGACTGACAAGATTTTTTGTTCAGAAATTCGCCCACAGAATATAAACTATGCAATATTAACCATTTTTTTAAAACCACACAGAACTTTTTGTAAGGTAGTTCTGTTATCCAGATAGGTAAAGAGTTATATATATACACGCAGCTGCGACTGAAGAGTTCTATCCTAGGTACAGGGATTTTCAATAAATACTGTGTGACTTTTCGTTTGTTAAAATAATTTTTAGCTTCAAAGAGTTTAGAGTTTTGAGTTTAACAAATTTTGCGATTTCGTATATGTAAATGCAAGAAACGGTGAGAAGTTTTTGTGATTTAAACACTGGTCTACATGATTCAGACCAGTCCATGTTAAAGATTGCACGAATGCATTTTTTTTGTGCTATTAGTATTCTCGATATTTCCGTGGAATTTCCCCAAACAATAATACCATACCGAATTATGGAACAAATATAGGCGTGATACACCATCATTGCAGTTCGTTTAGATGTCTCATCCTTAACTTTTTTTAGAGCATAAACAAATCTATTTATTTTCATACTTATTTCGTCAATATGTTCTTTCCAGGTGAAGTGTTCATCGAGTGTTATCCCCAGAAATTTTGTTTTGTGTACTTGTTCGACTAATTGGTTTCTATGAGATATCTTAAGTTGGAGGCATTTACTCTTTTGCGTTTTGAAATTTAATATTTTTGTTTTATCTATATTAACTATTAAAGCATTGTTATCTAACCATGTTATGATGTTATTTAATGTGTTATTTATATCTGACTCGTAGGTTTCAACGTTCTTACAATCTATAATTACCGTCGTGTCATCAGCAAAAAGGACACAATCTTGTTCTACAGCTTGAGGAAGATCGTTAACATACCCAAGGAATAACGGTGGCCCTAGAATGCTTCCCTACGGTACACCAAAGAAATTATGTCGAGGTTGGGAATCGAAATTGATGATACTGTTACCGTTTTCTTCGAAAACGTCCCTTGTTGTAGTAGAAGACTAAATTTTGAAGAATTGTGAGTTGAGTAATTTTTCTTTCCACAATTTATATCTTTACATTTTGCTCCGTATGCGTAAATACGTCAAAAATAATAAAATAAAAATAATTAGCTTGTTTAAATTGTATGTATCCTTCACCTGTCCATCCATCCGCCCCGTCCGTATGTCCACCCTTTCATTCGTCTCTACATGCATCCGTCTGTCCACGTTGTATTTCTTATACACCGTAACTACTCACACTTATTCAGCTCTGTTCAGTTTTTGTCCGTAGAAAACAACGATTATGTATGAGATGCGTACGCATCCGTTCAACCGCGTAAAGCTGAACGGACTCCATACAAAATCGATGTTTGTTATGGAAAAAAGCTGAACAGAGCTGAACAAGTGTCAGTAGTCCCTAATTCGCGAAAAAAGCTGCTGTTTTATACAAAAAGATTATTCACTCTAGGGAAAAAATGTATGAAACAGCTGTTTTTTTGTGATCTTAGGGCTGGCACAATAGTAAAAGTTGTTCATAATGATGACTACAATGACCTCCTTTGGTAATACTTACACTCTTTTGTAACAAACTGTATATTATTTTTCTTCAGAATCAACCATCAAGCTTGGTGGACGTTTTTATTTTATTTTTATTATATAAGGTGTTAAAAAATTAACCATCGAAATGAACATATACATTTATAAATAGATCCAAAGGGACGCTTTAATATAAAAAGCAGGTTGTATATAGGAGGTTCTTCTATATATTTTACAATACAAAGTTGGGAAAAGGCTTGGCAGATGATAAGGTTCTATATAATTTACTGGCAGCAAACATAACAGTGATCACAGAATAGAACATTCAAATATTGACGTCGTTGCGATCTGTCAATCAACAAATTGTCATGGCTTAAATTTTGTGTGAAAATCGATTTTTATAAAAGACCTACGATGAAATTATGTGTGCGCTTGTTTTAACCGTATCTTTGGATAAACATATTACAGAGGCCTAATTCATCTCTAAATTAGTGAAGCGCACGTTGTCGCCAGATTTTAGGGATTGTTACAGTGGTCAGTATGATTTTTTTTTGCTATCTTGCTCTTGTCAATTTCAAATGTTTTGGAGACTGAAATCCAAAAATCTTTGCTTTGTCTGATCCCAGCATCATAATGTAAAGTTTTCATCAAAGCTTAAGTCATTATGTTAAAGGTTGCCTTGTAGCGCTCTTTGATTTATTTTTGCTGTTCGCTGTTGAATAAGTTAAATGTATCTAACTGTGATTAGGGTCAAGGAATCACTACAATAATTGCGACTCAAAATTCATTATCTTGAGATACGAATGTGGAGATACGATATAATGAAGCCAAGTACAAGAGCGGTTGGGTGCAGACATTTTCTAAGTAGAAGACACTTAATTACAAAGATCCTTCTTTCAATATATTACATGTCTATTGATCCAACATCCGCTTCCCTAGCTCTATGAATTTTAGAATTGACAAAATGACTGAAGTAACTGGTCAGGCTGCATCATTAGAGGTAGGTCTTTACCTACCTCTAGATTTCCAGCTGTTTTGGTCCAGTACTAGGTGGACAATTGCCTATTGAGGGCACTATATGGATGTGACTAATTAGTTTTATTTCTAATTTCAGTAAAACTTGGAGCACGGTGTATCACAAGCATAGCAATCTACATATCTGGTCAACTTCTCCGCTCTTCCACCACAGGAGTGACGACTCAGCCCCACTGTTCTTAAACATCTAAGAACACGGTCCTGCAAAGGTCAGGACTTGTGAAAATGATTTGCCTTTCCTTGTACGCCCTGATCGCCTCTGCCACGATCCTCGCGTGCGTTCCAGTCTGCTATAGACAATTTGAAATGCACAAGTTCGTCAAGTGTCTCCGGAAATAAGTAATTAATTATGATGATAGTGTGCATGAGTTGCATAACAGCGGTTTTCGCGGTTGGCTTGATTGCTTGTGGTCCCATAATACTGGAAGCTTACTGTTCGAAATGTCCGACCAAGTTTAAACGTAACGACGACAGCGACGAACTCTTACACCACGTGCCATGCAAGAGCCCGTGCTGCCCCAATCGATAGCTGAGAAATTAATTTGTATATGTATGCTTACTTAATTAAGTTGTATTAAATATTTGTATCATCTGTTTTTGTTTTTGTGGCTGACTGCCCAGGTTCAGATTCAAACTCCTCTCTATCTCAAATTCCTATCAAACACACACAAACTCGATATACAGCCAATACCTACTTAATTTAACGCCGTCATTAGTGGTGTACGTTACCCTAGCAGGAAAGTAGCTCCTAGAGTGATATGAGTGGAACGTATAATTAGTGCGTAATCTGCTGTAAATGTGCGCCAAATAAAAAATTTGTGCGCTTTGTCGTTTTGGAAAAAAACGGAAAAAACGATTCCTGCTAGGGTAACGTTTTTCCAGCAGGAAAATTCTAAACGAATGATCGGAGAGAGAAATATTGTGCATGGGCAGAGAGCTTATAACTATTTGTGCAAAAATGTGCGCTGAAAATATAATTTGTGCGTCTTCAGGTTTTCGAATAAACATACACGAGTAGCCCTTAATTTGTGCGTATTTGTGACAGAATTAGATTCAAGAAAATATTTATAATTTTCAAGTAATCGCGCTTTTTTGAAAACACGAAAACATGTCACAGCGCCTAAACGAGAAAACGTATAAGATCGCTGAAAACTGTGTTCGGTCCTTCTTGATGCTAATAATAACCATAACAAGTTTCAAAAGTGTACGTGCATGCTTTATTGCATAATATTGCCTAAAGTCAAAACGACGGGGTCGTAGCTTTGACGGTAAAATACAAGAAATCGGCTCAACCCAAGATGTGTAGCTTAAACCAAAAATTAGTGCGTCTAGTCAAGAATATAAAATATTCAGCTTGGAATGTTTCGCATTCAGTAGATATAAGCAAAAAACATAACATGTAAACAACGGCTGGTTATCCGACCAAATTCGAATGACCACAAAAAAGCGACGGATTCATACATATCGATGACATTCTTAACTTTACTCACGAACCGGTTGACACGTGTTGTGCCTGAGTACACTGAAGTAGAATAGAAGTAAAAAAATAAACTTGTTATTAGATTATATTCTACTAGCTTGCGTGACTTTGCACATGATTAAGTCATCATCTACCTAGCCTTTTCCCAACTATGTTGGGGTCGGCTTCCAGTCTAACCAGATGCAGCCGAATACCAGTATTTTACATGGAGCGACTGCCTATCTGACCTCCACAACCCAGTTACTGGGTAATACGATACCCCTTGGTAAGACTGGTTGTCAGACTTTCGGGCCTCTGACTACTCGTAACGACTGTCAAAGATCCACGAATGACAGCCGGGACCAACGGCTTAACGTGCTTTCCGAGGCACGGAGGGGTCTCAGTATGTAAAGATGGTCACCCATCCACAGACCAACCGCGGCAAGCGTAGCTTAACCTGTGCGGCTGTTATTATTTAGCCACGGACCCCTCTCCTCTCCGCACATGATTAAGTACATTATAAAAAGTAGCCTAAGAAGTGCTATTCCAAGGAATAAGCTAAAATCTTCTTCATTCCAGCTTTCATTAAAATACATACAGCAGATAACATATTATTGTGATGGAGCGTCAGCTCAAATCTAACATTAAAAAATAATATATATTGGCCCTTTAAGTTTAATATAAGTTGCAGGAAATATTTTGATCCAAGCTTCCTCACGTCGGGGGACGGCTAATGAAAATTGGAAGTTAACAGCAGCTATGTTTTCTACAATAGCATGCATTCATTATTGCTGGGTTTGGATCAAAATATTTCCTGCAACTTATATTAAACTTAAAGGGCCAATAATATATTATTTTTTAGTTTTTAGAGGTTTTTGTTTGAGTCGGGGTTTTTTTAAATTAACTTTTATTTCTTGCTTTTTAAACTTAATAATATTATATTACTAGTAAAGTAAATATGCTATACGATCGACACGTGACTCGCCGAAATCTGCGAAGCTGAATCTCCCTCAAAACTAGGTCATATAACTGCAAACAAACGTTTGAACGCAACTGTACGGACAACAGCTTAGGTTTAATACGACCAATAAAGAAGACCATCGATATGTATGAATCCGTCGCTTTTTTGTGGTCATTCGAATTTGGTCGGATAACCAGCCGTTGTTTACATGTTATTATCGTAGACAGAGTAAAACTATAGACTGCTGGTCATCTTCTATCTCACTTACACAAGAAAAACAAAAATATATATAAGATTCTTGCAAAGAAAAGAGACAGAACCCAACATCTTTTGTCCCTTATTGCGTGTCCACATTTTTCAAGGTCAGCACTTCAGTTGCTAAACAAAGTTTGACGTTTGATACGCCTTCGAAAGGGGTAGCGACGAAAATTTAAATTATTTTACTTGATAGTGTGAAACATAAGAACTATTTTGTGTTTACCGTTGAGGATTGACTGTAGCTATTGCTGCAAAATGGTACGGTGCAGTGTTCTTGGCTGCAAAAGTGATAGTGAGAAGAAAATTGCCGGATTGTCCTTTCATTCGTAAGTAGCTAAATATTTTAGTTTATTCGGTGGAAGACGGTGAAAGTTTTCAATTACTTAATATGATTTATAAACTGTTAAAATACATATACAGCTGTTTCAAGATAAAATGAGTGCTGAATTATGTTATTATGACATATTGTTTTTACATAACCTCAAAGCTCAGTGTTGCCTACTTTTTACTGAGATACTACCCTATTTTAGGGGAAAATAGTACGCCAGTAAGATATATTGCAATAAATTACCTTCTTCAATAATTTCAGATGAATGCTTTATTAGAGTGTATGTATAGCGCTGGCAGCAAATTTGTTCCACTTTTCGCCGGGCGTAATATTATATCTTTACCTTTTACTACCTATTTATAGTATAAAATATTGTATTTATAGTAGGTATTAAAGTGTTAAAATCTCAGATTTCCTGCCAAACCAGAATCACGGGAATTACAAAATTAGTACTGTTTCAAGGCCAATAAATAAGACTAACAAAATTGTATGCTTGCGGACTTATAAAATGTAAGCATAAAGCAAACTTTCGGAGGGACGGCGAATATTTTTGGTTAGTTGGATTTAACATTTTTTTTTAGAATATCTTTGTTAACGTTATCAATCTCACAATCTTCTTCACCAACCAGCACTTTTGATTTCAATTCTGTAAGGACATGTTCTAAATCTGCCACTCTTTTAGTTTTTTTATGACAATCTGAAACATTCATAAATGTCAAACTTGTTGTGCACATTAAATATGAATTAATTATTTGACTTTGATGTTTTATTTCTATTTATAAAGCCTGTGCGTTGGTACAAAGTAGATAATAGTAATTGAAAAACATCTAAACATTCGGGGTAAAATCACCTCGAAGGGGGTAACCCTAAAGTTTCAAGTAGCTTGATTTTCTGTCCCTTACTGCGACACGCTGAGCAGTAGTCTATAGTTTTACTCTGTCTACGGTTATTATGTTTTTTGCTTATATCTACTGAATGCGAATCATTCCAAGCTTAATATTTTCACTATATATTCTTGACTAGACGCACTAATTTTTGGTTTAAGCTACACATCTTGGGTTGAGCCGATTTCTTGTATTTTGCCGTCAAAGTTACGACCCCGTCGTTTTGACTTTAGGCAATATTATTCAATAAAGCATACACGTACACTTTTGAAACTTGTTATAGTTATTATTAGCATCAAGAAGGACCGAACATAGTTTTCAGCGATCTTATACGTTTTCTCGTTTAGGCGCTGTGACATGTTTTCGCGTTTTCAAAAAAGCGCGATTACTTGAAAATTGAAAATATTTTCTTGAATCTAATTCTGTCACAAATACGCACAAATTAAGGGCTACTCGTGTATGTTTATTCTACAGGCGCACATACAATAGTTTTAGAGATACACGATTCTGCAAAACGTCACTCCAGCAGGAAACTCAATATCTCGAAAACCTGAAGACGCACAAATTATATTTTCAGCGCACATTTTTGCACAAATAGTTATAAGCTCTCTGCCCATGCACAATATTTCTCTCTCCGATCATTCGTTTAGAATTTTCCTGCTGGAAAAACGTTACCCTAGCAGGAATCGTTTTTTGCGTTTTTTTCCAAAACGACAAAGCGCACAATTTTTTTATTTGGCGCACATTTACAGCAGATTACGCACTAATTATACGTTCCACTCATATCACTCTAGGAGCTACTTTCCTGCTAGGGTAACGTACACCATTAGTGTGCAGTTATATTGATAAGATTGGGCGAGTTGAACACGCACAAACAAACTCCTGAACTCCTCTTCGTCCTAGTGCTTCTTCCTGAAGTCTCAACAACAGAATATTATAAACTTTGTGAATTTCCCGCTCCCCCTGTGAAGCTTTCCTAGAGAAGTGGGCTTCTCATCCGGTGTGAAGTTAGATCAAACTCAATCCTTGGTCACCACACTTCCACTGCCTGTGTCCCAGTCCCACTCATCCGTGAACCCGCCGTGGCTGTCCGTCACCAGACCCTCCTCTGGGGAGTACTCCCCATCACCGGCGCACCAGAACACATAGCACGCCGTGACCACCCCAGGGACCAAACCAGCACATGGGAGCCAGACGATCCCGTGTCTGGGCACTTTTGGTCCCCCTGCGATGGGTCAAGTCATTGGCCCGCCGTCTGCCAATTTTCGGCCGCAAAGGATAGGGAGAGCGGCCAACGTCATAACAACACTCCTCCTCCCCTGCGGCCCCACCGCGTCCGCCATCAGATGGTGGCGACCCCGTCAAGGCCGCGGAAGGTAGAGAGAGCAGCGCACCGCAATACCGGCACTCCTCTCCCGTCGCAGCCTCCAACCCTCAGCCGCGATGCCTCCAATACGACATCGCGGCCCGCCTCAGTTGCGATGTCGCCCAAGCGGCACCGCAACTTAGTTGTTGGCCGCTACGTCGTCGGCTTAGGCTGCCATCAGACGGACTGCATCGCAGCAACCGCGCGCAGTCGATATATTCAACTGCATGCAGTTGTACGTTCGACTTCGTTCAGTCATGATTATAAACTTCACGCGGTCGGCTGCAATCGTGTGAAGTCAATATTAACTGAACTAACTGCACATTAACTGAATGAGGTTTGCGATGGACAGCGTGCGTCGACACTACACGACTGTAGCCGACCGCGTAAAGTTAAAGTCACGACTGTAGACGTTCGAAACAACGAACGTTTGCGATGACGAAAAATTTGAAAATTTTTGCATCCGCCATCTTGGATTTTAATTTTGACCTCACTATCGGCTTCAGCACCCTCGGAAACCATGAAAACGACACCCATGACGAAAAATTTCGTCATGGGTGACGAAAAATTTCAAAATATTTGCAACCGCCATCTTGGAGTTTCATGTTGACCTTACTATCGACTTCAGCACCGCCATCTATCGAAGATAGTGGTTAACTCGAAACTCGCATTGCATTAATGAACTTTCATAAATAAAAATTATCTAACATTGCATTATTTATCACTCAGAACACCACATCAATTATTATTATCTTACATTATCCTCACTTTTTATTTGAAATTCTTTTAGCGCCACAGGCGCCACTAATAAACCATCAATGGAAAGCGATTTTACTAACATTATAATCAGTATCATTACTTTTTAAATAACACAATAAGTATATGTGTTATTTCGTCATAAAGGTAAGCCTAATAGAACGTGATTATTCACATACTTAATGTTGTTTATATCACAATAATAATACGATTTCGTTCGTAGGTACTATATCGCGCCAATAGATGTCGTTACAGTTTGGCAAGAAAGTCCTGAAACGGAACTAAAATATTTAATCATTGGCAACACTCGCTCTGCTTCGTCGAGTAAGGTACATATTCTGTCATTTCTTGTAATCGGTGACTGTTTCTCGTGTTTATTTTTATTTATTTGCGTTATTCTGGTGATACTGGTGACCCATTGTGTACATAAAGAACAGATCTGTTATTCGCAGCTCCGCAAGAGCGAGAATTTGTAGTGTACGTGAGATGTTTGGCGGAACTCGAGGCCGGACAAATTTTATCCGATCTGAACGATGTGTAATAAAAGAACCGGTGAAATGATAGGTAAAATTAATTTTTATACATGTAATCAGATGTAATGTGTGTATTTCAAGGTGCAATATCTGAATAAACCTTTCATACAATTATTGAAATGTACATTCACGAATTTGAGGTTATGTTTACAAAACACATTCAGATTGCAGCGCATTCGTATAATTTTGATACTTTTGGTTAATATTGTTTAGTTGTTTTTATTTTATTGTTCTAGGCAGTGGCTGAACAAGCGTTTCAGAGCGTTTCAGTTGACGACTGGAAAAAATCATGTCAATATGTCATGAAAATAGAAAAAGGTTATTTTTGAAGGGGGCAAACTCTGTATAGTGACATTGGAAAAAATATCATAAACCTACAAGATGAAAGCAGCAATAGTGACATATCTGCAGGTAGCCAGCAGAGTTTTGGTGAAAGCTCACACCAAGACATGGATGATGACTTTTCGGGCGTGGAATACTTAGAGGAAAACATTTTTGATTCTGATTAAAATTTTTGATTCTGATGTTTGTTTTTTAGTTTTTGTTTAGAACACCAACTATGGAACATTTTGCCTGTGGTTAGAGGAGAACTTGGATTCGTGGGATACAGTCACACAGTAGTAGAGCTTCCAACTTGTCACTGTGATCTAAACCCTATTGAATTAATCTGGGGTCTTGTAAAACATGAAATTGTCTTACATAATGTGGGATTAGTTGATATCAAGGTATTTTGAAATACCTAATAAGTTTATTTTTAATTCATTGAAATAAATAACTACAAATGTTATCGTTTTAGGCAGTGGCTGAACAAGCGTTTCAGAGGTTTTCTTTTTTTCAAAAACCCACCTATTCACATTAATTGTCAAAAAAAAAAGAAGTATCAAAACCGTTTTCGTCGTACTATATAGGGTTACAACATGCACGATAGTAGCGCCACCATTATTTTCACGACTTTTTTGCCAAGCTGTACGTGTTTCAAAAAACTTAATAAAAAGTTGTTCTAGAATACTTTAAATTGATTATATCTTTTGAAAGAGTGAAGCGATTGCGATGATTCAAAAACTAATAACTGCTCCTAGTTCTACACCATATTTGAGTTTAAAAAATAACCATATTGGTTTGGTACTTTTTACGTTGAACCTGTTCAAATAATCTGTCACATCCAAACAGACAAACCGACAAAAATTCCAAAAATTTATGAAATGGCATCTGTTGGTTATCCTTTAACACCCCAACTATTTTTTTTTTTAATATTTTCAATGTACAGAAACGCCTCGTCTACAGATTTATTATAATGTATAGATATACACCGTGTTCTTCACGTTATCCATAAACTTTTTCAAACGCTTTTATAGCTTTTACAAATTAAATCTAAAAAGGAAGTAGTACTTAAAAAAGCTTCGTTACAAAGATATTTGTAATTTCATTTAATGAAATTTAATTGAGCTATGCAGTGAGAAAGGATCCTAACTTAGTTTTGACAAGTTTCAGCCCGCCAAATCTTATGAATGAAAATTACGTCGTTGTCAATTCGAATAAAGAAGCATGCATATCGGGTGATTTACGTCAAGGTATTTAGTTTGTATGAAAATTAACAAAAACTAAAAAATAAGTATTCATCAATGTGTCCATAATGAAAAATGCTTATTTCCATGGTCTGAACATCAGGTCGAAGTTTATGTATATCGTCCGGAACACGGTGTATAGATAGAAGACGGAGAAGAATATAAAATAAATCGACAACGAAATAAGCTAAATACACGGCTAATTGCAAGGCGTAATCTAAATTTAGACCATCTCATTTTAAATAATAGTTTAACATCTCTAAAGGCTCCTACACACTATGCCGGCGGCACAGCCGGCGGGTTTCTGCCGAGCGGGTATGCCGCCGGCATAATCAGGTGGCCGCAGAGCATCATTTCAGTTGTACAGCTCGTTTTGCGGCAAGCCCGGCGGCTCAAATACCCGCCGGAAATGCCGCCGCGCTTGTTGGCGGCATGCCGTGTGTATCATTCATGTTATCATCTATCACCGTACTTTTCCCGTCCTTTCTGTTAGTAATGGGCTCCGAACAGGAGGCCAGTAGGCTGCGTCGATGACTGACGCATATACGAATTCAGTGAGTAAGAACTCTCTGCAAATGTATTCGTACTCAAGGCCAGTGACTTACTTTCTGTTAGTAATGGGCTCCGAACAGGAGGCCAGTAGGCTGCGCCGATGACTGACGCATATACGAATTCAGTGAGTAAGAACTGTCTGCAAATGTATTCGTACTCAAGGCCAGTGACTGAACTAACTCGGCACCGGATTGGCATCACCTCGCGTCATTGGATTGAAGTCATCAAAGCGTCTACACAACGTAGATACGGTAGAGCGATTTAGCACCTCCAAGGTGACGGCGCTGCTATTGCAGGGCGATGCCGCGCTTATGCTGGTCGTCGCTGCGCTATAGCTGGTGGTGCTGCTCTTAAAGGTCATCACTCATTATAACAGTCGTATCAAAAAGTACTCTGTGTTATAACCGCACGCTCCAGCGCGAAATAATCCATCCGCTTGTCGCCAATGTGCCGCGCCGTCAGCAATATGACCGCTCGCTTCTGGCATGCCACCGGGGCATACTATTAAGTATTCTGTGCCCGGGGTGAGGTGAGAGCATGTCGTTTACTCGCCGAAAAAAATTATTCATCTATGCGCGCCGCTTACTATAGTCAGACTTTTAATTAGCTGCAGTAAAATGACACTTTTTACTGTCATTTCGTTAAATTATGTTGCCACACTATCTTTACTAGTGATGTGATTGGAACGCAATTGAACAATTTTGATTTAACCGTAAACAATCAAATATTCTTTGTATTGCTCGGATAAAAATATTCGTTGTAGTTTCATTCATATAATAGGATAGTTATTGAAGGGAAAACATCTTTAGGCGCGCTGGGTATTTTTTGAGATGGAAAAAAACCATTGAATTCGCGCCACTGTTATCGTAACCGACACCGCTTCGGATGTATTCGGCTGTCCTCGGGATGTACTCGGTTTTAATTTATTTCCGATATGTCAGTGAGTGATGGAAAGTATTCTGTTTGTGTTTTGTTTATATAACGATTCAAAAAATACACATGTAATTGTTCAAGTTTTCACTTCTGGCGGCACTCCCGGAGTGCCACTTTTTTTGAAGTGAAAACTTCTTTAGCGGCGTTGTACACTTTTTTTGTAATGGGTAAAAAATGTTAAACTCGCGTCAGGACACGTGACCCTGATCGAAAATTCGTAAGACGGATGGAGAGTAGACAGCCGGCGGCGCGGCGTAGGAGTATCCCCCTCTCTTTCTACGGCGTGGCGAAAATGTATAACCGACACCGCTTCGGATGTGTTCGGCTGTCCTCGAGATGTACTCGGTTTTAATGTATATCCGATATGTCTGTGAATGATGGCAAAGTATTCTGTTTGTGTTTTGTTTTCACTTCTGTCGGCACTCCCGGAGTGCCACTGTTTTTTTTTTTTTAATAGTAGTAGTTCGTATCAAAATTGTGCTGAAATAGTGAATTTCCACAGAAATCATTCAAACTATACAATCTCAATTAAGTGGGCTATATAGCCGTAATTTATTAGTTTTTTTAGTCCATCCAGATTCCCTAGACTAACACCTAGACCTGGACCTAACGTTCAGATAACTAGTCTTTGAGAAAAGCCTATTTAATTGAGTGTTTATGTTTTAATGTATAGTTTGTTAATTTTGTAAATATGGCTTTATCAATCTTCTTTCAGAGGCTCGTCACACACTGAAAACACAAGCTACTGACCTGACCAAAACTATACTATTCTCTTTTATAAAATCAATTGAACATTGAACGATTTTGAATTGAATGTTAATTGAATTAATTAAAATACAAATATAAACTACTTATTTAAATTTCGTTAAAAAGTGGTAACACATAAGCTGTCATTTTATTACAGCTAATTAAAAGTCCTACTATAGTTGATAGCTGGTCCTGTTTTTCAGCTTACAGAACGGTTTGCGAACGTGAGTGATCTCGCTTGAGAAGCACGCGTTGCTACGTTATGACTCAAGACAAACCACAACACAGCCAGACGAAGACAGCCGTACGAGTGGCGCGAGGACAGCGCGTTGGTAGCGTGGGGTCCCCGTGCGGACGGCGAGGCACCAACGTGCACCCCGCTTGCAGGCGTTTCTTCTCCGTGGAGTGGGCTGCTCGCTTGAAGCGTGCGGTTGGCGCCACGTGTAACGGAGGATGACGATACAGAATAGTCGATAGCTCGCGGGCCAGTCCGCTGCCCCCGAGCTGTAACCTGATCTGTATTGTCATCGTAAAATTTACTTACTACGTACATAATGCATTTGATTAAAAACCCTAACTTGAATAATAAGTTATTTGCTGTGTCGGAGCGGTGCTGTTACAGTGATGACCTTTAGGCTGGAGGACTCTACTGTGGCTAATGAATTTCTATTGTTATAAATTAAATGTTAATTTTTAAACTAAAATATTACACTTTATAATTGCCAAAGAGGCACAGACTTGCACAGCATAAAGACGTGCTGTAAATGATTGCAGAGGCAGAGGTTAACTTCATAAGAACAGCAATAGAACCTATATAACACTGACCTGTTTTATACAAGTTAGAAGTCAGTGCTATCTAAGCTCTTCTACTCTATGACATTTACAGATTTTTATGAAGAAATTTTAAATTTAGAAACTATGGTGACTTTTTCTTTGGTGTCGTAATTGAAGCAAAATTTTGCATGTACTTAATAAAATATGAAAGAAATTATGCGTGTTAAATTAATGTGGAATGTTGCTAGGATAATCTTAGTATCGGGATTATCTTTCGGCGTCTGATTGAAACAAATGATAGCAAAATTCTCGTGTCTCGTCAAAGAGTAACAGGCTGATCTTTGCATGTAAGTACATCAAAACATTTCTCTCTGTCTATGTTACAACGGCAATGCCCTCCCCGTGCATTGGAGCCTAATTCTACTAATTTACAAACGTTACAATGATCTCGCCATTCCGGTGAGCTTAGTACAGCAAATCTGTCAAAAACTCCACTGGGGAGACCATTGCAACGTTTGTAAGGTCCGGCCGCGCTAAATTTGCCAAAGGTGTAAACAACAATAGCCGCTTGAAATTGAATAAAATCGACACACAAAAACATTTTATTTTTAGTAATGTTTGTTTTCCTCTAAATCTCCGAGCTAACTAGACGAAAACAAAAATTACTTATAATAAATGTTCTTGTATATCGATTTTATTGAATTTCGATCGGCCATTGCTGTTTACTTTCGTAAATTTGGCGCGACCAGACTTTAAATTAGTAGACTTGGCCCCCTGGTCACTGCAACCATAGTCACGGTCATGGTCAAAAACGTGGCAGTCGTAAAACCATTCGAAAAACGTCCAAGGAACTGTATGGTATTTTAGACATAAGTGAAATTGAAACTGTTTTGTCATCTGACAAATTCGGTGCAATCATGTGAAGTGAATTCGAACTTTAGAAGAAAAGTACCGACAAGATACAAGATAAGCATAATTTTAATTTTTTTGTAAAATCCTGTCGTTTTCCAAAATTACTTCAATTTTTGTTTCAGATTCTATGGTTTTTTGGTCCAGTTGGTGCCCTTGTCACCGGCGCGGTGCTCTTCGTCTGTTTCAAGATCGTAGGTAAATACCTGACATAGAGATAACTTGAAGCTATCTTATAGAAGTCATATTCCCAGAATTGTTGAAGAACCGCCAGAATGGCGTGTATCGCGTGCAGTAGCCTCCTCGGTATACTGGGGCTAATTCTGATCGGACCTCTTATATGCGAAAGACTATTATGTTGTATAACCAAGAAACGTTCGAGGAGAACCTGCTGACACCACAAAGAACTCTTAACATATATACCCTTGTTTTTTTTTAAACTCTTTTGTACAAAACATGTTATTACTATTTGCATTATATTTGACTAACATCTATTATGTCTTTAATTGTTAAATTTCTAGATTTTGATATTTTCTATTAATCGCTCCAAAAGCTTCTTGCTTGTCTATTTCAACATTTTTAATACCTATTTTTGTGTTTTCTAAAAACGAAGCCTCGCCCCGCATAACGGTTACGTTAAGTTCGTCAAAGTTATTAAAATTGTTTGTCATTTGCTTTGTCTTTGTTATTTCTGTCCATAAATGTACATCTCTTTTGTTTCAGTGCTTTGCGTAACTTTCTGACCTTGATCAGTGCTGCCATTTTCCTGAGATTCTTAGGGATCTGCTCCCACTACATTGGGGGGAAGCAAATACTTATGTGAGACAAAAGTATTTGATAAAGATATTATCGAGGAAAATAAATTAATATCTTCTTCTACTTCTGAGCTTTCTCCTGGAACTAAAACGGTGCATGGAAAAACTTGTTCTTGAGTGCAATCTTAAAAACTTTTATAATGATTTGCATGAGTTGTGCAACAGCCCTTGTGGCAGCTACCTGCATAGCATGTGGCCCTCTACTTTGTGATAAGATTTTAAAATGTTTCATTAAAAGTAAACGATGATTTCCTAAGTCATACAACTGTGCCAGTGATTTTGTATTGTAATAAATTGTTATCAGTGTAAATGGTTCGTTTTTGTTTATTTTAGCACTTAACTGTTGCTTATAAAGTTGTGCTTATAGTTACACGTGTACGCGGTCTTTTAAAACAAAACAACACGAAACCACACTATAAACTCTTGTCAACCAAGCAATGTAAGTTGTAGTTTCGCAGAAGTTTGATCTTCAGCTTTAAACACTTCCAACTTTATGTAACCCTTCTTAAACCATTTTACCATCTTGGCGAATGTAGACGAGTAGTTCAATTTATTCAAAAACAAATGCAACGCAATACGGCCCCTAGGCCGTATTGCTTTGTAACAGAATTCAATCTAAAACTGTTCTGTTTCAATTTAAAACTGTACAAAGCGGGTATCCTTGGCATTTTTAAACTATTCTTCTATTGTTGCCGTATCTGATGGATTTATGTTTTTGACTACTTCATCACCTTTTTTGTTTCAGATCAGCCTCTGCGTTTTTTGGATGCATGATTTGCATATCATTGCTGAGTCTTGTCGGATTTTCAGCCGTGATTGTCTGCCTACCGTACTGGATGCGATTATACTTTTGTAATAAATGTAACTGTCCATCATCACCTATATGCCCCGACTGCGGTATGCAGTTCTGATCGCTCGAAAAACTTACAGATTTTGGACTGGTCGACCAAAATGATTTGTATGAGTTGTGCCACCGCTTTAGTGGCAGCAAGCATTATAGTTATTGGGCCATTAATTTGCGATAAATTCTTAAGGTGTCTTGCAAAAGCAAAGAAATAGAACTAATATTAAAATGATCCTATTATACTATAAAAATCTATTACTGTTGTGATTACTATTTGTTGTATATTATGTATCTATAATAAAGTGACCGATGTTATAGTCATAACATTTGTGTTATTTGGATTTACAGACATAAACTCATGCCTTCTTTCGACGAGGGTAGGCAGAAACTACAGAATGCCTTTTGCCTTTTTTACGTTCATACATCTGAAGGGCAATTCTCGTAATTTAAAACTTACAAAATCTAGTCGCAGTCTCATCTTAGCGACAAACAAATGTCAAAATGTAGGGAAATTAGAGTTATTTTGGAACACACGATTGAGACTGAGATCAGACTGTCGACTGTGTCTGTGACGTTCTTAAAATTACGAGAATTGCCCCGCTGGTCATACACGCACGCCGGAATGTTGGAATGTTTTTTATTTTTTATATTGTCATGGTCGCGCCATTGAAACGGACACTTTGCGAGTACTACACCTGACCTTTCTGAAGAAAATCACCAAGAATAAGGTCACTAAGTCCTCCTATGGCATCCTAGGAATTATGGGAAAATCTCATCGACAGGGATGTAAGTAGAAACTACAGTGTCGTGCGTCACGTTTCATATCTGCTGATTTCTGTACATAATCATTAAGTTCATTTTCATAAATACTCCTCCCCTCTCTCTTTCTGCTCCTATTATAATTATTATATATGAATTCCTGTCAAAAATTTCATGCATCTAGACCTAGAACCAGAGGCTTATGCTGTGCCTTGTCCGTCAGTTGGCAAGCAGGCACTATTTCATCACCACTGCTTTCAAAATGGTGAAGTAAAACATCGTGAGGAAACCGACATGTCAAGAACCAAAAATTCGAAGACAAGACATCCACCAACCAACACTGGGCCAGTGTTCATTCACTATGACCACTTAACGATTCCCTACTTCAAAACCACATCATTTTCTACCTAGTTAATCCCGCCAATCTCGCATTGATTTCGCGTAATTTCGTTCATTGTATCGTAAAGAATTACGCCACAAGAGTTTTAAGAAGTAGATATTAAGTTTATCTGTAAAGAACAGCTCAAAATAAAACACACAAAGAAATTAGGAAAATTTACTAAACAACTAACATACACCATAATATCACTTGACTCCATTCAATTAGACTATAAAAGTACAAAAATTGAGCAAATACATGTCCACACGTATCGGCGAAATAAATAACTTACTTTATGACACTTAACAATTGACTAATTTCGGACTACGTTTTTGGACTATGTTTTTGAGGCGTTACTATTGCTATTGTGTGTTTTTTCGTCCTTATTTTACCTAAAACAGCTTCATCTAATTTCGCTATAGTTGCACTCGGCGTTGGATAATATCCCACGAATCTTGATTGAGACGTGGGACGCACAATCTGTACTTTTTCATTATTGACTATAGCCATTTCTTTATCTTCATATTTCTCTGCACTTGATCTATAGAACCGTCTAACTGGTGCTGAATTTGATGCGTTTGGATTTACATCTTCAATTTGGTCTGTTAGTTTTTCTTGCCTTTCTATATTTTCTATTGGTTGTATATCTAGTTTTATTATTTCTATGCTTGGTGTAATTACTTCGGGTTTCTGTGTTATAGTTGTAGTGGGTTTCTGTGTTGTTGTAGTTACTGAGCTAGTACTTTTCAAAGTCATTCGTCTTCTATGTTTTTTTTCTCTTGAATCATTTTCTGTTACGTTTCCTTGGGCTATGTTTATACCAGCGTTGACAGTAATGAGTTTGAAGTCAGAGGTATTTTCTGCTGAAGTTGTATTTCTTTTGAAGTTTCTTGTAGCGTTAAGGTTTCTAGTGCCTCTGTATACAGGGGCCGCTTCAGTGGTTGTTTTTCGGTTCCTCTCATCAATCATGGCAGAGGTAGCAGTAACATATTGTACATGGTTTGATGAGCTAGCCGTATTCTGTACACTAGCAACGTTAGAAACACTAGCTGTATTAGATACGCTAGATGTATTAGGGAAGTTAAAAGTATCTGCGTTAGGTTGAACTGCAGGTACATTTGGACGAGGAGCATCCTGATTTTGATTTTGAAGTATAGATATAGCTTCTTTAATATTGTCCGCGTCTTCAGGGGTGTGTTTTTGACCTGGAAACACAAAATAGTTTAAGTAATTGAGTTGTATTGCTTACATGAACTATTTGCTTATTCTGCTGCACCTTGCGGGGATCCACGTGGGATTCTCACTGAAGCCTTAAATTTTACTGAGATAAAGGTTTTGATAAAGGTTTTTTATGTGAATCTCATGCCCAGACTGTATTTTTACAATTAAATCTATCCTTTGTCACTTGGTAATAGCACACTATTACCAAGTGACAAAGGATAGGTTTAATTATACCTTTCACTATTAGAATGCAACAGCATTCTAATGCAACAGCATTATAATAGTGAAAGGTTTTTCATAATTGGATCAGCAATTCAAGAGATTAGCATAAGCCTGTAATATTACCACTACTGGAACACAGGCCTCCTCTCTGTGAGAGGGAGTGGGCCGTAATTTAAGAGATATATTTTACAAATATGCAAAAAGTATAGGTGAAACAAAGTAACTAGATACAACACAACTAAAATATCTCCTATTTACTAGATATATTCTACTGAAAAAAATATATGAAAAATATGTTTCCTTACCATTCTCTTGCATCTCCTTCTTGTAAGATGAGAAGAAAGTAAGCGCTTTCATCAACTGGTAGCTCTTAGATACCGGTATGTTAGTATCATACAGCTTCTTAGTATTCTTACAGTCCACATAGAACCACCAGTTGCACTTGAGAATGGTCTGGTCGAAGAGCGTGGATTCAGGACAGAGGAAGGATTTCATGACGAGGCCATCGTCTGTAAGGGCACAGACGTGGAACACCTGAGAATTTAAAAGGAGTTCGTGAGATTTTTGTTTATCATAATGTTACTGTGATTACTAGTTCATTTCACTTTACGCTGGGTTATTCCGTTTATCCACCCCAAAAATTGCACGCTTAGGTGGATACACGGAAACGCATGTCCTAAAATCCTTCCTAGGCCTAGTTGCCTAAACGGAATTTATAGGCTTAGGGTGGATTCTCGGACATGCGTCTCCGCGTATCCACCTTAGGGTGCAATTTTTGGAGTGGACAAACCGTACAACAATCAAATCAAATATTGATTGCTGAACATGGTACATTATAAATACCTACATAACAAGATGTTGAGATAAAGCGCAGTTCACTATGTTTTAGCAGCTAAGGGCGAATTTCACAAATGAAGTTCTACGCGATCAGAACACAAAACCACAACAATATGTATAATTAGCAATTGTTAACACTTGATATATGATTTTAGAAACTTCAGGATTTCTGTAATGATACATATGTCCCACAATTTCATCACAAAAGACAGTAAAAGGTCGTAGGAAAACGCTGATATTCACTCACCATACACCCAAGACTCTCATCGCCGTACAATCCAGGAAAGTACTTCTGGTCACCACAGTGGAAGCTGGTGTCTGGAAGGTCGACCTTGGACTGGAAGTGGTCGTCGAAGTTCTTCTCATAGCCTACAGGGTAGTACTCGCGGGGAGCGTTCATTACCTTGCCGGATATTGGGATTCTGGAAACCATTATGGAAAAGTATGGGTATTTTCTCGTGGTCCTACTATTTTGTCCTACCAGTAGGTCCACGAGGGTATGGATTAGAATTTGATGAATGCTGATGATGGGATCAGACTTCCATCTAATGTAAAGATGGATAAGGCAAACGGTCGGACGCATTTTCGATATTTTTTTATGATCAGTGTGCTTATAAAGTCAACTGGGAATCCGGAGATGCTAAATGGATCAGCGCTAAATTCAGGTCCATCGAATGTAGTGCAGATCACATCAACATGGCAAAAGGAATTGCGAGCACATACCTACAATATTTTGCAATTCATTGCGTCATTTGCGCACCGGGAAAAGCACACAAGCAGTGCACAAGCCAATGATACCAAAACCATCCATAGATTATTTATACCTTATTTTCTTGGTCCTCCAGTGAAACTAGATGCAACAAATGATAAGAATTAACAAAACCAATAACAGTCAGCTGTTCACAACTACATTATTAATCTTGGCATATTTTTTTTTAAATTTATTTTGTCATGGCCGCAACATTGAAACGGACACCTAATTCTGAACTATGTAGAAAATTATATTTGCAATAGTTTTTATTAGTTTCGATCATTAATATGAGTGTGACCAACGTAATGATTATGTCTCATACGAACCTCTTCGGCGGCTTCTGAGGTAATGCAGCAGTCAATATTTCTGGTTCGGCCTCCTGTTGGAACACGAATGGTTGTTCTGTGGTCGTCGTAGTTGTTGACGACGTTGTTGTAGGCGCTGGCACGGGAATGTTCGCGTATTTACTCAACAACTGTTGTTGCCTCAACGCGATCGCCGCTTCAACAGCTTCCATAGAAATGTTCCCGGCTTTAGCAATCTCTGCTATCTTCGAATTAATATCTTCTTTATTAAACTTTAATACAGTGTCGTCTCCATAACCAGTTATAGAATTATAATCGTCAACTTTCTTCGTATTATATACAACGTTGTTCGCAATATCGTGGACTTGATGAGGAACAGGGTCTACAAAGTTAGAAAGAGGATGCTTTTGGATGATAGAGTTAGGCGAGTAAGAAGGTGGCGTGTGTATTTCTTTGAATACTGGAGCAGGTATAAGAGAAATAGCTTGAGAAGGTGGCATAGGTACGAATGGATTAACAGTAGTCATGGAGTAAAATTTTGGAGGTTCTACAATGACGGGACTTTGTGTGAATTTGATTGGGGAGAATTGCTGTGCTGTCATTTGTGATACCATTTTTGATATTTGGTTGTGTGATGGGTATATCTCACTTTGGTATGCGAGTCCTGGGCCCTTGGACTGTGGGACTTGCAGTGGCGAGTAGGTCTTCCGTGTTGGTGCTATAGGTATTACGGCAAGGGTTTCTTCTTTCGGCGGTAGGGGTCTGAAGGCTGGTATTCCCATGGGCATAGGTTTGGCCATGGTGACGGTGGGGATGGGCTTGGCGATGGTCTGTTCTACGGGGGCCTGGACCACGATGGGCTGCATGGTGGTGGAAACTCTTCGGTGCAGGCTGGTCAGCTTGTCCATGGCAGATTCGTTGGGACGGTTAGCAGGAGGCATCGGACGCATGATCCTGTTCTGTTTACCACGCTTCTGGAATCAGGAAAATTTAAACATTAAAACTTGCAGTTGCTGGTTTAATAGACCGGACAGACATGCTGCCATTATATTTTTACTGGACATATTTTATAGTCAAGTTCAATTAAAGCAAAAATATAACAAATGAAAACCTGTCTATTGAAATCTAAGCCCACTTGCTTAACCTGTCAAAGAAAAGAAAGAATGAAAAAAGTTATCACGCTATACTTAGCACACGCACGCGCGCGCTATCACGTTTAAGCATAAACGCAACCAAAGTTACGGTTACACGACACAACTTAAAACCAATTGTTGCACATTTTTAAGCCATTTTATCAAATATGGTGAGGTTCCTTCTAATTCTAGACATAATGATCCAATCAGATGTCGGTTTTCATATATAAAGTTGCAGTACACCTCTGCAAGTCCGTAATAATACAGTTATTTTTAACATAATTGTGTTATAAATTGCTCCTCTTGGCTACTAAGTTCGTTGTTGCAATCACAATTTGTATGAATGGCTCTTGTGTTTTTCTTTTTTTTCGATTGCGATTGATTGATAGAAGTTAAACCAATTTCCGTTTACAAATCAAGGTAGGGAGTAATTTGTCATTTTGGAAAAGTCCTTGGCCCTGTTTATAGATGGCTACTGCCGCCTGTGTAATTGAGAGATGCAATAATTTTTATGCTGTGGCAGTAGGCATGGTGATATGTTTTATGTTATGTAATATGGGTCTTGCCTGAATTAAATGAATTTTATTTTTTTATTTTTTAATATCAACTGCCTGCAATTCCGCAGGCACTCAAATGCCAAATAAACTCGAGTGTTGTTCTATGCGAATGACTGCGTGAATCAATGGCTGGACATAAGTCTCTCCATTGGATCAGTTACTAATTTGGTCGAAGTAAGTAAAATCGTTATCATGATTCCAATATGGACTGTGTTTCATAATAACTTAAAGGCACATCATTATTTTTGTTGTGACTGTTATGTTTTAGTTTCTCACCTCCTGCTTAACATTAGTTCTGGATGGGTCGGCGAGGATGTTGGCTGGAGGTCCATTCTTGACGCTAACAGAACGCCGCCGGCTTGGGTCCAAGTTTGTAAGAGATTGCTCGAAACCCAGCTCGTCACCCAGACTAAAACCTGGAATTGTTAAAGAATTTGATTAGGTTACATGTTCGCTGCAAATCCATAATGCTATCGATCGCTTTACTTGTAATTGGTTCGTAAACAATAAGTAATTAAGTAGTTCCAGTATCACCATTATATGTAGTTATTTTAGTGTCCACTTTGTTCCAGCCATTCTTAGTATGTTATCTGACTATCGTAATTCAAAGAGAGGTGCATATAGATCTTCTGTTTCTTTCGACGATTGATATTAGCATAGTTTTATACTCAGACACGATTTCAGCAAACTAAAATAACTGCAGAATGTAGTAATTACTAACTCTTCGACTTTCACTAGGCACAGAGATGTGTTGACCATGAGTACTGACTATTAAACCATTGTTTCGTCTTCTGTGTTTTGGAATTTGGCAATGTGTGTAGAAATTCGAGATAAATCGTACAGCAAAATTATGGTTTGAGATAAGATCTAAAATGCACTGAAAACTACATGCCACTAAAAATGAGCTACTTACTAGATGAAAATGGCTTTAGCAACAAAATCTAGGGTTAAGCCTTACTATACAATATACCCAGTAAGACTAAGACTTAGCATAATCAGCCTATAATGTTTCCACTGCTTACACAGGCCTCATCTCGGTGTGAGGGAGTGGGCCGTAATCCACTAAGCGGGCCCGGTGCGGGTTGGTAGATGCCACATGTCATCGAATTTTTCGTTCTAGAACATGCCGGTTTCCTCACGATGTTTTCCTTCACTGTTTTGAGAGCAGTGGTGATTCAACAAATTACACAAAATAAAGTCAAGGCTGTTACCACCGGGCCATCACTGCTCAATAAGACTTACGTTGGTACCAAACTCTGGTTAACATAGGTTGCCTGCATACATGGTACGTCTTCACATTTTTTATATGATTCATAACCACTTACAGAAAAAACGTTTTTGTCTAACATTCAGGCTTCTCGAGTCCCGACATGGGAATCGCAGTTCCCTCTATTTATTTAGGTACACAAACAAGTTACTTCCACTCTTCGATCATGATTGGTGTCTTCAAACATCTGACTTTATAACATAGGTAACACCACACCTGGTTTCCCCAAGGGTTAAGCAGAGGTGTTGTACCATAGTACACCCACATTTCGCCATGTGAGGGTGTATGTGTGTGTGTATCTTTAATACATTATTATGTATTTCTTTATAGTGCGTGCCTTATGTATCTGTCGGACATACGTCAGTCGTTCTTTTGACAGATCGGGACGCCAGCGCCATCTGGTGGCGCTCGATGGAGTCTAGCCTTTTTTTTTTTTTTGGATGGGAAATCATCTAATGACTCCTCCCGCTCTGGGTGGAGCGGAAGGGAGTGTCAGACTCTTACTGACTAAAACCCACCCGTGTTCCTTCCTTAGCCCTTTATGTTCCGGGGCAGCGGTACGGTAACCCTTTCGGACGATCCCGCTACCCATGGAGTCTAGCCTGACGTTCGTATGAGTCGACGGGAATAGCGGTGAGACATGTACAGTCAGCAAAAGAGATAAGTATGCAGGATCGTCGGATATAGTTAAGAAACCGATGGATGTTCTCAAATATTTAATTTTATTAATAGAAAGCAAACAGCTCATTTATCAAATTAAATTTCAGCAACACCATCGGTTTCTTACTAAACTTCAACTATATCCGACGATCCTGCATATGAACTTATCTCTTTTGTTGACTGTACCTTCCCCGTCATATCTATCTTTATCTAACTAGTCCAGCCACATCATTAGTTACGATTCAAAATACCTCTATAGAAAATCTAACAGCTTCTACCATTCATTACTATTTCTTTGATTGGAGAAACACGTTTGATTTGTATATAAATGTGTTTTCCATTCATACCTCTCGTCAAGTGTCGAGTATTTCCACTCATGCGTCGATTGCTAACGGTTTACTTCATTTGAATAGTTATTTTTATGTGGTATGTTTATAATTTCATTGGAAATAAAAGCCTCTATGTACAAAAGTTTCGGTAAAAATCTTACAAAACGTAGCTCTAGGGTTAGATCATTTAATTTTTTTAGTTTCGAAGATGAATTTCATGATACTGATGAGAGTATCGTCTTTTGCCTCATGCCACATGCTCAAACATTATCATTTCAGCATTATCATTTTTTTTTTCATTTTTATTGCTGGGCCTTCTCCAATCGTCACCTAAGTTATCAGTTTAAAACATAGCCATGTCGAAAATTAAGACACTTATTCCTGCACGCATGAGGATAATACTTTCTAAGGTCCGACCGCGGCAGATTTGCCAAAGATGTAAACAACAATGGCCGCTCGAAATTGAATAAAATCGAGAAACAAGAGTATTTATTTTAAGTAAGTAATGTTTGTTTTCGTCTAGTTAGCTCGGAGATTTAGACGAAAACAAACATCACTTACTTGTTTTCGTCTAGTTAGCTCGGAGATTTAGACGAAAACTAATATTATTTAAAATAAAAACTCTTGTTTATCGATTTTATTAAATTTCGAGCGGCCATTGTTGTTTACATCTTTGGCAAATCTGCCGCGGTTGGACTATACATAAGTTTTGTCGTTTGTAGGTTCATAAAGAAACAATAAGCAGAACTTACCTATACTTGCATGTGCCTTGACCCCTCCTAGATTCCGTACCCTGAATAGGCCTGACTTTTTGAAGGCGCAGTTTATCTTGAAACCAAAATCTGATTCTAGCACACATGTTGGTTGCACAATTTCTGAAAATAAAGAAAAAAGTCAGCATTAGGTGGTATTTTAAACCAGATTATATTAGGTAGGTAGGTATAGAAAACACAGTGGATGAATTATGGGGATTAAATTTAAGATGGGAAGTGGTAAGTCAGCGGCCCATGCTTGTCAAATAGTGGTGACTATTGGTTGAAAGTCCTAGTTGCCGACATAGCTTGCAGAGTAAGCAAACTGAAGTGGCAGTGGGCTGGCCATGTCTTTCAAAGGACCGATGGCCGGTGGAACAGACGAGTCCTGGAGTGGAGACCGCGTATCGGCAAGCGTAGTGTGGGACGCCCCCAACTAGATGAACGGACGACCTAAAGAAGGTGGCTGGGGTAGACTGGATGAGGAAGGCGGAGGACAGGGTGTTGTGGCGCAGACTGGGAGAGGCCTATGTCCAGCAGTGGACTGCGATAGGCTGAGTGATTAATTGGTTGAAAGTGGTTAGCAATGGGCATGGCCGGTAGAAGGCCAGCATATCACTAACGATAGCAGTCGGTCTAATGTGTAAAAATGTTACCGTGAAAACTTAGGTGAAGTAGCCAATAGAGTCAATCCCTAGCATCTGGGTCGTAATTCTCTATGACACAACGAGCAAAACCGCGCGAAATGAACGCAAGATTGGCGGGATTAGCTAAGGAATTGACGTGCTTTCGAAGCAAGGGCCCTATCTCACTATGTCTAGGACACTAATGGCGGCGCAACCATGGTCGCACTGCCAAAAAATGTATGGTTGGTTGCGCATCCGATTGGACGCCTGGGTGAGTTACCCACCATAAAGCTGTAGACAGGATGAACTTATAATCACCATTATCCTCTTAGGGGGTCATTGTACTCATCATTATGAACAACTTTTACTATGGGGTCCCATAGCAAAAGTTGTTCATAATGATGAGTACAATGACCCCTTAAGAGGATAACGGTGATTAAAATTTCAACCTGTATAGGTATTTTGCTGGCAGGGCAACCATGGTTGCTTCACCATGGTATCCCAGTGAGATATAAACCTTAGAAATGACTAAGTGGTCATAGCCAATTAGGGCCCAGGTAGAATGAAAGCTCATTTCAAACTCACTTCACCTAAATATCACGTTGACATTTTTTACAGAATAGACCGACTGGTCCGGTCCCACATGACTTTATAATAATACTAGCTGACCCCGCAAACGTAGTTTTGCAAAAAAAAAAAATAGATAGTAGCCGATTCTCAGACCTACCCGATATGCACACAAAATTTCATACAAATCGGTCCAGCCGTTTCGGAGGAGTATGGTGACTAACATTGTGACACGAGAATTTTATATATAAGATTTAGGCCACATCCTTGATATAATTTCATCGAGTGTGTAGTTTCAAAACGTGTTTAAAAATAATATTTAATTCATGCTCAATTTGGAGGGTTAGCCACTATGAAGCTATAATCAAATTATTTTTTACAATCACTCAAGCGAAAATAGGTAAGCTACAAAGTTGGCGCGAAATTGGTCAGTTAATCATAGCGCGATGTAATTACATATTTAGGTTTCAAGGTTTTAGATTTCTATTCTTTTAAGAAGTTTAATCATATATCTACAGTTTCCTTTAGGGCCGTTTACATTGGGCGAGTTGATAGTCAAGCAGTGACGGTGTAATGAAACTAATGCCACTAGCGCAAAACTTTAAAATGGTACTTCATAATTACGCAGTAGAGCAAGTTCAAGATAGTTGTCTTTACTCAATAGGTAGCCAAGCTTTCCACTAGCCATTGGCTCAGAGCATTTACTTCATTATTCTTCTTTTATAGACTCAATGCTTCGTTAAGATATTTCCTGAATAGTAAGTAAACGCTCTATCTAGTGAAAACACATCTTAGATCCACCCTGATTGCAAAACACACTATCAATCGGAATCTGAATCATTTTGAAGCAAATTGCTAATCCATTGCTTCATAGGTTCGAAAAATTTGTCAGCTCAACATGTAAATAACGCAATGAATGTTGTTGAACTGTCAAAATGAAACCGATTCCGATTGATAATGTGTTACGCAATTGCCCCGCAGTACCTAATGATTGGTTCTACTTCTAATTCATTGCAGGCGAGTTCGACGCAGCATTTAAACCAATAAATGCAGTTAACTCACGATTTTGTGCTAGAATTGCACTTTGTATATAATTTGTTTGATTTGGAACTAGTTCTATGGTTGTCCATATGAAGATATGACGTAATCACTCAACTGTGAGATTGGGTTATAATTTGTGATCGAAGCAAACCAATGGGTTAGATTTTTCGTGAAAGGTTTTGCACAGTCAATAGTATTGAATCGCAAATAACTTAATTGTTGTTACCATATTATGGTATTTAATAATAAACACAAATATGAAGAAGTTGTAACAATTTAAATTCTTCATTTATTTGATTAGATTTTTATGTCTTTTTGGATTACCTACTTTATAATTTTGTAACTTTGCATGCCTGCTGGTAAAATGTGGCTAAACCTATTCGCTATATCACCATGTACTGTTTCCATAATTACAAAATAAAATATATTTATCTATTTTACAATGTGGTTATTACCTATTAAATCCTAATATTCTCAAGATTGCATAATTAAAAATTAATAAAAACTTCCCTCCAATCAAGTCCATAATTTAGTCCAAACACGCGAGGATGCGTCCCTGATTAAATCTTCTCATGTATAATAAACACATCGGCATGCGTATGCGCATCCTATTGCTAAATATTTAGCACAAAGTGGTAATTACAGGCGGAACATTTTTCCGGCGATACGAGTAACGTAAGTCCAGGATATTGGGTGGCCTAGATTTCTCTTCGTCCTATAGTTTAGTTTGTGTTGAGTCACTATGTAGCTAAATTGGAGAAGTTACACAGTCACCTCTTCTGATGATGATTTTAGGTAGACAACATCAAAATTTGTGTAAAATAAAAAGGCTTAGAAGTTAGTTAGATCAACATAATGAGAAGTCCTAACTAATATTATAAATGCAAAAGTGAGTTTGTTTGTTACGCTTTCACGCTAAAACTGCTGAACGGATTTGGATGTTTACATTGACTTATATTTACTAGCGTATGTTTAGCACAAATACAGACCATGACCTGGGTAAGGATATTTTTCACTAAAGTAGCGGGCATTAGCTAGTTTTCTATAACGCATTCGTGTAGGAGTTTATCTTTTGAGAATAATATCCTTCTTCGTGTTAATAATAACCTCGACTTTACATACAATTAAAGCAAAATCGTGATTGAACCAATTACCTTCGAACTTATTGTTTCCATGCCACCTTTCAAGAGACAGGTATTGCTAATAACTCAAATTAAAAATTATGTCATAAATAACCTCCACACCTTTTTTTTTATAAACACCTAAGAACTTATTTCCTTAACCAAGCAGGTTTTATTCCGCAAAATTCTTTCAATTTGATTTTTTTCGGTTCCCAGCCCTTAGACCTTCACTTCCGTAGTGTATACCTTGAAGAGTCGTTGACCAGGGTTGGTGACTTGCCCGAGATAAAAAAAGTTATGTAATTGAGGTTAAACACGGATGTATAGTGAGCAAGAGGTTTTATTTAGGGGACGTACTTGGAAAAGGGACGTTATTCTTTGATTCATGAGTCGTAAAAATAACAAAGCCTGTGTCTGCTGACTAGTCGTGTAGTCTTTAGCTAAGAATTATACCTTAATCAAACCTACGGCATACAAATGTACAGGAACAACCAAACAGACCAGCGGGGTAATTGCGTAGCATACTAACAGTAGCAATGGCTTTCCTTTTGACAGTTCAACAACATTCATTGCGTTATTTACGTTGTTGAGTTGGCAATTTTTCGAACATGTGAAGCAATGGATTAGCAATATACACACATCAAAAGTGTCTAGGGATCAAGCATTTTTATGCGGATTTCTTGAGATTGAGATGTGGCTTTGTAATAAATTTATGATTTTATAAATTTATATGGATCCTTTTTGGTGCATTTCATAATTTGAATCAGGAACTGTGAATCAAATTCGAGTAAAAGATGAAAATCAGCTGTCAATATTTTCCCTATAAAAACATACAACGCATTGAAGACATTATTAGTGCTACTGTTTCCCTACTACTGATTAAAACCAACGTTATTATGGAGCGGCAACGTCATTTAAGCAGGGAAGAAATGCTCAGAGCCGTGGGAATGATAGAAGCTGGTTCCCGGCAACGTACTGTGGCTTTAGCTCTGAATACAAGTCAGAGTGTTATCAGTCGACTTTGGACACGTTACCGAAGCACTGGTACCGTGGCTGAGCGCCATGGAGGACGGTATCGCTGCACCACACGGAGACAAGACCGATACATTCAAATCTTAACTCGAAGAGCTCCAACAATAACCGCCATGATGTTAGCCGTGAGGCTTCATCACTCTTCAGGGAACTTAATTAGCGACCAAACAGTCAGAAACCGCTTGCATGAAGTGAACCTTCATTCCCGAAGACCGCTACGGGTACCACCTATAGCAATGCACAATCGTAGGATTCGATATCAATGGGCTCTTGAACACAGAAATTGGACAGAAGAACAATGGCGTTTCGTGTGCTTTTCTGATGAGTCTCGTTTTGGTATGAGACCGGATACAAGACGTATACGACACTGGAGAACCCCTGGACGCCAACAGCGATTAAAATCCTGCCAGGAAGTCCATCCTTATAGTGGTGGAACCATCATGGTATGGGCGGGTATTTGGATCGGCGGAAGAACTGAGTTGATTTGGATCAGAGGCAACCTCAACGCTCAAATTTATGCTGAGACGATTGTATCAGACGTCATCGTTCCTCTACAAGTGCAAATCGGTCCCTTATTTCAGTTAATGCATGATAATGCACGACCGCACACCGCAAGAGTTGTAAGACAGACTCTCGCCGCAGCTAACATCAATGTCCTGCCCTGGCCTGCTCAGTCGCCAGACTTGAACCCGATTGAGCATGCATGGGATATGCTACAGAGAAGAGCTCTGCCGAATATGGAGGGTATCCAGTCGCATTTGTTGTTGCAACGAACATGGGCTGCCATTCCACAGCGTGATTTGGATGAACTCATTTTGAGTATGCCAAACCGATGTTCTTGTGTTGTTAGTGTTCGCGGTAGAAACACGGATTATTAATTGTTTAAGTTACCCAATAAAATTTTAAAGAAAACTGTTATTTCAGTCTTTTTTTCGAACTTTTGTGTTAGTGGTTCAAATGTCAAAAATCCCTTTATTAGGAAAATGGCAAATTTCTTTATTAATGCAAAGGTGACTTGGTTTATCGTTACTGTGACAAACGAAAACACTTTATTTGATGAATCCTTAAAGAAAATTTTAATTAATATCAATCAGGAGAAAAGTTATTGCAAAAATATATGTTGATCCCTAGACACTTTTGATGTGTGTATTTCAAAATTATTCAGATTGTGTTTGATAGTGTGTTACGCAATTACGGTGCAGGTCGTGTCGAATTGCTAGATATTAATCAAGGTTAGCAGAGTCTGTTACTACCAAAATGCGAATTGAAGCAAGTACACTATAAGCTACTTAATTGTGACTAAGCCTGTTATCACACTAATATATATATATATATATATATATATTTTTTTTTTGTTAGCCTATTATAGGTAGTGTAGGCAAAGGCCTCCCCCAAATCCTTCTAGGAACTCTTTTCCCGCGCCACCTCGAACCAGCCCTCGTAATATTATAAAGGCGAAAGTTTGTGAGAGGGTGTGTGTGTGTGTGTTTATATGTTTGTTACTTCTTCAAGCTCAAACGGCTGGACCAATTTTGATAAAATTTTGTATGGAGGTAGTTGACACCCTGGATTAACATATAGGCTACTTTTTATCCCGATATTCCCACGGGATCGACATATACGCGGGTGAAACCGCGGGGCGCAGCTAGTTTACAATAATTGCGTTTACCATGGAAAACACAATCATTGTAAAGGTCCAACTTTTCCTTAAATCAATAAGATACGAATTTCACGAAATCGAAGAATATCATTTTAACTTTTGATACAGATTAGAACTACTGTATTTCACTTAGATTGTCTAATCTAATACCTAACATCACTTACAAAGGTCTTTATAGGCTCGGCTCACGATTGCACACTGTTTATTTACTTCTGACTGGGTATAATCTATTAATCTGACTTGATCTCTGTGTAGCCGTTTATCTTACTTTGTTGTCACAAAGTAAGGGCTTAGTATAGACTAATTAATTAAATACTGAGAAGTAACGCAGATATTATGTAAATTAGTAGTTATTCGGATTTTCTGTCAAATACACCCTTCTGCCCTTGACCCATTTTCAATAAATTGCATTCTTTCATACAACTCTATTAATGTAATAAATCCTAGCTTCGAAATTAAAAACTTTTTTTTTTCAAACAAACTAAATGGTATTGTTTGGGCGCCTATGGGTATTTCCAATCTTTGACTAGCTATAGAAACTAAACTATTTGATATGTTTGATTGCATTTTCGTATGCAGACTGGAAACGGCGCCGGCGCTTGATATACGCAGTTTAAGGTGACTGCATGACCTAAAGCGCGTCACTGACTGCATAGAGAACCGCGATGAGAGAACGCTGGTAATGTATTGCAAAATATGAAGCAATTATTTAATTACATGAAATCTATTGTTTGGACTATGAAATTAAAACACTAGTGAGTAATCTGTCAAAAAATCAGAATTATTGTATGTATATTAGTATCGTTTTTATTGTAAAAAGAAAGTTTTTAGAGGTATCTTCATGATTTTTTTTCTTTCGTATCAAATTAGTTGTATTATGTTTTCAACACACTATCTACCTAGCATATATCCTGAAGAATATCATATATTTTTTTGATTTTGTTTACTGTAGTCGATCATAATACTTTTAGCTATTATAAAACTTGCGTTTTTTGCGTTTAGGTTCTGTAATCCCCTTAATTTACTGTCACATTGTTGTCTCTTCTTTGTCTATAAGAGCGCGACGATCGCATATTTGCGCGTCGATTGCTTTCGGTTAGGACACGTCCTGACGATTTCAAAATTCTTTATGATTCTCGACCCTGAAGATTATTATTTAAAGTAAATGATAAGTTTAATTATTACACTTTTTGCAATGATATTCATAGTTATTGCAGTGTTGACACGAGTTTATGATACTTTCGATTAGAAGTACATCCTGCAAGGTCGCTTGCCTAACATCTATACAAATATAAAACGCAATGGTCGAGATATCTGAATGAAAAAGATTAATCTTTAAGTTTATATGCTAATAAAACTATTAATTTGCATCTTTCCTAGATAAAAGTAGTAGCTGTGAACTTGTTTTTAGGATTTCGTACGAAGCTAAAGGCAAAACGAAACAGCTATTTCGTCATAATCGTGACCCGTGAATGTCTTTGAGTTGTAGATCGCAGGTTCGAACCCAGACAGACGCTTTACTTTTTGTAAATTATTTAATCACCACTGCTCTTAAAACGGTGAAGGAAAACATCGTGAGGAAACCAGCATGTCCTAGAACCAAAAATTTGAAGACATGTGACATCTACCAACCCGCACTGGGCCCGCGAGGTGGATTACGGTCCGCTCCCTCTCACCGAGAGGAGGCCTGTGTCCCAGCAGTGGGAACATTATAGGCTGCTTATGCTTATACTAACTTTTTGCAAGTCCTTAAGACTGAAATCGCCAACCCGTCTTCAGCAAGTGACGTGATCAATACTTTCTATGTATAAGAAGAGGCCTTTGCTTTGTGGGACAGAAATAGGCAGGTTTTATTATTATTAAGTCCTTAAGCGGCATAATAGGTACACCTATCCAGTCAATTTTTTTATACAGGAGGTACAATACATTTTAGTTTCAAAACTTCAGTAGGACTAACAGCAATAGCATACCCTCGTGGACCTACTGGTAGGACAAAATAGTAGGACCACGAGAAAATACCCGTGGCGGCGACCTCCATGCGAGCCGCCTGCATGGTCGTCTGCCATCGAACGACAAACCTGATGATCTAACTTTAGTTACACTCCACTCAATTAAAGTGCCCATAGTAACACACAATGGCGCCGATTCCCTTGTTCACAAACTAAACTAAATTTAAGTTCAGTGCATCTTTTTCTTTCAGAAGATAAATATTAGTTTAGTCCTGTCAAATGAGTCAGCGCTTTCAGTCTATCAAAAAGTACTCTGTGGTCAGCGCCTGACGTAAATTATTGACGTATTTTTAGCCAATTTTTTAATCACGTCTAAACTTGTCTATGGAGTATCTTATTTTGAAATAATCATCAAAGAAAGTAACTGTTTCTATTTTTTGGATTCTTATGTACCTACTTCTACAACAACGATAGATAGGCAGATCAAGATATTTCCTCAACTGTTAATTTATCAAATAATGCTTTCTCTCATGATTTTTTTTCTTAGTCTATAAGGTCTCACTGTTGGGAAAAGGTCTCCCCAACCACATGTTAGCTGTTTGATGGTCGACCAAAATTACAACAAACATAAAAGTTGACATGAGATTTTGAGACATCTGAGATGCTGCTAATCTCAGTCTCAATCTGTCAAAAATACCTCTAATTTCCCTACAAATTGACAAGTTTTTGACATTGATTGTCGCTGAGATGAGATTGCGACTAGATTTTGAACGTTTATAATTACGAGAATTGGCCTTTAGATTAGGTTGCACATGCGCAGGATTTCACAGAAACATCCTCTACTACAATTTTCTGGTCCTTGACTCACGCGAAACTCGCAATAGTGCAAACGTAACGATGTCAACAAGTGTGAATCATCTATCCGGCTTTACGTCTGGCCAGACAGGCGGATGTATTGGAGAAAGACGACATATCATCATCATCTGCCTAGCCTTTTCCCAACTAGTTGGGGTCGGCTTCCAGTCTAACCGGATGCAGCTGAATACCAGTATTTTACATGGAGCGACTGCCTATCTGACCTCCACAACCCAGTTACTGGGTAATACGATACCCCTTGGTAAGACTGGTTGTCAGACTTTCGGGCTTCTGACTACCCGTAACGACTGTCAAAGATCCACGAATGACAGCCGGGACTAACGGCTTAACGTGCTTTCCGAGGCACGGAGGGGTCTCAGTATGTAAAGAAAGACGACATATACAGGTTGAAATTTTAATCACCATTTTTCTCTTAAGGGGTCATTGTACTCATCATTATGATCAACTTTTACTATGAGACTATGGGAAAAAAAATCAGCTGTTCCCTACATTTTGACGAGTGATGCGAACATAAATGTAGAGAACAGCTGGTTTTTTTTTCCAGTCCCATATTAAAAGTTGTTCATAATGATGAGTACAATGAACCCTTAGGAGAAAAACGGTGATTAAAATTTCAGCCTGTATATTATTATCCTACTGAACGATATATCTATAGAAAGGTATCCTACTTTTTTAAAGAACATCTAGAGATGATAAATTCCCACGATATGTATGTAAACAGAGACGTAACATCAGCTCCATTGCCTTAGCCACGGTAACCTCAACAAATTAATTAACCATCGCCAATTCGCGCTTCAAGGAAGTCAAATGTAAGCCAATTTTAGCTAAGTTAGTCATTGATCCGTAGCCACACATAACACATAGTCACGCTACGTACGTAATAATGTCAAAAACATCAGCTGTTCGTTTGTGTGTGGTCTGCCGGATGCTCGGAGAAAGGCGGTTTACATACCTACTGGTAGCGTTGGCAAATTACTTGGTGTTTGAGGGATTTTGATTTTTTGGGAGGCTTGTTTTGTAAGCAACTACCGTATTAGCGCACAAAATGTGTGACGTGTGTAAGTAGTTCATAGACATAAGCGACACGCGTCAACAGCAGAGGCGACTGTAGCCGCCGACACGTCTGCGGCTGCCGTCGACATCCGTGCAACTCGTGTATTTGGGCTCCGTACTCATATATGTACACGAGGAGCACGTTTTCGCCAGCTGCAGTTGCCTCTAAGGTTGACGCGTGCCGCTTGTGTGTATGAGCACTAAGTTGTATGTTATCTGTAACAAAAAATGTACTTATCTGCTCATGGTCTCGGCACAGAATTGAAATATAAATGATTTAAAAATATTTTTAATATTATTTATTTCTTTATTAATAACCATTTACACATGTGATACAATCATACAATTAGGTTAAATCACATAATAAAAAGATGAAATGAAATAAAGTGAAAGAAAATTGGTCAAAATTAGATAAAAATTTGATAATATTAGATACAATTAGACAAAATTAGATATAAATTAGGATAAATTGAAATATAATGATTATAACTATTTTATATATTTTTATAGTCCTTTATTCGTCTAAATACATATAAATTATATTTTTAAATATTAGAATATAAAAAAATATATAAAAACATTTAAAAATATAAAAAATAGTAGAGCACCGGTATCGGGAACAGGGTCCAAGCTACCGGTGGTCAGGGCTCCAGAGAGAGGAACCTCCTGACAATATTTTTATTATTATTATCAGCCATTTCTGTGCCACTGCAGAGCAAAGGCCTCCCTTCCCTCCTTCCACTTGTCTCTATCCAGTGCTGTGACACGCCAGTCCTTTTGGTAAGTCGAGTTCGATTTTATATAAATTTAATTAATATAAATTTATTTATTTATTTACTCCAAGGAGATTGAACCGGGAGTGGCAATGGACTCCAGGTATCGTGTGCGAATTGTAAGTACTTAACTATATTATCACCAAATCCAAAATCTGAATAGCATATTGTCGAAATAATAATATACTTTGACAATATTTGCTGTACTTTGTTCAACCTACGTAAACAAAATTGAAGTAAAAATGAATTCTAAAACCTTTTGTTTTCGAAGAATTTTTCGCTATCTCTACCTCAGAGGTTATGTGTGTTCATTATATTGTTTAACTGACCAATGAAACAATACAGGCAATAACAAGTTATGCCAACGACATAAAACAGGCTAATGTTGATAGAAACAATAATATTAATGGGCAAAATTACTAATAAATAGATAGAAACCAATTTGATGAGCCCATTGAAATTTTGAATACCTATCTGACCGACTTATACTCATGACGTTATTGGATTAATATTTTTGTTTATGTCCTATCTGCTATTCAATCAACAATTACGAGAATTAAAATATATTAATAACGCCGAGGAAAATGTATTAAATCTACTGAGTTATTTAAGTACTTTACTTTGCTAATAAGATTTTTCATACAAACAAAATCGCCCCTTTTCACCCCCTTAAACGTCGAATTTCCAAAAACCACTTCTCTACATTTATTAAAGGAAGCCGTTTGTAAAACTTCACGATCCTACACCAAGTAGTTTCGGCTGTGCGTTGATGTGTCAGTTAATCAGTCGTTCATTCATTCAGTCAGTTTTTTTCTTTTATAAATGATTTTATTTTTGTACTTGTAGGTTTGCACAAACACTTTTACACGTCAATAACAAGTTTTGCCAACGAAGTATATATTTTCTTTTATATACAGGCCAAACACGAAATCATGAAAAAAAAAATCTGCTGTTTAATACAAAAGTTCAATACCTTGACCAAAATTTTTTTTTTTTTCGTGATTTCAGAGATAGTCCCATAGTGAAAGTTGTTCATATTCATGGGTAGAACAGCCTGTAAAAATGTGGAACCGGTAAAAACAATCATCCGGTATAGAAGATTGGCGAGACTGAACGTCTTATTTGTACATAATAAACAATTTCTATAGGTACCAGCTAAATAAAAATGAAAACCTCTAGTTACTGTGTTGCATTATATCATGATGTCTTCATAAAAACAATAAATCACCATTAGTCATATACACGTTCCAAGATTTACATAATTATATTCATTCTAACTAACGTGACACACCCACAAAATGTTAATATGGGAAAATATGGTTTTTCGAAACACACACCGCCCTCCTTCATAGCCACTTTTCCACATCTGTCACAAAATTTCTACATTGTAAAAACCAGTTGGATAACCATAGTGTTCTGAAGTGAACATAAATTAGGTTTATTGGGGGAAATGTGAAAAGAGCCGTGAACGACGCGTTCGACGGACCGTGGACGGATTGACGGACGTCTGTGAAATATGAGCATGTGGGTGGGTATACTACTATGGCTGTGGACTTGGATACATAGATCATCAGATGATGACCTACCTTTGACGTGAAACGTAAAACTTTTAACGTTCAGAAATGACTTTTACTTTCAACCGGATGCAGCTGAATACCAGTATTTTATATGGAGCGACGGTCTGTCTGACCTCGGCTGTTCCCCAGTTACTGGGTAACACGATATTCTTTGGTAAGACTGGTTGTCAGACTTTTGGGCTTCTGACTACTTGGCTAGATAAATATTAATTGATAATACGACCTAAGACTCTAGGGCAGTTAATAGAGTAACTACTTTTTGATTAATCATCCCATTTTTTTTACGTTACCTAAAAAGACGCGCCAAATTCACAATATTTAAGAGCAATAGGTATCAGGATGTAGGCTTAGCAATTAGGAAAAAACCAGAAGTTAAATGAGCCTACTACTAGAAAATGTAACACTCACGAGTAGTATTTAAATCGTGCACCGCAAAAACAAGCCTGCAATTAGATTAAATAAGAATTGTGCAAAAGGAAGAACTAGAAAGAAATCATAAAAAGCCTTCGTCAAAGAAACTAAGGAAACAGAAAACAATTCTGAAGATGACGAATTTCAACCTACATAATAAAGACAGAAAGAACCCAATCAGAAATCGTTATCTTTAACAAATCTTGCACAGAAGTTGCACAAGCACTTGGGACCACCCAAAGCATCAATCAGTAGCCCACAAAATCCATGGTATAACCACACAAACCACAATAATGATGACAATTGAAATCATCGCGTTCAAATCGCCGTATAATGCCATCAATTTGTGCGACGGTCTCGTAACGATTGCTACCAACATTCCATTGGTACAGCCATAGTTTTTGATGGCAAGTAAATTGAATGTGACAAATGACAGAGCTAGACAATAGGTGATTTAATTTCACTGGTTTGTCTGCGAATAACGGGGTTTTATTCGGTGAAAACAGAAAATTATGGAGCCTCAAATACTGAATTACTATTGTATATTGTATTATTAAATTGGGAGAGTTTTTGTTGGTACGATTTCCACTGGCCGTGAGTAATAGTTGGTTTACTGGACTGGCCATTGGCTGAATCAAATCATTGATAATATTGTAGGAGTTTACACAACGCTTTGTTTTTTTTTAATTATTGTGGAATGGGCCTGCTTTTGACATCGAACTTGCCTGATGGAAGGCGATGGATGATGTATACGAAGCAACGAGCATACCTAGATGATGCCTGTTCACTCTTGCTTTGAAGGCAGACAGATGTGGAAGGGAACACAGACGCTGGCAGCGAGTTTCACACTCTGGCTGTGCGCATAAAAAAATTGGAGGAGAAACGCCGAGTATGCTTTAGATTACTTTTCAATAAACTATGTATACTACAAAATATTTTTCAATACGAGTATGTCTTGACCTTAACTGAAGAACCTTCTCAGGATTTTATATCATAAACGATCATCATAGATCATATAGAGGAGAGGTCTCTTCTTCTCTATCTTACGTATACGGTGTACATAATAAAGAGTGTCCTATTCTATTCTCAAGTATGTGCTTTATGTATGTATGTATTTATTGCACATGTGAATGGTACACCACACACTACCTGTGGTATTCTCTCTCCTTCTTTCTTTAAGGCAGTCCAGAGGTCGAGTTTAAAATGTCGTTTTTAGCGATAATTAGACCGCCCATTGTGTAAAATCTGTAATTCGTATGGTGTACATACCTAATTCAAATTCTTTATGATCTATCTCTTACTTTGTGTTTTTCTTTTTTTTATTGCTGATTGGGTACGCTCTTGACTTCAATCACGCCTGATGGAAAGTGATGGATGAGGTCTATGATGGAACGAGCGTGCCCAGAAGATGCCTAAGGCACTGGAACTCCCACGCATCGAGGAAACACAGCAGGCTGCTTGACACCGGACTCCGGTGGGAGGGTGATCGCAAAACAAGCGGGTGTTAGTCCTACCACCGCAAGGGAAGAATTGGCCAGTCAAATAAGGTGTTGGATCTTACTGTCCAGGATGCACCGAGCGCGAGCGTTCAGTTGAGTAACTGGCGGAACAAACTGCGCTACACGAGGAGGTTTCTTCATGCGTCCCAAAAATCTTCATTGTTCATCGGCTCTATTCAACCAAATAACTTTCAAATATCTATATTTTCTAATGTCACTGCTAACAACTGACACTGATTAATTTTTAAAGCACTATGCGCCTACAAGATCAGGGGTCAGATTTTAACGTTTACGTAAAACAACACGTGTGACCTTTGATCTGAGCGCAACGGTGTCAAATTCTTAGTTTTATTTTTGCGACATTTATTTATTGTATGGGCTTACGAAGTTGCAACATTTGATGTGTATTTATTTTAAGTAACACGACAGGTCGGTGGCCTATCCCTTGACCTCGGCATAAATTACATTCAGAATCTCATAAAATTGCCTTTGATTATCAAAAGAGTTATATTAAATAGTTTTTCTTGTTTTTAATAATTTAAACGTTAGCACTTCATAGTGATCTCCAGCCAGTCTATTCTATAAAAGTCTTCCCATGACAAAGTTGTCATGGGAAGACTTTCACTCCAAGCTTACTGCATGTAAGTAGATGCACCTAAGTTTACACGGTGAAATTTTTACAGAATACAAGGGCGGGTATATGTTGGCGCTTATCATTTGGATTAAGTAGTCTCAGTACTAAAACTATGCACTTTATATTGTCCAAAAAAAAAAAAACAGAAATCTAAACATGTCAATTTGACTGAACGTACAAAGCTTGAACTTTATCGATTAATATCTAGCTGTAATCTATATACAAAATACTGTCTCCCATTGAAGCCGTGGCAGATATTTCTATAGCACCTTATATATAATGTAATATTTCCACTGACATCACACGCTTTCACTGGATGTTGGACGACCGTTAAATATAATGTTTACACCGCAGGGTCACTTTCCATTTCGATGCGAAAGCCATCGTCAAGAATGTCACCAAGTCATGGCAAAATTACCATCATAATGGCAGTAATTATTACGGTTTAAGATTAGCTGCGATTGTGGCGTTTTGTAACGTAAGCGTTCGTGATTGTTATGCGGACGTGAGGCAATATTTGGTTTTATAGTTGGTATGTACTGAATTAGAAAATGTTTTACTTCGGTTTTTAGACTTAAAAGCAATCTGTCTGGCTGATATTTAGTTTTCCTTGTAGTGTATTATCTGACGTCGAGATACGAAGATGTACGAAGGTCTTCGATATCGGAAAGCGTATTAGGGAACTCAAGTGGAGTTGGGCAGGACACCTGGCAAGGCGCAGTGATGACAGGTGGGGTAAGGCTGTTACAGAGAGGCGTTCAAGGATTGCAAGACGAGATGTCGGTCGTCCGGCGGCAGATGTGCAGACGGCATTGTTGCCATCGCGGGCAAAACCTGGACGAGGCTGGCACAGGAGCGTGGGGATCGGCAGAAGAAAAGAGAGGCCTGTGCCCAGAAGTGGGTGACGTTGGGCTGTGGATGATGATGATGATAGTGTTTTATCTATTCTGCATTCGCGATTTATTTGCCAAAAATGTTAAAAAATATGAGTTTATGGAAAAATAACTTTAAATCGTACACAATAAAGTTCAGTTTACGCTACAACTTCAAACAGTTTTATAGTTAACTTTTTCAATAGTGTTAGTCACTTTGAAATCAACTTAATTCCCATTAAAATAAAGTTGATATTTGTTTAACTTGAAATAATATTAACATAAGTTTGAATAGACTAGGTTACAGGAGGTCGCCTGAAAACTAGACTCAAGTAAAGCCTTGGTTGCCTAGGAAAGCGGTTCCGTCATATTAAAACGGTCGTCATGTATATTTATATATGTACCTATACTTTATTGTACACCAGAAACTACATAACAAAAAAATACGATTATTAACATAAAATATACAATGGGCGGCCTATCGCTTTCTGCGATCTCTTCCAGGCAACCGTGGAATGGACAGTGATTGCGTGGATATAAAAAATGATACCTGTTATTTTCACCAGTATTTGACATTAAGTTGTCAAAATTCGCTTTGTCTTTGGATAGCCGTTACTACGTGACTGTTCACCACGGTCTTAGGAAACTGAAGCATCACATGTTTCACCGTATCCTTTCTGGTCAAACGAAAACAAAGGCGTTTCATAAACTAGTCACAGTGGTTTTATTGTGTCGCACTTTCGTTCGTCGATCAAAAGGTTCCATCGTTTGTCGTGAAAACAATCAGTCGCATTAACGTCCTTCGAGCTGATGTGCTGTCGCACCACTGATGGTCGACATATCGTACTGTCGCCCTAACATTTGCCTTCCTTCCTCGTGGTCAAACTGATTTGACCACGAGGAATTCTGTTCCGGATAGTCAAACTACTTAGTTTAACGAAAAATATCCACCCTTTGTTATAGTTCGTAAATACTTGTACTTGTACAGTCATTAGTAAAAATAATGTCCTTCCTCGTGGTCAAACTTAATGGTCAAACTGATTTGACTACGAGGAATTCTGTGTCCTGTATTTGTTTGTCGCAACTTTGATGCGGAGTCGGCCAAATTGAAGTAGGCCAAGAAAATTCTACTAAATATAATACTGCCTATAGACTATACCTGATAGATAACTTAAATCTAGTTATATAAGTTATGCCAATTGGCAAACATTACTCAATTGTCTTCACGCATAAACTGGCGTTACTCCAATTTAATTATATCTATAGGCAGAATTTAATAAATTTATCAAAGCTCAGGATCCCGTCCATTAGTAGGAGTTTAAGTCGTGTCATTTAATGTTGCTGTTGAAATGCCACAAGTGATTTTTCAACTTGTATCTTTTTTAGGTCGCCAATCCCTTTGGGTTGAGATAACCGTTCACAAGGCGGGACTTCCTTATGACTCGCAGAACTTTAATATCTGGAGGCTTTCCTGGTTGGTCACTATTGTACTAGATTCCGTTTCAGAGATGCAGTAGTTCGAAATAGCGTGTTTTTTTTTTAATGTCTTCACCGTAGTTCTCCTATCTTCTTCATGTTTCGTCTTCTCCGGAACGAGTCTAAACCGTTTTTAAGGCCTTTTTTTTTTTTGGATGGGAAATCATCTAATGACTCCTCCCGCTCTGGGTGGAGCGGAAGGGAGTGTCAGACTCTTACTGACTAAAACCCACCCGTGTTCCTTTTACCGCCGTTTTTAAGGCCTGCCTCGGTGACGTCGCCGACGCAGTGAGGGTGTTTATTAACCAACAAATATGTTTAGATAAAGTCTAGTCAGTTCAAATCACGTCAGTAACAGTACATGACTGTGTAGATCAGTTACTCTGCTATTACGGTCATTAGATCACCGGGTGAACACTCGGTTATGGCGACTAATGACACTGCATAAAGAATGTTGCGTAAGCGCAGTAAAGATAGGTCATGTTTACCTTTGTTGATTTGTTAATACATGAGTTTATAATTGAGTTTTGTGCATAACTATTATAAAGAGGTAAAAGTTTACATGTAATCTACAAGGTAATCCCTGGAACCACCTATAGGTACGTCGAATATTGAAAAAATATTTTTTGTCAAAAAAACCTTTGATAGCCCAATTCTTGAGGAAGGCTATAGACTATTTAACATCAAGCTATGGCCCTTAGAAGCCGGTAAAAGAAAAATTCAGAAAGGAGCCTAAGCGAAAATGAAGTGGCGATGCGATGCGACAGGGTGTGTCGAGGGAATAAGAAATTTCACGCGGACAAAACTGTTTCATGGATTGCAAAATATGCTATTTTAAAAGTTCGATTCGTATTTTATCATGATAAGTAATCAAAATATTTTATCTAATATTATAATGAAAAAATATTAGATTTTTTGTATGTTTATTTGTTATGCTTTCACGCTAAAACAGCTAAACGTATTGGTTGAAATTTGGCACATGGGTAGACCATGACCATGGATTAGAATGTAGGATACTTTTTATCCCGGTATTCCCACGGGATCGATACTTATGCGGGTGAAACCGCGGGGCGCAGCTAGTTTCACATAAACCTACATGGGCACTTATGAAACGTCAGAACTTACTTTCAAACCCTAGGTACATTGTACCTACAAGAGGTAAGAAAACTTATTCCTAACTATCTTTTCTCGAAGCTTTTCGTCTTTTGTAGCAACATTCATCAGCTCACAAAGCCTCCCAAACAAAATACATTCGTAACCTAACAAAAGTATCATTACAATCTCCGAAGTCACTTGTATGCATAATTTTACATCGTAAAAACCTTCGTAAAAACTTACGCTTTCTCACGAGACAATACATCGTAAAATTTGTCAAATGCCTCTCTCCGTTTAACGGCATTTTCTACGAGACTTTGAATTTATGATAAGCAATTACGTATATATTATTATTGTTTGCATATAGTTACAAAAGTTTACAGTTGTGCAAAATCTGTTTTAGTGAGTATTCAGTAATGTATCGACAACAGACGCAAACATGAATTTTGCGACACCATACCAAAAAAATATCCTAGAACCAAAAATTCGAAGACATGTGACGTCTACCAACCCGCACTGGGCCCGCGTGGTAAATTATAGCCCACTCCCTCTCGAAAAGCGGAGGCCTGTGTCCCAGCAGTGTCAACATCATAGGCTGATAACGCTGTTATACGGTGGTCTTGGTCTCTTGGATTATCAAAGGTAAAGCTGACTCTGCACTGCCACCAACGACATTGCCACCAACGACACTGTGGAAGTGGCAAACTTTGGACCAGCTAAATTTTAAATACTGTCCTGCCAGCGACTCGAACAAGGTGAATGAAATTATGATTTCCCTAGCCTTATTTCATTGCACAATAATTTATTCTCGGAGGAACTATCTCAATAGAGATCTTGGTAATTATAATAAAAAATGCAGCCCTTGGCGCTGCCAGCCGATTGATCAGCAACTGCAGCAATAGAGTTAAATGGGGCAATAGTAGGTAGTCGATCCATTCAATCAATCTGCCTAAACTTTTCCCAACTATGTTGGGCTCGGCTTCCAGTCTAACCAGAAGCAGCTGAATACCAGTATTTTACATGGAGTGACTGCCTATCTGACCTCCACAACCCAGTTACCGGGTAACACAATACCCATCTGGTAAGACTGGTTGCCAGACTTTTGGGCTTCTGAATACCCGTAAAGACTGGCAAAGATCTATGAATGGCAGCCGGGACCAACTGTTTAACGTACTTTCCGAGGCACGGAGGGGTCTTGATATGTAAAGATGATGACCCATCCACGAACGATCATCACTACATCATCCACGACCTTCGATCAGCCCGTGTGACTGTTATCATCAAGCCACGCCTGCTTCCAGTCCATTCATTGAAGATAGGTAAATGTTTATAGCTGTATTTTAATTAAACTTAGGCCATAGATCAAACTATCACCACCTGGGACCCCTGTTACTTAACACCCTCAACGCCAGACCCTAAGTGGCCGTTCTTTCAAGTTTTGACTGATTTGTTTTTTGTACCGACTCCCAGACCATTTATACCGAAAAAATGCGTCAGGCCATGGCTTCAATTTTTGCGTAATAAATGTATAGATAACGTGTTCCTAAATGATACACAGCGCATTTACTAAGTAGAAAGATGTGTATACTCTTGGTTAAATGTCCTAGACACTGTGTGACAAAAAGATATATATGGCATCGAAGGAGTTAACCAACTTATAAATCGGCTGCTTCTTACTTGAACTCCTAACTTGTGTTACTCAAGCAGTACACAGGTTAGAGGTTACAGACCAAGCTAAGTTACTTACTTTCTGTGAGTCGCAAAGATTTGACATTACGACCTTTTGCAACGTTTCAAAGACTTTGATTAAAAGGCGTTTGTTAAAAAGATGTATCGATGACAAGGAAGCAATTTCAGCAATAGGTACAATGCATGTCTATTGAAAGGCTTTAAATTTTTATTTGGCAAGGCGATATTATCGCATTTTTGTTAGAGATTTTAATCGAATCACATAAGGCTATAATACGTTATATCGCTTTTCCGAGTCACTTCAAAGGTTGTTCAGTTCGACATAATTCGGCAAAGCTGGGTGGCAAAATCGAATATATTATGTAATTATATGTTTGCGAACAGCTCGGCTTGGCTTGAATTGTGCTGAGCCGACACAAACATGATTCAAGCAAAAATAGATGTCGAATGGAGTTTGCTGATCGGCACGAGCTGATCGGTCTTCGGGTCGACTTCGTTGTCAACAAATACTGCTGAATTGAATGTGGTGACCTGAATGTGTATCACCCCTAAGACTACAGGGGTAAAAAAAAGTAGCTCAAATCAACATCAAACATAAGTCAATCTGCCTAACCTTTACCCAACTGTGTTGGGGTTTGCCAACTGATAGTGTATCGAACTACGCTTTAAATACAAGGATCTGCATACATACATATATAACCAGCCTATATTGTTCCCACTGGGACACAGGCCTCCTTTTGGTGAGAGGGACCGAGCCGTAATCCACCACGGGGACCCAGTGTGGGTTGCTAGATGTCACAAGTCCTCGAATTTTGGCTCTAGGACATGCCGGTTTCCTTCACCGTTTTGAGACCAGTGGTGATGAAATAATTTATACAAAGCAAAGCGCCTGAATGGGTTCGAACCAACGACCTACAATGTAAGTCGCGGCTGTTACCACTGGGCCACCACTGCTCTCAGAATCTAAATTGTAGCACGAATCCATTCCAACTTTCAGGTGTATTGCAATTTAAAGATTGGTACATCTTAATCAAGACAAAATCCTATCAATCATGTATAGATGATCTTATCTTGACTTCATAAAAAAATAGCATTTCACATTATCATCAATATTAATCTTAGAAAGAGTTACAAAAGAACATCAGTCTTAAAAAAATGCTGTAATAAAACATCGGGCAGTGTAACATCGACATTTTGTACATGAGCAATTGGTATATGTTCATCAAAATTATTACAGTTGGTATAAGTATGGACAATGTAACGATAAAAATGAATGGAGGAATAATGTAACTAAACACGGCTACTCGTACACATCAAGCTTATACCTTTATCAGTTTTAGTTGACCTCACATTGTAAGTATTGGTCTTTCGAACAATCTGAAGTCAGCTTATACTGGTTATGTATAGCTTGATGTGTGAAGCCGTGCGTACCTTTAATTTTCTTCTGTTAAAACTTTCTCGTGTATCTTTGTGGTTGCAGGGACGCGCAACCTGTTAAGATGAATTCAGTACCTACATGATTCTGAAAAACAAAGCGTTGAAAATTTTCGTCAGTTACTTTAAAAAAAAAATTCTGTTCAATACATTTTGACCACGTAGGTGCACTTTTGTAGGAAAAGCAGTTTTTTTTTATAATCAACGAAAATTTTCAAAGCTGGGGCGGGGTGTCCAGAATCATGTATTGAAACATGGTAACAGGTTGTGCCTCGATGCCCCTGTCACCCTGTATTTACTTGTCATCGTACCGCTAGAAGAAGAAAAGCACCAAAACTAGTCTATTCAAACTTATATTTCAAATGAATATTATTTAAAGTTAAACAAATATCAACTTTATTTTAATGGGAATTAAGTTGACTTCAGAGTGACTAGCACTATTGAAAAAGTTATAAAAATATTTGAAGTTGTAGCGTAAACTGAACTTAATGGTGTAGGATTTAATGTTATTTTTCCGGAAACTCATATTTGTTTACATTTTTGGCAAATAAATCGTGATTAGGTCAAAAAGAATAGATCCACTGTTTTAAAATGACACCTGTTATAACTTCGTTAATCGGTTAAATTATTAATTTATTTATATGTAGGCAGGTATCTATGTGAGCGGAAACAAGTGATTTTATGTTAAGATTTCGAAACAGATAGTGCTCATGGGCCATAACTGTAATGCATACATAATAAAATAGTTTGGTGTGTAGGCTAGGTACGGTCGAACAAGCTATTTGGTATACAGGCAGCTAACTTGCAACTACTTTTAAACAATGGTATGCTGAGTCAGTCAATTATTTTATACCGCTCTATTTAATTAAGGATGCCATAAGCTGAAAAAGTTATAACGCACAAAATAAATCTAAATATTGGCAGTGTAATGGAAAGATGAATATTTTTGCCTGTATACCAAATAGCTTGTTCGACCGTACATGTTTCGTTACACTTCGTAGGCGATACTTACCTATTATTAAGTGATCTTATACCTAACAAAACGTTTTTAACACAAGACACACTAAAACGAGTGGTTTCAGAGATTTTAAGGCCAATTTTACCTACTCCATGGTAGAAGACTACTCCATGGTGATTTGATTTGAAGAAATCATTGACATGCACCCAAACAAAGTTTTGGCGATTCCGCAGAAGCAAAGGCGATTAAGTAGTAATTAGCTACCTACACACAAATCTCTTTCATCAACTGTACCTACTTACGATACCAATCGACGGTCATTGCTTAAGGACGCTATCACATTTTTCCACGAATAACAGTGCTTTTCAGGTACCATTTTAATGAACTTGGCGTCGCAACTGCAAGGATATCTTGGTTTCAAATTAAAGATAATATATTCATCTCCAGAATGGCTCCATAACAATTAAATAGCCCCATACAAAATTTTCACACAAATACGTTTTTACCATCACAGTAATCGCAAAAAATTTAATAAAAAGGGGTTTGAACAAGAACCTATATAGCTAAATCCAATGCATATTTTAACTTAAAAATAAGAAGATATTGTTGCTTATATAGTCCTCTATACGACAAGCTAAATATTTTGTAGATAAATAAATAACTTTTTCATTTATGAGACAAATAACAAACGCTCTCAAATTTCTCCATACATTTTCTACCCGCGGACACTTGCGGTTCGTCATTCCGCGCTCAGAGGCGCTCGTGGAAGCACGTCTGTGTCGCTTTCTCGCAAAAAATAATTACGTAAAAAAGCGAGTTCCGAGTTGTGTACTGAGGTCGGACGAAGTTGATACTTTTTCGGACCGAAATAAAATTAAGTACGATTATTGGTATTTGTTTCAGAAACAAATACTTAGTTGTAATTTTTACAAGCTTTTATTTAACTTGCAATGTATGTATGTATGTATGTACCTATGTTTGTTCGGGTGGACTCTTGCAACTAAATTTTGAAGCAGATATCTTCAACCGATTGAGCTGAAATTTTGTATGCACGTTTAGTTTGGATGACAATGCATGGTTAGCTGTGTGACGTTATTCTAAATCCAAAATGGCGGAACGCCCAAGATGGCGGACTACTTATTTTTAAGGCACTCCTACAATATGGATATCAAATGAAAGGGATTGCTGAGAATAACTCGAAAAATAAAATGACGTCAATCTAAATCCAATATGGCGGACTTCTAAAGATGGTGGACTAGTTATTTTTAATGCACTCCTACAATATGGGTATCAAATGAAAGGGATTGCTGAGAATAACTCGAAAAATAAAGTGACGTCACTATAAATCTAATATGGCGGTCATCTAAAGATGGTGGACTAGTTATTTTTAATGCACTTCTACAATATGGGTATCTATCAAATGAAAGGGCTTGCTGAGAATAACTCAAAAAACAATGTGACGTTACTCTAAATGCAATATGGCGGACTTCTAAAGATAGCGGACTAAGTTTTTTATGCTTTCCTACAACATGAGTATCAAATGAAAGGTCTTGCTCAGAATACGTATGCGAGTTAAACTCCACAAAAAAACCTGTCCAGCGATAACTAAAAAGTAAAAAACAAATTAAAAGTAATTTTTTTTTTTAAAACAAGCTTTTAGTTAAATGCGCTAAAAAGAATAAAATAAAATTTTCCTTTAAAACTTTTACTATCAACTTATAACGTCATTAAGTACACAAGTTATATGATATAAAAGCTTGTTGCGAGATTTACCTGTGTAGATAAACAACTAAATAACATGATCTGATTGATTTTCATTTTTTTTAATTTTCAAACTAAGTAGGTAAATACGAGTACTTAATCTGAAAAAAACTTTTTTACTTAATTTATTTATTTAGTGGATGTAGATGACGGATAAAGATTGTATAAATATTTATTTTATTATTTTATAAACAAATTAAAATGATGGAAAAATTTTTTTTAGACATTCGATATTAATAGTCGATTTTGGGGTTTTTCGGGGTGATGATTACGAATATAACATCCATTTTTTATTCAAGGTGGCGGATTTTTGTTTGTGACAAATCGACTTACGGCCAATTTCTTCATAATACCAGTATATCCAGTTGTCATGCTACGTCACAGTTTTACTCTTCAATTCAGTAATTTTTTTAGTGAATTATAATGTTGCTATATTGAAGAATACAATTGTGACGTAGCATGACAACTGAATAGACTGTTATTACGTTTAGTCGGTTAACAAAGTCGCGTGGTTTTTTTGTTTACCTTTATTTAGCTACCTAAACCTATGGAGTATAGTAGTAGTACAATGAAATATTTTCTATGTGAAAAGACAGCTGTGCTGCTGGGGAGTTTGTTGCGCCACTTCTTCCCAGCGAAAGCACTAAGAAATGAAGGGCGGGCGTTTTGGGGGACTGTCTTTTGTAATTTTGACATTCGAAAAGTGCTGATTCTCAGCCTAATTTGAATAAATTACTTTTGATTTACTTTGTTTTAATTTTTAAGTAAATAAAATACTTACTGTTTTCATAAGGGAATTATTATTTTTAAATATCACAACGAAACTCTACGATAAACTCCCAGGCTAGTATTTGATTATGTAATACTCCAACAATTGACATCAAAAATAATATTTAAAAGTACTTCATCTTTTCAAACTAACAGCAGACTGTGGTATAAATGTGGATGTTCCTTGTAATACTAAAATGTTAAGGTCGTTTTTGGGTACCTAGTAATGAACGTATTGACTGATGAACTTCAACAATAAAACTTTGTAAAGTATTATATTATTTTAATTATTGTGAGTGTGAAGACAATGTGGGTCATCTTATTTTATTTTTTACTTTTTTTATTTTTTTTTATTTTGATTATTTTCTTTGTTCTGTTTAGTTTTGTCATGGTCTGGCAGTTTGAGTATTTTATGTGGCCTACCCAAATGTCCTTTCTTTGGTATTGTTCGTCGAATCGTTGAGCTCCTTAAGTTCTGAGTTGAGCTGCACGAATTCTGACAAATGCGTGCACTGACTGGACAGGTCCACTCAATCTGTGTGGTTCTTTCTTCAAAAGACCATCTCGGACTTCGATCTACATGGTCTTCATATAACCTGACCAAGATTATGTCTGGACTTTAAAAGAGACTGTGACCTCTGAGTTTGTTTCGGCCTTTCTTCTCAGAGTAGTCAGATAGGAAACGCCGACCTCATCTAGTTTTTAAAATATGATTGACGTGTAAAAGTACTTGTGCAAACCTACTTACAGAAATAAAATCATTTATCATTTATCATTATCATTTATCAATACTAAAAACATGATTATCACGCAGATAGTAAGTACTAATAACACTTACCAAATTCGATTGCGAACTTACAACTAACTTTACTCAATAAATACCAGCAAAATTAAAAAAAATATCTTCAAGTACCAAGATTAGTTAAGTTACGTATAAAAATCGAGCGAACAATGGTTTCAATGTGTGCGTGCGCGTAATGTTGCTGTGTTGCGATTCAGATACCTAAACTTGAGCGAGTTCAAAATGTGATAGCGTCCTTAAAGCTGTGACCTTAGTATTAATGACATCAAAGACCTCACGTGCTATTAAAAACTTCATATAATTTTCGCTAATGGTGTCAAAGTTATGGGAACTGTAATGTATCTGCAATTGCTGATCATTGTGCAAGTTTCTCAAACATTCAAATTGTTTGGCCATTTATACGAAAAGTTGCGTGCTTCGAAAAGACATATATTGTAAAAGATGAACATAATAAAAGGCAGCTCCTAAATATGTTTTTAATTATGGACCTTCTAAAAAGGTATAATTGCTAAAAGTGATTAAAAAAACATTACTCATATTCGCCTGCAGAACAAACACAAAATAGTAGGTATAGGTAGCGTTATTCGATTTTGATAACATTAACGTTGGGAATAACATAAATGATACATGCATGATTTGATTTCTGTAAGTAGTTAGGTTTGTAGAAACACTTTTATATGTCAACGTAATTATTTTAAGAAATTAGATGAAATTGGCGTTTCCTATCTGACTACTCTGAGAAAAAAGGCCGAAACAAATTCAGAGGTCTCTTTTAAAGTCCAGAGCTAAATGTTGGTCAGATCATGTGAGTACCATGTAGATTGATATCTGAAATGGTCTTTTGAGAAAAGAACGACACAGATTGAATGGAACTTTTTAGTCAGTAATCTTGCAGCTCAACTCAGAACTTAAGGAGCTCAAAGATTCGACGAACTATAGGTACCTACCAAAGAAAGGACATTTGGGTAAGCCACATAAAATCTTATAAATGCTTTCATTTTTTAAATGAGTTAATCATATGCTGAGATTCCTATACATTTTGTTCATTAACGTGTTAATATTAAGCGTATTACTTCAATGTCTTAATTACATTTAATTACTCTTGCGGTTGACAGTCTGCTACTGGTTATCCCCGATTCAATGCCGCAAAACATTCAATACGCAGCTCAATGACATTTATGTACAGACGCCAGCACATCAACCTACACCTAACTGTCAAATTTTCCCAATCAACATTCAACCTTATACTTTAGCGATAAAGTTGAAAATCTATTACAGAAATCTGACAGATTGTAGTAGGTTGATGTGCTGGCGTCTGTACATATGTAAATAGTTTTTTTATAAACAGTTTAAACAACAACTTGATACTTTCGGACTAAAATTACAGCACTACATTATAAAACTAGCTGCGCCCCGCGGTTTCATCCGCATAAAAGTTTCGATCCCGTGGGAATATCGAGATAAAAAGTATTCTTTGTTCTAATCCAGGGCTACCAAATCTAATCAGGTATTTTCTCATTAGGTATTTTATCTATTAGTTTAGATACATAATTATTTTGTAAAGTATATACTTTCTCAGTATATAACTGGATACCTACTGTTATTTTAGGGATTGAATTTACAAGCTAAAATTCCAATTTAGTCAACCCTATACACTATACACATAATCAGCCTATGATTCCACGGCTGGAACACAAGCCTCTTCTCTATGAGAGGGAGCGTCTAGTACTGGGTGATTTGCAGCCGAAATTATAACAATACCAGTGGCGAGTGGATCACGTCATTTTTCTTTCGAAAAAGTTCACAATATTAGGGTTTAAGATACATTTAAACGTCAAAAAAGTATGGCTAAACGGTAGTTAAACGTTTATAAATAAAGGAGTTTATTCTTAACATCAGATGGCATATATATCAAACGCATGGCTACTCAATGCTGAAATGAACTAAGGAAAACACTATTCAAAATACTGCGTTGTGTGCCACAATTAAAAAAATAAATAAATCCAGTAGCTTCACTGCATCAATTAGTTGCATAAAACATAATCTAGTACATAATTAATCTAATCTCGCATACATAATGTATTTGATTACTCCACCCGTGATTAAAAACTCAAACATTTTAATAAAATTAATTAATTATTTCCCAATTTTACTTCAAGATCCGGTTACAATATTTCCATATTAAAAAGTTTAAGTATGTTATTTTTATTATTCATGTTTTTATCAACATTTTTCACATTCTAAGCGTATCGATGCAGTCTAAATTGTTTCAGCCCAAAACTTACTGAACTTAGCTAGCTTAGTATGGATATTGTCAGTACCTTTCATGAGTTACCTTACAGGATACAAGTATCCTGTGGGATAACAAATTATGCTTTACATAAAGTGCAGGATTTAAAAAGAAGGTATGTACAGACGCCAGCACATCAACCTACACCTAACTGTCAAATTTTCCCAATTAACATTGAACCTTATGCTTTAGCGATAAAGTTGAAAATCTATTACAGAAATCTGACAGATTGTAGTAGGTTGATGTGCTGGCGTCTGTACAAGCCAGGTATGAGTGGAAACACGGAGGGGACGCTCTAGAAGGCCATATTATTATAGTGACCTATTTGGTGATGTTCTTCAGAAAGGTCAGGTGCGTAGTTTTCGCAACCGGCGTGCGTTTATGACTAGATGTATGAACGTAAACGAAGCTAAAGTAGTATGTAAGTGTGTGAGTGAGATTTATTCCGGTCTGATCCTCTGAACACCCCCCCACCACCCCCCTCGATCCCTTGCTAGTTCGTCTTCTGTTTTAAACTTTGTCTTATCCACTACTAGCTTCTGCCCGCGACTTCGTCCGCGTGAAATTTCACCCTCCCCCCCATTCACCCTCTTAGGGGTGGAATTTCGAAAAACCCTTTCTTAGTGCACCCCTAGACCTCATAAGGAACCTACATGCCAAGTTTGGAATCTCTAGACCCAGCGGTTTGGGCTGTGCGTTGATATGTCAGTCAGTTCTCCTTTTATATATCCCCTACTAGCTTCTGCCCGCGACTTCGTCCGCGTGAAATTTCACCCTCCCCCCCATTCACCCTCTTAGGGGTGGAATTTCAAAAAACCCTTTCTTAGTGCACCCCTAGACCTCATAAGGAACCTACATGCCAAGTTTGGAATCTCTAGACCCAGCGGTTTGGGCTGTGCGTTGATATGTCAGTCAGTCAGTTCTCCTTTTATATATATAGACAAGCTTTCTTATTCCGGTTTGATGTTATTGTCATAATCCACACGCTTAATAAACAAATGAAGATCGCAATTTGTTTTTAATTGCTTGCAACGTGGAAGCTGCTAACCAGCCTTTTGATTTTGACGGTATTCCCTAATAGCCTTCTTTTAATTCCTGGATCAATTGGTACTCTACAACGTTCAAGAGTCTTTTTATTAAGATACCTTTCTAATTGCTGTTCACACTACGATGTGCGTTGCTAAAACTCATGTAGGTACTTAAACAAATGTTTCACAAAACAGAAAAGTCAAATGTTCGTACTTATCACGCTCCGCTGAGCAGAAAAGTATTAGTCAAGATGCTTACCAATTTTGTACAAAAACTGTTTGAGTAAACATGTTGGATTCGCTAATGAAGTGGGCTGAATTATGGCTATATTGTAGTAACAATACCAACATGGGGCAAAATTCAATTGGAAGCTTTTTTACGGTATGTAATTTATTGATATTTTATTGGAATAGAAATGGCAAAGGTATTATTGACAGAACAGTATACTGCATGAAGTATATTATTTAAAACTATATTTATTGTTTTTGAAATGAAATCTTCTTTAGGCGCTGGGCATTTTTGAGATAGGAAAAAAACATTGAATTCGCACCACTGTTACCGTAACCGACACCGAATCGGATGTGTTCGGCTGTCCTCGGGCTGTACTCGGTTTTAATGTATATCCGATATATCATCAAGTGATAGCAAAGTATTCTGTTTGTGTTTTGTTTTCACTTCTGTCACCACTCCCGGAGGCCACTGTTTATTTTTATGGGCTACATGATGACATTCCCCTGGGGAGAGGATTTCACCATTCCTTCCTTGAAAGGAAGGTCTCCTTAACAATGGCATTACCTAGATGGTTTCCTTAAGAATTGATGATGATAAAATCATGACTACTTTTACTGTACCTCCAGACACCTCCTTATAGTCATCTGACAGGATCAAAAATACTGTGGTGGCCGGAACCGTAAAGAAATACGAACTTACCTGCAACAAAAAAGAAAAAACATAATTAGTTTCGAAAACACATTACATAATTCATAACACAAAAATAATCGTAAGTAATATAAGGCTATGTCCGATCTACATTAAAGCCTCTCTGACAATCCAACACCTCAAAAAGAAACACATCACAACTCAGCCGATGTTAATATCCGTCTGTTGATATATCTTTTTTGTGCCAACACATTGCTCCAGTGACTCCAATGTTCTTGCAATATCTTATTAATTGTTTTTTGTTGTAAGAAACGAGTCCGTTGGCCTATAATGAGCCAGCCTTAATACGTTAGGTCTTAAGATCCGTCTGACAGACTTGCTAAGTGTAGTATAATAGTACTGTTAGAACTATACTTAGGTATGCCAGTATTTTCTCTTAATGGTGAGATATTGTTAACAGATATTTCTGTTATCTAGGTGATATCCGTCATTATAGTATTAGGCTTGGTTCGTATGTGTTATTGTTCGATGGTTCTTCTTTGGCTGGAAGCATCGCTGCGAGAGATCTATGTGATGCTTCCAGTGTTTGTCACTTGTCAAAGTCATCCAGAAAAGCGTCCAATCGTCGACAAGACAAATAGCGCCATCACGGGAAGAAATTTTAAGCAGAAACTCAATAGTATTGAAAGTAACACACTTAGCCCCGTCTACGCGGAAGTAATTTCATAGTTTTCTTCCCAACTCGTTAAAGATGGCACGTGTTTTTGCCAATGGCAAAGAGTCTAAACTTATTTAACAAGTCTCAACTTTGTTTTCTAGGCAATAGGTTGATGAAGGTGCCTAACAAACATTGCCAATAACAGCAAAACTACAAAGGTAGTCGGGCAAACACTTTAAATGTACATTAATAAATCACATACATTTACAAACTTGAATAGCGCTTAGAAAGTTAACGTAATAGTAAAAGCTTTTGCTGTTTTTATACTTATTTAAACAAACATACATCAAAGGAAAAATCCGCAAATAAGACAAGACACAACATGGTCAAGGGTCCACTTTCTCATAACGTATCTAGATGACCATTCACCGCAAATTGTACCAACAAACTTGTAATGGGGTTTACACATCGAAATTAATTAAGGGATTTACCGGAGGAGAGGCGATAAGGATATTCTTATAGGGACAAGATGATGTTCAAGAGCCCATTTTGAAAGGTCTACTCCGAGGAAGTACTACTGCCATTATAATTTGTTGAACAAGAAAACAATGTTCTTTGAGAATGGTCCCTACCCAGGGAAGTGCAACCGCCATATCTTTTTTTTTTGACAGCTGTTTTAATTAATTATTTAGCTATGATACCAGTGTGAAGGGTTTGCAGAAGCCTACTTAATACAAAGCACTTGAAGATGATGATAATTAAGATACATGAAACAACCCGATAACAGCGATCACAGACATTTCGTTTAGTGTTTTCACGTGATTTATCGGTCTTTGTGTGACAACCCTATAAACCAACAACACACGAATTTCACCGCCTCACGACGTCTACCCAAATATAAGCACAGTTCGATTTATATGCAGATTCGTTAGCCGAACAGAATTCGGACGTCTGTCGGTGGAATGCGCTCGCGTCGCGTCGCGGTGAAAGTGAACGTGGTTGAATAAAGTGTAGATGCGGTACCTATTTATTACGTTTTTGTTAATATTTTAGAAAACCATTTTCTATCAAACCAAACATCAGGTAAATGGTTTTCTAAACTTTTTTCGTTCCGTAACCTATTCTAGATCCTAGATTCGAGGAAAAGAGTCGAAGACAGCATACACTGAACGGTATCATTCAATGCCCTACCTAAGTTTGATGTCTTGAATATATTGAACTATGATTTATTTAAATTTTGAAGAAATAATTTAACTATTAAAATTTGGTACCTAGTTATCGCTGTAGTAGCATTTTTTTCAGTGGACTAAGTTAATTTACAATACTTATTAAAGGGGCACTATTTGCCAGAAATGATCAATGTCCCCACTCTTTCGAAACACATACCTAATGACCAAAATAACACTTAGGTAAAACCAAGTACCGTTTTAATGGGCTGAAATTTTAATTGCTCAATATTTAGGAGGCTCATCCAAAACTCATCAGCTTTCACAACTCCATGTCAATGACGACATTGACCGATCCGGTCAAGGCAACTACTGACTCAGCTATGAGACCGGTAATAACCACATGTGTACTTAGATGACTTTCACTGGAGATTGGAATCAAAAACGTCATTAGGTGCACCTAATGACGTTTCCCTATCACCCTGCAGGGTGATAGGGAAATCGCTGCGCAAACCGTAACTATCATTTCAGCACATGCTAGACCCCCTAGCGAAGAAAACTTTCGTCGGCTATCAAATATAAAATAAGCTACGCTGTCAAAATGTATGGAACAGCGAATTTTTTTTACTGTTCACATACAGTAGCGAAGGTACCATACAACTCGATTCCCACCGGCTTACCTTCGAAAATTCAGAACATAACCACTGTATAGTCAATTCATCATTGAAATTTTCTTTTGGATTTTTTTTTGCTCCGGCCTGCCTCTGTCATAAATTTACCCTTCGCCACTGGCACATACTTACAAATCTAACGAACACACTACGGCGTCGTCAACGAGGGCGTGCGGCGTGGGGTCCGGGAGGCAACACAGCATCGCGGCATCATCGTCCAACAAGACCGCGCTCGGTCATACCTTTTGATTAGAGTACTTATAGTTGCTATAATATTGTGAACCACCTATTAAACCTTTTTATAATACAGTCCGCTTGCTTTACTTCCACCTGGGCTTAGACAATAACCAACGAACATTTTTAACGCAGGATCTTTCAGAATCATGTACAGAATGCATGGTAACCTGTTGCACGTCGATGTCACTGCAACGTTTATAACACCGCTTCTAAACCACCAATTAAAAGCAAACAATACCTACTATAAATGATACGATTCTAATAAAGACAAGCACCACTGATGTAGAGTACAACATAGTGTGAAACCCTGACCTACAACACGTAGCGAACAAGCGTGATGATAAACCGATACTTATTAATCTGCATTCGCGATTTGTTTGCCAAAAATGTAAACAAATATGAGTTTATGGAATAATAACTTTAATTCCTACATAATAAAGTTCAGTTTACGCTACAACTTCAAACATTTTTATAACTTTTTCAATTGTGTTAGCCACTCTGAAATCAACTTAATTACCATTAAAATAAAGTTGGTATTTGTTTAACTTGAAATAACATCATACCTACCTAGAAAAATCTTACCTACGCACCTATAATTATAGATTATCTAAGGTTACTCATGACAATTATGGAACTGCATTAGTTCAGCCTTAAATCCATCTATCGAACGTCAAAGTTTCATCATTAGCTAACATTGTGCAAAGTAATAACATGAGTCTTTACCGTTCACTCGATCGAATCTGATTTTAGTTGTTTTCAACAGATTTGAGACGGATTACTGACCTTAAGCTTTGGCCACACAGAACCCGCGTCCTAACCAAAAGCGATCGTCGCGCGAATTTGCGATCGTCGCGTTCACATTATGTTAAGTACTTCTGTTGAAGTATGAATATATGGTATGACGTTAATCAATATTTCAATGAATTATAATTGTATGATGAATTCAAATGAATTATTATTGAACATTGCTGATTATTTATTAGTTTATATGACATGTTTTCTTGATGGATTTTATGTACTTAATATGATTTTAATTTTAATTTCTGACGTTTGGTGAAGTTTTGGTATGACATGTTTAAATATTTTAATGAGTTTTAGGTAAATGATTTGAATTTTTGAGATAATAGTGTCTTTTTTTTAAAGTATATTTGACTATTTTTTTTATGTAACACATTCAGACACAATATAAATTGTTAATGAATAAATGAAATGAAAATGAAAATATTCTGAAAACTGGAAGTCGATAATCGCTTTTGGTTAGGACGCGGCCTGAGGCAAATACCGCACAGAACGCGGGACGCGACTGCGCGTGTCGATTGTTTTAATGATTAGGAAGTCACGTGATTATTTACGCCAATTAGAACATCTCCATACACATTAGTCCACATAATCGGCGTGAGCGAATTTAGTCCCACATCTCGCGCGGGATTCACTTCAGGCCCTGACCACTCAATGATTCCTTACTTCGAAACCACTTCAATTCCTTAGCTAATCACGCCAATTTCGCAGCGGTTTCGTTCATTGTATCATGGAGAATACTTTACCAGTTTAGCCAGAACTTTATGTTACCATACGAAAGCTTAGGTAAACTACTTATAAGATACTCAATGAGCCTCGTAACTAAGGCTTAAGTCGATCGAAGGTCATCTTTGTAAAGGGTCTCATTTGTAAAGTCGACGTCTTAAATACTTAAATCGTTATCATTTCATAATTAAAATGTTACTGTGTCGTTGGTCTAGATGTCACAAACTCGACTGCTGTGTGATCTGCCTGTGATCTCCATGTCATGTAAAATGTTTTTGTGTTTTCAAATTTCTGTAGATATACTTTGAATGCTGTAGTACAGACTATCAAACTGAACAACTTCCTCCATGGGACCTACATCAAATTGCGTAAAAATAAGTAATCCGCCGTCCAATACATTTTGGTAGTATTGAAGTGTTGTCATAATCAGCCTACAATGTTGAACTGCTGGGACACAGGCTCGGTGAGAGGGAGTGGGCTGTAATCCACCACGCGGGCCCAGTGCGGGTTGGCAGCTGTCACATGTCACCGAATTTTTTATTTTAGGACATGCCGGTTTCCTCACGATGTTTTCCTTCACCGTTTTGAGAGCAGTGGTGCAGATGAAATAATTTACACAAAGTAAAGTGCCTGTCTGGGTTCGAACCTACGATCTACAACTCATAAGTCGCCGCTACCAGTTGGACACCACTGCTCAGCTTATATTAGGTACCTATAAATGTTTTAAATTCTGCAACACTTGATTGTTAATCAAAGTTCCTGTCCTTTGACAAATCGATTGCGTATCGCACAGTTCATCTGAGGAAAATGGTTACAAAACTGTTTTCATATGCATAGGCTAACGGCCTGTCATTTATTACAGCTACTATCAATCAATCAATGACGATATTGGGCAACTGACCATAAGGTGCTATGTGGCCATCTCAATGGATGCGACGTGGGTCATTGGTGTGATTGACACTAGTATTATAAACTAGCTTTCGCCCGGGGCTTCGCTCGCATGGAGGTCGGAAATTATCCTACGTGAACGTATCTACCGGCGTAAAAAGTATCCTCTGTCCAAACCCAGACCTACACGGCTGAACGATTTTGGATTATAAACTAAATCAGTCTATAAGAATTCTAGCAAAAGAGAGGTACCCTTATAACTCATCAACTGCATAGCCTTTTACCAACAGCTATGTTCAGGTCGGCTTCCAGTCTAACCTGATGCAGCTGAATACCAATATTTTACATTGAGTGACTGCCTATCTGACCTCCACAACCCATTTACTGGATAATATGACACCCCTTGGTAAGACTGGTTGTCAGACTTACCCGGAACGACTGTAAAAGATCCATGAATGATAGCCGGGACCAACGGCTTAATATGCTTTCCGAGCCACGTTAGGGTTTCGGTATGTAAAGATGGTCACCCAACCACGGACCAACCGCGGCTAGCGTAGCTTAACCTGTTCGATCGACCCGTGTTGCTGTTATTACTTAGCCACGAGCCCCTCCTTCTACACTTACATCTATATGGGTACATTAATTTCCAATATCCCAGTTAGTGCCGACGTCTGCAGATGAAATGAAATGTGAAACTGACGAACTTTCATAAATATCACTTATACAAATATGCTTTTGACCCAGATACAGAAGTGAGCCTCAATGGAACATATATCACTTGACCAACCAAGCGGATACGTAGAAACGGACGCTTTATGCTAATGTATGAAAGTGTCATCAATAAGTATACCAGAGGGCAACTCTCGTAATTTTAAGAATGTTCACAGTCTGATCTCAGACTTAATCTGGCAGAAATATCAGTAATTTACCAAAATTTTTGACAAGTATTTGACATTGATTGTCGCTGAGATGAGCAGGTGGGCCACGACCGAATCCTGGAGATTGCGCCTAGATTTTGAACGTTTTTAATTACGGGAATTGTCCTTCATGTCCAAGTCGAGAGATTGAAGGAAATGTCTAGAAGATTTCTGTATCAAACATTTGATATCAATGGTGGTCTTAATTACAATTATCTGCGATTCAATTGGCATGAGACTTAAATTGATATATAAGGTCCCATTAAAATAGATGGACAAACTTTTAGACATCATTCAGACCACCAAAATAAGGACGATGGTAAAAAAATATATAAGAAAAGCACATTACATACTTACATGAAAAATAATCAGCTAACGAAATAGACTAATGTGCCGGCAATTTATTATTTTAGGTCAAAAACAAAATCACTTTAATCAGTGTTTATTATTGCTTGGATATCTTTGGTTAGACGTACTGAGCGCTGTGTTATTTGTCCATCTACTGTATAACTGGGCACATGTATGTGGGTGTAGTGTTCAGTGGCGTGCATTGCATATAGGCACATAAGCAGTGCCTACCTCGATATATTTTATCTTTTCCCTAAAGGTTCTTTTGAAAACCAGCGTCAGACAGCATCTGTCTGGCATTAATGCTGAAATGAGCCTTTTCTGGCGCAGCCGCGAGGCACACACTATTGTTGTCTGAAACCTTTTTTTTTTTTTTTTTTGTATTTTGTGTTTCACGAACTGTGACCAAATAAACTTTTTTCTTTCTTTCTTCTTTCTTTTCTTTCTATATATCAACATAAGTCTGTCAAATACATTTTAGTTTGTGTGCCCCACAATTAAGAATCTCACTAAATTATCAACAAAAAAAACAAAATCTTCATGCAAACACGCGCGGGTAGTAGGCGGCAGTCGCCGGACGGCTTACTCGGCTCCCGCACTATTCGCACATCGTCATTGGTCTTTACTCGTTCAAGTTAATACGACAAAATTAAAAATACGTACGTCTCACGCGTAATACCATGACGTTCGACCTTCGCAATTTATCACCCTTAAGTAGGCATGCCTACTCAAATAATCACACTTTTGACCTCACTTTTTTTTTGCCTAGACTAGACCCACAAAATCCACATCGATACAATGATTTCAAAAGTAAGTAAGTAATATATAAGTCAATGTATCTATAACATTGTTTTGTCCAATCCGATACTCACCTAAATCTGTTTTACAAATTATGACACTCATTTACTCACCTTTTGTACATTGTTACCTTTGTAAAACAAACCTTTAGTTACAAATCTGTATTTCATACTACGAGTATTATGCCCGGTTTACATTATTCCAGTCCAGCGATCGAATCCAGCGCTGGCTTACTGGAAAAATGTAAACCGGCACTGGAATGCACTGAAGCATTCCAGTCCAGTAACTGGATTGGCGGTCTACTTTTGAATCCAGTGCCATTCCAGTGCTGGCACAGTAAACACGTATTGGTTGTTTTTGCGGATTACTGCGCCGTCGTAACACACTATTAATCGGAATCTGAATCATTTTGAAGCAAATTGCTAATCCATTGCTTCATACGTTCTAATTTGTCTGCTCAACACGTAAATAACGTCTGATCTCAGTCTCAATCTGTCAAAAAAACCTGTAATTTCCCTACTTTTTTGACATTGATTGTGGCTGAGATGAGATTGCGAGTAGATTTTGAACGTATTTAATTACGGGAATTGACCTACTGCCATGCTATTCTGTACAAATCTCACCGTGAAAACTTAGGTGAAGTGAGCTGTCAATAGTGTCAATCCCTAGCATCAGTTGGAATGACAGCTCACTTGAAGCTCACTTCACCTAAGTTATCACGGTGATCTTTTTACAGAATAGCACCGCTGGTTTTATACGCTAGCTATTATTGAGCAATTAGTTTTATTCATTTATTTAGGGCCAAGGCACACACGCTACTTTTAGCATCGACGATCGGCGATTTTGCGGCTGTATCGATGCTGCATCGCGTTTTGGCGACTGCGTTCGAACACGGTATCGGAATCGCGCGTTTTAGCGACTGCTCAGATGCTGGCGCAAATGCCAAAATCGCCGCGACGGGCATCCGAATGTGTGCGGAGTGTAGCGTTCTTGGTTCAGCCGCTGTGTTGAGCTTCCGAAAAGCGACTGAATCGCCGCGTTTGGCGTTTTAAGTGTGCGGTGTGGAATGCTTGGTCGCTGCATTTAGCTTCTAAAAAGCGGCTAAATCGCCGATCGACGATGCTAAAAGTAGCGTGTGTGCCTTGGCCCTTAAAGCTCCTATTAAACTAACATAAAATGAGATTGCAATAGAACCCATTAAGTATGTGTCGCAATTGCGTCAATATGCAACTACTTGGACTGTGATTATAATTGCAATAATATAACCACAGCTGCGGATGTTCAATAATTTATTATCGTCCCATATTTTGCTAATGCAATACGGTGTGCAAAAAATTCTATCAATATATGAAACAAATTGAAAACTGTAAGCTTTTTTTTTTATAAAATAAGTATTGTTATTTAACAAATATTAATTGTGATAATTAATATTGGTTGCTAGTAGCCAATTAGGTAGAACAACAGTTACGTGAGAATATGGATGCTTAGCGTTTATTGTGTAAATAAATTTTATTATACATTAAACTTTTATAACAATGCTGAAAACCTTAGCCTCTACAAAAATCTCAGACTTCTAGGCAAGGCTAGATGAGTTATTATTTATTATGCTTTTCCCTTGTTAGGGTTCCGTACCCAAAGGGTAAAAACGGGACCCTATTACTAAGACCCCACTGTCCGTCTGTCTGTCTGTCACCAGGCTGTATCTCATGAACCGTGATAGCTAGATAGTTGTTTTCACAGATGATGTATTTCTGTTGCCGCTATAACAACAAATACTAAAAACAGAATAAAATAAATATTTAAAGGGGGGCTCCCATACAACAAACGTGATTTTCTTGCCGTTATTTGCTCGATATTAATAATGGTACGGAACCCTTCGTGCGCGAGTCCGACTCGCACTTGGCCGCTTTTTTTAAACACAGGACTGTATTATTGCTATACTTATATCAAATATTTTTCAAAAAATTACAAAATTGACACATTTTCACGACAGGTGCTGTTTAATGAAGCAATATCTATGAAAATGTCGGATTGTCGCCTTTAACCTGTCAGTTTTATTACATAGATGCCACAGGTCAAGAGCAGTGCAGGCACCTATACCTTATTGCGTGGAAGCTAAACAAAAACTACAAAACACTAACAGCCCACTACCTACTAAACCAATTGAACTATCAGTTTCCACTAAAGCCACACCTAAACACCATAAATACTTGACAAATAAATAGGCAATATCCTCGGAGACTACTGAATACTTTCGTTTGTCACTAGTGTATATACACTATTGTTAATAGTGAAAATGGTGAAAATAGTTTGCACATTCACGCGGTATGGGAAACAATGGATTTCATGGGAGAAATGGCGGATGAATGCTAATTATATTAAGTAGTTCTTTTTATTTGAAATTTCGCTATCGCAGATTATGTTTGATGTCTCTTTTATAATGCAGCTACTGATCTTGTGATAATTTATAACTTTGAATACATAGTCGTATTCGTTATTCTGCTTTTATGTTTAATTATTTGATAATCAAATTATTTACAATTTCTATTTTATATATTTTTTTCCTTTATTTCTTTAATAGAAATTATTCTCAGTACTTTATGCTAACTCAAAAACTACCCAAGCAAAATTAATAAAATTTATATGGGACCCCTGAGGCATACCCTATCCATTAAAGAGAATTTTTGAATATTAAGGTTTTAAGTTAAATTAAATGCTTTTTAGGGCTAGTTAATTAGGGCAGGGCTTCAAGGAAACATCCTCACAGAATTGAAAAACTACATTATTAACACGACACGCACCAGATCGTCTGAAAAATATATACACTTTTACGCTTCTAAGCACCCTAAGATGTTAAGAAAACACTTGCAGTTCGTAGATGATTCGATTTGTTCGAAGATGTTAAGAAAACACTTGCAGTTCGTAGATGATTCGACTGATGATTCGATTCGTATGAAGATGTTAAGAAAACACTTGCAGTTCGTTGATGATTCGATTCGTTCGAAGATGTTAAGAAAACACTTGCAGTTCGTAGATGATTCGATTGATGATTCGATTCGTTCGAAGATGTTAAGAAAACACTTGCAGTTCGTAAGAATTTGACAACGGAAGAACGAAGCCGTAAACAATATTTGGCAACTATGTAAATACTAACTGACCCGACGCACTTCCTACTGCCTCAGAATCAATAAGCTGTTCGATACAAAATTAATTATCTTCATCATTATTTTTTTCGTGAAATTTTCCGATGTTTCAATAGCTATTCTGCTCTTCGGAGCGGAGACAACTCCAACAAATCAAAGATCATAATAATCGGTCCAGCCGATCTTGAGTTATAAATGGTGTAACTAACCCGACTTTGTACACCTCTAGGCACGAACTTTAATGCTATTTCATTTGTCTTTTTAATTAATGACCCACTTATAACAACATAGATACATGTAAGCATTTAAATGAACTATAACCTACACCAGACAAATTCAACACAATGGCCGCGATAACCGTCTAACACGGCGCGCGCGCCTAATGATAAATAATAACTACGCGCACGCATCTAATTTGAGGACACAACCGCACATTTTGTGCGATTAGTCGCATATTATGTTCGTTAAGGCCAATTTATGCGAATTAGGGATATTATATGAAATGGTTTTTGAGGAGTTTGTGGCCTTTGTGGCTTAATATATCAACCGCGTAGATTAATAGACCTGCAACTGTAAGAATAAGCGCTGCTTGCCGAGATCAGATTATGGACGGGTTGTTCCAATGAAAAATGGAATTAAAAGGCCACAAGGTGTGTTGATTGATTTGTTAAACACTTATGAAACCAGACGGAACACACAGCATAAGCATAATCAGCCTATTTATTTCCCCACTGCTGAGAGGTAGGCCTCCTCTCTTCGAGAGGGAGTGGGCTCTAATCTACCACGCGGGCCCAGTGCGGGACCTAAAACATAAACATTTTTCCCAGTCATTTTACATGGAAGGTCATAGATGAAAGACGTACAAAGTGTGAGATATGCCTACTCAAAATCAGTAAGAAAAAGGCACTGGATACAAAAAGGTTTCATGTTAAGTGAAAGAATGTAGATAGTAACACCAGATGAGCGTATCTTAATGAGAGCAATGAAAGTAAAGGAAGGAGAAATGTAAAGAGATTACAGTCGCACGCGATTTTTTTGTGAACATACCAACACGCTAAAGATCTTAACAATGTAACAACAATAAGTAATAAATCATTCGTTTTGATTGAAGACGGAGAAATTGGTGTTGTTGAGCTTGTAAGAATAACTAGCGTCTAACAAGAGAGTGCGAAAGACAAAGTTGATGATGATTGTTATTGGTGTCAATAAAAAACCATTTTTTGTAACAATAAAACAAATTATGAAAGGAATGAGGTCAACAAGATTTTGAGATTGAGAGAGACCTTTTTTTAAATCTTTATTTATTGAAGGGATTTTTTACAATGTGTTGTCAAACCCTTAGTGCTTTTACAAAAATGACAACTGACTCCTAAACTAAATAAACTAATCTTAGTTACATAAAACTTAATATGAACTAATTTATCTATATAGGCGTATATAAAAAAGTCGGGTTATTTAAAACATTTATAGCTCAAGAACGGCTGGACCGGTTTTTATGATCTTTGATTTTTTGGATTTGTCTCCGTCCCGAATAGCAGAGGGACACATCCTCCGTCCCGAATAGCAGGGTATCCCCCTGGGAAAAATTCACGAAAGAAAATAATGAAAAAATTAATTTTCTCATACATTCGTTCTTATTGATTCTGAAAAGGTACGAAGTTCGCCGGTCAGATAGTTACCTAATAAAAAGTATATGTATAATAATCATGTATTTTTGCTACTTCAGAAGTTGGCTCAACTAAAATACCATAGAACATTTATCCATTACCGACAATTTCAACGAGTTAGAATTCCGTTTCTTTTATTAGTAGGTATATCGGACACATGCTGTGCATCCTCTATTTTACAACAGAGAGAGACCTGTGTCTAGCAGTAGACTGTGCTAAACTGAATTGATTCATGTAGGAGTTAGTATACTGAAAGAGTTAGCTTATGAGTGATCATATCAATCTTTTTAATAGGGACGTCAGATATTACCAAAGATACTACAGGTAGGTTGAGGAATCCTTATATATCGTATATCGTATACTGCACCGGTTGCCGTCTCGCTGAAAACCAGCGCTGGGGCTCTGTCTCGCATAGGGTCGTAGCATTATGCTGAGCGATGGCCGTTTTGCGTGGATGTGACGCATATTTTCCCCCAACTTGTTCTTTTTGGTATTTACATATTATATTCTTTCTCTGTGTCATATTTACCGCAAATAAACGTACTTTCTTTCTTTTTCTGTTTTTCGTAGAATTCATAAGTTACGTAAAATTAATTACAGACCTGCCAAATCAGTATTCGTTATCTTAAAGACCAACTTTCAAATAAGACAATTCTAATTCCGGTTCGGCCTGTGCCAAGAGTTTGGTAACAATAATATTATCAATGTTTGCAATCTATGGAAAGACCCATGTCTCACAGTCGAACATGACGCATAGACATAAGATAGAACTGCATACAATATTGCAACACCAGCAGAATATTTGTGTTTTGTTGATCCGCCTACAAAATATATTATTGTGAGTTGGCTGAATATGATGATTTTGGCAATGTTGTGTTCGAGCTTCTTATTGCAGAGGTCCAAGAGGAGGCCCATGTTTAATAGATATCTGTTAAGTTGCTGAATTAATGATGATAATGCTTTAAGATAATAAAATTAAAAGTAGTAATGTCGCGGTGCCCCGTGTGCACGAGGTTAAAGTTCTAATCCGAGCAAATACCCATATGACTTTTTCAATGCATATGCACTTTCTTAGTTTATCTTAAACATCACTGATATCAGTAAAGAAAAACATTATGTCTTGAGCAAGCGTGGTGATCAATGCTCATGCCTTCTCTGTATGAGAAGTGGCCTTTATCCTGCAGTGGGGCAGTAATAGGCTGGCATTTTTATCATTCGATTCAGTTCGTGATTTTTCTTAGCCAGAACTGTTAAATACACAGCGTCTATTTTCAGGTTTAAAATAAACAATAACAAAGCAATGGGTCTTGTGGCTAAATAATAACAGCCGCACGGGTCGATCCTTGTCGCGGTTGGTTCGTGGATGGGTGACCATCTTTATGTAAAGATGATCACCCATCCACGCACGTTAAGCCGTTGGTCCCGGCTGTCATTCGTGGATCTTTGACAGTCGTTACAGGTCGTCAGAAGCCCGAAAGTCTGACAACCAATCTTACCAAGGGGTTAATATTACCTAGTAACTGGGTTGTGGAGGTCAGAAAGACAGTCGCTCCATGTAAAATACTGGTACTCAGCTGCAGCCGGTTAGACTGGAAGCCAACCCCAACATAGTTGGGAAAAGGCTAGGCAGGTGATGACATAAACAATAACAATGAAACCTTTTATGCAAGAAATAATAACAAACTAGTTTGAGCACGCATAATGAAATAACACGAGAAAACTCAAAATAAAATGAATTACGAGTAAGGTACTCACTGTTACCGCCATCTAAATCCTCATACGAGTCCAACCGGTCCTTGGTTGGTCAGTTACAAAACATTTAACGTGTGTATCCAAAACGTATGTACACTTTCTACTTCTATTGTCTTACTTTTAGTAATTGACGTAATAATTCCAACTGGTTGATAAACCTACATAGCCCTGCAACATAACTGCGTAACATTTTCCATAACAATTTTTAAGGATATTGCTAATCCATTGCTTCATAGGTTTGAAAAATTCGACTGCTCAATAACGTAAATAACGCAATGAATGAAAGTTCACCCAGAACTGTCAAAATGAAACCCATTGCGATCAATTGTCATTTTAGGTGTTACGCAATTACCTCGCTGTATTCGAACGAAATGAACAAGATTTTTTTTCTTTTCTTCTTCTTCGTTTTTTATTTCACAACTTCTACTTCTTTTTAGCGTGTTGATGGCATATATCCTGGATGGAATCTAGATTATAACAGCCCGAAATAGAGCTACGAATTTAGCATTATTATTAACTTAGGACCTAATGGATTTCCAAGTTCCATCTTCTTATAGTGAATTTTTTTGATAAACTTTTATTACTTTTTAAGATATTATTTAAATAATTTTAAACAGTTTTAAAATAATAGTAATATGTAAAAGTATTTAAAAAGGGAGAATAAAGGATCATATTGATGAAATATTGTAATTAACTGTTTATCAATCTTCATGGTCCTTTAAAACCAAAGGTCATTCGGAAATGAGACTTTGGCAACAAGCCGACAGTGGTAAACTAGTAAATGCAAACTTTCCAACCTTACTCATCTTAAAACGGAAATAGTGGCGAAATTCTATGAATCATATAAAAAAACAAACTGATACGTCGACGCATTAGAAGGTTTTTACAAACGACCGATACTAAAAAGCGAGATTACTTAGGAAGCAATAGAACAGAATACTTAAAAGTACAAGAACAGAAGATCACTCCGCAAAATCATTTAAATAAATAGCGACTCTTGCTACTGCACAATAAAGTGCAATTCAGGTCGCATGGCAATAGTCCTTGAACCAGAAGTATTAACTGCCCTAAAAGTATTAATATATTCGGAAGACAATGCCGATTACAAAGATGATGCATCAATCATTTATGATAATAAGTTTTTTATTGAAGAACAAGAACAGTTAGTTAATCAACATGAACATTGCGGTAGAAAATACCACTTCAAGTAATAATTCGCGTGACAATATGGCAATTGTCGATGAAGAATTAGAAAGAATCGTTGCAGTGAAAGATATAGTGCTTTTAAATCGCGTTTTCAGCTAATACGATGAGGCAAAAAGTGGTGGAATTGATTTTATACGGGCATAATAAGTTGATTAGTAAGCAGTTCCTAGAGCAACGGCTTTTGTGTTTGCTATTATGCTTATGTGTCTTAATATAGACATAACTAGGTACATAATTATCATCGTATGTACGACAACAATGATCGACAAGGAAGAAAAAGATGAGGTACATACATACGACTTTACTTCAAATAAATAGTATCATTTCTTTTATTAATCCTGATAGATTTTGCTGTTTAGACTTTGGAATAAGAATGGGCTCATGAAATGGAGAACATAGTCTATAATTATATATCACGATAGTAAAAAATAACTTATTATGTCATGCTCTCATGCATCATAGGTAGTTTTCGAGAGGAATGTTTCATTTTATTACCGTAATACTAGGTACATTTATGTAATTTCCACTGTATGTGCACTGACCTTTACGAATATCGCAACAGAACACATCATTCCTTGCAAGTCTTTTGCGCAAACTTCAGTAGCTCTCTAAAATAGTTTTAATGAAGCAAGACAAACATGTGTTTCGTTACATACAATACTTTATATGCATTTTCTTTCACACTCGATATGGAAACTAGTAGTACTAATAACAAGTCTAAACAAGCTGTAGAAGTATTAATTGCGATATCATATTTATGCAAATAGAAAAATCTTTTCAGCAAATTACAATTTCTAGAAATCGTTGATTATTTGCAAGATAAAGGAATCGATGTAGGTATATGCACTGCTGGATAGCTCAACCAGACCAATGAGTTAAAAGTACTGACTGAATGACAGAAACTTATTCTATGAGGGAGATTATTTTCGGTCTAAATCCCATTCGCCAAGTGTGCAAAGTATATCGTGTGATTAGGAACTTAGTTCCAAAATTTTACCTGTGGAATACCTCTGGAAGGTGAGTAAAGATCGTGACATGGTATGTGAATTTGTATCTAATATGGTGATGAAACATGATGCTAATTTGAATATGTTTAGTAATAGAAAAAGCAATATAAGACCAAAATGAGAGACAAAAAGGTAACCCTAGCAATTTCACTCCTTAATCCAGTCTCAGATCCAGAATTTCTCATCTCGTAAACAATTTTGCCAAGATCACCAAGAATATTTACGACTCTAACAGTTAAACCTACATTAAGTACTAGCACTGCATGCTATCTTGCATCAGTAGGCAAGTCCAGTGGCCTATAAAGTTAGAACAGACCTTTCACTGCATTCGCTCGTGAAAGTCTCGCCATCCGAAATTAATCCTCTCCTCTTTGGGGTATAAACACCAATAACATATATTATTATATAGCAATCATGGCCTTGGTCTTTTAATTTAATAACCTGTAGTTATGGCCGGTTGCTTTTTGTTTTATATTTGTTGTTACTTAGATGTTTTTGGTTGGTTTCTGCTTGTCTACCAACGATAGATGCTTTCTTCGTTTTATGTCTGGTTACGACTTTTGCAAATCGCTCTTTCAATTCTAATATTACTTCGCTCATTCTATATTATCTGTGTGAGAAAGCGTTATTGCTATACAGTGAAATAATTACACGTGAAGTTTCAAATAAAAAATGCGACCTAAATTCAGTCTCAAAAGTTTAATAGAATAACGCCATTCATATTAATTGTCAGCATTGGATAATTATTTACCATGACTATTTTTAGTCTCCACAGTATTTTGAAATTGATCTCTACTAACTTTCATAACGATAGACGTAGGTTGATTAATATCATATATACCTACTTAGATAAACACAAACACCCAACCACCCAACATTACATACCTAATTAATGGTCTCTGTATATATCCCTTTTATTAATGGGTTTAGGATGCTTAATTTCATAACATCCCATTGCCATAACGTTATGGTCACCGTAATAAGTCGCCATGACCATGTAAATATATATTTGTGAATTATAAAGTTTATGAGTCAGTTCCACGCGTTTATATGCTGGTCTAGTGCAATTTTGCTCCAGGCACTTCGATAAACATCGCCGTGTGGTTCATTGGCAATAACCAAGTGATTCTGAGTGCCAGCTAAGTAATTCATTGCAGAGATTCAAGCTGTAGATAAATTTAAGTATGTTCTATACGCTAAGCAAGGTTTATTACATCCGTGAATATTATAATTTAAAGTCGCTTTTCGTGTCAGTTGGTGTGACCGCGTTATTGTTTTAAGCTTCGCAATGGATTTGGAAGTGGTTTTCACCATAATTTTAAGGAATTTATGTTTCTGAAAGGTTTGTGTGTATAAAACATGAATATTAAACGTACCTAATTAAGAAACGTCATTCTTGTCAAGTCATAAAAACCGTGTGAAGCAGGGGCAGGTCTCTAGAACAGCATACATTTTTTGAAGCCAGAGAGGCGTTCTCTTATTTTTGAGGTTCATTAGTTACTAAAAGGGTACCGTCATCAGCAGGTCAATAAGTTTTTAGAGGATAAGTTAAATATTTCTCTTTATAAAATCAATCTTACTTCCTCAAATATCTTTTTTCTCCAAGTGAATTCAGACATGCTTTATTAGGATTAATTAAACTACTCCCTGAGGGCATAAAATATAGACATAATTCATATTGCTACAGTCAAAATTTATTTTGGGTACGTGGTCCATACTGATTTACCCATTGTCCTTTAATCTTAAATCAAGTGATTTGATTTGACTATTGTTAACCAATTGCAACAGCTAACTTGAGCTTGACAGCAAATGAACAAACCAATGAATTCATCAGGCTTCCAAAACTCCAGTGTAAGTACCTATAGGCTAAAGGTTAGTTAAACGTATGCAGTTAATAGCGCCATATCAATTAGTTTGAGTCATTGCACACGACCCTCTATTTATGCTAATTCCTCATATCTTATTCATGGCCAGTGCTAAGTTCTCACGGGTGCGCAGGAGTTTGAACACGTTCAATGGCGAAATGTTGGTAAGTTGTAATTTCCTTATAAGTGTTACAAGTGCGAAAAACGTTATAAATGTTCTCGTCGCCGAAGTATGGGATAAAAATGTGAGAAGACTTGTATTCTGCAGAGAGTGGAAGAAAGTTGTCAGTGGTAATGTTGGTATAACTACTAGGAACTCTTATGTAGATGAATAAACAACAGCTGAAACTGAAAATTGTTACGTATATGCATCAACTGAAACAACATAGGACAAACATTTAAAACGTTAACTTCTTATTAGCACATATAACTTTCCAGACAGAACAAAGCATCTGGACAGCGGTGAAAAATTGTATTATAAAGAATGAAGACGAAGTACTTTAAGATTGCTATTTTAACTATCATCAGCATCAGCCAATTAAAATTCAAAACAGATAAAGAAACCTACAATTCGCTCAAAGTCCTTTGTGGTCAAACAGCTACAATCCAAGGCTACCTAATGAGCTGCCTTTTAAGAAACATCTACTTTTACAACACAAACCCCAAATATAACTCTTATTAGTGGGTGTATCAAGGATGCTGAACGCATGTACACTGCTATATAGCCACCGCGCCTAATCGAGATGAAAGGTGAAATCCATGTTTTGGGGACACGGCAGAAACCGGAGATTGACCAAATCTAGTGCATTTGTATCGTTGGCATTCGTTGGGATGCTAATGAAGATCTTATTTCAATAAGGTTTGGTCCAAATATATTATAGAAAGAAAGAAAGAAAAAATGTTTATTTGAACACAGTTCGCGAAACACAAAATACAGAATAAAAAAAATAAGAAAAAAAGGTTTCAGTCAACAATAGTGTGTGCCTCACGACTGCGCCAAAAAAATCTAATTTCAGCATTAATGCCAGCGAATCAGACTGTTTTTTTTTATAAATTTCCGCACTACGACGTAGATAAAAATAAACGAGAAAAACTATTACCTATATTATTGATAAGAATTGGAAATACAAAAAAAAAACAACAACAACTAAAAAAATCAGAAGAAGCTCACTTTGCAAGCAGTCTGATGCAGTTGATGGCAGTTATTTTAGCTCAATCCCAGATTTGATGGTAAAATGAGAGAGCAATTTTTTGGTACATGAAATCAATGATAGTAGGATGACAGGTGGAGTAAGGCTGTGACAGAGTGGCGTCCAAGGACTACGTATAAGACGAAAATACGAAAAGGAAGAAGACGAGGTTTCGGTCGTCGGGCAGCGAGATGGGCAGACGACATTGTTGCCATCGAAAACCTGGATGAGGCTGGCACAGGAGCGTGGGGATCGGCATAAGAAAAGAAAAGCCTATGCCCAGAAGTGGGTGACGTCGGGCTGTGGATGATGACGATGAGGTAGGTACGTTAAAACGGTGACCGAAATAACAACAGAAAAAGCTTTAAAAGCAACCTTTTAATTGAATAGACCTTCACTAAACTATCGATGACATTGATAGTCGTCATCTGCTTAACCTTTTCCCAACTATGTTGGGGTCAGTTTCCAGTCTAACCGGATACAGTTGAATGCCAGTATTTTACATGGAGCGACTGTCTATCTGACCTCCACAACCTAGTGGCTGGATAATAGGTAATACGGGCTGGGTGTCCGCAACTCCACGTCAATGCGCGTATTTTGCGTACGGGTGACTTGATAATACGATACCCCTTGGTAAGACTGGTTGTCAGACTTTCGGGCTTCTGACTACCCGTAACGACCGTCAAAGGTTAACGAGTGACAGCCGGGACGTGCTTTCCGAGGCACGAAGGGGTCTTGGTATGTATAAACGGCCACGCATCGACGGCCCAACCGCGGCAAGCGTAGCTTAAGGCGACTACATGACCTAAAGCGCGGTCACTGTCAGACTGCATAGAAAAGAAAGAGAAGCGCGATGACACAACGGTGGTAATTTATTGCAAATATGAAGAAATTATCTATTTACAAAAACTATTTAATAATAAATAATCCATCACTGAATGCAGTTTGGCATTAGACATTTAATGGTATATTTTTAATTGTAATTAACATTGTTAATGAAGGGATAAACTGCTTTTAAAGAAAATTAAGAGGTGTATTTGAACATTATTTTGATGCATTAATGTATATTTATTTATGATTTCAGTTCCATCACTGTATTAAAGTAAGACTTGAAAATATCATAATTTTTTCTTTGGTCAAAAGTATTTACGGTTTAAGAGATACACTGCTTTAAAAAACCAACTTTTTGACCGTTTTCGGAAACCTCCGCCTTATGATCGATCGACCCGTGCGGCTGTTATTACTTAGCCACAAGCCCCTCTCTATGATAATGATAGTAATATGTTTAATAGGGAAATCTCGAAATTGTTTTGGAAATAGCAGAAATCGCTTATTGACCTACCTACCAACCCTAATGTGCCTACTTTAGTTGTAAATGAAGATAATTTAGATGTGTTTTCACTCAGATTGGATTTCAATTAGCTCTGTTCTAAATATTAAATTGGAAAATACGCATAGCAATTGCATGATTTGCCAAAAAAGGAAAAGGGTTAGTCAAGAGAGGATACTCCATTATACGTAGATTCAATCTATCTTTAATAATAATAATAAAGCTGAACAGTTTATTTGTTTGAACGCGCTAATAGCAGTCGGATTTGAAAAAAATCTTTTTACATTTGATATCCCAATTCTTGAGGAAGATTATAGGCTATTTAACATCTCGCTACGACTTTTAGGAACTGGGCAAATAGAAAAAAATCGGAAGGAACGCTAAGCGAAAACGAATTAATAGCACCGGCGGGCGGACGATGCCTTGCGACGCGGTGGGTCGGCAAACAAAAAATTGTTATAAATATGTGTGGCCATAAAAAGCGAGAAATTACCAAAATTGCCGTGGTCACAAAACTAAGGCTAATTCTTATAAGGCTACTACGGCTATTTAATAAGGAAGATAGCCTAAATATTAAACATTCAAGGTAGTCCAAGTATGAAGAAATGTCATGAATAAAATATTTTGTTAATTCGAAGTTAATTAACATAATTAAACTGGCAGCAAGATTATGCATTTCAAATGACTTCCATTCACATCTTGAAATCTTTACACAATATTATCTCAATCAAAACCATCTACTTTAACTTTAATACTATGAATTTTAACTTTAGTCATTATCTTTACCTACCATTAGTGTAATAAAAAGTTGGATAATATTATTATTATACAGCATTTTATCATTATTAAGCGTTCTGTCAGTACCAAATCTATGGTGTCGATATGTTAAAGATGGTCACCCATCCACGGACCGACCACAGCAAGTGTAACTATACCTTCGCTCGATCCGTGCGGCTGTTATTATTTTGCCATGAGCAATACATCAGACGGAGATGATGCGATGAGCTGAACTCCTTCAAAAAGAACTGGTCCTGAGAAGCTTTAAAAAGATAGAAATGGAAAAAGAGCCTTTGCCCTGCATTGGGACAACACAGGCTTTTAATAAATAATCAACATGTTTATAATAACGCAGTGCATTATGTCATTATGTCTGTGTGGTGCCGGACATAAAGAATAGCACCACCCCGTACTTCCCGTGGGTGTCGTAAAAGGCGACTAAGGGTCGTACCGGAGTATGGGCAGCAGCGTTCTTCCTTCATGCATTTCACCACCATACTGCGATCGCCAACCCGCCTGCCAAGAGTAACGATTATGGCAAACACCCCCCCAAGAATGACAAGCACAAAAAACACATGGCCCCTAGTACCCAGCGGCCCGACTACCCTTGGCTACGGTAGCGGCCAAGGCCATGGTGAGGCAAGGGGTGCTAAGAATTATGTCATTAAGACTTTGACGCCATCATTAAAGAGTAGGTATTTTAATCATAACTAACCATGTGTCATCGCAGCTTGACCCTTGAACTCATATCCTAGACGGGTCAAACCCGTCTTGATTGCAAGCGTTTCACTTTTGTTGATCCCGCGAACCTTGCCTTATAGGTAACGTTATAGCTTTGAATGACCTACCATGCACCGTCAAGTGCACGCCTTCAAATTATACCAAAAAGGGTTTATTGGTTATATATGGAAAATGCCTAGTTACTTAGAACGAATCTTGCAGCATTTCATGGTTTTTTGTTGAATAATTGTGTCGGCGGCAATACTTTATTTATTATAACCTTTGCCGCTTACACTATCTTTAGAGTTTGGGTTTTTAAAAGCAAAAAGTAACAGTTAGTATTTATTTAGAGAAAATCTAACTAACTATTTACACTAGATACTAAATTAAATGACTAATTAACTTACTATACAAATAAATAGAAAAACAAAGGACGCTTAAGCGTCGAAGTACTCGTCCGCATCGCTGTCATCCGGAAACGTGCCCAGAAGACTTACTCACATTTCTCTCGCCCTGAGGGATTGCCACAAAGATCTGTCCTGAGATATTTGTATCTAGCGGATTCTTCCGACTTCCACCAAGCGAAGGCAGACACGTTTAGCTCAATAGGTACTCTCATATTTCATATCGACAAATTGGTCCAAAAAAAGGACCTAGTATAATTAAAAGTTTTCCTAATTTAACTTGCTTAATGGCTACAACTAAGTACTTAAAGAAATTTTGAAATTATAAAGATGCCTTCCTCATCTTCCATTCAAAATCAAAACTTCAATTAGCCACAATCATCTTACAGCCTCAACAATAAAGTTTTAGAGAAAAAAGCAATCATGACAACAATCATGATTAACTAGTAACAAATGACCCCTGACAACCTAATACCCCGCTTCCCTTACCTCTATATTAAACCGTTAACCACAACAATAGGCGTTAACAAACGTCTTCAGTTAATAAGAATTTGATACGACTATTAGGTCGACTATCCACTGCTCGTATAGTGCGGCGGCGTTAGTTTAAAAAAATAATTTTATACCGGCTGAAAAGCACACATTTTTTTTTTCCTTAGTGCATAATGCGTCTGACCGTCAGCTGCTCCAGTATTGGGGGGACTCCATTCAAACCGCGCCAAAATCTTATGGGACAGTTTTTAGAATTGGTTTTCGAGTTTTGTATGAAATGAATTTTTTATAGATTTTTTTTACAATTTTGACTTGCTGTAACTTTGGATTCCCCCTTAGGTGCAGGGACTGTCTCTTACATGAATTATTATTGAATGTTAAATAACTACTACATATGAAAATTCGGTTTAAAATTTGTCGCAAAAATTGAGCAGTAGCACATTCTACTAGTAGTGCTAGTAGGATGTGCGCAGAGAGATTTGCCACGATAGCTATGCGGTTCATTTGTTTGTCAGTCACGCATTCCTGCATAAGCATGGCTGTGGGCAGTGGCGTGCATTGATTTTCAGAATAGTTAGGCACTAGGCCGGGTCTAGTCTAGGCAGAAGCAGTCACTAATCAGAAAAACAAAACGTGTGGTCGGGGGACCCCCGGCAGGAACGAAAAAACCAAGATGGCGATCTTCGAACTAACTAAACTAACTAAATTATCATTTAGTTAGTTTTTTAATTGTGGGGCACACACTAAAATGTAATTGACAGGCTTATGTTGATATATCGAGGTAGGCACTGCTTATGCCTATATGCAATGCACGCCACTGGTTGTGGGTCGTAGTCTATGGGAAGATCCCTCCTATCCGATTTTCGTACAATGTGAAGCTAAGCTAGCGGCAGTGTGTGATGACGCGTGACATTATAAAAATACGGCTTATCGATTCGATAAATCATAGTTCCAGCGATACGACTTTATTGTGGCCCGTACAACAAAGTCATCATCATCTGCCTAGCCTTTTCCCAACTATGCTGGGGTCGGCTTCCAGTCTAACCGGATGCAGCTGAATACCAGTATTTTACATGGAGCGACTGCCTATCTGACCTCCACAACCCAGTTAATGGGTAATACGATACCCCTTGGTAAGACTGGTTGTCAGATTATGGCATCTCTTTCCTTACATTTAGCAGTCAAAAACATGAACGGACTAGAGCCACAAGACATCGTACAGTGCTGCCATTGTCGCTATATTTGCGTAGCTTATACGTGGGCTGCTGTGTAGCGGTGTCTTTAAACAGCTATCACTCATTCATACGGTTCGCAGATACGTGGGAACAGACACACGTCTATACAAGCAAGCATTCTCAAAGATTTGTTCGTGAAATAGGTGAAAGTAGACGGAATGAAAAGAATCTCACAAGTTTGATGAATAATTCATGATAATGATGTATTATTAATTATGTGTAAGACTAACGATTTTTCTCTATTAATAGAAATGTGATGGTTCGCTGTGTTATAATTATTAATTTGTTTTAGAAATAAATAATTTCTAAGAAGTATGATAAATTGAAAGATGGTTTTTGAATTGCAATAATAAAAATCTTCTAATTTTGTTTTCTTATTTGGCTTTTTATTAAAGATTCAAATATTTACATAATTTAAAAAGCTAGCAGTTGTACAAATATGATGGTACAATGTACAATGTGATGGTTCGCTGTGTTATTAATTTGTTTTAGAAATAAATAATTTCTAAGAAGTATGATAAATTGAAAGATGGTTTTTGAATTGCAATAATAAAAATCTTCTAATTTTGTTTTCTTATTTGGCTTTTTATTAAAGATTCAAATATTTAAGTACATTATTTTAAAAAGCTAACTGTTGTACAAATATATACAAAGGAAGGGGAAATAAGCAAATAAAAATAACCTTCTAATTGATTGTTATTACAGATATTGATAAGTAGAACAAAATTTATTTCTTGTTGCATAAGTTTTAAGTCCGGTCAATCACCGGTAAGTAGGTACCACATTGACATGACTATAGCTAATATTGTTACCATGGCATGAACTATATTGCCATAATAGTTCCTATCGATACGAGTGCAGAATATTATAAAGAATAATATTTTCGTTTGAATAGACTCATCATCATCATCTGCCTAGCCTTTTCCCAACTATGTTGGAGTCGGCTTCCAGTCTAACCGGATGCAGCTGAATACCAGTATTTTACATAGAGCGACTGCCTATCTGACCTCCACAACCCAGTTACTGGGTAATACGATACGACTGTCACAGATCCACGAATGACAGCCGAGACCGACGCACGGAGGTATCTCGCTATGTAAAGATGGTCACCCATCCACAGACCAACCGCGGCAAGCGTAGCTTAACCTGATCGATCGACCTGTGCGGCTGTTATTATTTAGCCACGATAGACTACCTACTAGATTGGCTCACAAACTATGCCTAGGTCGTGGTTCTACACAAAAAGTAAAACAATCTACGTATTCATGCTGCAATCATTGACAATGCACAATATTACAAAACATATCGGACCAAAAACGCCAACATGAATTCATAAAAAAAAAAAACAATAACCCTGACAGTAGTCACGGGCAATGATCGATAAAAATATCGCGTCGATATCGATAAAGAGGTAATTTCACAGACAATTTCACTCGCCCGCTCTAGTTGCTGCCATGTGACAACTGACAACATTTCTCTGTAATAACTGGTCTCTTGTTCAAGGAAAAAACGATGGAAGTTTTACTTCTGGTACGTTTCTTAGAGCCGAGATGTTTTCCAATTGACAATTGAGGATAATTTTATAACCTCAACTTTCGTCGATGATTTTTCAATTACAATTTAATAATGTTTTACTTTAGGTTCTATTATAACTATTTTTATTTTATTGCTCTAGTATTATAAATGTTGGAACGCCGACGTCTCGGCGGTGTGCGCTAATGGCTGCAACAATTTTTTGAACGAATGTAGTTGTTAACGAACGCTAAAAAGTTGTGGACCCTGTTTTTTGTTCCAATAATTTTTTTTTTTTTTTAATTCAAACTATACCTGTTAAAAAGGGGGAGCGATGTAAAGTTGAAACCATCTGAATACAGATTAATGTACTAGTATCCTATAGTGTGATGTGTATACTAGTATCCTATAGTGAGTGATTGCCTAAGAAATCAACCTGAACGGGGTTTGTGTACAGTTTCATCGATTACTTTTGAAACAAACATTCACAAACTCTAACTCAAAGCATTTATCTATGTATACAAATATTATAAATGCGAAAGTGTGTCTGTTCTCTTCACGCTTAAACCGCTGAACCGATTTAGATGAAAGGTATAGATATAGTTTGAGTCCCGGGAAAGGACATAGAATAGTTTTTATCCTTATATTTCCACGGGATCGCAACTTATGCGCGTGTAACCGCGGGGCGCTGCTAGTTTCAAATAAACCATTTACAGACACTTTTGAATTATTAAGGAATCGGTCAATCAGAAAATATCAAGCTAGTTGCCCATTCCAAAGCGTAGTAGGTACCCATGGAGATGAACTGGCAAGAAACTGCATGGACATTGGACACTCTTTTAAATTATATGTTTACAAAAATATTTGTTACATCATTAATGTTGAATTTATAATTATATGTTTTATGCCTAGGTGCAGACGCCAGCACATCAAGATACTACAATCTGTTAAATTTCTTTAATAGATTTTCAACTTTATCGCAAAAGCATAAGGTTCAATGTTGATTAGGAAAATTTGACAGTTTCGTATAGCTGGATGTGCTGGCGTCTGTACTCGATGTTTAATTCTGTCTAACCCAAGTATCTTCTTCAGATTATTAACCTGTGTTATCATTTTATTACAAGGATTTTATTTTTATATCCATTATGCTATTGGCAAATGTAGTACTCCGGAAACTGATTTATATGCGTCATAGTAGAGGACACCGAGATATAAATATTATCGCGAATTGAAGGTTATTTGAACGAAACTACTTTTACATAAAGACACGATCAGCCGGGCGATTCTGTGAAGTGAGTTATCATTCTACCATTAGGTGGAATGATAACTAACTGGATCCACACCAGCGGCGCTATTCTGTAAAAAGATCACCGTGATAACTTAGCTGAAGTGAGATTAAAGTGAGCTGTCATTGCACCAGAGATTGACACTATTGACACTGTAAGCTCACTTCACATAAGTTTTCGCCGTGAGATTTTTACAGAATAGCATTACAGACGATCGCGCGCGGCACCTCCACGTCGACCGCACATTTGTTCTTCTCGCGCCCGATCGGAACGCACTGGATCGTCCGGTGTGGATCCAGCTAATGATGTCAATCCCTAGCATTAGCTAAGTACGGATTGACAGCTCACTTCACCAAAGTTTTCACAGTAAGATTGATACAGAATAGCTTGCTGTTCTATTTTTGTATAACCCAGATTCTTGATAAAAATAAATCAATTGAATGCTCCTGCTGGTTTAAATAATAATAATAATGATTTTTATTTCGGACCAAAGAATCCATAGTGTGAGTAACATAATATTAAAATTATATATTAAAACCCTTTTATATTGAAAAACTATCTGAACTGAACCGTACCGCCTCAGAATCGAAATCAGACATTCCGTTCTCGAAATATCATCAAAAAGCCGTCCCCTACAAAATGTAGAAGAAAATGAATTTATTATTCATTTATTTCAGAATCCAGAAAAATATTCCATACATTGTTAGTAAATCATGCTTACAACTATGTTAGTAAATTATTATTAAATGTCAACATTATTAATTATACATTATTACACTATTTTACATTAAAAAGGACCCCTCCAGATCCGTGAACGGTGTTCCAGTGCCTCACAACCGGACAATCAACTCAAATCAAATCAAATTATCTTCATAATTTTTTTTTTTCGTGAAATTTTCCATTTTTAATACTTAATCTGCTATTCGGGGCAGAGACCAATCCAACAAATCAAAGATCATAAAATCGGTCGAGCCGTTCTTGGGTTATAAATGGTGTAACTAACCCACAGAAATCTTATTAATAAGATTTCTGTGAACTAACCCGACTTTGTTTTATTTATACACTAGCTGACACGGCGAGCTTTGTACCGCCTCAAAATCTATATCGTAGTCAGTCAATTAGTTCTCGAGATATAGACATAAAGCTCCAACAGACATGGGCCTATCCATAGGTTCTGAAAGCCTATTGAATTAATATTTTATCTATCTTATTGTCTTTGGGTTGACCATGCGACTTATTAATCAAAAAATTACATAGCTCAGTTTAAGAAAACTTAGGAGGAGCTTGTGGCTAAGTAATAACAGCCGCACGGGTCGATCCATCAGGTTAAGTTACGCTTGCAGCGGTTGGCCCATGGATTGGAGACCATCGAGACATAACAAGACCCGTTTTCATTAAAGAGACCCCAAAACTGGGTTTACTTTAGACATTACCGTTTTAATTTTTCATAAACCGATCCATACCTGCAACAAAATAACGGAAAAATTAGTGGCATGAATATTAAATTACAATAAAATTTCGACTAAGACAAAGGCAGAATTTACATCTACCAACCCGCACTGGATCCGCGTGGTGGATCATGGCTCACTCCCTCTCACAGAGAGGAGGCCTGTGTCCCAGCACGCGTAGCATGTCGTCATGCTACGCGTGCTGGGACACAGGCGTTTTGTTGACGGAACAATAGACAAAATGACACATTGACATACTTAGACGCGTAGAATGCGTACAAATATTTCTACAATCTGTCATTTTGTCTATTCTTCCGTCGACAAAACCCGTTTCCACGGCGGGCATGCTACGCATGCTGCAGTGGGAACATGTAAGGCCTATTATGCTTAAACAGATTGTTTTTGTGTAATAATAGAAGTACTAGTAGAGGTATTTTGTGAATCACCATCGTTTAATTCCTTATAAAAAAATGAAATTAAAATATTTTTGTGATTCACAGACATTCATCGCAAAGCAGTTAGCTAATTTGTCTTAATTAATTACTTAATTACACAGAGTTGCCTAAGTACTAAGTTGTAATGTGTGTGATGTAACAAGTGAGCAGTTGAGTCATAGTTTCCCCCAGTGAACGACTAACACCTTTGTGCTCACTATTTCCTTTAGCAGATCCTTTGAAGGAACTGCTGAGAACTTTTGGGTCAGTAGTTCCTTTGCAAAAAGTCGTTGTCAAACCAAAACCTGCTATGTGCAAAAAGTCATAAGCACATCAGTTCTTTTATATGAGAAACTAGCTGTGCCCGCGACTTCGTCCACGTAGAATAGTGACTTTTCGGGCAGCATATTTTGAATTACATATACCTTCGTTTGGGTAGCTAAATATTTACTTTACAGTAATGCTTCTCTGTGTACGATATTTGACGTATGGCCATCGGGGATGAAAGCATACAGGCTCCTAGGATTGCTAACCCGTGACAGAGCCACATACAACTGACCGTGCGAGAAACAGCTGATACTTAGATCTACACCCACAACTTTCAGCGTCTGACCTTGGGCTTTATTAATTGTCATCGCAAAACATAGGCTGACTGGAAACTGGACTCGTTTAAAACTAAATGGATAATTGTTTGGAATGAGAGGAATCCAAGGAATGAAAACACTTTCACCTTTTCCACACCCTGTTAAAATCTCTGCTTCTATCAGATTTTGTTGTAAATTGGTCACTTTTAACCTGGTGCCATTGCAAAGTTTTGGGGGCATAAATTTCTAAGAAGCATTATGGGTACGCCTACTTTTAATTTTATTTTATGTGCTGGTAGTCCAGGGGCATTGAGGGATTCAAAAAATTCTACTGGGTAGCTTGTAGATTCTCCTTCTTCCATGACTCTGGCTTTATATAGCCACGGACGCGCAGGCGCAAGGCGTGTACGTACTCTGATAGAATACCTTAACAAATGTTCGCCGTGATTCTTTAAATTGACATAACTTTTTTATTTATTAACCGATTGACATGAAATAAACACAGATAGTTTACAACCAGGTTTAACACAGGATACTTTTTATCCCGATATTCCCACGGGATCAACACTTATGCGGGTGAATCCGCGGCGCGCTGCTAGTAGTAATATAAACTGTACCTAAGTACTTGCAAAGATGTAAGTAATTTGTAAACTACTCGTAACGTGTTTACTTAGGTATTTGATCATTTTATCACACTTTTACAAACCAGTAACAAATTAGTACCACCTACAGTCTCTAACAGAAGAGTCTAAAACATTGCAAGTCGCCAACCTTCAATGAATTCGCACTTAAATGCTTTTTAAAAACCTTTACAAATGCTATTTGGTAATTTTATCACACCTTATATAAAATCTGGTACTAAATGTTTAACTCCTAAGTAAAGTCAACAACAGAACAGTCAAAAATCATCATAGCAATTTCGCCCTTCACATCTTCGTCAACCTTGATTCAATTTGCACTTGTTTGACATCTTTACTATTTTTTAACTTTCACAATCACATAAATTGGGTTGTTCAAACATACTAGTATATGTGTATGTGAATCTGTTTGACATTGACTTTCCAATGTTGACTGTACGTGTTAGTGATGTGCAATAGAAATTGGCATTCCGTAAATATGAAAATTAGATTTTCTGTCAGTTAGTTTTTGGCTAAGTGGCTTTGGAAATGATGTACTTTTTTACTTATCGTAATAGATAATAGTCGATATGTAAGTAACATAATTATAATAAAAGCTTAGATGGATATTATGTATGATTCAACCAAATATTAACACAATTCATCTGCCTAGCCTTTTCCCAACTATGTTGGGGTCGGCTTCCAGTCTAACCGGATGCATCTGAATACCAGTATTTTACATGGAGCGACTGCCTATCTGACTTCCACAACCCAGTTACTGGGTAATACGATACCCCTTGGTAAGACGGGCTTCTGACTACCCGTAACGACTGTCAAAGATCCACGAATGACAGCCGGGACCACCGGCTTAACGTGCTTTCCGAGGCACGGAGGGGTCTCAGTATGTAAAGATGGTCACCCATCCACAGACCAACCGCGGCAAGCGTAGCTTAACCTGATCGATCGACCTGTGCGGCTGTTATTATTTAGCCACGGACCCCACAAATAAATATTAACACAATTGGATACCAAAAATACCAAACCTCCTGGGAAGACCAAGTGAAGTGTGATTGATAGTCAAAAAACCCCTCCGATGGCCGCAGACGCAGATGTCCGTCGTCAACAACGACCGGCACGCTAAACATGACCACGGAAGGCACGGAAGAAAAAAAAATTACAAATTGTGGTAAGATTTCTGCAGTACGTTTGAAAACTGAAAAAACGAATTGTGTTTCACTCTGTATTTTATATTTAAGTAATGTATTAAATATATATAAGTTATACACTAGATTTATTTTAGGCATAGTTTAATATTTTCTTCATAATATTAACATGTAACTTTGTAATGATGTAATTTCTTTGTAATTTATATGTGAAATTATGAATGAAAATTATTCTATTATTGAAAGAGATACGAGTATTGTCTGTTCTTCGCAATGCCACGTGTGCTAAAGGAATCACTCGACAACTCAGTAGTACTCGGCCGATGAGAGAATGAGTTTTTGACACCTGTTAGTTTCAAATAAACGAATACGTGCTTTGCGAATTTGATCTTTATTAACTACTAGAAGAATTGTCGCACTGACAGGTTACAGGAACGCGTTCACTCGAGAGCCGGACTATAGAAGCCACACATAGTTACTCAAAACTTGAAAATAAGTTTTATTTACGTAATCGTAAACAGTAAAAGTTGTTTACAGATACAGTATATCTTTACAGATAAGAAAAGGTTAAAGAAATCGTATAACGTTAATTTTAAAGTGTCAGCGCTAATTATTTACTTTGAATTAGTGGACAAGTTGTAAAGATGTATTACATGCCTTTAAAAGATTAATCCGTAGATAGTTTTATTTGAAAGCATACTTTACTTTCAACTTATAAAAAAAACTGTAAGTAATTTTTTCACTATAATAATATTTGGCCAAGTTTAAAAACTTGCCAAGATACTTCTTATACTTTTTTAAATTGCCATCATTTTTTAGTGCTAAGAAGAAAAATAGTTCATGTTTGCTACGGCGCTACGCTGCTACGAGATTAGCTACGAGGTTGAAATAGGTCACTCCGACAAAATTGTGCTACGAAATGATGTAGTAATTTGGAAGTGAAGCTACATTATATCAAGGCAGTTTTTTTTAAGTTTTTTTAAGTTAATTTGACAATAATCATTGGTGCAAGAAGTCTGGGGTATGTTGTTGTCAAAAATGTATTTATTTATGTATTTATAAATAAATAAATCTTTATTGAAATAAATTTGTGTTACAAAAACCTATGAAGCCTCTGAAACCCAAACTAGGTAAAAGCCTGTATGTCCGATTTCAGCGCCTTCTCCCAATTCATTACATGATATATTTTTTAATATATTATTATTCTCAACGAACCGTTATTATAAATATTAAGCATTATTTACAAAGTGTATGAATGCTACTAACAAAGTAACAATAGCACTAATAACACATTGTATTTAAAACATTACAAATAATAGCGCACAAGTAGGCCACTGGTTCATAATGTGAGACAGACCATTTCCTTTTTCTTTTAATTTATGTGTCTTATGACTGTAGGGTAGCTACGTAATAACAGCCGCACGGGCCAATCGAAAGTTAAGCTACGGTTGCTACGGTCGGTTCATAGATGGGTGACCATCCATTACATATCGAGACTCCTCCGTGCCTCAGAAAGAACCTTTAGAAGCCCAAAAGTTTGACAACCAGTCTTACCAAGGGGCATCGTGTTATTAGTAACTGGGTTTTGGAGGTCAGATAGGCAATGGCTCCATGTGAAATACTAGTATTCAGCTCCGCTCAGCATCCGGTTAGACTGGAAGCCGACCCCAACATAGTTGTGAAAAGGCTAGGCAGATTGATGCATACAGGGTGAAATTGAAAACATGCGATAAATCGAAATGAGAGATTGCATTCATCATTATGAACACCTTTTACTACGGGACCAAACCTATAATCGCGAAAAAAGTCAGCTGTTCCCTACATTTATGTTCGCATAAGTCGTCAAAATGTAGGGAACAGCTGATTTTTTTCGCGATTTCAGGTTTGGTCCCATAGTAAAAGTTGTTCATAATGATGAGTACAATCTCCCATTTCTATTTGTCGCATGTTTTTAATCTCAACCTGTATAGCGCTAAATGTAAATTATTAATTGTGGTACAGACGCCAGCATATCAAGCTACCCGAAACTGTCAAATTTTCCCAATCAACTTTGAACCTTATGCTTTAGCGATAAAGTTGAAAATCTATTAAAGAAATTTGACAGATGGTAGTAGCTTGATGTGCTGGTGTCTGTATAACCGGGCCTATATAAAAGGCCCTAATTCAACAGCTCTTCCACCATTTCCATCAATAAGTATTTATAATAAATTAACATCTCATCATAAGCCTGGTGAAGTTACAAAAAACTTTCACAACGCATTGACCAATGCTAATGATCAATAGTATCCATAATGTGTCAACTCTCGAAGGTCGTTGTTTTGTAAGAAAACTCTATGTTTCGTAGCTCTGAGGTAATATGGTCGTAAGTAGTTAGGAATCTTTCGAAAATGCTGAAATATTAGGTGCAGTCAACAAAAGAGATAAGTATGCAGGATCGTCGGATATAGTTGAAGTTTAGTAAGAAACCGATGGATGTTCTCGAATAAAATTTAATTTTATTAATAGAACACAAACAGCTCAATTATCAAATACTCTTGCGAAAGGTCTATTTTAATAAAAAGTAAAATACATGTGATATAGGTACTTAGAATTACAATGTAACTATATACACTAGATACTAAAATAAAATACTAAATAACTTACTAGACAAATAAATAAAAAATAAAAAAAACCAAAGGACACTTAGGCGTCGAAGTACTCATCCGCATCACTGTCATCCGGAAACGTGCCCAGAAGACTGGCAGCATTGCCACGTTGAATGGCAATGCTAATTATTATTATTATCAAATTAAATTTCAGTTGACTACATCCATCGGTTTCTTATTAAACTTCAACACTATCCGACGATCCTGCATACTTATCTCTTTTGTTGACTGTTGGTACATGTATGATTTGTTGGTTATTGTTAATAAACTTTTGGCTTCGTATGTGACAATGGCACCATAGACGAAATGGGTAAGTACAGACGCCAGCACATCAACCTACACCTAACTGTCAAATTTTCACAATCAACATTGAACCTTATGCTTTAGCGATAAAGTTGAAAATCTATTACAGAAATCTGACAGATTGTAGTAGGTTGATGTGCTGGCGTCTGTACATAAAATTGCGTAGATTATGGCAATTACAAATGCAGGAGTTGAAAGTTTGCTAGAATATTTATGATTGGGCAAGGCAATAATGCATTCTTTATTAACTATAATTACAAAGTAACTATATACACTAGATACTAAAATAAAAGACTAAATAACTTACTATACAAAAAAAAAAAAATACGCGTGGCACTCGGGGACTGCCGCGGTAAAGCTATTGCATAGCATACGTCTAGTCGCACGCACACAAACACCGTGCCGAAGTCTGCCGAACTGATACGACGTTAGACGATGCACGGCTTTCAACGCTGCACCGCTGTGCCGGTCGGAGTGGGGGGTGTTAGGTTTATTTTCGTTACGGAATTTCTTCATTCGGTCGCCGCGCTCAAAGCCCATGATAAAAGCTATGCAATAGCTTAATAAATAAAAAAAAACCAAAGAATAGGTAAAGGAAATAATTATGTCCAGCAGTTGACTGCATTTGTAATATCGATCTTATAATTTACGCCCACAGGCTTGAGGCAAAATGCTTTGTCTATGTGTATTTTAGTAATATTTTTGTACAGATATCCAGGATAAAAAGTAGCCTTTGTCCTTCTCCTAGTCCCAGGCTAGGTACCTTTCAAATTTCATTAAGACCGGTTCAGTTGTTTTGGCGTGAAAAGATAATGGACAGATAGATAAAGTTCCTTTCGCATTAAATTTAATATATTAGTTATGATACCATTACTTGATCCTAACATAACATATTTATTTACTTACATCAGAAGTAATGAGTTCTTTGGGAAGCTGTGTACGGTATACAATTTTCTAAATTGCAATGTTTCTCTTTCATTGACATGGGTTTACTCGTTTAGCTAATGATCGGAAAACTCTTTAGTTCCTATGTTATTCAATTACGTGGTACGGGATGTAATTTCTCTATGAGATAACCAAACACCTAAGTACCTGTAGCCCGTTGACCCGCACCCTAATTGCGTAACACACTATTACTGTCAATTTGAATCATTTTGAAGCTTATTGCTAATCCATTGCTTCAAATGTTCGAAAAATGTGTTTGCTTAGCAACGTAAATAACGCAATGAATGTTGTTAAACTGTCAAAATGAAACCCATTGCTCTGATAGTGTGTTACGCAATTGCCCTGCCGTTCAGAGTTTAATGACGAGGAGGAATAACGAGGAGAGTTTAATCAATACATTATATTGTTTAGTAGCAGCGCCCGCGGTCTCACCCACATAAGTTTCGATCCCGTGGGAATATCGGAATCAAAACTATCCTATGTCCTTTCCCGGGACTCAAACTATCTCTATACCAAATTTTATCTAAATCGGTTCAGCGGTTTAAGCGTGAAGAGGTAACAGACAGAAAGATACACTTTCGCATTTATAATATTATAGTATGGATAATGTACCTATTCATGAGGGGTCCGTGGCTACATAATGACAGCCGCACAGGTCGATCGATCAGGTTAAGTTACGCTTGCTGCGGTTGGTCTGTGGATGGGTGACCATCTTTACACACCGAGACCCCTTCGTGCCTCAGAAAGGGTCCCGAGTGTCATTCGTGGATCTTTGACAGTCGAAGACAGGTGAAGCCGCGGGGCGCAGCTAGTACATACATAAAATCATGGCCTCTTGTACCCACCCATGGCGGAAGAAGAAAAAAAAAAAAGTTTTCATTTGTTTTACTATATTTTTTCGAAGTTTCTTAGATAATTACTACATGAACATGAACAAATGAACTGCCTTACAATTTATGTTAAATGTCTCAAGCTTAAAAAAATAGGATTGATATGCATTCAAAACTCAAAGACTAAAGGCTCCCGCAGACAAGCGCGGCGCGGCGCTAGTGGACCAATTTGTATGAAAACTTCATGGAAATTGTTCTACTGAATCGCATCGCACCGTCGTGACGCGTCTGTCTGCGGGAGTCAAAAAAGCTAAAAAAACTTCGCTATGGCTATGTGTATAAAAGCTATCTAAGAAACTAAAATGTACTTATATATAAATAAATAAATATCTAGCCTACGATGCTAGCTACCAATTAATTACACTAAATGTTAATTATGACTAAAGTGACAACCACTTTTGCAAAACCTGACCTTAAGGAGAGTTATATACATATAACCAGGTCAAGACCGTATTAAAATAAATAATACATTATGTAAAAAGTAATTTCCTACTCTAACACGTACGCATGTTGCATAAAAAGTTAGGCTGATACAAACATAACACGATATAATAACAGTGAACTCATTTTATATTATGTCAATCATAATGGTCATTCACAACTTTAGTTGTTGTTGCATAAATATCGATATGCAAATTGTATTGTGATATTTTTAGTATGGCAAACATAACTGGTGAAATGTGGGTACTATAGGTACAGACGCCAGCACATCAATCTATCCGGGACTGTAAAATTTTCCCAATCAACTTTGAACCTTATACTTCAGCGATAAAGTTGAAAATCTATTGAAGAAATTTGACAGATTGTAGTAGTTTGATGTGCTGGCGTCTGTACATCTCCGCATAACTCTTCGAGGTTTACAGGCGTAATGTTATATAAGGTATTAAAAAATTAACCTGACAAACTTTAAGAGAGGCTTTAGACCATCGAACTGAACAACTTTCACTATGGGACCAACTCTGAAATCACGAAAAAAAAAAACGGCTGTTTCATACAAAAGTTCAATACAGACCTAAGTACTTGACCAAAATGTATGAAACAGCTGTTTTTTATTCGTGATTTCAGAGTTGGTCCCATACTGAAAGTTGTCCAGTTCGATGGTCTAAAGCATCTCTTAAAGTTTGTCAGGTTATTTTTTTAACACTTTGTATTATACCTATAATTTTTAGTTTGCTGGTGAAACACTTTACTCGAATTTTTGGCAAAGATAATGAAACCATCATTGAATAGAAATAAGATACATATTACAGTAGGGCGCGAAGGCCAATTGTAACTAAACAAGTATTATAAGCGGGCCTATTAGCTCATCATCATCATCATCTGCCTATAATGTCCCCACTATTGGGATACAGGCCTCCTCTCTTTGAGAGGGAATGGTAAATCCACCACGTGGGCCTACTCACCTAAGGCGCAAAATACACAGAAGCGATGAAAGATTCGGATACGATGCGGTCGGTCGCAACTGCAAGCGAGGTGGCGCGGATTCTCAAGTGATAAATCCGCGCCGCATCCTTTCTGTGTAATTTACGACGCATCTCTTTCATACATTTTGTACGAATAAAATTTGAAGCGACAACAAATCCGATCCACATCCGCATCGTATCCGAATCTTTCATCGCTTCTGTGTATTTTACGCCTTATGCGGGTTGCTGGCATCAGAATCCATTGAACCTCCGTAATGCGCTAGGCCGGTTCAAGGCTAAAGTATTACTTATGGTCGACTGAAGAATAAACCCAAAAATAAAACAAAACATATCACACTATCTGAACATTATCAGAACTTTTCATCACTTACTGCACTCTATTACTATGGAAACATCCAATCAACAATGTAATTTATAGAATTCGGATCAAGTAATGTGTTTTCAACGATAACTAGGACAAGGTCAAGATAAACATTTATTTCATTCAGTCATTTCGGCTCGAATCTTGTTGGCCATCAAACGGTCCAATTTTAAAAGTATTTTAATGGTTGGAGAGCTACTTACAGCGTAAAGCAAAATAAAATGTAATAACTCTAGTGCTTCACTCACAAAATTAATCATTTAAAATAATCAAAATAATCATAGGGCATCAAAGAATTCGTCCGCATCGCTGTCAACAGGAACAGTGCCCAAAAGGCTGGCAGCATTGCCACGTTGTATGGCAATGCTAATTCTTTGGCCAAGGAATAGGCCAGCCCTCTTTGATGCCCTATGATTATTTTACTTATTTTTTTATATAAATGTACATATTATTATAGTTTATATGTTATCTTAAATTAAATAAAAGCTAGTAATAAAATAAAAAAAGAATCATTATCAGCTATAAATGTCCCCACTGCTGGGAGAGAGGCCTCCTCTCTGTAAGAGGGGAGTGGGCCATAATTCACCACGCGGGCCCAGTGTGGGTTGGTGGATGTGAAATGTCTTCGAATTTTTGGTTCTAAGATTCCTCATGATGTTTTCCTTCACTGTTCAGAGAGCAGGGGTGATGAAATAAATAATATACAAAGTAAAGCGCCTGCTTGGGTTCAAACCCACGACCGTCTTGTCCGTCGGGATCGTTATCACAGGGCCACCTCTGCTCTTATCGTTGAAATAATCAACAGGGGGAAATTAGCAGTGAATTATTTTAATTCATCATCATCATCTGGTAGGTACCAGCACCCTAATTGCGTAACACACTATTACTCTCAATTTGAATCATTTTGAAGCATATTTCTAATCCATTGCTCCTTATGTTCGAAAAATGTGTCTGCTCAACAACGCAAATAACGCAATGAATGTTGTTGAACTGTCAAAATGAAACCCATTGCTACTGATAGTGTGTTACGCAATTACCCTGCAGATTGACATGACTATAGCTAATATTGTTACCATAGCATGAACTATATTGCCATGATAATAGTTCCTATCGATACGAGTGCAGAATATTATAAAGAATAATATTTTCGTTTGAATAGACTCATCATCATCATCTGCCTAGCCTTTTCCCAACTATGTTGGGGTCGGCTTCCAGTCTAACAGGATGCAGCTGAATACCAGTATTTTACATGGAGCGACTGCCTATCTGACCTCCACAACCCAGTTACTGGGTAATACGATACCCTTTGGTAAGACTGGAATTATTTTAATTATTATTAATTAAAACTATTAAGTTATTTTTTGAGATTTAAAAACTGTTATTTAAGTAATGTCCAACGATTCTGAGATCTGATCAGAATACTTATTATTGCTAGTACCAAGTTATCAACCCAATTGAATCCAATGTCAATTCGTTTGTTCCAGTTTTTTTCACGCTCCAATATTTTTATTATACAATACTAGCTGCGCCCCGCGGTTTCACCCGCATAAATGTCGCTTCCGTGGGAATATCGGGATAAAAAGTAGCCTATATGTTAATCCAGGGTTTCAGCGACCTCCATACAAAATTTTATCAAAATTGGTCCAGCCGTTTGAGCGTGAAGAAGTAACAAACATATAAACACACACTCACAATCTTTCGCCTTTATAATAATAGTGTGATTTGCAAAAAGTAACTAATACAAAAAAATACTTATAGTCTTACGTTTTGGCTTAAAATGAAAAGAAAAAAGTCAGGTCAAACCATTATGAGTAAATTCTTTGTACAAAGAGCCTAATTTAATACTGGTTTACCTTACTGGCAACATTTCAAACTACCTACTTACCGTTAAATTCATTGTGTTTTTAAAAAAGTACCGCCATTTTGGTCATTCTTTAGTTGCATTTCATGTTAAAACATTTCACAATCAGTGGGTAAGTTAGTACAGACGTTAGACGACAGCACATCAAGCTACCCTAAACTGTCAAATTTTCCCAATCAACTTTGAACCTTATGCTTTAATGATAAAGTTGAAAATCAATTGAAGAAATTCGACAGATTTTAGTAGCTTGATGTTCTGGCGTCTGTACTTAGTAGATAAACCGTCTATTCCTTGAAAAAACGTTTTAAAAATAACATAACATCACACCTTTCCCAGAAGGCTTTGTTAGAGGTGTACCCACGAATACCCAAATTTCACCAGTTATGTTTAAGTCCCATGTACCTAATAGGGGGCGAGCCTATTGCCATCAACCGGGCACAAATCCAGACTCCAGGCTGTTACTGAGAAATTGCAGATACAAAAACCAATAACACTTTGCGTAACGTGGGAATCGAACCCAAGACGTGCTCAGCAGTAGCGCTTGAGACCACTAGACCAACGACGCAGTCCAAACATTTGCAAAATTTCGACATATAATCGTCAGGTATTATGAAAAACATTGTGTAAGTTAAAATGAAAATAACATATGACCTTGGCCCTATAGCCACCTATTGAATAATTAGGTAATTACAAGCGAGTGTGCAATTAATGACGGCTGTCAATATTCTTTGTTTATAATTAATGTTGATGTTTAAAAATAAATATTACTTTGAGCAAGCATTTGCAATTTATTGTTCAGTATTTTCACACGAACAGGTAGATGGTATATCATGGAGACTGAAAAACTGTGAGGCTCTTTGGATTTGGGAGAAGCCTTTGACTAGCATATTGAGCTAATACTTCGATAAAAGGCGCATAGTCTGTTCCAAAACTTACTGATGAATGTGTAAACAAACCCTGTGCAAAATGTCAAATTCTTACGCAAACACTCACCAAAGGGTGCAACACTTCTGTATTTTAAGAACTTTTCAACGTTATTATATCTCACCACATTTTCCAATAATTGTTGTTTGATTAAGATTATTAAATTATGATTGAACAAAAAAAAAACAACCGACTTCAAAAAAAAAAGTATAAAGTGATAAATAACTTTAATTTCGGAAGTCGGTGTCGTTGGTTCCGCATCTTCGTTTTTTGACATCGACTTCCGAAATTAAAGATATTTATCACTTTATAGTGTTTTTTTTTTAAGTCGGTTGTTTCTTTTGTAAAAAAGTTTTTATTTTTCACTTTTTAGTTGTACCCCATACAAATTCAATTAACACTTGTGCATTGAAGAATTACCTAATGTCAATGATTTCAAAAGTAAGGATACGCCCATCTGAACATTTTACATAGACCATCTTCATACAAGCAAAAGTAGCGCCATCTGTTATAACTCATACGAACTACGTGAGAACAGCGCTGCATAGGTCGACAACGTAACCTTGTACGTGCGTAACTTACATTTTCAATTACTTTTTTATTTTGTCGTGAGTCAGTAGTCAGTTGCATACCGATATCCTTTTAACTCAGAATATCAGATTGTTAAAATATCACATTCTCAATAGGTATATCAGATTTCGGACAGTCGAAATCAACACAGGTCTTCTGGCCACCGCGAAAATTCCCAAACTTTGGAGAAAAACCAAAATCGTATCCTCTCATATTTGTCAATTATATCAGCTAATGAATATAATTATTCCTTATAAATAAATAAATCAACATCATCCTAGCCTTTTCCTAACTATGTTGGGGTCGGCTTCCAGTCTAACTGGATTCAGCTGAATACCAGTATTTTACATGGAGCGACTGCCTTATAAATAAATAAATAATAATATAAAAATAATGACATCAATGTCACAAAAGTGAGCAGAGAATCATTTGGAAATCTGCAATTTAAAAATTATTTGTATCGTAATTCGCTATCGCATGTTGTATAAACATCGTTTATATGTCTTCTCCTAATTTGCTACCAAAATTCAAAATTACTTACACTAAAATCTTAAGACAAAAATATGACGTCCGTACAAGGTTACCTTGTTCACATCGAGCAGCCATTGGCCACACAATGGCCGCCATTGGTAAAATAATTATCGCTTTAAAAATGTGTTTATTTAATCATTTAATTGCAACAAAAATAATGTAAGGTTACATTCCGATAATACGATACCCCATATTTCTTTTTAATCTTGGTATCGTAATTTTTGCAGTCTTTTACTACGCGACTAGGCATTTTTATGACAGGCAAATACACGTTCATTCCCTCGCGCGGACCACTGGTCAACTGAGTCGCGTTGGCCCTAAACCGCAATTTTAGGGCCAGCGCGTTGGTGCCATTTCGTCGCTCGGTTAGCCCGGTCCTTACGCTAGTAATATATAAGTCAATGCCTAATGTATTATAATTATACTGAAACCTTCCTGAAAGTATGTAGATCACATTAATGAAAAAAATATCAAAATTGCTTCATTGGTTTTTGAGAAAATCGTAGACATACATCCATACATACAACATATTCGTAATACGGGTCGAATACAGAACCTCCTTTTTTGAAGTCGTTTAAAAATCAATCAAAAATAAGGTTATAAAATTAACCTCAATTATTGTCAAATGAAAAACATGCTAAAAGGACAAGGTGCCAACGTAATTATGCATAGCTGGTCTATTTACTAAGAAAAAATAATTGATATATGCAACACACAATCAAAATATGCAAATGATGAAGACAATTATAAAATAACTGGCAACCGTATAATTGCCATAATCGTTATATGTTTATTGTTTAATAAAATAACAATTAATTTGACGAAAACTGTGTTGCCTAGCCTTTTCCCAACTATGTTGGGGTCGGCTTCCAGTCTAATCGGATGCAGCTGAGCAAAATTATATAAGTTATGTAAAAGTATATAAAGGATAAATGGGAATTTAATTCAAATTAGTGTTAATACCGTATGAAATATCGTTTCCCATTACCCCAGACATCGGATATTCGAAGACAAGGTCGTGCTTAACAGATAATATTCGTTTAATCGCTCGTGTGATTTGTGATCTGGGAGACTGTGAGGCAATTTAGATGGATTTGTTCCGACATAATGGTACGTCAATGTCCACTATATACTAACCGACATTGGGGATTTTACCACATTCTGTTTGTGACATACAGGGTGTGTCGTAAATAGTAATCCACCGTTAAGGATTCGATGTTCCAGATAATTTACTATAACATATTACAATTTTAAACATTTTAGTAGATGCCCTGCTAGATCTTCTTCTGTTTTGAAGAAACACGCTTTGTTTCACAAGGGGTCAACTTCGAACCATCAAAAGAGCATTGGAATGGGTACTCCTAGTAATTTGATGGTCATTTACAAGATTGTGCTTATATCTTATGGCACAATAAAATTATACAATAACTGTACTAAATAAGCTGCAGTTAACGCAATCTGCATTGGAGCAATAGTTATATTCAACCAGACGCATGACCTCCCGGTTACTCCGTGACCCTTTCATACAAACACCATTTACTTGCCTTCATGCTTATGCAATGGCTAGAATTCCCGTAAAGCCATTTAGACAACATAGCATTGGGAGCGGTTACCAACAGAGAAACCGCTGTGGCTCTGGCTCTGCTGTGCCTTTTGAATGTTTCACCCCGAAAACAAAAAAAAAAACGGTCGTGATAAATAAATAAATAAATAAATCTGCTGTCAAAATCTGAGCTGACGTGATTAGTTATACAAAAATAATTAACATCTTACTCGACATATGATTTGACAACTGATTAAACTGACCTTTCAGAATCTTGTGTTGAACCCAACATAGTTTTAATTTTTTTATACTGGTCTAGTGGAACATTAGAAATATTTTCATTTTACATAAAATATGGGATAGAAACAGTGATAAACTGTATTACCTAGCACAACTAACTAAATTTGAATTATATTTTAAGGTTGTACCTACATTTGTGGGTACTTTCTTAATTAAGCTAGTTGGGGAGACTATTCCTATAACAATGATACCTATTAAAATATTTGAGGCTAGCTTCTGCCCGTTTCTTAACCCAACGCGTCGCATCGCATCACTCGGCCGCGCTGTTACTTTTTTCTTAAGAAAAAAATTAACAGCGCCAAAGTAATAGTAGTAAAGTACGTAGCGTGATGTGTGTGCCTTTAACATTCCTCAATAATTGGGTCATTGAATTTAGAAATAAATTTTGAGATTAGCGCGTTCAAACAAACATACAAAAAATCCGTTCATTCGTTTAGGAATTACGAGGGAACAAAGAAACGGACATCCATACATACATACAGGTCAAACACATAACCCTCCTTTTGGGCTTCGCCGCAGTCGCGTGAAAAACAAACAAACTCTTCACCTTAATTGGTTTATAGATGACAGATAAGAATTAGAACTCTAGAATCAAGAACGCTATGTTTCGATTTAGACCTAGTGACCTAGAACTTATAGTCAGAATTCAATCAAACAATTTAAAACCTGTTAAGTTTTTATAGATGCTTGAGGACAAATACAAAAACAACAAGACGTTAGGGGAAAATATGCGTTACATCCACGCAAAACGGCCATCGTTCAGCAAAATGCGACCCTGTACGAGACAGAGCCCCAGCACTGGTTTTATAGATGGCGCCACGTGTATTGTTGTTTTCCTCAGGAACAGCACATTTTTCGAGATGAAAGGTACCCTATGTCCATTTCTGTACACCTGACAACATACATGCAAAATTACAGGACGATCGGTTCAGTGGTTTAGGCGTGAAAAGGAGTTACTTTTTCACGCCTAAACCAACAAACAAACAAACAAACTTACTTTCGCATTTATAATAATTATTATATATAGTTAGGAAGGATGGATTTCACGCGGACGAAGTCGCGGGCAGCAGCTAGTAATTAAATAATTATACACATACTTAGTTTGGTGGCAGTCACAGATTGCGATCTCGTTCTGTGAGACCTTGCTCCTTATACATTACAAGTTTTTGGCCGCAAATAGACCCACTTATTTATCAATGTAACGTTTTTACTTTACTGATGAACGTGTTATTTTAATGCTAGATTCTATTAACGTCATTTGCCGTATCAGCAGTAAAAATATTATTGATTTATGGGTGTCGCAATATACAACTTTAAGTAAATTAAAGTTATATTTAGATCAACACATCGAAAGATATATTAACATCATTTTTGACATTCGATACGAATGATTGGTGTTAGAATTAATATAGCTCTTCAAATTATTAATAACAGTAAATAAACACGAAAAACAATTTAAATTCAGTATTTATAAACAGTCTAAATCAGGTTTGGGTACTTTTGCTCTTCTTTAAAAATAATAATAAATCAAAAAATATGTTACATTTTAATTTGAAGCCCTGACTCCTGAGCTAGGTGGTACCTGTGTTACAGGAGTCAGTGAGAATAGCAAACCATAATACAAATAATAAAATAAGAGGTCGGCTTTATTTTTCCCAAAAAGTCCTCCAATTTAGGTTACTGGGTACAGTTTCGTATGAAGGGCGGGCGTTTTGAGGGACTGTCTTATGTAATTTTGACGTTCTAAAAGTGCTGATTCTCAGCCTAATTTGAATAAATGACCTTTTGATTTTTCATTTGATTTTTGTTCAGTCATTTTTGATCAGTTTAAATAAATGAAAACGCAAAGCTATCGTAACACGATTTTACCAATTTAGGTATGCGTTGACCAAACCGTATGTTTATAATAGAGAAAGGTAGGTAGGTAGGTAGGTATATAATCAGGGAGGCGTTGTTATAGTTTTATTTGTTACCACCTTATCGTCACGGAATAGTTATTCTTGTAATAAGATGAACATGTAATCGCAACGTCTGTCAATGCTTTCAAAGCGAAACTTAAAGGCTGGTTAACCGACCAGGATATGACCTAAAAGTATGGTTTATATCATTGATTTAATTATGATTTAAGTATTTATCTGTCTTTGTTTCTTGGTTCGACGAATGATTAATCTATTAAAGTAAAGTAACTATGTTATTGTAATTTTTTCTCAATTAATCTTTATAATGTATGATAAATGTTCCACGCTCTATGTTTGTAAATTGTATGACTAAATTTTATTGACATGTAATTTTAATAATTATTAATAAATTAATTGAACTGAACTAAGTAGAGAGGTTAAAAATATATTTAAATTATCATGAACAAGTCTGTTTTAAGTTTAGTTTTTGTAAAGTAACTTATATTAAGTTTCGGTTTTACTAACGTGCATGTTTTAGGGTTATCCGATTAGTTTCGGAGTTAAATGCAGCCTGCAGCCTATGGTTTGCGCGACCGTATATTCAAATTCATCTCGTATATTATATTAACTTGATCGTAAAAAAAATAGGAAGCTATAAACTTTTTTCCAATAACCTTATTGCGTTATTAACTCAAGAATGTTCTTTGCAAAGTTAATAAATCTAATAAAAGATTAGTTGATAAGGATAACCAAAGTTAACGTAATAGTTTAAACTGTGCTTTAATATTCTAATCACGTTTCATTTAACCACAGTTCCGAAATATTAATGTATTTCAATAAAAAATCTGAGACGTCAAAGTTTCGAGGTTAACGGTTGCATTTCAAGTAACACCAGTGTACGTAATATGTGTATGTATTGCGCCATAACATACATACATACATTTATGTATGGATACGGATGGACATCAGAATGTTAACTTCAGTTACAAGGTAACTGTGTGCCTCTGTTTTATTTATTACTAGCTTCTGCCCGCGACTCCGTCCGTGGAAGCCACTATTGGTACCATAACATATCCTATAGCACTCGGCAATAGTGTAGCTTTCCATCAGTGAAAGAATTTTTGAAATTGGATGAGCAGTTTTGGAGATAACCTTCTACATCCAAACTAACAAACTCTACCTCTTTATAATAAATATTATTGTAGATATAATTAATTGTGGGGCTACAATAATAGTTCCTTTAACGTAGGTCAGTATCGAGATTCTATCAATTTTTTTAATTTTTACTAATTCACATCCTGGCTCCGTTTCAAAAAGGGTTTCCTGGCTTACTACAAATTCAAAGAATGACCTTTGAGAATAGTTAATTAATACCTACAGGCATATTATTATGATCGATAGGTGGAGCGGAACGGAGTGTCAGACTCTTACTGACTAAAACCCACCCGTGTTCCTTCCTTAGCCCTTTATGTTCCGGGGCAGCGGTAACCCTTTCGGACGATCCCGCTACCCCGGCAATATGTACGCCCTTGGGTTAACGAAATAGTCCGTCGAACTCTTACCAACTATAACCACCATGGTGATCAACCGACTACCTCTGGTAATCCTGCGAAAATTTCATCTAGCTATACTAAAATCTTTACCAATATATTAAATGCGAAAGTAACTCCTCTTTGTTACATTTTATCACAGCTTAACGGTTGAACGGATTTGGATGAAATTGGCACACGGATAGGCCATGACCTAGGTTAGGACATAGAATTATTTTTAACCCGGTAGTTTTAGTAGATATCATAGTTCTCGTGGAATAATTTCCCCTCGGGCGAAGCCGGGGCCAAAACCTAAATATCAATAAATTCACGGACACTATCCTAAGACATCCAACATAGTATAGTCTCACAAAAAACTAATTACACCGATAACGCGCGTCTAGTTACACGCAAGTCCGTAACGCAACGTTACGTTACGACTAGATATTGTAACGCGTCAGTAGACACAGAGAAATGAGCTAGCACACCGACCCTGACTGTATACTACTGGTTTTATTTTAATGTAGTTTTAATTAGTATATGGATTGAACTTTAGTTATCGATTAATTCAATTTGGTGGGTTAGATTGAAAGATTTTTTGAAGTGAAAACTTCTTTAGACGCGTTGGGCATTTTTTGAAATGGGAAAAAAAAAACATTGAATTCGCGCCACTGTTACCGTAACGACACCGCTTCGGATGTGTTCGGCTGTCCTCAGGATGTACTCGGTTTTAACGAGTGGTGGCAAAGTATTCTGTTTGTGTTTTGTTTTCACTTCTGTCGGCACTCCCAGTGTTTTTTTTTTATTGAGATAAGGCGTGTTTAATTTAGCACATACATAATTATGTACATTCATAAAAGACATGTTGCGCCGACCACCAATAAATTGGGTTATGGGCAGGAGAATGATAAAAAAACCGGGCAAGTGCGAGTCTGACTCGCACACGAAGGGTTCCGTACTACCGTACAATATTTTAACACTGCATATATAAAAAATCACGTTTGTTGTATGGGAGCCCCCCTTAATTTATTTTATTTTAATTTAATTATTTATTTTTAAAGTGAATATACAACTAAGTACATATTCTGTAAATATTTCATGCGTCTACTTGTTGCCGTTATTAATATCGAGCAAAAAACGGCAAAAAAATCACGTCTGTTGTATGGGACCCCCTTAAATATTTATTTTATTTTGTTTTTAGTATTTGTTGTTATAGCGGCAACAGAAATACATAATTTGTGAAAATTTCAACTGAGTAGCTGTCGCGGTTCTTGAGATACAGCCTTGTGACAGACAGACGGACGGACAGACAGCGAAGTCTTAGTAATAGGGTCCCGTTTTTACCCTTTGGGTACGTAACCCTAAAAAGGGATACGATAAAAGAACTGGATGATAAGAATAACATCTTCCTGAACGAATTTCGGTCACGGTGGCCAATCTCAACGGAGATTAACCAAGTATGAAGGAGATATTATAGTGCATAAATGTGGACGCAAACACAGGTGCACTCTCTGTTCCTTCACTCTCATAGTCGGATGGGGCGGCAGTCCGACGCGACCAGGGAGAGATCAGAAGCAGGACGCAACGGCTTAACGTGCTTTTCCTAGGTGCGGTGGTGGCACAACACCTCCAGGCTGTTACTATAGGCTGATTATGATGTACGAGCAGATTTTTTTTACTAGACAAGGAAAGACGATAGAGTCGGGGAATCTAAACTAATCACACTAATATTATAAAGGCGAAAGTTTGTGAGTGTGTGTGTTTATATGTTTGTTACTTCTTCACGCTCAAACGGCTAGACCGATTTTGATAAAATTTTGTATGACGGTAGCTGACACCCTGGATTAACATATAAATCAATCAATTCGTTTATTTGTGAAACACAGGCAACTTTTTATCCCGATAGGCGCAGCTATAGTTTAGGTATAATAATTAGTTATTGCACATTACGAAATAAAGCGCATTTGCGGATTGTTAATAATTTGTCAGCAATCAGGATACAAACTGCTGTTAATTAATATAAAATAATTTGAGGAAGGAATCACCTAATTGTGCTGTCGATTTGGATTTACCTAATTGTGCGGATTTACAGCTGATTTAGTTCGTTTCCTAATAAAATTAAACGCGCATCATAAACTAAGCAGCAGGGTAATTGCGTAACACACTATCAGTAGCAATGGGTTTCATTTTGACAGTTCAACAACATTCATCGCGTTATTTGCGTTGTTGAGCAGACACATTTTTCCAACATATGGAGCAATGGATAAGAAATATCCTTCAAAGTGATTCAAATTGAGAGTAATAGTGTGTTATGCAATTAGGGTGCATGTGACATCTACCAACCCGCACTGGGCCCGCGTGGTGGATTACGGCCCACTCCCTCTCACTGAGAGGAGGCCTGTGTCCTAGCAGTGGGAACATTATAGGCTGATTATGTTATGTGTAAAGCCTTCTTAACTAATGCCCCGGATACAAAAGGCTAATATTCAAGAGTGGATAGCAAAATAAAATAGTACTAATAAAGTAGCAAGCTAGTCACTCTAGCCTCGTGTTTAGACAACTATCCTCACTTTTCAATGTGCCAAGTCAGGATATTACTTGCTTTCTATCCTAGCCTGAAAACCTACATAACTGTCTATTCCGTAAAAACCTCACGTGAAAACATAAGTGAAGTTAGCTTGAAGTGAGCTGTCTATCAGCCTGATGCTAGGGATTGACATATTGACAGCTCACTTCACCTAAATTTTCACGATGAGATTTTTATAGAATACATCGGCTATTCGTGTATTCCTGGCATACATATTCACTATTATCATAGATACTCCCGTAAATCGTATGAATAAATAAAATTATTTATACGTCATTTTTGCAAGCGCTTAGGCCACAAAAACCTACAAGAAAATTGCGTATCGCACTTAGAATTTTGAAACGTTTACCAAATAAACATTATCTTTAGAATGTCATCATTCAACCATGACCGGTGATAGTAAAATACTAAAAGAGAATCTATGAAAAAATAATGGGATTTTTGTCTGAATTATCTACGTACGTTCATATGTTACGAAAAACTCAAACTACTAACCGCAAAGACTAAATTAATGGCGATGTGGTGTAGCCTTGGATTTTAAATGAAACATTTTAATTTTATTAGACTACTAGCTGTGCCCCGCGGTTTCACCCGCGTAAATGTCGATCACGTGGGAATATCGGGATAAAAAGTAGCCTATATGTTAATCCAGGGTGTCAGCTACCTCCATACAATTTTTTATCAAAATTGGTCCTGTCGTTTGAGCGTGAAGAAGTAAAAAACATACAAACACACACACACGCACTCACAAACTTTCGCCTTTATAATATTAGTGTGATATTTTAAGACTAAGGAGATGAATTTATAAGTAAGTTGTGGCCATCGAGAACGGAATGTCTTCTTCCATAAAATGCTTATTATATTACTCTGAATTTTCTCTAATTAGATTTAACACGTTCAGTGTAGAGAGCAGTAGTGGACTAGTGGTAAAAACCGCGACTTAAGAGTTGTCGGTCGTAGGTTCAAGCCCAAACAGATGCTTTACTTTGTGCAAATTATTTCACCACCACGGCTCTCAAAACGGTGAAGGAAAACATAGTGAGGAAACCGACAGGTCCTAGAACCAGAAATCCGAAGACATTTGACATCTACCAACCCGCACTGGGCCCGCGTGGCCGATTACGGTTCACTCTCTCTCATCGAGAGGAGGCCTGTGTCCCAGCCGTGGATATATTATGAAAAAAAAGTACGGGAAACCCTCCCAGAGGGTCAACTTACAATATGTACGGCGCGGCGGGATGGGAGCTTTATGAAAAGAGGGTGGAGTCGAAAGTGCTAAGTTAGAGCGAGTCAAAACAAGCCTGGAAGCGTCCTGACTGGTTAATTCGAGTCCTAAACGTCCTAAATCTTATTACACTTTCCGAAATCCCAAGGAATCCTAATTTCAGAATGGTGTCCTAATTTATAGGCATTTAAATTCAAATTGTGTTAGAATTAACAGAAGAGCTATTCCGAAGGTTGATTAGTAATTTGATATCATTAATATTTGTAATGTGCCCGACAGCGGACGTGTGAGTGTGTCTGTGCTTTGCATATAAAACAAAACGATTAAAATACCAACACTTATGAAGTCTAATCATAATTACAGCGTATATGGTTGTGAAAACTTCCTTTATTAATATCCTTACTTCTACGACCGGCTTTGGTATTTCATTTGGAAATATAACATTATCTGGGCTTGTGTTTGAAATGCCGGGTACAAATTGGTGAAACTTGATATGTTTAACAAACGTTGTTATAACAACATCGCCTAGTTGTTGTGTTATATTTCGACTGGTCCTTAGAAGCTTTAAACAAAGTGGAAAGATCCTTTGGCCTGCAGTAGGACATCACAGGCTTTTAATTATTATTATTATTTCATGTCATGAAGAACGGCGCTTTTGTGTTAAATCAATCTATCTAGCCTTTTCCCAACTATACAAGGCTCAGCTACCAGTCTAACCTGATGCAGCGGAATACCAGTATTTTCCATGGAGCGACTGCCTATCTAACCTCCTCAACCTAGTTACTGGGTACAACATGATACCCCTTGATAAGCCTTTAGGACTTCTAACTACCCGTAACGACTGTTAAAGATCTACGAATGACAGCCGGGACCAACGGCAATCACCAATCTATACCTAGCATAAGATTTCTTTCAACGTGCGTTGATACGGACTAACGGATCAGGCTCTTTGCATTGAACAGGAGGCATTACTCGTGCATTAGCCAGAATTGTACCGGTTGTATGTATGTAAGACTCAGAATTAAGGTTCCAATGTGCATTGCGTGTTACGGTTAACCGAAGTGTTGGGAGCACGGATGGTTGGAACAGGATTTTAAAAGCTTCTGCTAAGGCGAAGACGAACACGTACCTACATAATATAAGCTACGTGTTGAGCGGTCATAGTCTTGACATAGATCAAGACTATGAACCCTTTATCAAATTGTAGTAGTTAATTATTCATGTTCATATACAAACACAAACAATGGAATGATCATTTCACTACGGGCAATGAATATAATATGTTGTTTGGTTTAAAAATTACGCTGGTCTGGGGTCATTTAAAGGTACGTCTGTCGCCCACGAGCAATTTAGTTGCCCAGCAACTTTTTTGTCTCTGTCGCAATCTCCTCGGCGAGATTTGGACGATGCGCACACGGGAGCGACAGCACCGACGGCAAATTTTTAGACGCCGTGCTCGCACTTGCATTACAACCTATAGACTGGCAACAGTTGTGTCCAAACCCGCGGACAAAAATGTCTCCCAGTTGTCGCGTCGCTAAATGCGCGCACTTTCATAATAATTCGTAGACTTGATGTGAGAGACAAATTCGTTGCGGAGACAAAAGTTGCTCGTGGCGTCCAATAATAAGAATACTAAAGTTAAATCACTAATCATGACGATCGATTTAGTGCTCACCATGTTTATTGTCTGCTGACAATTACCTATAATCAACACAAATTCTCTTGACAATTAACGAAGGATCTATTTTTTTATCATCCAAGTCTAGGGAAGTGTAGGCTAACATTTACGAGTTTATGATGATAAGCCTAATCATTGAAAATAATTGCTTGCTGAAACACTAACCAGTTGCAAATTTCAGCTAGGTAATATCTTTACAGCGACTTTACCATAAAATTCATTAAAACTGGATGATCAATGGCCAGACGAGAATCCGAAGAATCCGGTAACTATGTCAGATGTCTGGCGCATCGTTCCGTTAGCCGGAGGGCTTCGGCCGTGAGCCCGTGACCTACGATTGTTCTCAGCACGAGATCTTGTCTGTGTGCCCGATGATTGACTACAGGTGCATCTGAATCACATTATTATAGGGCACTGATATGAAGCTAGGCTGATTGAAATGCCTACAGCTCGGCCGACGAGAGAATGCGTTTTTGACACCTTTCAGTTAGAAATTAATATGTACGTGTTTTGCGAAATTGATCTTTATTAGCTCCTAGCATTGTCACACTGCCAGAGTCAGGAACGCATTCTCTCGGCGACCGGACTATAGTTGAAAAATTACCAGTAAATAAACATGACCGTTAAATATTGTTTGATGCCAAAGAAAATCAAATAAAAACTAGGTAAAGAAAGATGAAATTATACTTGAGGGTGAATAGAAAAATACCCATTATAGGAATGAAACTTAGGATAAAATTAAATCTGAATTCAAGAAAAGAGTCTCAGATCATAAAAGATTGTGGAAGAGCTGATACGACATTAATTACAGAAGTCCATGACTGACATTCCAGACCAGCAGGGCAGCTGCAATACTGTTGTCAAGCAAAACAGTAATACAGATTTAATAAAAGCTAACGGTTTGAGTCTCTGGGGACCGGAATACCGGATTGATTCTGACCTGATCGTAACTGTGTCAGCCATCAGGTGCAAGAGACACCGTTATGAAGGGCTCAACATCGATTGTTCTGAATTCAATGACGTAAGCAGGTCAGGTTATTATCATTAATGGATTCTGTCACTTTGTAGAGCTAACGGTAAGATTGTGTTTGAACAAGATCTTGGATGAAGAGATTATAAATCTTATTCCAAAACAATACGTCCTGGAAGTGTGTTTATAAGTGAAATGGCTCCAACAGTTGTAACTTTATATCTTTTTTGGGTTTAAGGTTTGTGTCTGAATTTGTATCAATCATAAAGGAGACATTGTAATGCGGGCTTTCTTTATTTTGTTAAATTCCTCCGCCGATGCCGTATCGGTGACTTGTCAGACTTCTTATCAAGTTTGACCTACTAATTTATACTTTTAACAATATCCTTCTATTCTATCTTTAATAGGAGCAGTGGTGGCTTAGTGATGTCGGCGCGACTTACGAGTTTTAGGTCGTGGTTTCGAACCCAGGCAGACACTTTACTTTGTGTAAATCATTTCATCACCACTGTTCTCAAAACGGTGATGGAAAACATCGTGAGGAAACCGGCATGTCCTAGAACCAAAAGTTATGAATATAACACGTGCGGGTTGGTGGGCCCTAATCCACCGATTAGAGCCCCCTCCCTCTCACAGAGAGTAGGCTTGTGTCCCAACAGTGGGAACGTTTTAGGCTATTATGCAATATCCTTCTGTTTTTTATTATTATCTACACGAGCTATCGTTTCACTCACGAACATTTTATTTACAGTATCTGTCTGTCTGTCTGCAATTAAATGTCAATCAGCAATCTCTCGAGGCGTGGATTCCAATGCAACAATTGCACTGACCATGATTTTACCAGTGGCAAGTGTTTATTACCCGACTGCGCCAGAAGGAGGGTTATGTTTTTCGAGTGTATGTATTTTTCGTGAATGTTTTGTGTCGAAGTGATATAGTTAGCGCCACGAAAGATGAGACTTGACCCCCCCCCCCTGCCGCGCTCTTTCCACCACCCCTGTGACGCCAGGTTCCGTCCCGCGCTCAGACCTCATACCGCTAAAGAGACCTAAAATCGTGTACTGCACATGTCAAACTACTTGGTGTGTCAAGTCTCATCTTTCGTGGCACGCATTATACGCAGATATATTTTACTCATCGTTCAAACAGCATTTGGCATTTTAAAAATATGTCCTAAAGCCTGCTTTCGATGTTACAGATTGCCTGACCATGACTCGCCACTACTGGCCAGTTGAGTGGCCAGTCGTCAGCCGTGGGCCGTGAATGTTTGGGTTTTTTGCCTTTACGTAACATTGGTGTGCCAAAAGCGTGTAAGTGCCGTTGCTTTTTTGTGCTATGACTAGACTATGAATAACTCATGAGGTGCTATGTGCAATTGTGCATCTTTATTTTGAAATTATTGCTGTTTAATTGTTCGAGTTTTGCTTTACCTAAATCATTAAACAGTATTTGCTTTACCTAAATCGCTGTCTACATCTCTTTATTTCTTGTCCTATCGCAGGTATGCTGGAAGAGATTTCTTATGAAATAAGCATCACCTTTGTACCTATTTTTCTGTTCTGTTCTTTCTTGTCTGTTTATATATGTGTGTACATAAATAGTAAAATAAATAAATAAATAAAATAGTCAACTTTTCCACACTTTTTTTTTATAGACAAAGAGTTTGAAAATATTTTATTGTTACAAATCGAGCAGGTACAATCGGTGACAGAGGTATTTCATGAAGAGTTACAATAATAAAAACATATCCAATGTTGTTGTCTCATCAACATTACCCAGTAATTGGGTTGTGGAGGTCAGACAGGCAGTCGTTCCATATAAAATACTGTATTCAGCTGCATCCGGTTAGACTGGAAGCAGACCCCAACTATGTTCGTGTCTGCTTCCAGTCCAGAAAAGGCTAGGCAGGTGATGATTTTACTGGTCAAGATTATATTATTTTAGCAATATTAAATTTCTGTTCAGCCATCAAGTTGCGAATTACAACACCTACCTACTGTACAGCCAATAAACAATAAATATTTTTGATTAACATTTTCTCCTAAGAAACATTATTGCGTCCATCACCAATTCGCTATTTTAATGAAAGTAGGATCTTTTAATCGAAATAAACTGCTCCCATGATCGATATTTTATACAAATCACATAAGGAAGCGAGTCAAAAACTCGAGGTAGTTAATTACGAGCCACTTTGAGCGCGTCCACTTTCTCCCGCGCGAAAGTGTCACAACTAGTTATGCATTTAAAACAATTTTAACGATGACAACCTATGAATCGATCGATCGGTATTCGGTTGGGAATATCGATATGAATATTCTATTGGTTATTGTGGGTTTGTTTATGTTTTTTCGAGTTGTTTTTCTAGTTTGGAATGTGCTCTGTCTGCTATCGTTTTGTTTATGTTTAATCCTGAAGCCAAGTCTTTTGTTACTTTATTAGTGCTTTTTGTTACGTTATCTGTAGTGCTATTCTGTAAAAATTTCACCATGAAAACTTAAGTGAAGTGAGCTGTCAATAGGGTCAATCCCTAGCGTCAGGTGGCATGACAGCTCATTACAGGCTTCTTTTTCTTTTCGTGTCGATGGTACTCTTCTTCGATATTTTATATTGTTTATTGCCCAGTGGCTACGTTGATTGCGGCATCTGTAGCATTCATTAAGTCATCCAAGGTGCAAGTGAACGGGCACTTAGGGCACGCGAGTAAGTCGGGCATGGTCTGATTAGAGGCACCGCACTCGAACTGGGTATTGGACGGGCTCACTTCACCTATGTTTTCACTATGAGATTTTAAGAGAATAGACCGGTTGATTTTTTTTTTAATTTTAAGGACTTTAAAGAGTTCTTTTCCTATGTTTTAGGTTTTTTTTGGAGATTCTTCTCATCTTATACCCATAAACGACAAGTAAAAGCTTTTTATCAAGTGGCAATAAAGTGTTAGCAGAATAGAAAAATAGAAATTTAGTAAATTTCAAAGAACGTACTTATAAAGTATATGTACCTATTTGGCAAATAACCTGACAGAAACTTCCTCATGCCGAAACTTGACCAACATTAATCATTCTTTGACCATACACACTGTGCGCATGCGCTTTCTTTTGCGATAAGTAAGTATTTCGGCATGAGGTACATCCGCTCTAGGCATGCAATTTATTTATTTAAACTGGTTTAAACTGTTCAATATGATTGCAAGTATAACTTTCTGACTGATCGACTCCCTGATAGTTCAAAAGTGCTTGTAAATGCTTTGAATTCTAATAAGATGGTTTAGATATTATTTTTGAAGGTTAGTTTAATATCTTTTACGTAAGGTTAGAGGTGTAGGAAGGCCGCCCACAAGACGTACCGATGACCTTGTGAAGGCAGGAATCGTCTGGATGCGGGCAGCACAGAACTGATCGAAATGAAGGTGCTTGGGGGCTATTCCAGCAGTAATTACTTTCAACGTCTCGAAATAATAAATAATTTGCTTTTCTTAATGATTTCCTTTTATAACGTCTTATGACGCTTTTTTCACGCCTGTATTCTTCAAAAAAATAGGCAGATATACCTACATACATCCATATTTCGCCAGTTATGTTTTATGTCCCATGTAACAGGTAAATGATAAATGATTTATTTCTGTAAGTAGGTTTGTAGAAACACTTTTACACGTCAATCATATTTTTTTTAAGCTACATGAGGTCGGCGTTTCCTATCTGACTACTCTGAGAAGAAAGGCCGAAACAAACTCAGAGGTCACAGTCTCTTTTAAAGTCCAGACAAAATCATGGTCAGATCATGTGAAGACCACGTAGATTGGGTGTCTGAAATGGTCTTTTGAGGAAAGAACCACACAGATTGAGCGGGCCTGTCCAGTTAGTGCACGCATTTGTCAAAAATCGTGCAGCTCAACTAAGAACTTGAGGGCAGAACAGGGGGCGAGCTTATTGCCATCAACCGGGCATAAATCCAGGACTCCGGGCTGCTACTGAGAAATTCCTGAGGGAAAAATCCAATAACCCTGATGGACTTTAATTATAAGTAAGTAGGTAAGTACCTAATTACGTAAAATGAATTACGTAAACTCTCATTTATTGTATTATGTGCATTAACCTAATAGGTATGGAGATTATAATTAGTGATAAGTATATTTCAAAAGAACGATTAGTGATTCAGAAATATAAATACCTAATAGTCTAACATTTAAGTAATTATCATTTCATTAAACTAATAGTTTAATTTCGAAACCACGCGATTCATCATCTGCCTAGCCTTTTCCCAACTATATTGGGGTCGGCTTCCAGTCTAACCAGATGCAGCTGAATACCAGTATTTGACAATGAGCGACTGCCTATCTGACCTCCACAACCCAGTTGCTGGATAATACGATACTCCTTGGTAAGACTGGTTGTCAGACTTTTGGGCTTCTGAAGACCCGTAACGGCTGTCAAAGATACTCGAAGGACAGGCGGGACCAACGGCTTAACGTACTTTCCGAGCCACGGAGGGGTCTCGTTATGTAAAGATGGTCACCCATCCACTGAGCAGCCGTGGCAAGCGTAGCTTAACCTGATCGATCGACCCGTGCGGCTGTTATTATTTAGCCACGGACCCCTCTAATAAATGTAGGGTACTAAATACTTTAAGTAATTTTAGGAAGTTCATTACCAGAATTAAACAGCGGTTATTTTTATTAAAAACGTTAATTTTTAGACATAGGTATTTTGATCATTTCACCTACATTTTACTAGTTAGTTCAGCTCTTGATTTTATTTAACATAAAATTAAATCATCACGATAATTTTATTACAGTTATTAAATACCCTGTAAAACTTGTTATATTCCTGTACATACCTATGTAGGCTTTTTTATACGACCATGGATAGGGCTATAAGTGTTTTGAATTTTGATGAAAACCGAGGTCTTGGTGCCTTTGTCAACTTTGCTGTATTTAGGTAGATAGGTATCATATAGTTTCGTGTTTCGCCCTGAAGTCTGATCTTCAAAAATCTCAAAAAATTCGCCCTGTATAGAAAAGTTTTCGGTCATTGGGTCGTCACAAGTAGTACCTACTTGAAACCATGATTTGATTTGATTGCATTATTGTATTGGTAATACACCTACACGTTAAATTAGCTAGCGAAACTTGACAGACTGATTGATTATCAAATCAATTTCTTTTTGTTTTATCATGTTTAGATATTGATACCCATCACGTCTGCGGAGTTTCGCTAAGTTATTTAATTTGCCCCTGTGTGCCTAATATAAACTGTGTAAAATATTATTCTAGCTACTTATAGGTACCAACCTTTTAGACCTCTGCGAGAGTTGAGTTTCAAGACCTTATTGCACGTAAGTAATAATAATTGAAAGTACTTTTACTGAATCATAAAAGAGAAAATTAAAAGAAAGTCCCGAAGTTGTATGTAATGATATCCTATAACGTCACGCTTGATGCTTTGTGGAGTAAATGTATAGCAATTTATATTTCGGTCCCACCTTATCAACTGATCAGCCTTTATTGGATAAGTACCTCATTCTTCTTGATTTAAAGATTTTTTTTATAAAGCCTTGAATTATACTTATTAAATATTGTTATTGTTAAAACATTTTTGTGCATGACCATACTTCCTATTGACACAGTTCTTTAAATTGACTTCGGAGCTTTAAAAAATTGTGACATTTTTACTACCTATTTTCAAATTAGCTTCTGGTGTTATTCGCTTTTTTTGTGAATACGCACTACGAACTTTAATCTTTATACTATAATTTATTTATAGTGTGTAGGTATTTAAAATTCATAAAGTCAGCTGGTTACTTTTGAAAAGCAATGATATATAAACTTTGTTGAAAAGTAGGTCATAGTCATAACTTTTTACGGTAACGTTAAATTAACAAAATGAAATCATAAATTAAAACAAAACTGTGCTTCTGCGATTACCGCATAATAATAAGGTATACCTAATTATTATACCAAGGATTCTTTTTAATTGTAAACTTATGGAGATTTTTTTACGTAGGTAATTAAGAAAAATGTGTTAAGTATTTATCTTATAACTTACCTATGAGAACAGCCAAAAATAGAAGGCATCCGCCGAATAAAACCGAAGACTGCATTGTGACTTTTTAAAATTCAAATCCTTACACTTTCACCAAAACACTATTTCACTGCATTACTTGAATGCAAAAGTAATTTTATCAAACAATTAATTTTATTCCACACCCATTTTGTTCACTACCACTAAAACACAATTTAAAAAATATGTTTTTTCGTTTATGGTTTACGGAAATGCCGCCAATTTTTGACAGTTTTACTTTTTTAAAGCGCGCGTCGAATCACGTTCGAAAGTCAAGCGCTAACTGCGCATGGCCAGCCAGCGAAACAGCGAAACAGGTGTGCAAACCGGTGGAGTAAACGACCCGTATAACCCGACCGAATCGAGAATTTACTAAATTATTTACCCATGCCTCTTAATTGAATGACGTGCTATAATTTGATCAGGTTATAATTTGTAGGCGTGGAGCGTATGTGCAGATAGTTAACGTTATCACACTTTCTATAGTTATTTTCAAATAGTTACGTATACTCTCGTTATTTTAATTATTTCAACGTAAATACTTATTTGATACTGTTTACGACTCACGTCTCGTCATTACTGTGTGGTAACAAGGTGATGTCATGTAGTTAAGAGAGTCGTATCTACCTACTATCTTCGATAAGAATTTTAAACTTTCTTGTAGCGGAAAAATGTAATGAACTATCATGGTGTCGCTACTAAGAAACTGGATTGAATGATCGCCATTTTACAAAGAAAATCTTAGGTTGGTAGGACACTGTAACGCCTTTTCGGAAAGCTTAATCTATGATGGCTTGATTCATTAATCTCAAGTCAACTTTCATTGAACTTTGTCAACCAACTACATAGATTTAGGCAGCCAAAATTAGATTGATTGTCAAGCAATAGAAAACAAAGTTGTGGCTTAAAATCTGGGCAAATATCAATTTGACTTTTTCGATTCATATGCACTTTTCGAGTTTATCTTGGAAATTACTGACATCGGTGAAGGAAAAACATCGTGAGGAAACCTCGACTTATAGTTAATCACGCGATTTATTCTTCATTCGTCCCGAAGTTTCGTCCCAACTAATATTATAAAGGCGAAAGTTTGTGAGTGTGTGTCTGTGTGTATGTTTATATTTTTGTTACTTCTTCACGCTCAAACGGCTGGACCAATTTTGATAAAATTTTGTATCGAGGTAGCTGACACCCTCAATTAACATAATCTTTTTATCCCGATATTCCCATGGGATCGAAATTTACGCGGGTGAAACCACGGGGCGCAGCTAGACCCAAGTATAATATAAGTCTGAAATCGCCAACCCGTCTTGAGGAAGTGCCTACTCTCTATGAGAAGAGGCTTTTACCCTGATGTACCTAGGACATAATTGCATGGCATTAATAGTAAACCATGTAAATAGAGTTTTCCGAATCTTTTATTGCCAAAGTTGCCGCTTTTCTGCTTAACGTCACTACCTAGTTAACAGTTATATTCTGAGTCCTTTATACTGCGTGTGTTAAGTATGTCAAAGACAGTGAACAGATACGTTTACCAATAAATGAACTTGACCTATCGGGGTGATCACCTATTGCACATGCGTATTGCACACTGAACCTAGTGAATGGTTCACTGTTTTAGAGGCTCCGCACTGGTCGATCTTCAAGGTTAAGCAACCCTTGCTGAGGTCGGTTTTTGGATGGGTGACCATCCATATCATACCGACACCCGCACGTTAAGCAATTGGTCCCGTCTGACATCCGTATAGATCTTTAACAGTCGTTACGGGTAGTTAGAATCCAGAAAGTCTGACAACCAGTCTTACCAAGGGGTATCGTATTACCCAGTAACTGGGTTGTGGAGCAGTCGCTCCATGTAAAATATTGGTATTCAGCTGCATCCGGTTAGACTGGAAGCTGACCCCAACATAGTTGGGAAAAGGCTAGGCAGATGAATCGAGAACTATGGTGGCCCATTGGTAACGGCTGGGACTTACGATTTGTAGATCGTATAGGTTCGAACCCAAAGAAACGCTTTACTTTGTGTAAATTATTTCATCACCACTGCTCTCAAAACGGTGAAGGAAAACATAGTGGGGAAACCGACATGTCCTACAACCAAAAATTCGAAGACATGCGACATCTACCAACCCGCACTGGGCCCGCGTGGTGGATTAGGCCCCACTCCCTCTCACAAAGAGGATGCGGATTTCTATATTTATGTCTGTAATTTATATGGTGTACATAATAAAGAGTATTCTATTCTATTCTATTCTATGCCAGTGTCCCAGCAGTGGGAACATTATAGGTTGATTATGCATTTCACAATCAACGTAGGTACTCTCTAAAAAAATGTAATGGATTCCTACAATTAAATAAGAACAACACCAGCTCCTTGTCTAGACTTAATAGCTGCACAAATAGTCTCAACATTCGTGAATCGATCTACACTTTTGGTTGGAAATCGATCGTCGCGTAGGTATTAACATTGAATCAATACTTGCTGGCCTGTCATTGAAATTAATTCATTTAACGTAACGTAAATTGTAATACTTACTTGTTATTCTGTCACGGAGCATTTATCTTGTTAGTCTAGTTTGTATGTACCTACCTATTGACATTCAATCTAAATTTTTAATTAATATTATCAGCAAATAAAAACTGGCAGTTTTTTGCTGATAATAATATCCTGATAATATATTGTGTCCGCCCTCACTCCCACTTGGGAGTGAGCTGGACACGTCTTACGAATGCACTCTGAGAGATCGGTAAAGATCGTCACTCACTGGACGCCTGAGGGAGGACGTCGCCGTCGAGGTAGACCACAGCGAAGGTGGTGTGACGATCTGATAACGTTTGCGGGGCCAACATGGCCAGAGATCGCACAAGACATGGAAGGTTTGGAATCAAAAGGAGAGGCCTTTTGCCCAGCAGTGGGACACAAAACAGGCTAACAAAAAAATATCAGCCGTCCGTGTCCCACTGAGGGGCTGAGGCCTCCCTCTCTACTTCCACTTATTCCTATCTACTGCAGTTTGTCGCCAATCCTTATAAAAAAGTCTAGTCGTCCCGCCATCTCCTCCTGGGTGTGCCACGTTGCCGTTTGCTCCTATTTAGGTCAGTCTGTGGCTTTTAGCGCAAAGCTCCTCTGGCATGCAACAGACGTGGCCAACTCAGTTCCATTTAAGCTTGATATTTATGACGTATGGATGGACTGTGTGAAAGATGATATGGCTAGAAAGTATGGTGTGTGCGTAAACACAGGTGCATCACTCTCTGTTCCTTTATTCTCATAGTCCGATGGGACGGCAATTCGACACGACCGGCGGGGAGAGATCAGGCGTAGGACCAACGGCTTTTACGTGCTTTCCGAGGCACGGGGGTATTAAACCGCCAACTTCCAAACTTCGGGCTGTTACTAAGAAATTCCGAATGTAAAATCCAATAACACTTTGTCCGACCTAGGAGTCGAAACCAGGACCCCATGCTCAGCAGTCGCGCTTCCAACCACGAGACCAACGGGGCGGTGGGTAAGTACCTATCTACCAAACGCTTCTATTTTGCAACGAATTCGCTCGTTCATTACGCTAGCAGGTAATATCTTAAGTCGTGTTCAACAATTTAAATATCTCGGCCATATTGTAACAGCGGGCATCAAAGATGATCTAGATGTAGAAAGGGAACGAAGAGCATTGGCGGTTCGATGCAACATGCTTGTCCGTAGGTTTGCTCGTTGCACGTGTGAAGTGAAAGTGACGCTGTTTAAAGCATACTGTCAGACATTTTACACGTGCGGCCTCTGGACGAGTTGTACGCAGAAGGCCATCAATGTTCTTCGAATTCAATACAACAATGCGTTCAGGATGCTGCTGGGGCTTCCACGCTTCTGCAGTGCGTCGGGAATGTTTGCTGATGCGCACACTGATGGCTTCGCAGCGATCAGAAGTAAGCGTGCCGCGTCGCTGCTGCAGAGGGTCCGGGGCAGCTCGAACAGTCTCCTGAATGTCATTGCAGGGAAATTTGATTGCCCGCTCGTCCATTGTTTGTCCAACCTGCATGTTTTACTAACATAGTTATTTAAGGTTAATGTTTTACTAACAAAAATTTATGGAATTCTGAAATAAAATGATTATTATATTATTACGGATATGTAATGGCTTCCAAAGATTTATAATGAGTTATAGGTATCTACTTACCTAGGTACTCAATATTATTACCTCCTTAGCAAATTAGCCGATTAGGCAATGTGTCATGTTGAAAAAATGAAAGAATTTCATAATCTTCGTCATAATTGTCTTCCCATATCTAGAAACTTTTACTACTTACGTAAGTTGGTATAATCAGCCTATAATGTTTTCACTGCTGGGACACAGCCTCGGGTCTCCTCTCTGTGAGACGGAGTGGGCCGTAATCCACCCCACGGGCCCAGTGTAGGTTGGTGGATGTCACGTCTTCGATTTTTTGGTTCTAGGACATGCTAGTTTCCATATTTTAGTGCTGATCCCGAAGAAAACAACAATAACGTTATTATGATAATAGATGGCGCCACGTGTCTATTGAACTTTGTCACACAACAGCATTTTTTTTTCAGGATGAAAGGTACCCTATGTCCGTTTTTGTATACCTGACAACGTATATACGTTGTTACGCAAAATTTCAGGATGATAGGTTCAGTGGTTTAGGCGTGAAAAGGTAACAAACAAACTTACTTTCGCATTGTTAGGATAGGGTTACGATTAGGATTCTGAGGCGTTACGAAGTTCGCCGGGTCATGACCATGAGCTAGTAGTAGATAAATATTGTAAAGGGTTTTTTTTATTTTCATCAACATTTTTATGTTGCATTTTCTTTTTGTTAGGACAAAGGAAAATTACAATTTATGCTTCAGGTGCTCTCCTCGGACATAGCTTATCCAGGGGGAGAACGTAAACTGCCTTGCGAACGTGTGACACGTCACGTAGGTACCCTTCGTTTACCTATCTCCGTTTATTCTAAGGTTCACAAGTTTAGGAGATAAATAAAACAGTACTTTTGTTTTTGACCTTCCATTGGACCTACCAGTGGTAAGTATACCTAGTGCAGGTATCATGACAAGAGCGGCGGGTCTCGCTAAGCACGGGGCCTGTAGCATTTTGCTACACCTGCTATTTATGGCTAATCCGGCCCTGAATTGGAGGAGTGAGTGTCCAGCCTCAGCATAGCAGCGCTTTGAGTCGTCATCTTATCGACTTGTCGAGACGGTCGTCGGTCAGAAGATAAGTACTTAACTTCGGGTGACGTTTCGCTGCAAGAAGTGATGGACACAGGAGTTTTACCTAAATAATTAAAAGGCTTCAATTCAGTTTGAGTGTGACCGATTCTAGGTAGGAGAACTCCTTCGTTTTTACTGGTGAAATGTCGGTAAGTACCTAGGTACATAACATACATACTTACTTACCTACTTACACCTCTGTTTGCCAACATTTTTCAAAATTCTGTGGTAGATACAGTACACCCTACATAGCTGCCTAATATATTTTCTTTAAAGTTATGCCAATTTATAAACCTTCACAGTGTGCAGTTTCCAAACAGTTATTGTGATGTGTAAGTAAGTAGGTACCTACATACCTACGCTTCGTTACGCTTGTTACACCAATTATTTGTTTATAATGATAGCTGTTTCTAACAGTAAAGTACTTATTTTCTATTGAATTTATTTTATTTTAGCGGAATTTAAAATATTCAGAAAATCGGTAAGTAGACTCCACTCGTCTCTTTTCACTAGATAGGTATTATTAGGCACAAACGATTTCACTTCCAAAACTGAAGTCCAAAACTGAACTTCCAGAGCTGAAGGTAGACTATCCTGCAGGTAACCCACTGAAAATACTGAAAAACCTACGGCATTTTCATGATCTATGAAGAAATGAATTTGCTGCCCAATGCTGCCATCTGTTGTTTTAGGAGTAGGTTATATACGTTTATCTGTGAACGTGGTTCAAAGTCGTAGACAGCTATCTACGTTCGAACATAAAGTCACAGATGGCGCTGATAACCAAAAGCAAGTTGCTATTTTTTTATATAGATGGCGGTCAAATACCACTTAGATTCTCAACTATTTTTCTTGAACAAATAATAAATTATAATAGAATATAATATATTTACAGAAAGGTCTGTCTATGTAAAATATGAATTTACTTCATCAAGTTCTTTCAAAATTTAAATGATATCTGTGATCTGACGAGAATATCTTCCGTCTTTTAATTTTTTTTTTAAACACTTCATTGACTCTGTAAAAAAATCGTTATGCCTAGATTGAAACTCGAATTATAAATCAGCTGATATTAAAAATAAATTCGAAGAAATAATAATTATTTCATTTGCTGTTTTATCGTAAGCTACTGCTGCTGATGACGCCATCGATATAATTCAACAAACGGTGTGAAGGTTGTTCGCCATCGCTTACGTCTTACGTCGTCGTTGGCAGTGAACGGAACGAAGTGTCGTCGTATAGATCGCTCGCTGGCTGGCTGGCTGAAAATAGTGAACCAAAGTATGAGTTTTCGAAATATGTTCGAATAAAAAGTGTGTAGTGAGTGACTGTCATCCAGCAAGATGGTTGATGACGTGAAAGATATTACCGAAACCGCTGAAAGTAAAGGTATATGTGCAATTATAGTTGAAATGTGGCGTTCTAGTGTTAAAATGTGATTGAAAAATTGTCTAACCCTAAACCGTGTCGTGGCCCCACGTAGTGGGCTCGTGTACCGCTTTCGAGAATGTCCGAAGTGTGATACTATCCTCACAATCGTGTGTTTTGTTTTTTACCTATATTTGGACGTCTTTTTCACGTCGTGGTATGTTCTATAATTAGAAAAACGCTCGCCAGACGGTAATAGTTGGCCGAGAATGTCTCCAAAAACGTTAGGCCCCCGTAATGTCACAGTGCCGTACATAACTTGGTTTTTGTTATGTTCGCTTTATTTTTACCGTTATTTGAGCGTTTTATTTTACTTTCAGGAGGTTTGTTCATGAGGAATTCCTCGTATATGACGTAAATGCAATGATACGTTGGTTGTATGATGTGTAATTTGAGTCATATTATATGATTAGTAACGCGGACGTTTTACTGTATAATACATATTTTACACGTACATTGCGCCAAACTTTCTACCCGTTTATCTTATCACAGCTGTATCTGTACGTAATAAGTCTGAATTGCATTGGAAATTAATATTTTCATCATAACAAGTTCTAGGGAAATTGTTCATTATTCTATCTTTGATAAAAGATAAGTTTTTGCTGGTATTACAGCAATACGTACGTAAATACTGATAATGTTATACTTGTTGGATATGACAGGAATAAAACTTGCCATTTACCATGATAATCAACAGGGTAATTTATTAGTATTTGTTGATGCAGATAATGTGACAAAGTCATTCAAAATACTGTATTGACATTCACATGGTCTACTTGTGACTTATTCCACTGTCGGTCGTCTAATGGATGCAACGCTAATAACACTATACAAAATTTAATGCTAGAAAAAGGTGTATGCGAGGGACTAACAAAGTCTATTCAGCCAGTAATAATCAAGTCATAGATTTCATAAGTTGTTCCATAGACTATGTATTGTTGTTAGTATTCATAAAGCCTTGACACTAAACCTGACCTGCATAGCTATTCACAAAGCTACGATACGGTTTGGTACCGTATCGAACGTCAATGATATCGACGAATTCCTTTAATCGCTATTCACAAATCCGAAACCGTTCAATTTTGACAGTTCATATACGGTATGAAGACATCAATTCTTCCGACAGGTATTTGCTGTCGGAAGTGTTATCGAACAACAAATATTGTTTATAAAAAAGTAATCTACGCATTAAGTGTAGTTTATCTACATAATTTATGTACTTATGTAAAGTTATAATATTGTTTTGACCGCTGCATATAAAATTTAAGGTGGTTACATACTTACATACGTATCTACGTAACACTTAAACTCGTTCTAGACTTTGTTTTAAATTATTTGAGTAGATGGAGTACGTGATTTTGCAATCTAGAGACCATCGTCGTGCCCACAGAACATATATACCCTAAAGGGGTCGTGCCGCAGATCAACAGAGGCAGGAGATATTTATTTTATTTATTTATTTATTTATTAAATCTTTATGCACAAGTAAAAAACTGTACAAAGGCGATATTGATATAGATTGATATAGATATTGTCTCTTCATCGGACCCTAATGGACGCGGCGGATCCGTTTGCCGATCCGCGCTTCCAGTCTGTGTACGCCATATTATCAACTAAATAAATCCCTACTTTGGTAGCACGTACTCATTAGCCGCAATCCCAATAGAACTAAAAGAAAGTACAGTAAAATGATTTCTTATAGGTACATACTTATGTGAAAAACTAATTTTTCACTTCATAATTTATCAAAGTTCGGAAAAATAGATAGAAATAACATTATTATTCCAGTTTTGGCAGATAGTTGAAGTTTACAAAGCAAGTTTAATAGAAATCTGGTAAATTTGATTTATTAATAAAATCATTGTTTACTGTTTTTTATTTGTTAATAGTTACTCGATGCATAATCTATAGTTGCTCTTAATGAAACACTCAATAAAAATAATTTATGTGTACCACTTAAAATTTTCTACCACGAATATCTATTTACTACCATTTTGTAGCGTTCCCCGTATACACACCTATAGTCGGTTGAGAAAAAAACCCTTCCATACGGATCTGTGAATAGCGTTTTGCCAGTCCTTCGGTTCAGAAATCAGGTTATCGAAAAAGTGTCATTGTCGATACAATAGTGAATCGTATGTTTGTGAATAGCTATGCTGATGGGTTTTTCCTATACAGATAAACATGAAAATTTCATAAAAATTATGCAATGATTTGAAATGAACTTGTAAGGTTATTATCTGGACTCAAGCAAACATAAAACTAAAGTTTTAAGGATTCTATTAGACAATTTTAAGTCATGCATGTGAGTTAAACTGTTTAATAATAATTATCATCATTGATAGCCCTGTTCTACACCTTGCTGAGTATTTGATTAAGGAATGATATGAAAAAAAAGGGAGTGAATGATAACATAACAATTGACAAAGGAGAGTGAAAGAAGCAAACGGGTTGCTCCGACCCCGAGTGACAAGGGACAAATGTTGAAAGGTGATGATTCCCAGGTCTATATTTGACTCATCATTGACCAACATTGTATCAAAACCATTAATAGTTTTTTTTTAACAAAATTAATAATTTTGTTCCATAATAATATGTTGAGGACAACAATTTCATTTCAAAATTCAGATTTTTCCTGCAATTATTTTATTGTGCCTGTTAATTTTATTTTATCATCAGATATTTCAAGAATTAACAATTGTAAGTAGCTGAGACGAGAATTCTGAGATCGATGTATGGTGTTATGTGAATGGATAGAATAACAAAATAATCATAAAAGGAAGTTTGAAAGTGGCAATGGCGGACTGAAAACTTGCGTAGATATCGGTTGTCATGATATGGGCATGTAATGTGGAAGAATGAGGAAAATATTGTGAGGGAAGTTTGGAGTATGAATGTGATTGCTATAAGAGTAGGGGAAGATCAATAGACATTATGGATAAACTGTGAAAGATGATAATGGCTACAAAAGTGTTGACTACAGACATGATGACAAATTAGAGAAGTATGGAAGAAAAAGAAATGATGCGCAAACCCCAAATAAATTGGGATAAGGGCAGGAGAATGATGATGAGGAAATGAAAGAATTATTTACACTTCTATAATGCTTCCACAATCAATAATAGTCCAAGGTTATTACTTAACCCGCCTTCATAGATGTTTCTCATTAAAATACATAGTGTAGGAGTGAGTGCCATATATCCAAGTGAATATTTTACTCAATGATATATCATTTGAAATGCTGAATAAATATTCAAAGCATTCACACCATATTGTGAAGTCTGAATGTAAATTAGTATGAATACTGTCAATTATTGGGTTTATTGAAAAGATCCTGTGAATGATGTTTAATTATTTTGTAACACCTGTGCAAAGTTGCTTGATAACTCTGATATGGTTTTGGATGAATTTGATTTGTTTCTAACTTCTACATAAATTATTTATAGAATTACCCAGTTGTGTAGTCACTCGCATGTTAAATACTGGTATTCTCCTGCAACCGGTTAGGTTGGAAGCCAACCCGCTTGGTCTATGATGATGATTTATTGATTACAAATTGCAATTACGGAAACGTCAACTTAGATTTTTAAATTCAAAGTCTCTCATTGAATACTGAATATCTTGCTCTCATATTCAGTAAAACCAAAGATGTCTAGCTTACCATCGGTTTATCTAAAGCCTAGGATTGGGTTGATGTAATATTCTGACAAAAGTCCCGTAGTTGCCATTATTTTTTCTTCTATGAACAAGCAAGCAAAGGGAAATTAAAAGCATTAAATTCACTTTTCCTAGTATTCATTTTCATACCTAGAAAATATAGGCATTTTTGTCGTAGATATCCGACTTGTTGCCTTTGAAGAATATTTACTGCTATCGTTAATCTTTCTGCCAAGCATGGTGATGTTGCTATATTTTTTTACTGTTTGTACAGACGCCAGCATATCAAGCTACTACAATCTGTCAAATTTCTTTAATAGATTTTCAATTTTATTGCTAAAGCTTAAGGTTCAAAGTTGATTGGGAAAATTTGACAGTTTCGGGTAGCTTGATGTGCTGGCGTCTGTACCTAGTTGCTGAAGTATAGGATGGGAAAATATGTCACTTGTTGCCTGTGGGGTTTTTCATACCTTGTTTTTATTATTTTTCCTCGCTTTTAACTTTCATCATCCACAGCCTGACTTCACCTATTGCTGGGTATCCAGGTTATTTTTTTAACTTTTCCTACTAGGCATAATCAGCCTATAATATTCCCATTGCTGGGACACAGGCCTTGTCTCTGTGAGTGGGAGTGGGCCGTGATACAACACGCGGGCCGAGTGCGGGTTGGTCGATGTCACATGTCTTCGATTTTTTTAGTTCTAGGACATGTCGGTTTCCTCACGATATGTTCCTTCACCGTTTTGAGAGTAGTGGTGATGAAATCATTTTTACAAAGTAAAACGCCTGTCAGGGTTCGGTCCTACGACCTACAACTCGTAAGTTGCGGCCGTTGCCGTTGTGCCACCACAGCTCTTACCTGCTAGGAAATTTAAAATATTCACCTTGGAAAACGCCATAACTGATTTTCCTACATATTAACATTCAGGAAACACCATAAGAAACACACCAATGTCCATAAGAAACTATTGACATCATAAATACATAATTATTGCATGAATCACCAGACATTACACTGCTGTGTGGTAGCACACCTTATTTAGATAGGACAATGACCTTTATGTCTGAGGCGATAGAGGTTGTTTTACCTAGCAACTTAGCCCAAGAATGTATTATTTACTGAAACATCAGATATTTACATAAAACAACTTGGAAAGTGATTGTTTCTATATTATCTGGTCGAGCCATCTAAGTAATGGGTGTTTTGTATAATATAATCTATTTTTCGGTTGAACGAAAGATTGTACCTTGATTAAATTAATTTAAAACTAACGAGTACCGGAGTACCTACTTAGCTATTGATCCCATTTAAATGAATAACTTGATAGTGCGTTTATTGAACAATAAACCTAATCCTAATCGTAATTGTAATGATAAATAATAACACATTTATATAATCATTTAATTAAGGTCATTAGTTAGTAATAAATATAATGTATGTTATGTCTTTGTCTAAGGGCTTGTGGCTTAGTAATATCAGCCGCACGGGTCGATCGATCAGGTTAAGCTACGCTTGCCGCGGTTGGTCCGTGGATGGGTGACCATATTTACGTAACAAGACCCCTCCGTGCCTCGGAAAGCACGTTATGCCGTTGGTCCCGGCTGTCTTTCGTGGATCTTTGACAGTTGTTACGGGTCGTCAGAAGCCCGAAAATCTGACAACCAGTCTTACCAAGGGGTATCGTATTACCCAGTAACTGGGTTGTGGAGGTCAGATAGGCAGTCGCTCCATGTAAAATACTGGTATTCAGCTGCATCCGGTTAGACTGGAAGCCGACCCCAACATAGGTGGGGAAATGCTAGGCAGATGTTGATGATCTTATGTCTTTGACACAGAAATCTAGTTAATGAATTGGTTTATTTATTGAAAACATAAAAGCTAATTTACAAAAAACCTCAAAACCGTATCCATTAGGTATTTATCTAGATTCTAGCCCACACCCTAATTGCATAACACCACAGATTACTGAATAGTTGATAACACCACATTATCAATCTCAATATTCTCAATTTGAATCATTTTGAAAGATATTGCTAATCCATTGCTTCATATTATGTTCGAAAAATGAGTCTGCAAAACAACGTTAATAACGCAATGAATGTTGTTGAACTGTCAAAACGAAACCGATTGCTAGTGCAACTGATAGTGGGTTACGCAATTACCCCGGCCGCCGCGCCGTATTGTCCTACTGCAGGGCAAAAGCCTGCCTTTCCCTTTTCCACGCACTTCTGTTTTCTGCTAATGCGGCCTGCATTTCTGTAGGAGTCATGGTCGTCTCTCCAGCTTCGCCTTGGTCTGGCAGACTGTTGCCATAGTATTAACTAGCAGCGCCCCGCTGTTTCACCCGCTTAAGTTTCGATCCCGTGGGAATATCGGGATAATCCTATATAATCCTATATCCTTTTCCGGACTCAAACTATCTGTATACCAAATTTAATCTAAATCGGTTCAGCTAAATAGTCAGCGGTTTTAGGGTTAAAGAGGTAACATACAGGCAGGCAGACACACTTTCGCATTTATAATACTAGTATGGATTTATAGTGAACAAAAAAAATATGACACTGAATTGAGTAAATAACCTATCTATATCAATAATGACATTGTGTTTAAATCCAATCATTAAGCAAGTACTTATCGTTGTTTTGATTAAACATGAACCTAAATTAAAATGCAGTAAGTATGACATCATCTTATATAATCAACCGTTCAATAAAATCATTGACACAAACATTTTTCTAAATGCCACTGTGCACTGCAGTCGAATCTGGCCAAGGTCCAAAGCAATATGAACTTTAACATTACTTATTCAGAATATATTTTCGCATAACTTAATGGTTTTTTCTCCAAATATGAGCAGTGAAAATATTTTCAAGACTACAATTCATTAAGTTTTCATGAGAAAATTGCAAGTGAAAATAGTCTTTATTGCATCGTAATAAGGATGTAGAGTAGGCGCTTTCGGATGCAACCTTCCTACGGATGCGGTATAAAATATTGATGTCATCGCCCACTGCCATAATGGATAATTCTTCTAAATTAATAATTTTTAAATATTATATATTACTTTCTACGGTCTTGGTCATATGGTGGGCGGACAATAGGCCACTTGACCAACTTGGCGAGATCATAAAAGTTTTCATTTTGTGTAAGCTATTAAGTACTTAAAATATTGTTTTTTGGGTCTTTCTGGCTCATTGCCAAGGTCCATTTTGTTTAAAGACTAGTGGTTCGTCCATTAGTATGCCGTTGACCTCTGGAAGTTAATTCCTTAGATCTCGAATTCTGAACCCCTGATTTGTAGATGCTAAGTGAACGAGTGTCGACTTCGCAAATCCCAAAGTGATGTGTAGAGCGCAACACTGGGTTTGATAATAATTGGCACACCATTCCCACAAGCAACAACGTTTTGTGACAAGTCTATGACACCAATTATTTCAAAGACGGTAGTCATATTTGAAGCGGGAGCTCCTTAATCCTCCTTCCTTTAGTGTCAGAAAATCCTAGATTCCTCTGCCCTCCGCGTCATACAAAATCCTTGAATCTTCCATCTTGCCTGCCATTGAACTCTTAGGGGCCGTCTCAGCGAGCGAGAGTATTGTGGCGATGTTATCGTCTTGCCACGTATTTCTATACAATATCTTCGAACGTGTCTCCACACAGCGATACCATCGCCGCGAAAATTTGATGGCACGGCAGTCTATCGCCGCGATTCTCGCTTGTGGAGACGGCCCCTTAAAGTCATGCTTATCCCCAAATAATAAAGAATGCTTGCTACAACTGCATTCCATCAGCCGTTGATTAGACGTAGGCGTAGTTTAGTAACGGTTAAGCAACACTTGTCGAGGTCAGCAGACAGATGGATCTCGTATCAAAAGGGCGTGCTTGATTCGATTGCGTGATTGTGTAATTATGCTTCACTAAAGCAAGAACGGTACTTTGAAGACTGAAGTAACTGGTCTTACTATAAAAAAAACTAAATGTCGAATACACTTTAAACGTAGAGCTCTAATCACAGTTGTTGTGTTTAGCAGCTGTTCAGACATGGGTTTTAAATGTTAAAGGTCGAATTTCACCAATAAATGCACGCGATCGCTACTTCTAAACGGCGTTCAAGACCTGTCAGTGCCAATATTGCACAACAGAGATGACACTGAAGAGTCTTGAATCTTGGTCTCGCAGCTTAGATTGTGCTGATTGCGTTCAGTTTCATTTATTAAATTCGTCTTTAGTATGGCACGGTTATATCGAAAGTTTTAACTAAGCCACTTTTCTTCGGGAGGTTCCTGCACATCATCAGGCGGGAGGAGACGCCCGGGTGTCACCATTGCGAGGATCGCCCTGAGGACACGGTGGAGCATACGGTGGAGGTCTGCCCCGCTTGGGCGCAGCACCGCCGTGTCCTCGTAGAGGCGATCGGCAACGGCGGCGACCTCTCGCGTCCGGCCCTGGTTCAAGCCATGTCCGGGGCGAGAGGGAGTGGGTGTCGGTCACCTTCTTCTGCGAAGCAGTCATGCTAGCGAAGGAGGTGGCGGGACGGCTCAGAGAGAGAGCCTCACGCCTCAGCCGCCGCGGGAGACGCTACGGGCGTCGGGAGCCGCGTGACGACTCCCGGCCACCGTAGGCGCGGGCCTGCGGACGGAGAGTAATGGGTAGCTCTCCGTCCGATCAGGACCAGGCCCGTGCCGGATGGCGCGTATGTGTTCCACGCGCACCTCAAAGAGATGTCAGCATTAAGGAAGGGGCCCGCCAGGGCCGAAGCCTGCCGGGGTAGCGGGATCGTCCGAAAGGGTTACCGCTGCCCCGGAACATAAAGGGCTAAGGAAGGAACACGGGTGGGTTTTAGTCAGTAAGAGTCTGACACTCCCTTCCGCTCCACCCAGAGCGGGAGGAGTCATTAGATGATTTCCCATCCACAAAAAAAAAAAAAAATAAGCCACTGTTTTCTAAATAGGCGTTGAAGCTGTTGTGATCGCGTAGTGAAGGAAAACATGTCTTGACGTAAATAACAAAGATACGAATAAAATACTTCGTTGATTGTGCTTGACGTTGATGACATCATACATACAGGGGCAGTGCCACCTGTACATTCATTGATTTAATTATTATAATACATTCTGTAATACCCACACGCTAGCAACCCTAACCTTCTGCATTATTGATCCGTAAAGGCTAGGCAGACAGTCGTCCCCGTTACACCAAAACTTAGCTACTGCCTTATTCTGTTAAAATTCTTTCTTCAAAGATGCCTAGATATACAAGACTAGCTTCTTCCCGCGACTTCGTCCGCGTGAAATTTCACCCCCCCCCCCATTCACCCCTTTAGGGGATGAATTTTGAAAAATCCTTTCTTAGTGCACCCCTAGACCTCATAAGGAACGTACGTGCCAAATTTGGAATCTCTAGACCCAGCGGTTTGGGCTGTGCGTTGATATGTCAGTCAGTCAGTTCTCCTTTTATATATATAGATGATATCTTCATACCTGGAAAACTTGTAAAAAAACTGACCCACCAGCGACTACGTCATTTCAATCAGCATTTACCTCCTAAGTCCTAACTCAATATCAGCCAAAATTCTTGTTTCTCAATCTGAAAACTGTAAAAGCTGCCCATACGACCAGTCATCAATGTAAACTCTTTTCAACACAAGTTTGTCCTACATGATTTCCCACACGTTGGCCAGAGCACTCCAATCTTCAGATCAGATAAGCCCATCTATATTTGCCATTGCATTTATATTCTGTCTGTTAACGAAACATACCTACTTATAACATTTACGCAAGTGCATTCCTTTCATCTTGCTTATCACAGCTCTATTTAGATTGTGTTCGATAAACATGGTAGGTAACATTATACCTATTGATTTGATATCTGATATGGGAAGCATGCTGGGACGGAATATTTGTAGCGTTTTGTTTGTTATTACTGAGGAAGTAACAATAACAAAACCCTTACCTTACACTATAAGAGACGCTAAATTAAAGAAAAACAGGCTATCTAAACAGAATTAATGAAGACTCCTATTGAACCCATGACGTTCTGTGACAAGTCCAAATGTTTCAGAAAGAGCAAAGCTAATAGGAAGGTATATTTAATAAAATAAAAAATATTAGCTTAGCCTTTCTGAAAGGATATGTCAAAATTAATTGCAAAAATCTACTTCAGTAACTAATCTTAGCTTACCATGAAATTCAGCTACCCGAACTCCGCACACTGACGCAGTCAGTCCAGTTCAGTCCTTATAGGCACAGGTGGCAGGACATACGGCGCAAGATGGTTGATCAATTCTACGCTTCCTGTAAATTTAGAAAGGTTTTTTGCTAAATCTTAAGCCATTTTCGGCAATCAATGTGAACACACCAGTGAAAATTGAAAAGGTTGGGAAAAGTTTTAATTGCAAAACAATGAATGATTAATCTCGGATTGCCCATGCGCCAATTGCATGTCAAGTTTAAAGATTGCAACGTAAATAGAGATAGGTTAGGTCCATTGTTTATTCGCATCATTGTATCTGTAATATATTTGCTTCGTTTTACTCTCACATATGCGCAGTTAAACGAGAGACGAATGTCTAATTTCTAGCACACTTGGAAATATTTCAATATTTGCAAATCATGCCCTACGTTTTTCAGAGTCGTTCAACTAATTTGCATATCTGCCCAATATTGGGCATTTTCCAAATGACTAGGCCGGTGATGCACAGATTTGCAATTCATATCGATGATAGTATTACGTCATAGGCGATACCTGATGGGCCTATCGACATCTATTCGGCAGAATTCCAACTCTAGTCTTGAGTTTCCTTACCGTTATCGTTGCCAATTTTAGAATATTCTCCAGACCGTCAGACAATGTAAACGAATCACTTTCATCTGGTTCCTCATCATGCATTCTCTCATCTGCTTTGCACATTTTTTTCTTAACAAAATCACCACTTTTAGCTACCGTAACGACCATACACGATCTAGCCACGTTTCCGACATTATAAATTCTTGTGTTATTGGCAATTGTCTTCCGCTCAGCGAGTATGTAATCAGTGAGCAATGTCGCCTTGAACTTGACTAGTAGTGAATGTGGAAATACGTCTTATTTTCCTCCCAATCTTGTATTTCCTCACATCTTTGTCTCTTAGTACTTACCTACTTCATACCAATTAAGTTTTAACTGGATCAATATTTCTTGAACTAAGATTTCTTTGAATTTAAGAAGTCGCTTTCCAATATTGTGAACTCTAAATCGCCTTCGCAGTTAATCTTCATCTCACGAAATTTCGAAGGCTTTAAAAATCGCCAATATTTAGATATTTTATAACATTAAAATATCAAAGGTCGTCGTGTTTTCGGCATTAAAGGCATTGATCGATTCCGAGTCTTGTGTTTCCGTCAAGTGTGTTTGACTCCCACGCCACGTGCGAGATTTTAGAAACCAACAAAATGCTTTCGTCTATATTATTATTGAAATTATTAATGGCAGGTTTAGGGAGGATTGCTACTGAACTGTAAATGGCTAATTGATGAAAGCTTTGATTAATATCTGTTTACATATTCCCTGTAATTACTTTGTATCTTTGTAGAAACCCTTACTAATTTAGTATTAATGGGTCCGCTTTGGTTGTAATATTATCTATTGTTGTCTGCCACAAATAGTCGACACTGACTGCTAGGAAACTTACGGTAGGTGTTTATTTATGTGCCTATTTATCAACGAACACCGACCATATTGACATTCCAGAATCAGGGGTCCTACGACCTTTCTAATCACGCACTGAACTTTATTCTCTAACAGTCTATCATTATTATCAGCCTCAGATATGATGTCAGCCGAGATCAGCTCATTATGACTAAGTCCATCATGGATTCCATAAATACGCCCACTCAACAACGCCATATTAATCTTGTAATCTAGAAAAACATCTGTCATGTCTTTGTTGGGATTTAGATAGGAATTTTGTTATTGTTTAAAGTTCAAGTGATGAGAATTTAAGATTTAATCACGTAACGTTTTAAGTGTTTATAATCAAATATGTTACGTATTTTAGTTAATTGAAACTTTTCCACCGCTCGTTGCTTGAAATTAGAAACAGTCACGCCTACAACCAATTCGGTGTTTGCGCATATTTTGTTTAGAAATTCGAGACCAATTATATCTGTCAATTAACAAGCAATAACTCAAGTTTCAAGTAGTTTGATACGATGCGTTGACCTCAGTTGGTTTGGACTCGACCAATTCGTTGATTAGTCCCATTCAATCGCTTTTTAAGGAGAGTGGTATTGAGTATCTAATTTGTCTCCAAGAGCAATATCTTTACACTTTTTTATGAACATTGCGAATCTAGATATTACCACAGCCGCCTGTGGACAAAAACTAGCCATTATATTATTGTTAGTCAGTAAAAGTGGATCGAATGGAGTGCTCTAGAGAAACCTTGGTGTTCTCGTGTTTTTATATAATATACCCGTTGCTTTAGCATTTCGATCCGGCATCACGCATACGGAACTGTTATTGGGCTGTTGGTGATGTTTGACAAAGATTATATTTTGGAAATCAATATTATATTCGCGTGACAGAGTCGTTTTGAAGTGTTTTTCTCTTGCAGGGATTACATTTGATTAATTGCAGGAATAGTATACTTGTTGGATTTTTATTTGAATCTTTGATTCAGAAGGTCAATTCTCGTAATTTAAAACGTTCAAAATCTTGTCGCAGTCTCATCTCTGCGACAAACTAATGTTAAAAACTTGTCAAAAATATAGGTAAATTAGAGGTATTTTTGACAGAGTGAGTGAACGTTCTTTAAATTACGAGAATTGACCCTCTAATCTCTGTGCTATAAGTAATTCAAAATTGAATACTATACAATCAAATCATCGCAGTAGCATGTTCCTAGAATTCATAACATTCAGTCGATGTGATGTTAGTTATTTCGATGATAGACGTATTATCGAACCGCTTCAAGTTCCCAATAACAGAAGCTGCTCTAATATCTGCCCAGATTCCGATTGCGGATACATACCGAGCTAGCAAGTGCTGGACCACTGCATTCCTTTCGAATGACGTCGCACTATTTACTAACTCTATTGATCCTGCATTCAATTGATTCAAACACTCATTCACTTTATTATTGATTACTCTACATTTGTTTGCGTGACGTGAACGCACTAGTACCTACGCATTTTAAATTAATTGGGTCAAGTCAACGCGTTAAGGGTTTGGTATGTGTTACGTTTGATATGTCAGTGGGGCATCGAATTGATTATATAATTTGTGTGTAGTCGATAAATATGGGTGCAATAACCTGGCTTGAATTTAGGGCAGACACTTGGGGTTGGGGTACTACCTGTCTTAAAAATGCAACAGTTGTCTTCTTGTAAACTAAATTGGTAATTGAAGCAATGTAGGGCAAGTGTCTAGGTCTCATCCTATTCAGTCCTTTCACACTCGTGGCTCCTTTACTAAGAGCCTTTGCACGGCTGCAATCCTTTTGATACGAACACTGTTGCCATCTAGTTCATACGTGAATAAACTTCCATTCAGGATAGCATTGTAAGAAAACCTGTGTGTAAGGAGGCCTGTTTTTCATTTCCTGCACGGTATATACGTATAGGCTCACCTTGTTTTATCTAAGTCTTGATTTCCTTGATCTTGATGATTTGCTTTGGTCGTTCTTTGCTGTTTTTCTCACTTTCTACATAAGTAAGTACCTTCCTCCATTTTCCCTCCCTAATAACAAATAGTCTAAACTTAACGTCCTCGTCGCTTGCAGATATCTCATTTAAAGTTAAGCACTTGAGTGTAACTTCGAAATGAATTGCGTTAAACTCAATTTAGTGAGCCGGTTTAGCTGTATTCGACAAGTTTGTCCCACTTTTCTGAACTTCCCAACTAGAGCTACAGAAGTACAGATGTCCATGGCTGAGGAAATCAAGATGTACGACCGATTTCCCTAGTTAAGTACTTAAAAAAAAATCTTGTGATTTTTGTATTCCTTCAATGTTCTATTACTCGTTTTTCCCCGTTAAAAATCTTCTATTCAGTTTTTCCACATCGAGCAGAACTTCCTAGGACCTTTTTATTAGCTGTCATCGCATATTTATTGTTATTTATATCGCCATTCGTATCCCGTCTCTTCACCCCAGATGTTGGACTTCCATTGACGAATTTCTAATGGCTGGCAGAACTGGACAAACAAGCCATACATTTTCAAAGTATAATTTGGGTAAAATCTTTGAAAAGCGTGGAAGCTGTACTTCTTCGGCATTCTTTCGTTTACGCGAGCCATTTCTTTCCTGCACAGTCTCATTCATTTTTTTTATTGCTAAATGGGCCCACTCTTGACCCCGATCACGCCTGATGGAAAACATTTATCTCAATGCCCGAGTATTTTAATTAAGTGGCATAACTTGATGTAATAATTCGACGAAAACGTCTTCGGAGAATGTCAATGGAACTCCTAATAATAGAAATGCCGTATTACGAGTTATAGTTGTGTTTATGCTAATAATATTGCATTAATTTCTCTTCAAGCCTTCTTTTAGTCTATTTTTGCACATTCTTGCTGTAGCCGGGCCTGACTGAATCATAACTAATGCAAATGGCGCCACCGTATCTTGTCCTGTTCTTTGATACCTGGACTATATTTCTATTTTCAATTACCGCTTTGCAAGTTATAGTTTAAGTCACGACATGCGACATTATAATATACATTTGTGACAATGATACTTCCGAAATTCCAATGAGACATCCATAAAGAATACTCACTGCTAATGATCATTCTACATTTTCATATACTTAAGTACCTAAATGCAAAGAGACCAACCACACGCTGGACGGAAATGATAGAACTTCCGAAGCTTAGTTTGAACGCCACGAAAGTGTCCTAAACCCCAGATGTTGGACATCTATTGACGAACTGCTAATGGCTGGCAGAACTGGACAAACAAGCCATACATTTTCAAAATATCATTTGGGTAAAATCTTTGAAAAGCGTGGAAGCTGCACTAAATAATGTAGTGTCAGAACAAGAAACAAAGAAGTTAGTGATCAGTAACTTATAAACGTCACATAATAGTCCGTTGATTTACTGTTCCGCAATCCGTAAAAAGGAATAAAAATTTATCTTAAACGCTGAAGTCCCACGCAGATGAGAGTTAAATTAAGGAAACTGGTAATTGAATGATCTGGGCTATCAGTCTAGCTAGTTGTTTGTCACTAGGACTATCATTACAGGCCTAATGTCCGCACAGCTGTCGCTCATCTTTGTCCTTTAAATCCATAAAGGTCAATAGATCCACTTTTAGGCGCACTTCTAGCCGAAGAGCCAAGTCCATGAGTATTGATTTTAATTTTTTCATCTGTTCGTGGACCGTCCCGTGTTTTTAGTTTGTCACTAAGCTCCGATCCTCTCTCTGTACCTACCTCAAGAAAGGTCGCCTAATGCATGGACTAACATTATTCTAGCTTTCTGATTTTCTGCTAAAGCTTGCAACCGCACAAATTGTGTGACGTATTGTACCGTTCCATTGTATGTCGTGTCGACAACTCTTAAACCGCCTTTCTCGCCTCAATCGTCTAGACATGCTTACGTGCGTTAGCATGCTGCCCATACAGCTAGCTGATTGTATCTGAAGCTCGCGATGGATGTGCTCAAGAGATATCACCCACTTAACGCCCGACACTTGAACAACATTGCCTTAATCCGAGCTGTCAGTGGACTGCTTATATTTATTAGCATTCGAGCGCTTGATATGACGTGACTTTAATCAGGTAACTTCATTGAACTGGTTATTTTTCTTGGTAGTCCCGTAGAATCTATATCATTTACTTCATCAATCTGGGTTGTATTCAATTAGCCATTGCCATCGAGCCTTGCAACTTTATTATTTGCTTAATATTTTCGCACACAAAAAAGTACAAAGGCGGACTTAATGCCTTAGGCATTCTCTATCAATCAACCAAAGGTGGTGAAGAGATTAGATGGCAGGTGCTTTGGTTGAGCCGAACAATGATAAAAAAAAACTAGTAAAATTATTGAAATATAATTAATAAAAAACGTCATTCGTTGTCGTTTTTCATTCTCATCGTAATTTTCATAATGACATAGCCCAGTAACTTAATTGAATTGTACCTTCCGAAAACAATTGTGCTGTTCATATTCATATGTTATAAACTATAATCAAATGTAAGAAACTTTCTCTAACATGTTGAGCACGAATAAGCGCGTAGACCACACTTTACGGGCTATAAGCGCGATCTTTAGTAGACGGCATCGAATTGAGTCTTCACTCATACTTGGAGAAAGGGACGATTAGGCGGATAGAATGTATTGTTATGTCTGTAAATTGGTCGGTCTTTGGTGCTAATGGACTTCTTTGTATGTATATCCCAACAGAATAATAAAAAACGAAAGTCTTAAAGTATTCGATAGGTAGGTTCTAAAATATGCAATCACCTGGGTCTTACCTCATTTGAAGGAGAAGCGATCAAATGAATCTGTTACTAGTGGAATATTACTAAACTAGCTTCTGCTCGCGACTTCGTCCGCGTGAAATTTCACCCTCCCCCCATTCACCCTCTTAGGGGTGGAATTTCGAGAAACCCTTTCTTAGTGTATACCTACTCTTCACAAAGAACACACCCTCCAAACGCGTCTCTAGGACCAGCGGTTTAGGCTGTGCGTTGATATATCAGTCAGTCAGAACTTTGAATTTTATATATGCAGATAAGTATTAAATACAGGATTAGTATTGGTTTTCGTCTCCATTAGCTTGAAAATGGCAGCTAAGCCATTTCTTGGCTTAGCTGCCATTTTAAGCTTGCCTAAACTGTGCCATATTTGCGACACCGTATTGATCGAGTCTGTGAAGGTTTATTACCATACTTGAATATTTCATAACCGATCATAAAATCTATTTGCGTAGGTTCATAAGAGTGTAAGCTTCTAAAAAACAAATGCAAACGCAAACTTCTGTGTTATGAGAAGCCACGGCAAAATTAATTTAAGACTTTGTTCATAAATAAATTATGTTGCGTTTCTCAGCCAGATTGAGAGGGCTAAGATTTTAAGGAGCTTAGGCCAAGTTTTTAACGAGATTCGTTAAAATATTTATATATCTACTTACACAACAAGTTATCAAGTTTGCAAGACTTGCCCGTCCAAAAGCTTTTATAAGGAGGTATTATATGGCTAAGTCTGAATTTTACGGTTCAGATACTGTGAAAGGACGCACTAAGTCACTAAGGAGTATTTATTCCGTAGTAACTAAATACAAAACCATTACTTACATTCAGCAAAAGTTCCGCTGTATTGGGTTTCTTATTAGCTTTGTCGTTTAAGACGTATCGACCTAAATGTCAAATGTAACGCACTAATGTAGTTGATACTGTTAACGTAACGAAAATACAGGGTGTCCCAGGAAACCTGTACCAGCGCAGGTCTGTGGTCAGGAGACACTAATACCCATCGCTTGGACCCCTATGTATGTTCCGCGATATTTTGTAGTTATCGAGAAATTATTTTTTTTGTTTTATTTCCAGTTTTTTTTTAATTGTGGGTGGTTGTAGTCCTAAATTTTTCTGATTACTGTTTTTTTATATTAAGCTATTTTTTTTTTGCCAGTGTTATGACTAGAATGTGTTTTCACCTGTTATAAAACACAAAATACCCAAATCTAACTATTAGTAGCTCAGAATTTGATCACAAGGTTAAAATTTCTTTACACTTGATTTCAACTTTTCTCGAAAACTACAAAATATCGCGGAACATACATAGGGGTTCAATCGATGGGTATTAGTGTCCCCTGACCACAGACGTTCTCTGGTACAGGTTTACAGGGACAGCCTGTATATTTTACACTAAACCATCTGGACATGAGCCGTTTCGTATAGCCTGTGACATCACGAGTTAAAAAGTAGAATACCAACAAGATTTCGAAGAACTATATATGTCTTGATTGAGCTGAAGAATCTTGAATCTCGATCAATCCGGGAACCCTTTCTTCGCAGAAAAAGATTGATAAGCAATTCACTACTTTCAACGCGTAAATCTAACGTCCAATTTTCATTCAACAGCGTCGCAAGAAGCCCTAGACCGAGCACGACTAGCCCGCGAGAGGCGCGAGGCAGAACAGAGGAAACGCCTGGACGAGCTACGCGCACACGCCGCCGCGGCGCAAGCGCAAAGAGAGAAGAGAGACGAAGATAGGCGCCGAAGACAGGCGGAACAACGCGCTAAGGATGATGAGAGGCGGGTACAGGTAAGAACAAGGTCTTACAACCAAGGCCGATATAATTTAACGATATTAGCATGTACTTTGGCTTAGATTAGATTTGTTCCCGTCTCTCTCTATCAAGTTTGACAGTGTGTGACAGAAATAATATTTATCCAAAACACGTGCTAGTAGTAACGTTTATTATTCTCGGCCCAATACTCTTTAACAATAAAATGCTACTAATACACATCAATGCATCACTACTCCTCATGGCTAATTACTATCGCCACTTAACGGTAATTAATAAGCAGGTTGCACTTAACAATGATCAAATTATTGACATAGATAACCTTACTCATTTACATTGTCTCATTATCTTGCCTGATTAATTAATGATGATGAAAATTCGAAGACGTGACCAACCCGCATTGGGTCCGCTTGGTGGGTTACGGTCTACTTACTCCCTCTCACCGAGTGAAGGCCTGTGTCCCAGCAGTGGGAACATTATAGGCTAATGTATGTGTGTACCTATGTATGATGAAAATTCTGGCCAGCAAGCTATATCTATATTCGTAAAAGTCCTCATAGTCATTGAACGTTTTGGGCATTACATTCCTAATCACAATTCAATTTAAAAAAAAAATCTCAATGCTTCCCCTAACGTTTTTTTGTTAATATTGACATGTTATCGATTTGAAATCGAACTATAATAGGCAATACGTAACTGTATAGAGCATTGCAAGGATAATATTGTTTAGTTTTTCGAAAGAAAAAATACTTAGTTGCGAACTGTGATTCACATAATGAAATGAAACATCGATTATATAACAATCAACAACAAATTGTTGTTTAGTGCGACAAGTTGTAAATTCTATTAATATTATTATTGGTCGGCAACTATTTTTATTCATGTCCTATAAATAATATTATGAAGAATACTCGAATCTTCTAGCCCAAATCAATCTGCCTATCCTTTTTCCAAATATGTTGGGGTCGGCTACCAGTCTAACTGGATGCAGATGAACACCAGTATTTTACATAGAGCGACTACCTCCATAACCCAGTTACTACAAAATACCCCTTGGTAAGACTGTAAGAGCGGTGTCGCACTACATCCGATCCGAATCCGAATTAAAGATCCGACTTCAATCCGAATTGGAAATGTTCTAAATTCGGACGGATAGAGTCCGGATCTAGTGCGCAACCCCTCATGCAAATAGGACTGTGGTCACTAGTGCGAAACCGCTCTTAGTCTTTCGGGATTTGACTATCCGTAACGACTGTCAAAGATCTAAGAATGACAGCGCGGACTAACGGCGCCGTCTCGAGATGTAATGGATGGACACCCTTCCACTAACCGACTGCGGCAAGCGCAACGCACTTAACCTTCGATCGACCTCCTACTCCTTTAAATACAAAACATCATTTGTAAATGGATTTGTAACGGTTTAAGGGACAAATAATACAAAAGACATTGTAGCTGTAGGCGTCTAAATCTCTCTGATAAATGACGACAGGCACGCCCTTTGAATAGCATCATTTAGAAGGGTCGAATACATTACTCTTTCGGGCTATCTTGGAATACCTTTCCTTCACGATAAACTTTGATATCAAACTAAGGCACTAATAAGAAGAAAGACCAAAGAAACGATGGACGATGTGTGTAAAATTCGACGTGGCTAGAAAGAGGGAGAATACTGAAATGACAGCTTATAGACAGATGGTTGGAGGAAGAAGATATGCACTAACCCCAAATAAATTGGTATCAGGGCAAGAGGACTATAATAAACCTTACAGACCCATGCACTACGCCTACTTAATCCCGCATCTATCTTAGCTGGCACTATTCCGAAGAAACGGTACTGAAATGATGATAGCACTGTTTTGATAACACTCAATAACATCAGCTTTCAAGACCACTTAGCCACTTAAACCGAAGTGTTAAGCGAAACTCTTGACGCGAAATATTTTCACTAAAACATGTATTTTACAATTTTTACAAATCATGTCTTGTACAAGCCGGTAATTGAACCCGGGCTCCTACTTTCACTGTGCGAGCAAAATAATGGTTACGGTAACATACGACGGTGAAAATTAGAAATTAACTTAGAAAACAAAAACGTTGTTGTCGTTATACATGTTATATAGTTTGTAATGTGCTGTTATGCTGATCAGGGATTAGAATCCGACGCACCGATGCGGAAAGGAAGAAATATCGTGGATAGTTAAATCTTGTTCGCTATGCCTGTGTTCAGTATTAATACTAGAACATCCAAAACTGGAGGGGCTTGTGGCTAAGTAATAACAGCCGCACGGATCGATCGATCAGGTTTAAGCTACGCTTGCCGCGGTTGGTCCGTGGATGGGTGACCATCTTTACATACCAAGACCCCTCTGTGTCTCGGAAAGCACGTTAAGCCGTTGGTCCCGGCTGTCATTCGTGGATCTTTGACAGTCGTTACGGGTCGCCAGAAGCCCGAAAATCTGACAACCACACTTACCAAGGGGTATCTTATTACCCAGTAACTGGGTTGTGGAGGTCAGATAGGCAGTCACTCCATGTAAAATACTGGTATTCAGCTGCATCAGGTTAGACTGGAAACAACTATAAAAAAAATCCATGGCCAAAGTCACAATTTCACTAACTATTGAACCTCAAAATCGCCCAAAACTTTGTCATTGCCAGAGTTGGCTGAAGAAAACGAATGCTAGTGGTAATCAAATACGTGTAGAAAACGAATGTTGGTAACCAATACACAGACAAATAAAATTGTCGTAGCAACAAATTAGTTGACCTCTAAATTCTCAAGAGTCGATTACAGAATGTATAATACACTCTAGTACAGGCTAGTACTGAATACTGATTGAAATTACCTTAACGGTAAATATATACTTCAATGATTTAAGGAAAATAACAAGGTGTGCGCTAAATATATTATTTACATTATGGTTTTCGGATGTGCTATTCTTGTTCACATTAAACACGGTTCACATGTTCGTTATGAGTTCAAGGTTCATATAATATACGGTTACGAATGCGTTCGTGTTTCTAGTTTTATGTGTTACATTGCCTTGTTAATTTCTAGGCGAACTGATTTCTGTTAAGCTCTAAGTATCAAAAGATCTGGGGTTCCTCTCGTCGCGATGACAGTTCAAGGGCGTAATTTCGCTGAAAGGCATTTGATGTAGGGTTTACCGCAGTCGATAAATGAATGATTCTTGGAATGACTACGAATGTCTCGATTTCACACTCAAATCGTGAGGACTGGAAGGTCTGGAAGTATCTTTGTAAGCTGGAGATTGAGTAATTTTAAACAAATAAAATTCTAAGTCGTTTTCTTAATAATCCTCTTAAAGACTGCTATACTTAGTAAACTGATTGGTCCACATTCTACTATTTATCCTTATTGCTTGAAAACCAGATGTCTTTTCTCTACTTAGAGTAGCCGCTATCTCGCTGTTGACTTGACCGCAGCAGCTTGATTTCAGGTTTTTCCCTCGATATCTTCACAACTTTCGCCTTTATGTAAACAAATGCAGCTAATCTCTTCCGTTTCTCATTTCGCCAAACAACGTTTTGGCAAAACGCTTGGTCATAAAAAGCGTTGCAAACAAAATGGGAACTTTCACAACGCTGCAACATTTCAGCTTAGGTTTGTTAGTACCTAACTTAGCTGCCAACAGTCGCATCTGGTTTTTAGGGTTCCGTACCTAAAGGGTAAAAACTGGACCCTATTACTAAGACTCCACTGTCCGTCTGTCGTCTGTCACCAGGCTGTATCTCATGAACCTTGATAGCTAGATAGTTGAAATGTTCACAGATAATGTATTTTTGTTGTCGCTATAACAACAAATAGTACCTACTAAAAACAGAATAAAATAAATATTTAAATAAATATTTCATTTCCCATACAACAAACGTGATTTTTTTGCCGTTATTTGCTCGATTTTAATAACGGCAACAGGTAGACGCTTGAAATATTCGCAGAATATATAGTTAAATATTCACTTTAAAAATAAATAATTAAATTAAAATAAATATTTAAGAGGGGCTGCAACAGACGTGTTTTTTTTTGCCGTAATTTGAGATAATGGTACGGAACCCTTCGTGCGCGAGTCCGACTCGTACTTGGCCGCTTTTTATATTTGTTCCGTTAGAGGTCATTCTGTATTTTCAATGACCTTGTGTTGTTCTGCCTTACTCGATTTATTTTCTTGAGAAGGCTTTTAAGGCTCGACGTTTTTTCCTTACTCTTACCTGTCGACTAAAAACAAGATTTAGTAGACAAGGGTTAAGCTGTACGTTTATCTCGGATAGGAGTTTTTCTTTTTAGAGTTACTAGAATTGAAACGCATTGTGCTAGACCTAGGGGTGAAGAAAAAACACATAAAACTGATAAAGAAAGATGACAAAAACTATGTAGGTGGGATAGACTAGATGCAGAAACCGATGGCATTGATGAAAATCAGCAAGTGGATTGCCAACAGCAAACTGCCATAGTAGTTGATTAATACTACGGCGGACCTACCGCTCGGTTTCCTCCTTTTCGAAACAGGACTGGTGTCAAACCACCTCGTTCATTCACAGTACGTACGGTAGGCCATACGTCAGTGGTGGTCAAAATCAGTATAGCTGGCTGGTCTCTTATTTTGAAAACTTTGTTCTACGCTCAAAGTCGTATTACGTGCGGCCTAACATGACTGATGTATGTTACATACCTACTACCCACTGATTTTCTACGGAGCAAATACCGTTTGACCTCGTATGACAGGCATAAATTGTTCCTAAGCTGCCATTAATGTTGAATTTACGTGAAAGATGTGCGAAATATGGCTGGAATAATCCCAAAACAAATCTAGGCATTTATCTTCAATGTATAGGCGAATAATTTCCCATTTTTGCGACGAATATTTTCTTTGAACATGAAGATATTGGATATGTTTTTGTTATTATTGTAAAGAGCAATGTGTGTTTTGGCTCTATTCAAAGAGTCTCAGTTTTCTCTATCAATTGTATTTGACCTTATAAAGTCTTTGGTGAGCTTTCATGTAACCTATCGCGTTGTCCAGCAAGCACATGCATGAATAAACAAAACCCATGCGTGTCCGCCGCTGAGTTGGGCTCTAAGAATGTACAATTGTACACCCAAGTTGGAAACTACGTAGTGATAAATTTTCGTTGTACCTACATTGTAATCTTTGTTCAGGTAGATTCAGCTTCCAGGAATCCCTCAATCCTTTGGCAGAGCAAAGTGGCTTATTCTCGGCACAATGCAGTGTGCACTAAATATTAAACCCTCGTTAACCTCTTCCGCTAGACTGCTGTTAATTAAGAGCAGGTTAACCACAATAGTTCAATAGTTCGAATTGAAACAATCTGTCGAAGCCCTAGTTGTTGGGCTATTTTGGTTTTATAGTATGGTAGTGACGTCAGGAGAGAGTTAGGAAACACTCAATGAGAGCATTGCTATTTAAATGCTGTCTAGTACTACAGGCGATGCTCTGAGACTTGTATCGATCTCTTGACGGATTTTAAGCTTTTATAATCAGCTCTTATTGTTGGAAAATAAAGATATAATCCGATAGAAATATGGAAAAGTAGGACTTATATTATCAAAAACCGGCAAAAATAGCTAAGACTAGGTACTTGTTTTTAACGTGTAAATCCTTTTTATCCTCTATAGAAGTTTCTCATATTTAATCCATCTTATCCTCCAAGTAATCTGACGTGCTTAGAAGTCGCTAAGCAAAATAATTGACCCTTTAATACCTCAATTAATAGCTGTAATTTCTCACAAGACCGCAGCTTTCTCAAGCGAGAGTAAAACATTCCCAGATCATCAATCTTAAAGCCTACTCCCAATATGGCCATTCATACAATCTTCTCTTCACATATTAACACAAGTTCTGCAATATCGATTGCGGTTACCCTGTGCAATCAGTAAGGGTGATAACGGACTGGGCGATTAGTCTGCGGTCAATAAACCGCTGTGCTTCTGACATGTCCAATTGACTGGAGCTGTCGGGCGTCGGCTGTCGAATTGATTAAACCTGATTAGACCAAGATTTATAGAATTCCGTTTCCAGTTTTTAAAGGAAGGGTATGATATGAGCTAGTCAATGTTGTTGAATGTAGACATGCCATCCCTTTTGGGAGAAGCGAGCTAAATGGAGTTAGATTTTCAAGCCACAAATGGCCTTCAGAAGCCAGTTGACAGCTTGACGTGCGGCGAGTGACGTACCGTTGCATTGAATGAGATTATAATACAGACAGGTTATGTGGTATTAGCAACAAACGTGTTAGACTGCTTAGTGAGTAAGGTGCCTTAGATCTTTATTACGTACTGCAATTAGCATACTTCTAACCGCCGGTGTGGCTCGATTAGCGACTTTTACCTACCTCTAGGGCTTGAATTTTCATTTATGAGCTATTTTGAAGTATATATATACTTTACGCGATATTTAATTAAAGCATTCTTGGAATTCTCTCCTTAGATTTCTAGAAGCTGTAATTTTATTTTTACATACACAAATATTTAGTCTGGGAAGAAATATTCAGGTCAAACAGAATTACTCTCGTAGCGGTCGTTAGGGTGTTATCTTCCTATATCGTGTTACCAAGGTATGTCCAGAACAAGCAAGGTCTTAGGACCAACTCCTATATCCTGTTTGGTATCCCTATTGACGTCAGTCGTAAGCAAGATCGTAGGGATACAATTGATGAGGCACCACACGGAGGCCCGGGTATTAGTCATGGTCTTTGCGTTGCTCTTTCGGTGGCGTAGGTCGGTCGTCGTTAATCCTATAGGAATAGCGAAGGCAAGGCAGAACAAACGGCTATTCATCTTTGGTTCAATATGAGTTTATGTGTACGAAAAGATGCTTTAGATATTGTAAAAACACATTCTCTACTAATTCGTGAGCTCCGCATCAGCAACGCTGAATGGTTCAACTTACATCTGCGTCATCCTTACATAACTCGTCCTTGCTTAGATGACGTCACGCATTCCCACGCACACCGCTGATTGTTTTAACATGAGCAACAGAATATTGATTATTAACAGATAGCAGATTATGATTTTATCGTTTATTTAACAATCGTGTAAATTATCATATAAACAAGGATTGGAGGAAATTTTCCAATATAGCACTTGTTTTTGCCGTCGAATTTTGTGGTAAATTATTCGTGGAATTCCAAGGTTCTTTTTATTTGACCTGTCTGAATTATTGATATTTTTTAAAACCTGTCTGTGAGTTCAGGTCTATTATTTAAGCATTCCAGCTGAAGTTATTCAATAACAAGATATTTGTTTACACTAATTTTAATTAAATGTAGTAGTCATCTTCGTTTTTTTTTTGCATCCGCAACATGTTTCTGGCTTACTGCCAAGCCCTCTCTTCCGAAAGGAACAAGTCATGCTTTGATTTGTGTTCGATTCAATCAGTCTGTAGCACTAACTATTCTGTAATCTGTGGTTCAGGTAAAATGTCACCCGTAATCCTTACATGTTTATTTCTATATGACCTTTCCGAAAATCAATGTCACCGCTGGGTACCGGTATCGGTACTGAATTGCAGTCAGGTTTACTGTCCGCAATTGCAACATAGCTCACGATTTTAGCATCGCTCATTACTTTACAGACATGTATTTGTGATTTCAGATCATTAGTATCATCCAGTTTATGATTTCCTCCGACAACAGTATCATCTTATTACTTCTTCATTAAGCCATCTTCACCTCATTTCGTGGATTCATACGTATTACTGTTTTTACTCACTTCGCTAGTGTCAAAAGGCGCGTTAATACTAATACGATTAAGTTCTTCAAGAGATTATCCGCTTTCCGCTAACATAACTCAATCCATCAAAGCTGCCTCGTTATATTTTCATATACATCCATTTAATTACTAGAAAACGTAATGGTTAGTGTATGGTGTTGTCTTATCAAACAGTCGTATCGCATGTTTATCGACCGTGTTATTCTGATATGTATCTGCAACTGCCAACTGTGCATCCGAAGTTTTATACTCAACATTTGCGTACGGATTTTTAGTTTTTCTTACTAGTTGGTAGCCAAAATTTCGCATGGTAAATGGAATCAGTTTGCTGCAGCACATAAAAGTGAGGTTGAAGCGTGTATTTCTATATAGTTTGGAGGGACTTGTGGCTAAGTAAGAACAGCCGCACGGGTCGATCGATCAGGTTAAGCTACGCTTGCCGCGGTTGGTCCGTGGATGGGTGACCATATTTACTTACTAAGACCCCTCCGGGCCTAGGAAAGCACGCTAAGCCGTTGGTCCCGGCTGTCATTCGTGGATCTTTGATAGTTGTTACGGGTCGTCAGAAGCCCGAAAGTCTGACAACCAGTCTTACCAAGGGGTATCGTATTACGGTATTACCCAGTAACTGGGTTGTGGAGGTGAGATAGGCAGTCGCTCCATGTAAAATATTGGTATACAGCTGCATCCGGTTTGACTAAAAAAGGCTAGACAGATGATGATGACACATCAAAGTTTAGTTTTTCCTTTTTTAACTAAACTTACATTCGTTGCAACCACAAGATGTGCACTGCTGAACATGGGCCTTCCCCATTAGTCGTTGCAGTTAATGATCCCTGGGGCACAAAACTATAATCACCACGGTTGGCGGAATTCGCTAAATGCGACATCCGAAACTTTGATATTAATGATGACTGTACTTTTAACTGTTCTTCTAGCAATGTTTCTAATAATTGTTAGCATTCCATGCAATGAATCGTTCACTTGGTTATGGCTGATGAATGTTTTTACCTACATCAGAAATGTGTATGTTTTTCTTCTTGAGTTCTTTCTTACTTATATTTTATTGTAACGTTGCCCTGCACTTATAGTATATTATATATAAAACCATTATTGACTACCTAATCATCTATCTGGATTGTACCTTCTCTAATTGCGTAACACATTATCAATCTCAATCTGAATAATTTTGAAGGATATTGCTAATAATCCATTGCTTCGAAAAATTTGTCTGCTCAACAATGTAAATAACGATATAAATGTTGTTGAACTGTCAAAATGAAAGCCATTGCTACTGGTAGTGTGTTATGCAATTACCCCGCAAGTTGGTATCAGATAGCAAAGTTGTCCAGTCAGGTTTTTCGACAATGGCACGAATTACATTTTAACAGGTCAGGTCGCAACAGTAGACATCCTTTTACCCCACAAAATCACGTTTTCCCACTAAATTGGCCATATCGTATTGATCTGAACACGTTTATCTGAGCACACAATAGTACATCAGGTGACCAGGTCAGCGTTACATAAGTGCTCTATTGTCAATGAGGTCATGCGCCAACTCGTGCGAGTTACGAGTCGAGTACTATGCGTGTGCGCATGTGATGATGTTTTGTTGATGGGACCTATTTCTGGTATTATTTTTAGTGATGTTTTGTGTAAGTATTTGGTTAGTTTTGTTTTGTGGAAAAATAGACGCATATAGGTAACCATATTTAATTTGATAGCACAAAATTGTATTAGTACCTATAAAGTAGCGATAAGTCGTATTACATATTCATATCATCATGATGACAACATTATGAAAACAATACCTAAAGACCCAGATATGAGACTTTGCTATATGTATAATAAATCAAATCTAAAATTACTTAACACCGTAACTCTGCCAGTGTTTACCTTTTAGGAGCGTTATTTATGTTCCCCATCCACTACATTGAGTAATATAATTTGTTAAAACTACCGTAAGTGGGTTTTGAGAGGAACGCATTATGTGACGTAATTTGTGAAGTAACTGTCACTTACGTTTTATTAGGAGCAAATGATTCATTGGTTTCTCAACCTATAGAAAAGGAACGAGAAAACTCTAGCGCGATATAACTCAGTCGGTAGATCTAGAAAACTCCGAGATTCATATAGAGGTCTTCCTATAGCTCAGGTAAGCTCTAGGCTCTAAGAAAATCACTCTACGTGAAAAGAAATCTCTTAGACTTTACATTATAATAATGATAGTCGATACTGTGCGAGAAAAAATTCTATATAATGAGACATATATCACGTTTTTTCGAACAACAAATCCCGTGACAAATTTTTTGACACAAGTGCGTGTTAGATCTACTGCACTCTTAATTAATCACAGTTACGCTGGACTCTGTAAATAAGTAATTTGACCGTGATCGATTTCAATATTGCCCAGTGAACTGGCTGAACTGGCTTCCAAAGTAACATCGACATCGATCCATCAAACAAACGTCAAATTATGCCTTCACTATTTTTTACGTTACCTTTCGGTCATCGATCATTTATTACCTTCACCATTGACTGCTAAATTAGTGACCCCGTCATAATATCACCACTTGACCTCCTGATCTTGCAAGCAATGTTCATATTTCGACTCAATAACAAGATGTATATCGATAAAATGTTTGTATATTCTGTCTCGTTCAATACATTATTATCAGACCCCACACATCGCTTTAGAATCCCATTTAACTCTTAAACTCAAAATAAAACATCCAATTTACTTCGAACTACTTAAACTCAAACATTCATAGGTAGGAACCCTACGAAAATACACCCGGCGCGCATCAAAAATAATTTAAAATTAACTCTACGCCATGCGTCAAGGAGTAGACAAAAATAGGGAGGCCACTTCCTTCAGGACTTCTCGAATAACGGATTAGTTAGACACAGACGGGACACTGTCTCTTGAGTTGTTGTTTGTGGCTAATTGCGAAGGTCTTCCAATTTTCATGATAGGATAAATGGTCAATTTTCTGGAGTCGTCATCGAAACTCCTACCAACTGTATATCAAGTAAAGTAAAGGTGCTCGAAAGGAGCAGATTGTAATGTATCCCTTGTTGCAATACATTTTAGGGAGTTTATAATGGAATTGCCTATTTATTATCTCCAAATCCCACCAGAAACAACACTAAATTATTCTGGTATTCCCTCCCCAAACCCAGAAAAGATAGCTTAACTCAATACAAAACTGTCTTCAAAATCCTACTTTTATTTCATTTACTTGATTATGTTCAATCTCTTTGCAGGTAAATCATACGACAGTAAGTACACTTGAATATTCAGTTCTGCTAGTGGACGAGTATTGCTCTGTGGTCGCAGTGTGGCTTTAAAGTGGCGCGTCTGAGCCGCTAAGCCGGCTTTCCGATTGACTACGTCGATACAATGACGATATAAAATACCGCAGAAGCTGTAGCAATGTTTCTATTGTTGGTTTATATATAGAGAAGTTTCGCTACCGGGACTCTAGTTGTAAATTTGAAGTAGGAAGTGCGATATTGTTCTGTTCTGATATTGATTCTGTGTTTAATGGCACAGCGGAGGTTGTAGCTTAAGAAACCGACGTGTTTTCACTGTGTTGTGGTACATTCCAAATGCGTTTGTGTAAAGTTCATTAATAATACGGTTGAATATTAAGTGGGTGAACCTAACAGACTAAGTGAATGAACGCTTTATAGAAGACAATGGCGTGAGGTAGCATGTTTAGTGCTACCTAAGTGAGACAGTGAAGGATTACAGGCCAATTGAAAAAAAAAGCTTTAAATCAAGTATTATAAGTATCAAAGATGCACTGGACAAAACAGAAAGCAGAAGACTTCAGACCCCTGGTAAGCAAAATAAGAAAACAGAAACAGTTATCTAGTCCATTAGAAATAAGAGTGCTGAACAAAATGAAAAGAACTGTAAAACATTTAATAAAAACTTCAAATGCATTTCACAAGAGAAATCCGGTTCAGGAATTTGTTACTAATAGAATTGTAAAATGTGAGCAAAGAGTTTGTAATGCAAATGTTTTAAACCCCACTTTGAATGCATAGCCATGGTGCAGCTATCTTTGTAAGGAACATCTATATGTATTGGTTCAACGCAAACCAGATAAGATGAATTTAGTCCGAGATAAAAGAAAGTGACTCAAGGACGCTTGAAGAAATTCGCGAACGAATTTTGTTTCGTTTTCGTAGAATTTTCTGGTCGTTTCATTTTTTTAGGTCATGCTTGCGCTTTTTTATGAATTTACCATGTAAGATTTAGTTCTTAAACACTTAAATTGAGCCATGTCTAACGTAGATTTAGCTGGTGAGATTTTTGTTTTGGTGAGTATTTGACAAAACATTTTGTACTTAGTTAGTTTTCATGGTTAGCCATAGCATGGGCGTGGGTTTTTTCTTCCAAATTAAAGATCCAACTCAACCAAAACATGGGAAGTATTAAATCAAACTGCAATAATTAAGCATGTTAAACTGATGAGATTAATGAATGTAGACAGACAATAATGAGCATGCAAGGACGAACAATCTTTTGGCCTGCGCAAAAATGAGAAACTAAATAGCTAAAGTAAACCAAGTTACACTATTGCTACAATTTTGCTTTCATATTGCAGTAGCTCAAAAGATAGTGCACGACGTTGCTTCAACGTCCACAAGTAGAAATGATTTTGCAGTTATCAGTTGTATCACCGCACAACTTGGCACGACACCCCACAGATAAAGTCAACTCAAGAAACAAGTTATGACGTTCGCCGAAATACAGTTGGCGGAGAAATTTCATGTTATATGAAATGGCCTAACTGATCCTTAATAATGTGCCAGAATTCGGGCTCATGACACGAGAAATCCAGCAAGTCATAATGAATAAGGAAATGAAATAGACAAAGATCAACAGACTTCAAGTTTGCTTGGGGAGAAAGATATCCAGACATTCTACGTTGTTATAAAAAGAGTAGCCAACATTAATCGGAAAAATCTGACGTCATTGGACGCTGCAGGGAAACGCCGCATTCTTGAAACCTAGTGCGCTTGACTCCATCCAGCCAACACTTTACCGCAGTCGTTCAACCCTTGTGGGCGTAGCCTGGTATTCATATTCACGTATCGCACTACGATTCGATGTACACTATAGTCTAAACGTAGGTACATCGTGCAGACCTTTTGTTGATATTACGCGCTTGCTTCCGTTTTTAGAATGATTTGCTGTCGTCATAACTGTCTGTGTTTATTGTGCTTGGGCTTTAATTTTGTGCTTGCATTCCTGGGTGTGTGAGGCAGCAAAAAAGGGGTGGCACTTTCTCTTTGCGTGGGTTTTGTGAATGTTTTGTGTTCTTCAAATTACTAGACGAGATGGTTGTAGTTGAGCAGAATCTTTTACCGCAGTAATATACTAATTGACAGCGACCCTAAGGACCGCTAATTGGAAGCCTATGTTCAAGCATTTTCATTCACCTAATCCCGTATGGATAACACACGTGTAATTTCGCACGCCCACGTTGCGTACGTGACGGTATTAGATCCCACGTGATAAGGGACGGCCTGATAAGACAGCAGATTTGAAAGGCACAATCTAAATTCCAAAACTTATTGGAAATGTTGATGGTAAAAATCCAATTACACTTTAACTTTTACTTCCAAAATCTTCCAAGGACCACGCGAAAACTTAAATAAAAAATGCATTCATTTGGAAAGTGCTGACTGGTACTATGGGGAATTAGCATCGAGATCCACGTACATATACCAAAGGATTTTTTGGTGTGACGGCAGCCGTTAAGTACACTTTAAACCTCGCATTCCAACTCTTGAGCAAATAAGATAAATCAACTTGTTTTGTTTAAAAATCTGCGAGTATAAAACCAAGCAGTGGCCGAAAATAGATAAAAATTCTATAGCTAACAATTAATTTCTACCACGGTAAATATCTCGGAACTCATAAAAAGCCTAATTAAATCAACACTAACCGTTTGATCTATAAATATACCGTACAAGTTTTAATGAATTTCTTAAGCCCAAGCGCAACCTAACCGAATCTCGGCGCATTTTTCAATGAACATCAAATGGAAGTCGGACTTCCTGCCTCTCTTCTTAATAGTAAGTGGTTCAATACTTTCATGGAACGATATTTTATAACGATCCTTTGCTTAAAATAGTTTGCCCGAAAAAGAAATAATCGATCCGTTGGTCTTGTCGTGAGATTTATTACAAAACTCTCTTTTCAAGATAATAATAAAACTATGATATCTGTAAATTCTCTAATACTTTGACATTTTAACTTCCCCTAATTCCCAACCCATCACATGGAACCTGATACTGTCTTCGGCAACTGTGGGTAGAACACTTTGTCCTTAGGGGGATTAAAACCGTTGTAGCATCGTTCTACGTCAAAAGATAATAAAAATATCACAAAAATGCCGTGTTTAGAAAATTTTGGTGACGAATACATGACACTGACATCGTTGGCAAATTAGGTCGGCGTGCTAAAATAACACGAAGTCTACCATGTGTCTGATAATGACCTTGAAACGACCAATGCTAATTACCTTGATGTTTTGGAAGAGCACTGATGAGAAGTTGCTCTAATTTTGAACGATGTAATCATTAGTGATGTTACTGTAAGCAAATAGCAGCTGGATTGGAAAAACGAAATATCTTGAAATGCGAAAAAAATTGCATAGTTAAAAATACAACACCAAAAATTGTACTGTGACAAAAAGATAACGATCCTGCCATACCTTGCATGTCGGCTCATTATATTCCGACATTTTTCGTCGCATTGTTCCAATTCTCTCACGAATATTCGTTACCCGTATTCAGTATATTCAAAACATGTGATAAAAAGGTGCCGTGAATACTTTGCATTAATAATGTTGTTTAAACAGCGCTCGTGGCGTGCCAAGCGATCCGAACAAGCGATGATGCATACTTCCTGTTGTTCCGAATCTTGGAGACATCCATTTAAGAATTACTTGTATTTCGTACCTTGTTGCTACTCGGTTACAGCCTTTGTCGGGTCCTGTAACGAATAGGGCCAAGGCCAACCCGTCCTCTGCCATTAATCTTGGAATAATGGATTATGCGGCAGATGTGGGGGCATTCACCTGTGTGTTAATAACGTGCTAAGGTTATCTATCCACGCCCGTCGACTGTCATGCGTGGAGATTACCTGCAATATCTTACAATGCATCGTCTGTAGGCGGAAGAGCATTTTGAATTCCAATCTTAGTCTTAGATATGTTAAGTATGCCGCCGACATTTATTCCTTGATAGTGCTGGATCTCTCCATCAAAACAGTTGCTGTCGTGTCTTTTAAGACTTTCAGGGTCACACGTCCTTCTTTCTTTGTCTTGTCTAAATTCTTGCTTCTGAGCTCCAGTTTTAAAGTCTCTATCATCATTTTTAATTTCAATCTATCTGATCAGATTATTTTTTCGACTGGTTCAGTCTGTCTTGATGGATCTAAGGCGTGCTTATAATCTTATATTGTTTGCTGAGCCGCCGGTGCTGGATCAGCGATTGCGTCCGGTCAAGCTGAACGGAGATATCGGCTTACGCGCGCTATTTCCTTATCAGGCCTTTGGACGGCTTTTGTTAAGTGATTCACTGAGGGTTTATTCGTACCAGTTGGGTTTTTGATTACGCAATTTTTATTCTGCGTTAAAATGGAGCTGTGTCTACTTATGAGATCATGGTTTATTTGAAGATGGCTCTTTAGCTGCAAGCGCTTTCTCGAGACTGGATATTGTATAAAACGTGGCGCCCTGGCATATGGTTTCGCCTACCAGATGACGTGCCCTATTTCAGGCCAGTGATCACATACTTTGATGAGCATTTAAATTAAAGCAATTTCTGCAAAGTTGTCAGTCTAGTTAATATTGAAGTGCATGCTATTGCTTATATTGTGAAGCAGATCCGAGTACAACTGTAGTTATTCATTTACGTACGCAAGAACTAGTGTCATTGTTGCGTTTAGTGTTGATTATTGATTGTTTATGCATACTTTACTCGTATTTTCATGTCTTGGAATAGAAATTATAGCTATTGACTGGTCATTTTCTCACGTAAGAGGCTGACTAGAGGAAATTGTTAACGGAGTGCTCTTGAATGGCAGTCTGACCACTTGGAACTTGGCACTACTCAGAAAGACTGTCTGTTTTTAGCTTGCTTTCAAAGGTTCTGCAATATTTCATGATATATTCTTGGGCCCCAATAAAAGTCCATGTCATTGCCTGATCTGGTAAAGAATTTACCGTAAAATGTTGTCGTATTTTCAAAATCTCGAACACTCTTAATTTATGTATGGAAATTGACTAAACATTAAAGCAATTGACGCGATGACTTGCGAATACTAATAGGCATCTTAGTGCTCAATAATAGGTGTGTAATTGGCTACAAGCAACCTTGAACAGATTTTTTTAAGGATTATTTGAGATTTCTCTAAGTTTAAACATGAATCCTGAGAGGCAATTCTTGTAATTTTTTAGAACGTTCACAGTCTGATCTCAGTATCAATCTGTCAAAAATAACTTTTAATTTCCCTACATTTTTGACAAGTCGCTGAGATGAGATTGCGCTCAGATTATGAACGTTTTAAATAACGGGAATTGGCCTTCAGATATTCTTCAAAGGCTCGCCGAAGAGATCGATCCCGCGACTCTTAGCGAAGGAACTTGAAACTTTTATTCATATACATAGGACCTTGATCTTCAATCTTGTGCGACCTTGGTCGACCTCGATGGCTTTGCTTATTAGTAGGCAAGGTTATGGAGCACATATATATGTTTTAATATTTTTCGTTTTCATGCGACATTGTATGTTCAGAGTTTTCTACTAATTAGAGTCTAGAAGCGTATTGTCTTGTCAATTCTAATAATAAAGTAATGACGAGTATGCTACTAGGACAATAGATGCAGTACGAAGTCTATATTGCACGTAATTATTTGAAAACTGCTCGTGTTTTTGAATTGTTAGTCCAAATATCGTTGCAATGAAAGCCAAATAATGGCACTGGAGAAGACCTCAAAAGCAGAAATACATGCTGGAAGTAACAGTTATAACTATCGCTGAGTAATCAAGCGTATATCTCTTCATCATCACAATTAGCCATTCAACGTCCTTCATCCTATTTCACAACTCTGAAAAAGTTTGAGTAAAGACTATGAATGTTTTTACATTCATAGTCTTTACGTGCGAAGAGCACGTTGCTTTCAACGGGCGTTTATTGAAAGAGACGCGTGGTTGCAACCTCAGTGGGGCTAATCATAATCTGCATACGAAAGTCGTAAGGAATGATTCATGCGGCAAACGTTCTTACGTTGTTCGTATAGGATAGTCTCGTTGAAATGTGATCTGGACTGGATGCATTGTGTATTGCATTTGTATAGGAGAAAGGTGGCGTCTGGACTCGATGCATTGTGTATTGTACTTGTATAGGCTGGAATGTTGGATCGGGCATTGCCATAATAATGGCAGAGATTTTGGAGTAAATTCAACAATAAACAAATAGTTCAGGACTGACTCTTTTACGCAGGGATAATAATATAATGTTATAAACATACCAGTCAGATAGTTCTTCAAAGCGTAATTGCTTTGCATTGGAGTGACGATTCTGATGACGCAATGAAGATTGTCTCCGTCATCATTTGTACTTCTTCGTGTCGCTGGCACGACTGTATTTTAGATCTTGTTGGCCCAGAACTTCGCGGCGTCCACGGCGTCGTCGGTGGTAGCGCAGAGGTCACTTTGACAGGCATGTTTAGGAACACAGAGGGCAGGATAGGAGGTGGAGCATAAATTGCGACATACCTCCACATCCACACCCTACTGCAGCTTATCATTTTTACTGAAGTTACTCAATTTTCCCAATGCTACAACAGGCTGTATCCCGCTAATCAATCACTTACTTGCAACTAGAACATAATTTTTAGCGACTGGATCGGCCAATATATCAGACAGACTCAATATGAATGGCATTTGTGAAGACCATCTTGGGACCTGGCGAGATTACTCGTAGTCTTGATGTAATAGTTGGATAATAGACCATTATTTATCAAGCGGCGGGCGGTCGCATGCCCAAAGAGGCTAATCTTTGCAATATGTATGGCTTAGACCCGACTACGGTCGCCCAAATCTCCAGAATATTCCAGATTACTGCGAAACCAGACAGTTGCACCCGAAAAAACGGATACAACCATTACTTTATAATTTCCTAATCGAATGTTTATCTCGTAAATACTAAATGTAATCGAAACGGTTTCGTGTTGTAAAATCGATTAAACGAAATGTTAAATGCAATTTATTGGGTGTTTATCGGGCACTCCTTTTTGTGAATATCTAACTCTAGGCACCTTGATTATGTTTGGTAGTTTTCCAAAAGATATGTTTCGGTAGATACTAAATGGCTCTGATTGGATCTTAAATTTTGGTTGAAAAACCCAAAAATGTTTTAAAACTTCTAGTTACTGTCAGCCTGACCTGACATCCCATTCTTGCGCAAGGCCTCCTCCATGACTTCCAGCTTTTCGATCCAGGGCTTGATGTGGACCGTTGTTTGTTGATTTTATCCAGTTCGTCCCACCATTTATGTGGTTTGCAGTGAATCTGGTCAGGGTTCCACTTCAAAACCTGTGAATAAAAAGCCTATATTCCCCTTGTTGCAGGTTGAAGAACGCAAGCGTGCGATATGGGAAGCATCAATATCGCGCCGCGAGGCGTTGCTGCAACGAGAACGCGATCGGACGGAGCGGTTGGAGCGGCAGCGTGCCGCTCGCTCCGCTCCCCGGCCAGCATTCGCTTTCGGCTCGTCCACACCTCGATTACTTGAGCCGGTAGACTCGGCTGGATTCTTCTGGGCCGCGCGCAGGTTAGTTTTTGCAATGGTTATTGTACCTGTTACGGGTCGTGTTGCTATTGATTGTTGCAACGTGCGCGTTGCAGGACTTATTACATGTTGTACACCTAAATGGTCTGTTAATTGTTAAATGAAACAGTATTTACTAAAACCTTAGTTTTTTATAATATATGAGGTTTGTTTAGCTGTCAAAAGAAAAGTTAAACCTCAAAAAGTCAGCAGACTTCGCTGAATAAAGTAATTCTGCAATATTTGGCGATATTTTTATGGCCATAAAAAACTAATTGATGAGTTTACCGAAACCATTTGTCTGTATGGTTTCATAAACAAATACCCTTTAACAATATTTTTTGCTTAGAAAAAAACAAATAAAGGGCGAAGCCGTTTTTTTGTTGAACATGTAATTAATTATCTAATTTATTTGGATAAACGCGTATTAATGAAAACAAATATGCGATTTAGGTATAATCTTAATTTATTATTTAAGAAGCTAATTATTTTTATTTTGGGTTATTTTAATTAGCAATACTTAAGTAATTAAAGCTTCCCAGAATTACTCGCTTTGCTTTTTTTGGATCCCCAACGGTGTCGGTAATACAAAAACTACGACAGAACCCCAGTAAATAACTACATGTCCAATTTTTTTATTTCTTTTCTTTTTTGTGCACTAATTGTGTTTTTTTTTCCTCACCCCCAGTACCAACCCCATAGATCAGATGAACTTTTTTGAATCACTGTAAGCAGGTTTTTTTGTTTCAAACTTTTTTGTTGTTTTTTTTTTAATTTTACTAATTTGAAATGTTGTTATTTTATTTACTAATTTTGTTTTTAATCATATTCGTTCCAAATTTTTTACATGCTATGCAGTGTTAGAAAAGTATTTAGTTTGTAAATAGCTTAGCTGGTTGAACAAAACGCTAGATAATTTTATAATCGTAGATTATTTGAAGTAGCGTAGTTTGCATGTAACAAGCATGATTTGTGTTGTATGTTGTTAATATTGTCTCATAGAATGAGAATTTTGTCTTGACTATAAAACGGTACCTACCTCAATTAAGGCATAATTTAATTATTTACAAAATTATCAATTCTTTCGCAGAATTACCCTGCCCTAACTAGTCTAAATTTTAAGATTATCTGTAATTGTATTTGTTTCCAACAAATTATATCGAAATTAATACCTACCTACCTACTACGTTATCTTTCCTACTCAAACTTTATTACAGTGGATGACCAATATGTTTTTTTTTAAGCAATTAAAACGCTTATGCGTCTTTCGTTAATCATATAAAAAGTTACGGAATGACTAGCAATTAAAAAATCTTCGTAGATTATACCAACAATACCCTTACGACCATTTGTAGGGACCGTCTTATAGTAAACCATTTAAAATTGCCTAAAGAGCCTCTGCGAGCTGGCCTCGGCCCCTCGTACGCCTTCCAAAGGACCGGAACCCCATGGTCCCGAGATATGTCAAAGACACTTAAGGTCCGGCCGCGCTAAATTTGCCAAAGATGTAAATAACAATGGCCGCACGCAATGCCTGCTGTTTTGGTATCTAGCTGTTGCGATTGTTTGAGCAATGTAGCAACAACGAATCCGTTTAATCAGCACCCTTATTGCCGAATACACTTTCAATCACCATCTGAATAATTTTGAAGGATATTGCTAATCCATTGCTTCATTGTTCGAAAAATCTGTCTGCTCAACAACGTAGATAACGCAATGTATGTTGTTGAACTGTCAAAATGTAAGCAATTGCTACTGATAGTGTGTTACGCAAAACCCCGCAGCAGTAGATTAAATGACGACAACCATACGTACCTGAAAGGAAATTTCTTCGAATCGATGATAGTGTCAACAGTAATTAGATTAAAACTGTCAATAGATTTTAATACACCAAAAGCGACAACTCTGATAAAGACTTTTCAAGGTCGTTTTGATAAGGAAGGCGAGCTGTTTATTATAAATGAAGGTGATTTCCACTTTGATATTTATGTGTTGATAGGATTTGCCCTGATTCTGAGAACCTTAACCTCTTAACCGCTTGTGTCGCATATGCGACACATATTTCCGTGCCCCTACCGCTCGTGTCGTATTTATGCGACAGAGACATGCATGATTTTTTCGTTTTATTTTTGTCCTACAATTAAACCATTATTAAAAACTTTTTGACTATTTTTTAATCAATACAACGATTTCTCCTCCGTATTAATTGTAGGTAGGTATTATTTTGTCGATTTGTAGCCGGGCGCTAGGGGCACGGCAATGAATATTTAGCCAAGCGCTTAAAAGGTTAATAAAGTCTGTTGTTTTGGTATTTAGCTGTTGCGATTGTTTGAGCAAAGTACCAACGACCAATCCGTCTAACCAGCACCCTTATTGCGTAACACTATCAATCTCAATCTGAATCATTTTGAAGGATATTGCTAATCCATTGCTTCATATGTTCGAAACGTTTGTCAGCTCAACAACGTAAATAACGCAATGAATGTTGTTGAACTGTCAAAATGGAAGCCATTGCTACTGATAGTGTGTTACGCGATTACCCCGCAGTTTTAAGGGAGAAGCGCCAGGGTAGACCGCGAAAATCAAATGACACCCTATTGATTGATATTTCATGAAATAGTCATTCAATAGCGTTATATGAACTTAGAGAGTGTATTGATGATTTTAATGATTATAATTCTGTAAAATCATTCTTACTTGTTACAGTCGCGATCGCGAATCATATTTTGATTAACATTCAAGTCTTTTTCGTCTCATTTGTCTTTTTTCGTCTAATTTGTCTTTTAATTTTCGTCTCATTTGTCTTTTAATTTTCGTCTCATTTGTCTTTTAATTTTCATCTCATTTGTCTTTTGTTATCGTCTGATTTGTCTTTTTTCGTCTAATTTGTCTTTTTTTGTTCTCTAATTAAATTGTATATTTTTGAACAAATAAATTGTACTTAAGTATACTTATTTTGAGGCTCCCTGATTATTTTGTATTCGTAGGTATTTAACTTGCAGCGTTCTAAAAAGTGGCTATACCACAAAAACCTGGGACTCACAGTCGTGTTGAACATGTGACAAAGTAGCTTAACCCATACAAAAGAAAGAAAAAAACAACAAGGCCACGCAGGAAGATTAGCCGAAGTTCATACGAGAATATCCTGTAAACAGGACAGTTGACAAGAAATCACACAAAAGGTCGGGTTTACTTACATATTAATGTGCGCAAAACATAACAAAATGGAACATCGACCGGTTCTCACTCAGTTACATTTTTATGATAATTCAACTACAACAAACTTGAATAAATAAATATTGCGTTGAGAGTGGTCTTGGTATTTATGTAACTTGTTTTATTTACTAGGATTTTGTGTTCATTGATAGCTTTGAAGTTAACAGATAGTAATAGAACAAAAAAGTTTTAAGCAGTATTTACTTCATAGAAAGAAAACGTTTGTGTTGTCCACACGTAGATATTGTTCACGGGAATAATCAGCCTATAAATGTTCCCACTGTTGGGACACCGGCCTCCTCCCGGTGAGAGAGAGATTGGACCCAGTACGGGTTGGTAATGTCACATGTCTTCGAATTTTTTGGTTCTAGGACGTGCCGGTTTCCTCGCGATGTTTTTCTTCACCGTTTTGAGAGCAGTAGTGATGAAATAATTTACACAAAGTAAAGCGCCTTTTGGGCTCGAACCCATAATCTGTAACTCGTAAGTCGGGGCTGTAACCACTTGGCCATCACTGTTGTAGGCTTCAAGACTCCTACGAATTGGCAAGATAATTGCTTACTCACACACATTTTGCTTTTATTATTTTCAGGCGAGGTCTCGTCTGCATATCGGTGTAAAGATTCCAAAAACGTTGACAAAATACTTAGTTGACATTTGTGTCAAATTGCAGACATAGATCGATTGAGAATACAGAGCCCTCGGTTTTTAACCCAACAATAATACGAACTACGCCTGTAGCACTACAAAACTACCCCTCTTATAAGAGAAAACTTCAAATATTTGTCCTAAGCCCTCAAGGGATCAGTCAATATTGCCACACCTAATCGATTAAGAAAGCTATTAATATCGTAATATTAGTATCGTGTCTGTCTGAGGTCTTAAATGAGCCAAGAAACAAATGCAAGTGCACCTTTGTGCATTTATTTTTAATTAAACCAATTACAGGCAACTTTGAGTTGTCAAGGGGTCGATCACTCAGAATGTCGAAGCTAGCTACCCCATTCCATAGCATAGTAGGTTTCTATGGAGAAGAACGAGCAAGAAACTCCACGGACTCACTCTTACTTATTTTTAAGTACTTAAGTAAGACCAAATTCTCCAGTGGTGCGCAACATTTTGCCAAACGGTGTGAAAATCGTTATATACAAGTTCACGTTAAGGGTGAATGTCAATAAACTGCGGTGTCTGGGTGCAGAGCAGACGGTCGAACCCTCTGGGGTGACGCATATAGAGCTCTATTACAGCAAAAGCACGCCTGAAAAGTGAAAAATTATTGTTAAAACATTCCAAGAAAAATTGAGGGAATGTTTACAATTTTATATAGTGGTTTTGCAGTAATAATAAAATACTAATACGCTGTTTTGAAAGCATACAAAATTGAAAGTATTTGGCTTTTCAATTCATATGTACTTTCCACTTCGTCCACTTTAGCCCTGGATCGAAAGAACTGGAAGTCATGGGGAGAGGCCTTTGCCCAGCAATGGGATAATGCAGGCTAACAGTATGTACAGACGCCAGCACATCAAGCTACTACAATCTGTCAAATTTCTTTAATATATTTTCAGCTTTATCGCTAGAGCGTAAGGTTCAAAGTTGATTGGGAAAAATTGACAGTTTCGGGTAGCTTGATGTGCTGGCGTCTGTACTTTCCGAATTTATCTTGAACATCACTGACTTCGGTGATGGAAAACCATCGTGAGGAAATCTGGACTTAATATAAGTCTGAAATCGCCAATCCGTCTTGCAAGAGCAAGCGTGGTGATCAATGCCCGTGCCTTCTCTGTATGAGAAGAGGCCTTTGCCCTGCAGTGGGGCAAAAAAAAGAAACAGTGGCACTCCGGGAGTGCCGACAGAAGTGAAAACAAAACACAAACAGAATACTTTGCCATCACTCACTGGCACAGGTATCGGATATACATTAAAACCGAGTACATCCCGAGGACAGCCGAACACATCCGAAGCGGTGTCGGTTACGGTAACAGTGGCGCGAATTCAATGGGTTTTTCCCATCTCAAAAAATGGCCAACGCGCCTAAAGAAGTTTTCACTTCAATAATAGACTGGTATTATTATTTTAAATGATTTTCGTTCATGAAATACGTTTTAAATAATGAAATTACAAATACCATTTCAGAATCTGAATAAAACATTTTTGGGGTTATTGAGTTTCAGACTACTTAATATTCCGAGTTACATTGTATTTACGTAGGAAAAGGAAAACATATTTGATTACTAGAATATTCTTAACTTACAACGCGAACGTAGGTAATTTGGAAATAAATCCTTGTATGAAATCATCATCCTACTAATAAATTCCAACCACGTTTCTCTAAGAATGTTATACCTACAGAAATCATTAGAATACTCGTATGTAGGTATGTTAAACTTGGAGACGCTAATCTTGGAAACTGTTGAAGAGATTTTGATGAGTTTTTCGTGAATGGATGACCACCTTTACATAACAAGACCCCTCCGTGCCTCGGAAAGCACGTTAAGCCGTTAGTCCCGGCTGTCATTCGTGGATCTTTGACAGTCGTTACGGGTCGTCAGAAGCCCGAAAATCTGACAACCAGTCTTACCAAGGGATGTCGTATTACCCAGTTACATACTAGTATTCAGCTGCGTCCGGTTAGACTGGAAGCCGATTACCAACATAGTTGGAAAAAGGTTAGGCAGATGATGAGCTCGACTAGAAAACGTCTTACATCGTGAAGCAGCTGACGACAGCCAGTTCTATGATCTTCAAGCCACATTGCACTTGATGACTAGAAGGTTCCTGCCATCAAAGGAAGTGTTGGCACGATGAAGAAGAATCGTCGTCGTATCTATCACATCAATATTTTAAAGGCGAAAGTTTGTGAGTGTGTTTGTATGTTTATTACTTCGTCACGCACAAACGGCTGGACCAATTTTGATAAAATTTGGTATGGAGGTAGCTGATACCCTGGATTAACACATAGGCTACTTTTTATCCCGATTATTCCCGATATTCCCACGGGATGGACACTTAACGGGTGAAACCGCGGGACGCTGCTCGTAGTCTTATAAAAATATCTGCAATCCCCACTGTTGTTGAAGTGAACCACGTTATATTAGCTTAGCATACGTTTCCTCACGCCTACATTCCCCGGTGGGCTAGGCAGAAGTGTATCTACCCCCACATTTCTCCAGTTATGTTTTAGTCCTGTGTAACATGTTGCGACCTTTTTGCCATTATTCGGACACAAATCCAGACTCCGGGTTGCTAGCGAGAAATTCCTGTTGGAAAAACCGATATATAACTCTTTGCCCGGCCTATGAATCGAAGCCAAGACCGACCTCATGCTCAGCCTGCCGGGGTAGCGGGAAGCCTGCCGGGGTAGCGGGATCGTCCGAAAGGGTTACCGCTGCCCCGGAACATAAAGGGCTAAAGAAGGAACACGGGTGGGTTTTAGTCAGTAAGAGTCTGACACTCCCTTCCGCTCCACCCAGAGCGGGAGGAGTCATTAGATGATTTCCCATCCACAAAAAAAAAAAAAAAAAAACATGCTCAGCAGTATAGCGCTTGCGACCACTCGACCAACGATTTAAGTTTTTGTTCCCACGAATTAATTAAATCATAGTTTCGGCTTGCGAACCGCTAGTTCAAAGACAGCTAAATTGCCTATGTATTTTAAGAGAACATAATTGTCTAATTTGTATTCCAATAAAAAAAAAAACAAAAGTAATATCTCAAATTCTTTGGCCCAGAGGCTTGCCTTGATGACGCATAATCGGAACATTTATTTTTATGTATATGTTTAAAAACTAGTTTGTTAATTGATAACAAAAGGGATAATATATATTGCATATCAAATAAATAATCGCCTATCAATACATACTCATCATTTATATTCTTTTTTACATCAAATAACTTACTTCACTACAAATAAACTAAATGTTTAACAAAACTCAAACTGCAGATAATTCGAAATTATACATCAATATGACATTACTTTTTTCCTCATAATGCAATACAGTTAAATTTATTTTTGTACAAAAATACTACATACATAGCATAAATACTGACTGCACAGCAAATTTTCCATATTTCATAGCAAAATAATTATCCCAGTCGCATATTAACCAGTAAGTACAACAAAACCTGTTCATCATATTTGTCTTAATTTTCAAGAAGCCATGCTCGGCAAATTTAATGAATATTATAACAAAAAAATCCTTTTACATTGCATTATTTCTAAAAGCAGAACAAATTAACTGAAAAAAGGTTACAAAGAACCGGCAAACCACGGCTAAATGAACCGAACTAGTTAGATTAGGTTAATTATTTTTAAAAAAAGTTGTTAGGTTAGGTTAGGTTAAAACTGTGACCCCTACGCACGAGCCGAGCGATCGAAGCGAGCGGTGCCGCGGCAGCGGCCGGCGAGTGCCAGAAACGACAGGATTATTTAGAAAAAAATTACTTTTACACAAAATATGGGCGCCAGAAACGACTTGCGCTAATAGAAAAAAAGAGATTATTTTTAGTAGGCTATCTGGAACCGAACTAGTTAGAATAGGTTAATTATTAAGCATAGATATCATCGGACTTTCGATCCGACTCAAGTACGTGGCGCCACCTGCAGAAGCTAAAAATGTGCCTATTGGGCAAAAAAGGAAGCGTGGACGCCCCGCGAAAGCAAGACCCGCTTTAATAATTCAATAAATTACAATTTTGTATCTAATTTTATTTTTTTTTGCTGGTCTCATTATGTGGTAATTAATAAATAATAAGACGACTGTGACTAATAAAATGCTGTTTTATTTAGAAAAACTGCTGTAAATAATATAAAAATAGAAGCTATATTTAAAAGAAAAAGAGTTAACATGTATAATGTGCATTTAGATTATTAGCTGTGCATTGATTAAAAAGCTTTTGCTTTAGGAAAAATCGCTGTACGCTGTGAAAATAAATTGTAGTGTGTTTAGTGATATTTTGAGTTGAATATTTTGCTGTGCAATCAGTAATTTTGATGGGAATTCGGAATCTTATTGCATAGAAAAAGGATATTTTTTGATTTGCGTTTAAATACTACCCATAACAAAAACGGGCGGGTGCAGGTGTGCCAATAAAATGACCGTACACCTGGTGACTAAAATAAATTGTTGATTATAATAGTCTACATGATCCACATGGTAATTTTTTGTGAGGGTGTGCTTTAATCATCTGCCTAGCCTTTTCCCAACTATGTTTTGGGGTCGGCTTCCAGTCTAACCGGATGCAACTGAATACCAGTATTTTACATGGAGCGACTGCCTATCTGACCTCCACAACCCAGTTACTGGGTAGTACGACACCCCTTGGTAAGGCTGGTGGTCAGATTTTCGGGCTTCTGACTAGGTAGTCGGGTAGGTACCCGTAACGACTATCAAAGATCAACGAATGACAGCCGGGGCCAACGGCTTAACGTGCTTTCCGAGGCACGGAGGGGTCTCGGTATGTAAAAATGGTCACACATCCACAGACCAACCGCGGCAAGCGTAGCTTAACCTGATTTGTAAGACAAGCCTATACAATGCAAGGTCAGCGAAAACTGGAAATGTATAGCTTGATGTGTAGCCGTGTGTACTACTTTACAAATAAATAAAATTGAAGTGTATATTTGTAATGTCAAAATAGCAGCTTATTACTAAATGCATATGAAATTATATACGGTAAGTACTTATCTTTAACAAAAAAAAAAACAAATTTTATCCGTTTGTTTGTTCCGGCTCATCTTTGAAACGGCTGGACCGATTTTGATCAAATTTGGTATGGGGATATTTTGAGTCCTGAGCCTTTGCTCAGGGCTCAAAATATCCCCATATCCCCATCGGGCGGAAGCTAGTATTTAGTTACTTATATAAAATTGTTAAGCAAATTGACATCCTACGTCCTTCTTTTTTTCGAGTCGTTGGCAAAAAATAAAACTATTTTATTATGTTAGATCATGAGTCCCAGAAGGTGGGCCTAACATAATTTTGTCGTGTTATAGCTGTTTAATAGAACTGTCAAACAATGTCACTAGTGATTTGAATATACGGACAATTTAATTTGGTATTCTATTTCCTCAGTCAACAAAAGACATAAGTATGCAGGCAGAGGTAGCTAAGAACGCAGGCAATAGCATGGAATGTGGACTGCACATTCCGTAAAGTGCAAAGATTTGCTTGACTTCATACTAAAGTCTCTTGTTGACTGTACCAGTAACATATAGCATAGAATGGTTTGCTGCTTTTTGAAACACTCCAGTAATATTTTGTGAATGTTTTTAAAGTCTCTGGCATATCGTATTCGTAATGTCAGTGGGATCCGCACAGCAGACTCGAATGGAACTGTCAAACAGCTTCACCAGAATTTCATACATTTAACAACATATTTTTTTTATTACATGCACTTGCTAGATTTATTTATTCGAGCATATATTGTGACCCTTTTTAGAGCATAGTCAAGAATGTAAAGCAAGAGTGCAAATTAAACCGTCCATTTCATAGACAAGATAGAAGGAAGTCGTCATACTTCAAATGCTCACTATAGTAATACTAGCTCCTGCCCGCGATTCCGTCCACTTGAAATTTTATCCTCCTCCCATTCACCCTCTTAGGGGTGGAATTTCGGAAAACCCTTTCTTAGTGGATACCTACTCTTCACAAAGAACACACCCTCCAAATTTCATGTCTCTAGGACCAGCGGTTTAGGCTGTGCGTTGATACATCAAATATACATATATAGATCAAGTCGTCATCCATCAGATTGGATCTGAGCCACGACTTATTAACCAGGCAACATATTGGGCGTGAAATTAGGACATCTGTTTCAACTTGTACACTGCATGCCAAGCAAAATGACACAGATGTCGCGATTAAAAACATCGTTAACATTTTTTGCAACTAGCAATAGTGTCCAGTACTTACCATGTGTTTTTATACCCTTTAATTCCATAAGGCATTCTGGTTTACACACCTGTTGCAGTAGTTTTTTCTCACGAAGCGATAGGCGCTTTACTTGCGGTAACTATGTGTACCGGTAAGACGGGGTGAATCGGGATGAAACTTTAAAATGGATTTTAACTTTGATGTAAGTAATAAAGTTTATTGCCAACAAGGACACTTAATCGTTAATTATAATATAATAAACACATTAAGAGTCCTTTTTGGCAAAAAAAAACAATTATTTCAATGTTAAAATCCATTTTAAAGCTTCGTCCCGATTCACCCCGTTTTACGGTACAAACGCGCGGTGAATGTGTGAAGACGAGAAGCATCAGCACATAATACACACACACGCACACGTCCGACTTCACCACTTTTTCGTACGGTATCCTGCACTTACGCATTCACAGCCTGTTTGTACACTTGACGCATTCACAGCCTGTTTGTACACTTGGTTAACACAATTAAAGTGCGTGTCGATTCGTGAGATAAAAATACTGTAACTTGTCTTGCAGTCCCAATTATTGGATGCCTTTCTAGACGAAAAGACGTAAGGCTGATTTTACCAAAGAGAGATATTTTATCCGTGGAATAAAATTGATTTTTATCAGGATAAGACTTATTCTAGGTACTTATAAAAGTTTGGTGAAATTCGCCCTAGGTCATGGTCATTTACGCCCTAAAGTATTGTAAATGTTTATAAAACCGGTGTATATAAGAAAATCAAATCGCTCTATGTGCGTTGCTGCTTAATTTCTTCTGTTAGTAAAGATTTATCGTACGTTTATGAGCGGATGTCAAGTTTGTATAAATTGTGTAAGTTTGTTTTTTGCCAATCTATTTGATAATAAATTTTCCGCGTTGCGTATCTCCTTTCGATTAGATATGCAACTGTTTTAATTTATTTTATTGACACAGCTAATGATATCACTTCATCGTCTGTCGTTTGATCTACTAAAATTGTTTTTGTTAACATATTTTGCATCCCACTGCCGGGCAAAAGCCTCCCCTTTTCTCTTCCAAACCTCCCTGTCTTGTGCGATCTCTGGCCATGTTGGCCCTGCGAATGATATTAGATCGTCACGCCACCTTCGCCTTGGTCTACCTCGACGGTGATGTCCTGCCTCAGGCGTCCAGTGAGTGACGATCTTTGCCCATTGATTAGATCTACATAATCATAGTAATTATAACATACCTACTGCTATTTTAATAGAACTGCTTCGTTGGTCTACTGTTCGTATGCAAGTGCTGCCCAGGAGGAAGATGGGTTCGATTCCCAGGTCGGGCAGAAAGGCATTTCACAGAGGCAGCCCAGAGTCTGGATTTGTGCCCGGTTGAAGCCAATAGGCTCGCCTGCTATTACATGGGATTTAAAAACATAATGTACTTAGACTTACTATATGTAAACCTCTGCCCACACCTTCGGAAAACTACTGACAGGCGTGAGGGTATGTTTCTGTTATACTAGCAGCGCTCCGCGTTTTAAGTGTCGATCCCGTGGGAATATCGAGATAAAAAGAAAAACTATCCTATATCCTTTCCTGGAACTCAAAAATCGGTTCAGCGGTTTAAGCGTGAAGAGGTAACAGAGACACACACTTTCGCATTTATAATATTAAAGTATGGATTAATAGAAAACCAGTATTTGATAGACGTGCATGTCAAAACTACTGACCCATCTCCCTTATTCGGAGTGTGCCTATTTGGTAAAGATCTTATGAAGGTAATCGTTACGCTTCGCAGAATAATTCGCGATCAAAGATAAATTGTAATTACAACGCTGTTTATTATCTTCAGGATGTTTCCGATAGCCATCATATACTACACTAGCTTCTTCCCGCGACTTCGTCCGCGTGAAATTTCACCCCCCCCCCCCCCATTCACCACCTTAGGGGATGAATTTTGAAAAATCCTTTCTTAGTGCACCCCTAGACCTCATAAAGAACGTACGTGCCAAATTTGGAATCTCTAGACCCAGCGGTTTGGGCTGTGCGTTGATATGTCAGTCAGTCAGTTCTCCTTTTATATATATAGATAATAGGCCCGTTTTATTAAATCACCTATCATACACTTGCGTGCAAAAAAATTGGCCCACCCCATGCTCTCCATTTGAGACACGATATCACAAAAATCGTAATGAATATAATTTATTATTTTATACTGTGTGAAGGTAGGTAAGGTACAGTTTATTTGAACATACACTATATTTTGTTCAAAGAACTATCCTTGACAAGATCAACTTGATTCTTCAGATGTCCTCATTACTCACTTTTGCTCGGAAAAAGTGTGTGACTTTTTTTGTCAATGAAATTGACAAATGTAAAATTTTGTGTATTTCTGTTTGTTTAATCAAAATTGAACTTGACTTTTTTAACGGACTTAAAAAAAATGGAGCTTCTTTATTCAACCCCCATATTTATAAGTTCGAGATTTTCTCAAAAACTAATGAATCTGTTTTGATAACTCTTTCACTAACGTAATCTACATACTTTTAGGAAGATTTTAATATACAATATATTAGGTTATTGTTAGTAAAACTTGTTGAATTATATTGTTTCAAATCGAAGAGCATGGGGTGGGTCGATTTTTTTGCACGCAAGTGTATTTTAAGAGCTCTACTTGATTTATATTAATAACAGCCAGGTATTCACAATTATTGTCATCACTAAAGTTACCACTTGATAGACCATCCAAACGACTATTATGAGATAAATAATAATAGGAACGGGATGAGGTTCGCACAGGGACTTGAGGATTGGCACAAGAAAAGAGAGACATTGTGCCATGCTGACATGGGTGCAGGGGCTTGTGGCTACGTAATATCAGTCGCACGGGTTGAGCGATCAGTCCGTGGATGGGTGACCATCTTTACATACCAAGACCCCTCCGTGCCTCGGAAAACACGTTAGGCCGTTGGTCCCGACTATCATTCGTTGCCCTTTGACAGTCGTTACGGGTCGTCAGAAGCCCGAAAATCTGACAACCCAGTAATTGGGTTGTGGAGGTTAGATAGGCAGTCGCTCCGTGTAAAATACTGGTATTCAGCTGTATCCGGTTAGGCTGGAAGCCGACTCGACATAGTTGGGAAAAGGCTAGGCAGATGAAGCCTCAGCATTGGGTGAAGTTGGACGGTGAATGCCGATGATGAAGTAAAATAAAGTTTCTCGTATCTAATTGAATAATCAATAAAAGTTCATTCAATAATTAAGACGTTATAATTATATATGCGACAAAAAAGACACCAAATTCATAACAGCAAACACGTGCCAAAAAATCGCCGTCACAAAAAATGTCTAGCTTTACACTACCGACCAAATTAAAACGCCCAGCCGTAATAATACAATTAAAATTTCGCGTAATCACTGAACATTCGTGTGGGTAAACTATAAAGCTTGTTTCGAGTTTATTTTGGCTTTCAACTCTGACATTCCAGATTCTAGACTCAGAACTATTTAGGTTATATACCTATGCCGTGTTTAGTGGAGCGGGTTTTAATTAAGACTGGACGCTGCCGCGTTAATGTAAACTGCAATGTGTTTATCTATGTTTATTCTGAAGAGAAAGCCTGAACAACAGAAGTTGTGGTCTTAATGGTAAAAGATGACTGCTAACAAAATCCCTTTTTTAAGTGAAAAATAATTGTTTCAATACTCAATATACAGGGTGGTAGGGACATCGATTCGCAAAATGTAACCATGAATTCAGCACGATTCTAGACGACTAGAGTTGATTATGTCAGTTTAAACAAAAATCTGCTATTTCATAGAATAGTGCGATACATACGTGGTCAAAATGTATGGAACAGTTAATTTTTCTTTAAATTACCAACGACAAATGTCAATGCAGGAGGGTTCAGGATCATGTAATGAATCTATGGTAACAGGCTCGCGTCGATGTCCCTGCAACACTGCACCCTAATTGCGTAACACACTATCAATCTCAATCTGAATCATTTTGAAGGATATTGCTAATCCATTGCTGCGTATGCTTGAAAAATGTGTCTGCTCAACAACGTAAATAACGCAATGAATGTTGTTCAACTGTCAAAATAAAAGCCATTTATGTATTGTAGTGCATAAGCGTATGATTGTTCCTTTTCACCCAGCCGTTGAATTATTTCAATACTCAATATAATTATTGCATTCCACAATGTGAACTTAGGTGGTAGATTTACAAAGACATGATTATTATGGAACCTGTCGGGCACAGCAAAGTACAAGAGGGCTTTAATTTTACAACTTAATTGATATACTTCCGAAGGTTTTAATTATAGAACAAGACTGGTTTAAAGGTTGTCTACCTACGCATTCACCTGTTGACCTCTTGAGTTTTCCTTAAGTGGTCCTTATACTTACTGTCAACTTGCGCGTAATTATTAACTTAGATCTTACAATACAATTACACTCCAAATAAAGGTGGCGCTTTACTAACTACTTCGCCTGTTAGTTCCGCTTTGATGAAAATGAAAAGGTTGTCATCCACTGATGCGGAGAGAAAAGTTGTCTCTTTCGCAGAAACTACTGAATGCCACCTGCTACGATTCTAACATACCTACTTCTTTTGCTTCGTTAACATTTTTAGAGATATCCTTAAGCAATAAAGATGATTTCATTATTTGACAGCACCTAAAGTGTGAGAAAATATATAAAATATGCTTTATTGTACAGACGCCAGCACATCAAGCTACTACAATCTGTCAAATTTCTTTAATAGATTTTCAACTTTATTGCTAAAGCATAAGGTTCAAAGTTGATTGGGAAAATTTTACAGTTTCAAGTAGCTTGATGTGCTGGCGTCTGTACACCAAAATTATCAACACATTATGGTTGTGTACAGTTCTGAAGAATTCCGTGTTCGTAATTTTTAGACTTACACTTACACAGCTTAAACATTCCAACGCGATATTTTTCCGTAAATCAACACGCCAAATCAATTTTCATAATCCTCATCAACACTTTACTACAAAACCATAATAATAATCACCCTACGAACAAATACGGGGCCTTGTCAAGGGCGTTAACTAGATTAACAAAAACGACCCCTCTGCATGTGACACGCGTTTTAATTACCTTTTGACACGAAAAACAAACCTAAACCACACGCGAATTAGGTATACGAAAATAGGTTTTATATCTTAAGTGTTAAAGTACATGTGGAACGCAAATTAATTATGTGAATGTTTGATAGTTGTATAGTGAGAATTGTTATTCTTGGTGATACAGTACCTAATCCATCATAGGTTCTAGGAATGACTGTGAGTAATAGTGTAATTATATTGGAGACAAACCTAGTTTTGTCAGCTGCTTGAGTCAAGTGATCAAGTCTATTACAGCAAAATGTCACTGTATTTTAAATAGAATAAGACTCATATTTTGACACAACGTCCGGATTAAATGTACATTCAAAATGCAGTTTGGTCAACGTGCTACCGTATTTGACGATACCAAATACAAGCAACACGATCGAAATAAACAAAACGAAACGCTTACATATATTACGTAAAACGTACCTAATAGGCAAACCACTACAAATATACATAAATAAAACTGCGGTACAATTTTGTTGGCCTACACTGTACGTAATGGACCAGCGTTCCCGTTTTGTCGTAAGTCAAAGGACGGAAGTGGGTCAATATTGCTCGACCACACTGTACCAGTTTGACACTACTAGCACTATTTCATTCTTGCGGTGCAGTACCGTAGTCCGTATAGGCGTATATGGTGCTATGTGGGTCACAGGCCTGATGGTATTGGAGCTTGGAGCCTAGTGCATGCCGTAACGTAATATTCAAATTGGTAGCCTAATTGGTAGAATTGCAATCTGCATTTTTGGCTGATTACACTTTCGTAATTATGGCGAGTCTGCTTACGATAACTGCTGATTGGTTCTCTTCATTCGTAGTTTCTCCTTTCATTTTGTTTGTTTAATTAAACTTACGATGTGCAGATATTTTTGAAGGGAAATTACACGTCTGTGACTAGCTACTTCTTTTTTAACCAACCCGTATTTTCTCAATGCTGCGCAAAGGTCTTTTCCATACTTTTCTAAAAAAGGTCCATGTATGTTGACATCAGAATATGTCCAGTGTCCAGTGATAGATGATGTAGATAGTATGATGTGTAGTTCCATGTCATCATTTGCGTGTAAATTACAATTCAGCAGCTGTGTGTGTGCTGGGGAGTTTGATGCGTCACTTCTTCTTACCAGCGACAGCACAAGGAAGTGATGAAGGGCAGGCGTTTGGGAGGACAGTCTTACGTAATTTTGAGGTTTGAAAAGTGCTCGATTCTCAGCCTAATTTGAATAAATTCCTTTTGATTTTGAGCAGAATACGTCTGCTCTAGAATGTAGGTACTGATTGTCTGGGGCTAAGCGAGTTATGCCACACATCCGTTTCGACTATCGGACATCGTCCGAGTTGGATGCAAGCCCAGTACACTCAAAAGTGTTTAGAGTACCTAGTCTATCAATAGATACTATTATCCCAATCTGCCAAACAGTAAATCGGAAACTTAGATAAGCATAATCAGCCTATAATGTTCCCACTGCTGGGACACAGGCTTCCTCTTTGTTCCCCCGACCATAAGCAGAGATGGAACACCGCGGTGGTTTTAGAGTCCGGCATGCCCCTCTGTCACCCCCACGATGGAGGAAGTCTACGAGGATTTCCACCGCGCACCAAAAAAAAGGCCTCTGTGAGAGGGAGCAGGCCGTAATCCACCACGCGGACCTGTATTTAATTTAAATAGACATGTGGATGTCACATGTCTTAAATTTTTTTTCCTTTACCCTTTTGAGAGCGGTAGTGATGAAAAAATAATGTACACAAAGTAAAGCGCCTGCCTGGGTTCGAACCTACGACCTACAAGTCGTAAGTCGCGGCCGTTGCAACTGGGCCACCACTGCTCAAACATAAATAATCCTTCATTTAAATTACATCACCCAGACACACCTATTCATAAACTTCCTATATTAATACTTCATTTGCAAAACTAAATCCTGGTGACATCCAGGCCACGTCCGCGACTTCCTGCGTGGTTTACTGACCTGATGACGTCATTAAACCACCATTGTCTTGCACACAATGGCCTTATATCGGCTAATTTGTCAATGGGGATATTTTTTTGTGTTAATTATGCAATTTCTCGGTCGGTGATCATGTCAGCATAATGTTTGGCGATGGTTCGAGAATATTGTCTTTGTTTTATTGGACTAGATTGAAAACGGTTTCCAATGTTCCTATAGACTATGATTCTTTCCCCCTTAATACAAAACAAGTTTTGTTTTTTTTGAGATCTTCCGAAACATCTTCTCGAAGGTCTTTGAAGAGCCTCTCACAATCACGAGATTCTTCCTTTATTAGCTAATTACTATGGGTATATATGAAATATTACAAATTATTATTTGCCTATCCTAGTGAGAATTACATGGTGACGGCTGACGGATTTTGGTGGAGGGCATTCTTGGTGTTGGGAAATGTTTCTGTGTAAAATGTCTGTTTACTATAATTATCGGCTTTACCTCCGTCAGACCAGAAGGGTAATTGCGTAACACACTATCACTCATAATCTGAAACATTCTCAAGGATATTACTAATCCATTGCTTCATATGTTCGAACAATTTACCTGCTCAACAACGTAAATAACGCAATGAATGTTGTTGAACTGTCAAAATGAAAGCTATTGCTACTGATAGTGTGTTACGCAATTACCCCTTTGGAGGTATAATTCTGTATGTAGCCAAAAATAAGGTCGTGTTATGTTAAAACTTTGTAACTATGCACACAAGGACATTTTTAGGTCACATCAACAACCATCTTGAATGTATTGACTTCATTAATTGATAAGTATTACCTACTCGATTCACAAATAGTAATCTACATTGTCGTAAAGAAAATGTAGGTCATCGCATAGCCATTACGATTTTATTATTCCATGACTTCCACTCTCATTCACACACAAGGTAGAAATATAGGAATTTATCGATAGTCTCGACACAATAATAAAGGTCTATCGTAAAAGAAAATAAGTACTTAAATGAACTCAGCGATACTAAATGATACTCAATAATAAAAATAGTTGTTTTGAGGAGGTCGTGGCTAAGTAATAACAGCCGCACAGGTCGATCGATCAGGTTAAGCTACGCTTGCCACGGTGGGTCCGTGGATGGGTGACCATCTTTACATACCGATTGGGAGGCCCGTGCCTCGGAAAGCACGTTAAGCCGTTGGTCCCGGCTGTCATTTGTGGATCTTTGACAGTCGTTATGGGTCGTCAGAAGCCCGAAAGTCTGACAACCAGTCATACCAAGGGATATCGTGTTACCCAGTAACTGGGTTGTAGAGATCAGATAGGTAATCACTCCATTTAAAATACTGGTATTCAGCTCCATCCGGGTAGACTGGAAGCCGACCCTAACATAGTTGGGAGAAGGCTAGTCAAACTGATTAAGTTGTTTTGATAAAACAAGTAAGTTCCATTCATATTTAATCCCTAAAACTATTCAACCTTTTATAGTAAGAAAGACTTCAGTCCCTAAAGTTGTGATGGTAATTTTACGCCATAGAACGCCACCTCCGAAGAGATCTATTATTAAAGCAGTATTTTTTAACTTATGAATTAGACTATGAAATACATAATTTAAGGAAATTATGTACTTATGCAGAGAGAGAGAGCAGTGGCGGCCCAGTAGTTACGACCGCGACTTACGAGATATAGGTCGTAGGTTCGAACCCTGACAGGCGCTTTACTTTTCTGTAAATTATTTCATCACCACTGCTCCCAAAACGGTGAAGGAAAACATCGTGAGGAAACCGGCATGTCCTAGAACCAAAAATTCGAAGACATGTGACATCTGCCAACCCGCACTGGGCCCGCGTGGTGGATTACGGTCCACTCCCTCTCACAGAGAGGAGGCCTGTGCCCCAGCAGTGGGAACATTATAGGCTGATTAATTATGTTATGTGCTTATCTCATAGTCTAATTCATAAGCTTCTAGTACATAACATTAATATGCCTTTGATAATCCGACACAGACTTATCTAGGTAGGCTCAAGTATATACAATTTATTTCTTCATTAAGACTTCAAAGAAAATCTATATTAGAACAAGACTTGTTGTAAGTAGTTATATTGCGTGCCGCTTATGTACAACGTAGGTATTAGGAACTAGCCACAATTGTATAAATTTACGTACATAATGTTCCATAGCAGTAGATACCTAATTATGTATGTACAGTCAACAAAAGATATAAGTATGCAGGATCGTCGGATATAGTTGAAGTTTATTATGAAACCGATGGATGTTCTCGAATAAAATTTAATTTTATTAATAGAAAACAAACAGCTCATTTATCAAATTAAACTTCAGTCGACAACATCTATCGGTTTCTTACTAAACTTCAACTATATCCGACGATCCCGCATACTTAACTCTTTTGTTGTCTGTACAGACGCCAGCACATCCTGTAAAATTTTCCCAATCAACTTTGAACCTTATACTTTGGTGATAAAGTTGAAAATCTATTAAAGAAATTTGACAGATTGTAGTAGCTTGACGTGCTGGCGTCTGTACATTGTAAGTAGAATAAATCAACGTAATGTAAATTGCCTTCAAGTGTTGATACGCCAATCTAACAGCTTGCCTATAATTACATGTATGGCGAATGTTAATTAGCAATCATAACGCTTTGTACATGATTAGACTTATAGCAGTCAAACGTTATGTTGGCGGACCAAACGCGGAACGCAGATCACTTGATCGCTTTTATTTATGTATAGTCGAAGTTAATGTGCTTAAAATATTGACGCATCTCATGCATTAATTAATTTGATTTTGATACAGATTTTTTTATGCTGTGCAAATACCAGTACTACTCCAATATACATAGTATTATTCAAAACAATTATCTTTTTTATCTTAATTAATTAAGAATGGCTGACGCATTGCACTGTAGTGCAGAAAGTAGACTACCATAATAATGTAAATTAGATCAATTTTAACAGCAGCTCGTTGCATCTGTTATGCCAAATTAACCCTTACTAAATACGTGATTGTCTACGAATAATGCCTAATATCGTTTGTTGTATGTTTTCAGGGCGGCATCAACTACAAATGTGATGTTCGCGTCTGCGCCGCTCACGAGACGCGCTTCTGCGTTACAGCTGGATTCCTCAGACACTGATAACAAAGGTAATATACTACTACTAGTACTACTAGTGGTACTAGTCATATATAACATTTAATTGAAATAAAATATCTTTACCTTTAGTTGTTTAAACGTTATGCAACTGAAACAGAGGTGAGATAGGTACTTATACAGGATGGCAGGGACATGGCCGTGCAACCTGTTATAGGTAGCGCCACGAAAGATGAGACTTTACCCCATCCCCCCCCCCCCCCTCCCGCGCTCTTTCCGCTGCCCCTATGACGCCCGGTTCCGTCCCGCGCTCAGACCTCATACCGCTAGAGACCTAAAATCGTGTAATCGTGTGAGATGAGACATGACACACCACGTGGTTTGACATGCGCAATGACAAACCACGTGGTGTGTCAAGTCTCATCTGTCGTGGCACGCATTATACAATGGATTAGAAAGAACGAAAGAATAAACTTTATTTGGACACATTTCGTGAAACACAAAGTACAAAATTATCAAAATAAAAATAATATTTCAAACAACAATTGTGTGTGCCTCACGGCTGCGCCAAAAAGGTTCATTTCAGCGTTAATGCCAGACAGATGCTGTCTGACGCTGGTTTTCTAATTAACATTTAATGAATGGATTCAGTACATGATTCTGAACGCTAGAGGGTCTAGAATCTTGTGCTGAATTGATGGTTACAGTCTTGCTCGTCGATGACCCTGCCAGCCTGTATAGGTGTTACGGTAAATCATGGGATAATTTCTACTTACCAAACTACTATACCGCAGTTTGGTAAGCTCACTCAGAGTTAGTGTAACTTGACGTAATTTTGGTAGGCAAGTCTTTAATCACGTCTAAACTTGTATGGAGTAGTGTCAGGCGCTGATTAATTTGACAGGACTAAGGGGCTGTCTCCACGACCGAGAGAATCGCGGCGATATTGTCGTCGTGTCACGTATTTCTATACACTCTTAGAACGTGTCTCCACACGGCGATATCATCGCCGCGAAAATTTGATGGCACGGCGAGACTATCGCTGCGATTCTCTCGCTCGTGGAGACGGCCCCTAAACTAAAATTTATCTTCTGTCACTTTCTTTATGAAACAGAAAGAAAAGATGCACTGAACTTAAATTTAGTTTAGTTTGTGAACAAGGGAATCGGTACCACTGTCTAGCAGTTCAAGTGCTCAAACAAGGTGACTATACTACAAGTCGTTTGCTTACCAAACTGTGGTACATTTACGTGGATGTGACGCATGTTTTCCCCAACCCTTTCTTACTTTTTTTTGTGTAGGTATTGTGTTCCTTATTGCGTCATGTTCGCCGCAAATAAACTTATTTTCTTTCTTTCTTTTTTGGTATAGTAGTTTGGTAAGTAACGCAACTTATTCCAAAATTGACAAGACAAGGCTGTTTCAATTCCTGCATGAAATATGTATATGTATTGGTAGAGATGAATGTTGTACAAATTAATTGTTATTTGTACTTTCTATAATCATTGTCCTTATTTATGCTGCAATGAAGGAGCTGTGATGTTTATGAGTTTCTGTAAGTTTTATTTATACATATTTTACTTTAAATTAAATTTTATTGCATAAGAATGCATTCAGGCATTATGTCAACAACACTTTATGTGCAACATCCTACTAATATTATAAATGCGAAAGTTTGTGAGGATTTTGTTACTCTTTCACGCAAAAACTACTGAGCGGATTTTGATGAAACTTAACAGTAATATAGCTTATACATCAGAATAACACATAGGATACTTTTTATCCCGATATTCCCACGGGAGCGACATTTATGCGGGTGAAACCGCGGGGCACTGCTAGTACTGGAATACTTTATATAAGACGTTACATAACGTTATAACGTTAGCCATATGGCTACAAAAATATAAAGAACAATATTTAGGACTAATCTGCCTTACAATCCCATAGTACATGACACTAATGGCCGAAATAATTGTCCCCGTATTATAATTACCTTCAACATAACCGAGTCACCCTGCATATTCTCTATTGTATTGAGATCGGGTACGTCGCGACCTTGCGAAAGATTAAGAAAAGATTATGCTAATTCGCTGTGTAAGCCGTCCAGTGAGGCGTGACACTTTGATCTGCACGTATATGTAATGTAACTCGGTTTAGCGTGAATGATTACGTTGATGATTTTGGTTAAAATGATGAGCAACTGTTTTTTTAAGTGTATTCTGGTTGTTTGTTTTTCTGAGATGAATCTTTGTTGTAAACTTGTCACCTTGAATAACTTGAACGACAGCAATGTAATTTTACATAAGTAAACTGGCTTGCACCTGTCATACATCATTACGTCACCATTAAACTCTACCTATGTAACTGATTTTATGTCGATTAGAAGCCCGAAAGTCTGGGTAGCGGGATCGTCCGAAAGGGTTACCGCTGCCCCGGTACATAAAGGGCTAAGGAAGGAACACGGGTGGGTTTTAGTCAGTAAGAGTCTGACACTCCCTTCCGCTCCACCCAGAGCGGGAGGAGTCATTAGATGATTTCCCATCCAAAATACGCCAGAAATTGGTTTTTGGTGACAAGAACTGAATGAATAATGTGGTGAATGTGGTGATCAACATGAACCCATATTATGGAATAGATAAGAATACTCAAGAAATGTATTTCGTTTTAAAACATAAACAATTAAAACTCTTACCAAATAAAAACTTTTGTTGAACTATTCTCTGAAGCCGTCACGCGATTGAAAATAGATTTAAGAAAATGAATTATTCAATAAAGATACTTAAACCCCAAAACACTATTTACTTTCAAATTTGAACACTCGCCTTTTTTAAATTCCAGACGAACCCGACCGCACCCCCCAACCTGTGATGTGGTCCTCTGTGGCACGACGGCGCACAGACCTCGTGCCCACCGTGCCCGCGCCGCGCGCGCCAGGTAGGGCATACAGCATGACGCGCCTGGACCGGCTGCCGGCGAGCCGGCCGCTCCACTCCGCCTCGCCGTCCATGCATCATCTCAACAGGGCCCGTAAGACCATGAAGAAGCTTTGGTGTTGTCGCGGTTGCTTCGCTTGGTTTTCGGCGTTTTTGGGGACTTTAAAGTCAATTAGGGGTGCTACGCTTCGCTCTGGGATCATTTGGGGTGTGACGCTTCGCTCGTTTGAGTGCGCTCTGCTTTGAAATAGAGTAAGATAGAAGAGTGCCAGGATATGATATACGAGTTTGTATGATTGAGTTTGTGGAACTAGTTTCTACGTTTAGGTAAAAAGTAAGACCTCCCTGACGTCAAGTAATCATACGTCGCCTTAACAGGGCCCGTAAGAACAAAACGAAGCGCTTCTGAGACGCTGCAGTTAGTAGGTGTTATGGTGCAAAGTGTGGTAGTGACAAGTGGTAACGAAAGACCGATGCTTTGTATCAGGGTTAAATGGCAGTTAGTTGGGAAGTAGGGGAATACTTGTTGTGTGTCAATAAACTTCACCTTAAACGGGTCCGTATTACATGTCGAGCTTCTTTGTCCAGCTATGCTTTTGCGCTAGTTGGGGAGCATCGCTGGGTTAACAGTTTTTCGGGGATATATTCAAAAGTGCAACGCTTTTTTTTGCTTAGTTAATGTCAAATGGGGTGTTTTGCTTCGCTTAGGAGGTATTTGGGGCGTGAAGCTTCGCTTGTTTGGGTGCGCTGTGAAATAAAGTTAGATTTAAGAGTGCAGGTCAACGTAGGAAAAGTGATGTTTTGTATGACTGAATTGAAGTATATAGTGTCATTTCGGGCTAACGAAATAGACGCGTCTAATTGGTCTTCCACTTTTGTAATTGATCTCGCTGTGAGACGATCTTATGTTTGTTTGAGCCAAAAGTTGGTGTGTGCTTTGCTTTCGTATGCAGTTAATAAGGATAGTTTTAGCCTAGCACTAGTCTTGGTGAAGTGTGGTAAGCTGAAAGTTAAAATGCTGGGAGTGAGCAGTAACATAAGCATAAACTATAGTTTGGTTGAAAAATAAACAGCAGTAGTCTATGCTAGTATTCGAGTTTGTGTGTTTGCACCAGTAAATAATACTCGTATACAATGTGAACGATGTTTTCCTTGACAATACATTCTACAATAAAAAAAACCTTTCTCCTACAATTTGTATTTCTGCCAGAAACGGCATTGTGATAGTCCGTCTGTCCTACAATTTTTGTAGCTCATGGTTTTTTGACGTCTGGCAATATTTCGTTTAAGGTTATGAGTGTTGCCATGCTTCGGCCTAACTGTCAAAGATTTGTCCTACAAACTCAAAAAGTTTTTTTATACGTGCTTTTAATGCTAAAAAGTTATGCTTTTGGGATAATGCTAAAGGTTATGGCATCATCGTTGCAGGGTTTTGTCGCAAACACGCCATTAACGCCTTCTTTTTGTTATTTTAAAAATGTCACTAATTAAACTTTTAAGTATTTTCTTTTTTGGGTTAATTGTAACTAACATTTTAGTTAATAAACGTTAAATTATGTTTAATACAGATAATTTATTAAGGTTTATTTGAGACCACTGATTTTGTCAAACTAAAAGAGTTCTTGTTAGCACGCAATAAAGGCTCGTCTTAAAGTAAAATGTTAATAAGCGTCACATTGCTGTACTATAAGAAAAGGAGCAACAATTTAAAGTCATCTACCGTGCCGCATACGGTAAATACGACGGTCAAACGAAAACTTGAAATAAAAATAGAAATCGTTATAAAACAGACAAGAACTTGTGAACTTGTGATTCGTCTTTCAGCAGTATATAGGATGGATTGTCTGATAATACATATTGTATTTGAAATTGTATATAAAGTTATTTACAATATATTTATCTAAAATATTTTTTTATCAAAATTTTACGATTTTATCACATTTCAATCGAAATCACCTTTTCACCATTTTCTAAATTCATCGTTTCGCACTGGGTCGCTTGGTTTGGGTATCAAAATTCTTTGTTCCATTTTGGTCCTTATTCCATACAGCTTTAGGCTTGGTTTACTATGAAAACAACGGGCTAAAAGGTATTTACCGCTACCTCTAATAGCTCCTGTATACAATGGCCTATGTTAGCAACATTTTATTTTAAAATCTTTACTGAATAGATACAGAATAGTTAACAAGAGGGTACAACAAAGGGTGTGTGCTTGTGACTACACGATAGAAGTCAAAACTTACGACTTGAGCCGAGTATACCCGATTCAGCGTCACCAGCCGACTGGAACTGAGTATAGCCGATTCAGCGTCATCGGTCGACTCGAGCCGAGTATACCCGATTCAGCGTCATCGGTCGACTTGAGCCGAGTATCCCCGATTCAGCGCCACCGGCCGACTGGAACCGAGTATACCCGATTCAGCGTCATCGGTCGACTCGAGCCGAGTATACCCGATTCTGCGTCACCAATCTGAACTTGACGGTTCAGTTTCGTCCACTGTTCACGAAGAGCCCAAAGAGCGCCTAAAGAAGTTGGTTTACTACTCTGTCGATGAAATTACCTACATATTAATGTAAAAAGTGGGTCAACATTGGCCATCGTTTACACGAGCTATCACAATCTTGATCTAGTCTCCCCCACGGTGGTGTTGCCAGCTTCTTCTAAAAAGGTAAGAGTGACTAACAGCTTTGCTTTCTTACTAAAACGTGTACTACGCACTTCCCTCCATTAAGCACAAGCATTTAAATGTACAAAAAATTATCGTAAAAGTTTTCGTGCATGGTTTTTGAAATGATTTGTAAATTACCTATCTGCTATACTATACAAGATACTTACTTATTTTATGAAAAAAAAAATGTTTTGAAAGTATTGATAAATGCCGCTGTAATAAGCAACTATGTAATATAAAAACAATCAGAGTGCACTATCTATTCTATTTTCATATCATACATTCTTCATAAAAATTTCTGATGACAACACTATAAACATGTACAGACGCCAGCACATTAACCTACCCGAAACTGTCAAATTTTCCCAATCAACTTTCAACCTTATGCTTTAGTGACAAAGTTGAAAATGCATTAAAGAAATTTGACAAATTGTAGTAGGTTGATGTGCTGGCGTCTGTACATACACAAACATCATCGTACAGTTCGGCCGACGAGAGCATGCGTTCTTGACAAGTCTGTCAGTTTCATGCAAACGAACACGTGTTTTGCGAATTTGATCTTTATTAGCTACTGGAATTGTCGCACTGACAGGTGTCAGGAACACATTCTCTCGATGACCGAACTGTAAGCATACTCACCACGGTCATATCTATGACGTAAAACACAACGTACTCTCGTTCATCTGAATATGTAGGCGGGAGGAAATAGGGACTCGTAAAAATGTATACCTAAATACAATAAAAAATCCATTGCATGCAAAAACTGCAGGGTTGCACAAAACAAAATAAACTCACATTCATTTTGTTTGTCAAATTGTCACTGACTTTCTACAGTTTGGAAACAAGCTAAACTAAATGATGTATTGCTCTGTTTTATGTATGTTTTGTATCGTCAAAATCTTGGAAAATTAACGACCATTTAACAGAGAAGTCTTCTCAAGGTCATTCACCGATTCGCATAAATACACAGTCATCCTATTTGTATGAGCAATAGTGGGCATGCAGTTCTGTCACATCAAAAACTAAGCCGTTTCAGATTTTAAACGGCATTTATTACTCAACACGAACTACACAACGGAGAAGCTACACAATAGACAAGCTTCCAACGCATGAGATGTATGGACGGCTACATTAATTACTTTTCCCAATCCATAGGATCTTGTGGCGTGTGGCCAAAATCGGAACTAACGTCGCCATCTTGAATTTCATAAAACAATATCGCAATTGCTTACCAATAGCGCCCTCCTGTCAATGTAAGTCAAGCGCCAGCCATCCACACATCTCTTGCCGTAACTAACAAAACACAATCACCATTCAATCGCATAACACAGTATCCATTGCTGTCTTCCTTTCCACACCCTGCCCTAAGCCTGTACATAAGCGTCGATGTATTCAGAGACGCGGTCGGGCGACACGACACCGGGTTCACGGCCGGGAAGCGCACTGTCCAATGCTACTGGCGTCATACGAAGGCCCACATCTGCACCGAGAAAGCCAAGACCTGCATCCATTGCTGGTACGGGAGTTAACACGCCTAGAGGTAATTGAATTTCAACTGTATTTTTCAAGTGATAAAGTTGATTATGGATCTTGTTTTGGTTTGTCGTTATATTTGAATTTGATTTTGAATAATGATGTTAACGTTAAGTTGATTGAATTTCGACTATAAGTTTTAAGATGCAAAGTTCATTTCTGTTTGGATTTTGTCGTGATATTTGGATTTGAGTAATGATGTTAACACGCATAGAGGTATTTGAATTTCGACTTTAATTAGTAAGTTATAAAGTGTGTAGGTTTGAATAATGATGTGTTTAGGGTACAGTTTTGATTAATTTGGTCTATGTCGCTGTTTAGCGATGTTGTTTAAATGTGTCAATGTTTTAATTGAATGTGCTTTTTGTATATTAATATTAACATAAATATAAGAAATTAACATAAATATAGTGGCTCGATTTTCTACTACCTATTTGCTTTAACTGATGTTATGTGAAATTAAAATCTATTCATAGTTTTTCAAGCTAACTAGAAAATTCGTAACGGCATGGTTCTTTAATTAAGAGAAATTAGTACTGTTTGCATTATCTATTTTGTAAAAATCATTGTTTTACTAAAAGATCAAATCTTTTACATAAGACTGTTTGAAAATGTGTGTATACAGGGTATAATTGAAATGATTGAGTTCCATCCAGAATTTCTGAGGGTTAAAAAACGTTTATTGTTATGGGACCAATTCTAGAACATCGATAAAAATCAAAATCTAATAATAATATATATGGAATATAATATTTATTTATTCACTTACACAACATTGTTTCCATATTAAAAGTTGTTGCTATTCGTAATTATTTTCTCCCTCTGGACGGAATTCAATCATTTCAATTGCAGCCGGTAGACTCAATAGCTTTCATGTTCTACTAGAATTGAAATCAATGTATCAATCAGGCGGCGGCGACACTCTGGCCCAAAGCGCAGCGACGACCCCGAGCGTGTCACGTGACAGCACCGTGATGGCGGGCGGCGACGTGCCGCGCCGCGCGCACACCACGCCGCGCCGCCCGCGCCCCGCCTCGCTGCACGCGCAGGCCAAGCCACGTGAGTAGCACGTCCGTGTGACGTAGTCATACCCCGAGCGTGTCACGTGACAGCACCGTGATGGCGGGCGGCGACGTGCCGCGCCGCGCGCACACCACGCCGCGCCGCCCGCGCCCCGCCTCGCTGCACGCGCAGGCCAAGCCACGTGAGTAGCACGTCCGTGTGACGTAGTCATACCCCGAGCGTGTCACGTGACAGCACCGTGATGGCGGGCGGCGACGTGCCGCGCCGCGCGCACACCACGCCGCGCCGCCCGCGCCCCGCCTCGCTGCACGCGCAGGCCAAGCCACGTGAGTAGCACGTCCGTGTGACGTAGTCATACCCCGAGCGTGTCACGTGACAGCACCGTGATGGCGGGCGGCGACGTGCCGCGCCGCGCGCACACCACGCCGCGCCGCCCGCGCCCCGCCTCGCTGCACGCGCAGGCCAAGCCACGTGAGTAGCACGTCCGGGTGACGTAGTCATACCCCGAGCGTGTCACGTGACAGCACCGTGATGGCGGGCGGCGACGTGCCGCGCCGCGCGCACACCACGCCGCGCCGCCCGCGCCCCGCCTCGCTGCACGCGCAGGCCAAGCCACGTGAGTAGCACGTCCGTGTGACGTAGTCATACCCCGAGCGTGTCACGTGACAGCACCGTGATGGCGGGCGGCGACGTGCTAAAATTGCTATTTACGGCAGCGCGAAACATTGGAGATACGGAGTTACGGAGATATTGAAGGTCAAACCTCCGTAACCTGACGGTTCCCTGGTATTATGCTCCAGTACAAAAAAAATTATTGCAATGACGGGAAGTATAAGTGACTCTCGGCTTCATTAACCGTCTTTTACACCCGGTATACTCTGGTTACGACATAACCAAAGGTACGACCCTCCCTACTACGTCTGGTCATACGTCCATCCGATGTATGCGAGATTGTAAACACGTTACAAGGTGGCACAGCTTTTGACTGCTGGGTTAGGCAAACTTTTGGTACTTATGATTATTTTAACACTTATTTTACTGTTCACAGCACCACCGGTCGCGCCGGGTGACGGCAAGCCGCCAGTACACAGAAAGCCAAAGCCATCCAAAGATCACGATAAGGTAAATATCATAAACCATCTCAACCAACCAACACCTTAATCGACTTCTATACTAGCGCTTTGCCCGCTTGTAAAGCAGCTCGGTTCATAATGCCTATTTTTTGAGTGAAAACTTCTTTAGGCGCGTTGGGCATTTTTTGAGATGGGAAAAAACCTTTGAACTCGCGACACTGTTACCGTTACCGACACCTCTGTTTTAAGTTTTGGCCATTATAAAGACATCAATGCGCGGTACATTTTCTTTGGGAAGAATGACCTTCAAACATATTCATAAAATTACTTTGCTTTTAAAAATACACACGTAATTGTTCAAGTTTTCACTTCTGTCGGTACTCCATGAGTGCCACTGTTTTTTTTTTTTATTATTTAGCCTTTGATTCTTAGGGATAATGTAGCTTCCTATTAGTGAAAGAATTTTCGGAATCAGAGCTGTAGTTCCAAAGATTACTTCTTACATACAAACTCATAAGTTTTACCTCTATACAATATTAGTATATGGCCGATTTCAGAAAACAACCTTTGAACACATTCCCTTGAAGTTACAAAACTTTTTTTTTATATATATTTGAAATGGGTTTGCTCTTGACTCTAGTCTAGGTCAGAGGTGACAGAGACAAAGTCGACGATGGAGTGAGCTTACCCAGAAGAAGCCTGTTCACTCTCACTTTGTCATTTTAAGTTCCTCCTTTTTTGTAATCGGTTAAAATGACAGTGTTATATCTTCATCATACTTCACCCAAACCTTGAAACACATAAGTCCATTATAATAAGTATGATTGTGAGAACCACGTCTTGGTCCTTGACCAGCCCGATGACATAAAGTTGAACGTATACTAATGTGTGGTGTGTGTGTGTGTGCAGGCGGGACGTGGCAAGTCCCTGTCGGCGTCGCCGGGCCGCACGCTGTCGCCGTCGCCCGCCGTCTCCAAAGAGTCCAGCGTCGACAAGGAGGTCACTAAGGTAAAATCAATGTTCATAATATTTTAATATTAGACGAAATTTTAATGTTCTTGTTTAGCACTTATTAACGTAACAAGAATTTAAAGTTAATGGCAACGGCACGCAACCTTGATCTAATCTCTTAAAATAGGTCAAATGCCTATAAGATCAAGGTAAAATATTTCATAATTATTTCATATTTTTATAGATCTACACGTAGATGCTATGCTAACACAATGGTTATATAGACTAGACTCAGCATTAACTTGTTTCCTCTATCTAAATATTTAGCATTATTATTTATTACCTTCAATCAACAAGAGTACTAGATTTCCCATGAGCTCATCACAAACGGCCGGAAAAATAAGACACAAAATAATGTTGTGGTCTTATGGTGTATGTATTAATGATTCTAATGATTATAATTCTGTAAATACGTACCTGTTATAGTCACGAATCAAATTTTGATCACGATAAGACCTGACTGACCTGAAAATTACAAAAAACGTAAGAAAATTTGAATTTCGCGGTCTACCACTGCGCATTCACCTTATGTTGTAACATAGTTTTTTCAACCGTATTGCTTAGACATTGTTTTTTTTTTCCATAAATATTTTTGTTCTTATTTTAAGAATATTTTTACTTTTCAATCAAAGTAGGTAAATATATTGCAAACGATAATAAACTTTATCTGCACCCATGCTATAAATCCTCTATGGAAGTTTCTGAAACAGTTAGCTTATTGCCAACATTAAAACAACCAGTGTCATAGTAACCATAATATCATCCAAACGTGTGTTATAATGTTGTACTTTTCATTATGCAACTCGTTTTCAATAAAAGAACATTGACATGCACGCGCGTTTAACTACCACAGCGCCGTAATTAAAAAAAAGAACTTATAGGTTATTCAAATTCACGTCGTATCCCGCCGGCCGCCATTTTTGTTCGTTATTAGTATTACAAAAAAACTGTTTCAGAACCTTTTATAGAGGATACATATAATGGGTGTAGATAAAGTCTTGTATGGCACGGCACTGTACATAATTAGGTATTAAAACACTCGTGTGATACTATTATCACACTCGGCTGTTTTAATACCCCTTATTATATAAAACAGTTGCATAAATATAGTTCGTGCAATCCACGAAGACGCGCCCCAATCTCTTACACTACAAGTGTGCAACATTCCGCTAGTGTTTTAGTTTTTTCGATACACACTAATTACTTATTACTTAGTGGGTAATTAGCGTGTATCGAAAAAACAAAACAATAGCGGAATTAACTGGCGATATTACGATTAGGAAAAGGAGTGGGGCGCGTCTTCGTGGATTACACGAACTATAACTTGTTTGAAAGTTGAGGTTTTTAATCAAGTTATATGCAATCACGGCCACTTGAGCGATGTGTTTTTGTTCCTAAACCTTAATCTAGTGCTATTGTTGATCGAAGCTTTATTAGCTTAAAAATAAATAACTACCGTCTTCATAACCAGCAACTTTGTGAACAGCCGGCGGCTGTCCCGGTCCCGGGCGTGGTCGCGGACAGCAAGAGTATAGTGGACCCGGCCGAGGTCACGCACAAGCTGGAGGCGCTGCAGATACAGAACGGAGATGCACACCACCTTATCGATAAGGTAGTCAGCTTACACACGTACTTGCATGGTAACGCGCACTGCTAAACAGAGCTTATTGGCACAATGATCGATATTCATGGGTAAATACGTAATGCAACGTTCTCACGAGGCGATTTCTCAGTCCGATCACCTTTTATTCAAAATAGGGAATATTTTTTATTAGCCATTAATGTCCCACTGCTGGGCAAAGGCTTCCCGACTCTCCTTCCAGTTCTCTTTGTCCAAAGAATAGGGTATAATATGGAAGTAATAAAAAAAATACATTGTATGGGACTCAAGAAACAAATTGTTATTTTTTAATCATTTAAAATACATTACTTTTTTTTTTATTAATTGTAAAATAAGTATTAAGTACCTATTATTTCTTGATTTTACTTTTTCAACTAAAAGCTTACGTGCTTGTCTCCTGCAAACGCCGCTTGAATAGTAAAATACAAAAGCGATTAAATTTTGCTTCCAGAGCTGATTACTGTACCCGTGGATTTACAGTTGCAACAAGTCGACTGACCGATTTAGATTGGTATACTTAAAAAAAATAGTTTAATGAGTACGCTTTCAAAATATTATACAAACATGTTGTACAGACGCCGCCGGCATATCAAGCTACTACAAGCTGTCTTTCTTTAATAGATTTTCAACTTTAACGCTAAAGCATTAGGTTCAAGGTTGATTGGGGGAAATTTGACAGATTCGGGTAACTTGTTGTGCTCGCGTCTGTACAACCTACAAGAGATCCCTTTGGAGAATTTTAGGCTCTATTTGACATAGTGAGAAAGAGATTTTTTTCGAAGAAGAGTTATGTGTTACGAATTAGTTTTGAGTGTTTGTGCATGTGAGAATTGAAACAAAATGTGGTCCTTGCATGAACATATTACAATCTCCGTCCGGTCCTGGTCTCTCTTCATTTGCCAAAAATAATCTTTATTTTTTTATAATACCAGGTAAACGAAATCAAAGAAACAATAGAGGTTAAGCAGGAAACGAAAATCGAGCCAGTAACGGAAGTAGCGAAACACGAAGAGATAGCGAGTGAGAAGTCCGAACAAAGAAGTGAGAGGTCCGAACTGAAGGAGAAGAGGGAAGACAAGGAGGACAGGAAAGAGCCCTCTGTCGAAAAGACTGATGATAATGAGATGACTGGTGAGTTAAAAATTCTCTCGAAAAAAAAAAATAGGGTATACTATGCAGAAGTGTTTTAAAGTACACTCAAATTTTGCCAGTCGTGTAAAAAGTCCCAATCTAGACTTCGGACAAATCGCTTTTCCATATTCGAGTCTACTTGTCTGTGTCATTGAATAACTAAACAGAGGGGTATTTCTCGTAATTTTAAGAACATTCACAGTATGGTCTTAGTCTCAATTTTATTTGTCAAAAATACCTCTAACATACCTACATTTTTAACAATGATTGTCGATGAGATGTGATTGTGACTAGATTCTGAAGGTTTTTAATTACAGGCATTGGCCTTCAGTCCTCTGTGGTAACATAAGCTAGGCCGCTTCCTTGATAACTAACATAAAAAAAACAGAAAGAAGTGAGTCTCCACAGCTCTCGTTACATTACAATGCACGTGCTTACCGCTTGGACGTGTAAAACGGTTTTTTTTTAAACCCATTTACAGAAATAAATATCAATTATTACGATTAGCGAACTCTTTTTTTATTATTGCAGTAAAAACATCGAATCGTACTAATAAATGTCAAAGTTTTATTTGTCACATTACGTGAATATAATTAGCTGCCAACATCCCTCTTTATCTTCCATTTTTTCGTACGCGATACTATAAATTGCTTTATATGTTACAGCGTCAATGACGGCGCGGCGTATCACAACGGAGGAGCAGGCGAAGGCCGCGCTGGCCGAGCGACGTCGGCGCGCGAGGGAGGAGCTCGAGAGGCAGGCCGAGCTCGAGCGGCAGAGGTGACGCTACTCATATTAATAGGCCTTTAGAATAGGTCGGAGAACCCCCAGTATTGTGGTAAAAATCATTAAGATATAGAACGAGAACGCTCAAGTTTTTACTCCAAACTGGTGACAACATTGAACTCTTTAACAACGCTATTTGTGCTCTGTAATGTCAATTGTGAGTTTATTATTTTATATTGATATATATTTCAGATTGCAACGCGAAGCTGAAGAAGAAGCTGAGCGTCAACGTCAAGAGGAAGAGCGGCAACGTCGCGAAGAGGAAGAGGCGCGCGAACTGGCGCAACTACAGAGACAGATGAATGAGGAGAAACTTAGGAAAGCTATCGAGGTATAAAACTCCGCTTAGTCAGTTTATCACTACATTATAACCTATAATTTTCCCACAGCTAGGATAATTTATCACACGTGCCCAGTGCGGATTGATGGATTTTCTACTGCCGCATATAAAATATGATAGCCATTTTCAATGGTTTATATTATTATATATCAGCGATTATTCATGTGTGGTCACTAGCCTAGTAGTAGTGACTTACTACATTACTTATTACTTACATTTGCCTATTTTAACTTATGTACTGGGCGCCGATTTTGTAACGGTACAAAAGACATTGACTAAGTTTTGTCACATTCTGATTTGGTGAGATTGAGATTCAGGGTCAAGGGCATATAGTAAGTGACAAAAATGTTGGTTGTACTAGTGTAAAAAAATGGAACTTTTCAGCTTTATGTGCTGAAAAGTGCACCATCCCTTTTTTTGCATTCATTGTAAAAATGATGACATTGGCATTTTGTTACGGTCCCAGTGTAGCTAAATAGGGAGACAATTGACCTCGAATATTTTTTTCACATCACAAAGCTACCTCCAATATTCATGTATTTTCAATTTGTACTTAATATGCTCATGACTAATAGGATAAAAAAATGGCGCAGCCGTGAGGCACACAATACTATTTTAAGACTTTTATGTTTTTGTGTGAATATTGTGTGCCTGACATAACCTGGGTCAAATAAACTGATTTCTCTTCTTTCCATGTTTTGCTTTCATAGCATAACAAATAAAATGCGTGTCTTTTTTCTAGGCTCAACAACAGCTCGAACGCGAAGAGGCCGAACGCAAAGTCCGCGAAGAAGTAGAAAAGCAAGCTCGTCTCAAAGAAGACGAAGAGAAGAGAAAGGCGGCGGAGGAAGCAGAGAAGTTGCGCCGAGAGGAGGCCGAGAAAGAGGAGAAGGAGAGGCTCGCCAGGAAACAGAGGGTCGAGGCTATCATGGCGAGGACTCGGCTCAGGAAGGTGAGACATTTTTTTTTAACATACTAAGAAAATATTTAGTCTACTGGGAGTAAAACTAACGCAGTGTAAGCTTCACGAACTCTCAGGGTTTCAGGAGGAATGAATTAAACCACGGTTTATCACGTATGTTCAATAAATTATTCCTAGAAATCATTTTACTTATTTTACAACTGTTTCCTTCAGTCAAATCTAACACTTACTGTCTTCTAATCTTAAACTAAGTTAATGTTTGTCTCGTATTTCTTGCCAGTATAACTTCTAACGGACTCTCGGAAGCTGCATGTAAGCACCAAATAGGCTATAAATTGGTCATCGCAATTTTAGTTGTCATTAGTATTGTCCATTTTTTAATGAGATAGATTTAGGAAGTGTTGCCCGTATTCCTGTAAAAAAGGGCATGAATGTAATTAAGTTAATATTTCATTATTAACAGCAGGCGGAAGAAGACAAGAGTAAAGCTTCTGCGCCTTCCGAGCCTGCTCCCGCGCCAGTCGCCGAGCCCGCGCCGGCCGCCGAGCCCGCGCCCGAGCCTGCGCCCGCGCCGGCCGGGCCCCCTGCTGCGCCTGCGCCGGCCGAGGTGCCTGCACCTGCAGCGCCTGTGTCTGATAACGGCAATGCGAATGCCACGGCCGATTTATTAGGATTGGACTTCGCGCAGGTAACTGACATTCTAAAGACAATTTCTTTAAAACAGTAAGTATAGTACGCAGCCGTTAGTATAGCACATGGAGTTTGTGACACTTTCACAAACTCCATGTGCGATGAAAAAATCTAGAATAGAACTTGATCTAATATAGAGTACCAGCATTTCATTGTTCAAAAATACTAATGATATTTCCTGTCATTTCAGCCCCAAGAAACAAAGCCCGTCTCGCTACTACCTAACGCAGTAGAGACTGCGCCGGTAGCACACCACGCCACGCCCAACAACGGCAACGTCACTGCCGACCTACTGGGACTGTCCGAACAACTCGCTGTGAGTATATTCATTATTATTTAAGCTTAATCTTCATAAAAATACCCAGCTAAACTTAACTGCTGGGGAGTTCGTTGCGCCACTTCTTCTTCCCAGTTAAAGCACTAGGAAGTGGTGTAGGGCGAGCGTTTTGGGGGACTGTCTTATGTAATTGTGACGTTGAAAACGTGCTGATTCTCAGCCTAGTTTGAAAAAAAAAACTTTGATTATGATTTAACCTTTCCATTTAGCAGTGTTATTGTAGTTATCTTTAGTATGGAGAACCAGTTAAATAACCGCCAAGTAAATGCTAATTTACTAACAACGCTGCAGTTATTCATATACAGGGAATTATTCTACAATCTTAGCCAGAGACTAAACTCCTTGCTAAATTGATAATATTGTTTTTCTCCATGGCATTATAGCTCATCTTCAAGAGAGAAGCCAACTTTCAACATGCTCAAATATTGTCTTGTAGTTACAACGTCATGACAAATTGTGATCATATTTTCTCTTTACCAGACTGAGGACAAAACCGCAGAGCAGACGACGACACCCAAACTACAAACAAACGACAACGCACCAATAAACAACACGCCAATCGAAGCCAACAACGGCAACTCCCAGCCCGCCAACATTGGCCACATATCCGCCAACTTCATACAAACCGAACGTTTGTCCAACGAGAACCAAACAAAGTTGGCCGACGTGCCCAAACTCCTAGACGATGACTTCACAACGCACAACGGTCACGGGGCCACTCACAACCACCCCTTGACATTGCAAAATGCGATCTAATTGTGTGTATATAAGGTTGGTAACTGAATGCAGTCGGTTTTCATTGCGTATATATTGGCTGGTGGTCGTGAGGTTGTGATTATGGCACGCTATTATTGAATACTTGGAGATAGGTAGGGTTATTCATATTGACAGGGTTTTTTATTGGCCGCGGGAGGTGAAAAACTTCATAAAAATGCTTGAATACTGATCTATTCTGCACAATACGCGAAATATGACAAAACGCGTACAAACATCTTCCTCGAACTACTTGGCGGTCAAAAAAATAATACACGGATAAGACTCGTAACATAGAGGGCAGCACTTATGCTTGTCCCTTTTTAAGACAACAGATAAAATAAATGATAAACAAAATAAATTAACAATAAAATGTGTGTCACGGTGCTTTCTTAAATAAGTTCACACATTATCTCAAACACTTAAAAGCATTGTTTTTGTTATTCATCGTTGGTGCTAGTAATTGTTTTTAGATAGACATGTAATAGTAACAAATTATTGAACTATACGAAAGTGACCAGACTTAGTTTAGGCACTTCTTGAAACGTTTCCAACTGCCTTAGCATTTAATACTGTATTTTATGTAAAAACCCATATTTTTTTTTTTAGAATGTCTATAGAAAATATCTGGGTGTTTAGGTAACGTATAAAAGTAGTGACAAAGTTATCTTAGTCCAATGTTAAATATATAAAAACGAGAATAACAAAAAGACGTTAATCACGCGACCTCGCACACGAATATGGGCTCCGCTTGAGCTTGAAACGATTCGGACAACCTCGAAATTCGCGAGCAAATATCCAAACAAATAAATCTTATATCTTAGATACCAATTTTCTTTCTACCATCTAAAAAAATATTCAATTTGCGATTAAAAACATCTTCATGCTAACTGAGGTTATTACCCTGATTAGCTAGACACCTTCAACGTTAATAGGGTCATTACCCTAAATCCTATTTGTGCATAAAAGAAATGTAGGTAGGAAAACAATCTCTAATAGTCGAATGGGCGATGTCTTTCTAAGCCAATATGTATGCGTGAAAACAGGGTATGTTGTCTGTCACTCGAACCAGTGCTGTCTTATGTAAAAACTATAAATATATCATATTTACTGGAAAAAATGTTTCCTTTTTATGTCATTAGGTAAATGTTGCTTAAGACCAACTTAAGTTGGAATTCGTCTTATAGCTAATATCACCGATGAAGCTGAACGCACATCTAAACCGCGTTCAAGAGCTGTCAGTTATGGAATTTGACACTGACAGCTCTTGAAGTAGTGGTCGCGTTCAGGTTCCTTGGCGACATCCGCACTTAGTCAACGCGTTCAGTCCATGTATCTTATGCTAGTAAAAATAAATCCGTCACATTTTTACTGTAGAGTAAACTTACAATCCTTTGCCCAGCGTTGGGATAGTCTAGGTTAGCAACCAGGAATAAAATGCAGGAACATAGTATACTAAACCAATATAGGTAAGTTATATTTAGTTGACGAAATGTTCTAATGTTGGTCCTAAGCAAAACTATTAACTTATTCCCATATTACCCAGTTAAAAATATAATGTAACTCATAGAGTGACGGAACACCGGGAAGGCACTAAATTATTATAATATATTATAATTAATGCATTTATTGTAAATTATCGCAAGTTGTTACAATGGTTTTACTCAGAAACTGCTAAATTGGTCAAAATGTAAGCTTATTTTATATACTGTTGAGATGGGACTCCAGTGGAAGCGAAGCGAAAGATTTATGTAGCATTAATTCTTGTAATCGAGAATTTCCAAAAGATAAATTATTTATTCGCAAATTGAGAAAAATGAAATCTTGTGTCGGATAATAAAGCTGAGTTTTTATGCTGTTGTATAAAAAAATATCTTTCCTTCGTTTACATTGGTGTCTTGGCTTTAAGCTCCTCAGTTGATCGGTGCCCCGACTACTGATGATCATCAACCTATAATGATGTAATTTTAATAGTCATCAATTCTTTACCAATATTCTCAAAGAAAAAATCACCTACTTAATTTTATCTTTTGGTGAACCTTGTAAAGTAATTGATTGGAATCAAAATACATAAAACCTAACTTAATGATTCAATAACCAATATGTAGCGTTAAGATATAAATATGAACTTTTATTTATTCAGCAATGACGATGTGTGATTAGATGCCAGGCTGCTAGAAATGATTTTATAATGATTATAAACTCTGATCCGGAAACCGCTCATAAAAAAGAAAAGTTGCTGTCAAAATGATTTAATTATGTCAAATCAATACCTATCTCAAGAGTTGTCTTTAGAATACTTAAGATCGATCTCAAACTTAAGAGCGGTTAATCAGAACGGGCCTTAATATAATGCTATATTTTGTAGTACTGAATATGCATAATAATTAGTCGCCAAACCAATGTTAGTAATTCGCGCCATATTCCAAATTCATATACAAATAAACTTTTTTTTTACCCTTTTCCTTTAGTAAATGTTGTAATATTCAAAATTCCGTCTCATAAAGATTGGTGTTGTGTGATACGTTTAAATAAGATTTAATTTTAATTGTATTATAATTTTTAATACGCGTAATTTGATTATTAGTGTGAATAGAGTTTAATGTGAAAAAAAAGAATTAAAATGAACTGGCAATGATGGGCGATAGCATCGTATAGATGTTTATGGGAGTTAAAAAATTGGGATGGACATACTTATTTTTAATTATTAACAACATTATTAAAAGATGTGACACTTAAAAATGAAATTCAGCATTTAACCAATATAACAAGAAAATTATTTCTTTTTTATTAATAGTCAAGAAATTGAGCATGGTTATTGCTCTTACTGAACTTGTCGATTCCGAGCAAATGCTATGCAGATTAAGAGGGAAGCGCTAAGGTAGCCCGCGAAATTCAAATTTTCTTACGTTTTTTTTGCAATTTGCTGCTCAGTATTAAGTTGTACGTTGTTTAAAATATGATTCGCGACCGTAACAAATGTGTATTTACAGTATTATAATAATTAGAATCAGTAATACAACTTATTAAGTTAGTATAATCCTAAAATGTCAAGATTTCATTCAGTAGGATTACTTGGTCTTCAGAGAGTTGTGTTGATGACTTTAATGATTATAATTCTGTAAATACATATTTGTTACGATCGCGAATCATGTTTTTATCAACTTACAACTTAATATTGACCAGCAAATTGCAAAATCGTTAAAAAAATTGAATTTCGCAGGCTACCATGGCGCTTTCGCCTTAACGGTTTCGCTCGATTGATTATTGCTTAGCCAATCACTAAGAAGTAAGCTTTGCCGTAGGCATTTACGTAAATAAATCCAAGCCAAATCATACTGGGTTTGGTTAAAGAAATAAGTACTAGATAATTACAAAGGCATCATCGTTTAACCGGTTGAATGTCGTAATTACAGACACAATTAAAAAGCCATTGTGTCTCGCGTAGATCTACGTTCCGGCCATACGAAGGGTTAATGTTACAAAATGCCGTATTTGCAATAACAACTGCACTGAACAAGAATGTCACAAACTCGAGTTTGTGATATCAACGGTTATATCCGTATTCAGATATAGTGAAAATAATAGGATTTAACATGACAAGTAAAAAAACTTTAACAAAGTTTCTTTGAGGCAAGCGGGATATAAACATAGACAATGTAAATGAAGTGAAAAATCTATGAAAACGATCATACCCGCTTAAAAAGATACACGCACAGGACTATTTCTGAATACGGATATAAATGCCAAAACCTTAAAGCGACGTTATATTTTTTTTTATTTCTAAAGTTGTTCTTAGAAAAACAATCATTATGAACAGTATATATTTGGGGTGGAAATGAAGTTATGCTTAATAAAGTTACAATAATGTAATTTAAGTTATTTAACACGTTATTATATACAAATTTTTGTATGATAAGTAGATAGCATTCAATGTTATTCAACTTCTTTTTTTAGAATGTTAAAAAAAAAACTAGTTATGTGATGCCGCTTCGGCTCATAAACGAGGTTACAATGGGTTGCATTAAAATAATTTCCAACTGAACTAAGATTCTAACCGTTTACCTAGTTATTGTATAAAATTAATTATTGAGTCAAAAGTTGTGGTTATGTTTTCATACAAAAGCGTTATAACTATTATTATTGTGTTAAGATTTTAAACTTATTAGCGTTTCACTTTACTTCGCCTGTTTGAGAATGGTTTTCTATGAAAATGTAACTAAAACTGGCCGGCTTGGGGGTATGTTTCCCCTGTCTGTATATTATTCCATAATATTTTCTTTCACATAATAATAATAATAGTAGTTTTTCCAATTTATACCTGTTGTGTGTTGAGTACATTGTTTTGTGTGTTTAGCAAAGTTAGGTAAAGATTAGTTATTTGATGGGTACAGAGAGATTGACTTCCGTTATACAAATCAACCAACATTGTATGTTATTTGTGTATGCGAGAAAGGATATACCCAATGTATTCGACACACAATAGACCAACATTCACAACAACTGTCATTTTCCTGTTTTCCCTTCAAATGACACATAACTGACACTTGTTGTGAATGTCATTTAACAAATTTATCATACGATTTTTGCTTGTAGGTAACATTTGTACGATTTGCGTTTTATTTTGCTTATCCATCCAATCTTAATCGTTCAAATTATATGAAAATCATGTAGATGTCTCACGGCCTTATTATACAAATATGTATGGAATCGTGGCCAGGTTAAGTGACCCAACTTTGCAAAGATTGCGACAGTAATCATACTAGATTGTTCTGATGTAAACTGTCGGATCTATTTAATTTAATTTTATGGGGTGGTGCACTTATTCTGGTTTGAAGATTACTTGGGTTGACATTTTGAAATTGTATCTTACTGCTAAATAATTTGACAATATATACTGTTTATCAATTAATTCTTGCCAAGCGTGGTATCAATAAAATTGGGCTTTTTTCACTTTAGTATAATTGTCAAATTATTTAGTAGAATTTAGCGACGAAGCTGGCAAAATGTGTTCCCAAGTATATCGGTGTATAATTGTAATATTTTATTACAATAACCAGTGTGACAGGTCGCCCACAATATCACGTCGATCGTCATGTTCCATAGTCTGATTGTTATTTTATAAGTTTAAATGAGTTGACGAGCGCCCCAAGTTGCGTATACACATCCTCCTTTGAACGCGTCTATCATACCAAAAGAAGCTAGTCTAAAAATGTTATGTAATGATTGAAGAAAAATCGTGCTATTAAATTAAATTAATTTCCATTTCAGATTTACTAAATTGTTGGTTATAACATAACATAAGTACTTGTGTATGTAACTATAGCGTTAGTAATAAATGAAGTATGGCGGCCTGTCACATTGCGCCCGCGCAGGTGTGTTTGCGTGTTAATGTATGTGTGCGTGCGTGCTAACGCAGTCCATTCATCAGTACGGTTAGTCGTTGAAGAATAATAATGTAATTGATATCATACATAGATGGACATGGCTTCGATGCGTTATATAACTACTGTATTACGTTTATAAACATCATGGATTTATTAAATGAAACAATTTTAATACGAAAAATAAATACAAAGAAGTTAATTTTGTGTTATTTTCTTTCTCTTTACCTTTCCCGTGACTGCTGAAAGACTTGCGACTAACTAATTAACAGGCTAGGTTCTGTTTCTTAAGTTGGCATAAGACTGGAAGCTTAGAGAAGGCACACTGCGCCGTTGCGTTGTATCGATAAGATTCGATTGTTCCCAACGAGTCACTGTAACAGGCAGTGGACAGTCGACTTCATGATCTACAAGAACACGGTTTGATTGACGCATGTCTGAGTCCACCCTAGCTCTAATTGAATAAACGAATAAATAAATAAATAGGCTTCAGCGGTTTCGCACTACATCCGATCCGAATCCGAGAAATTGTCCTATTTGTATGAGGGGTTGCGCACTAGATCGAAAAAATAGGACTATGGACTATTTCTCGGATTCGGATCGGATTAGGGTGGATTGTCGTACCTACATGCGTTTCCGTATATCTACCTTAGGGTGTTTAAAAAAAATACTTAACCGAAGTGGGAGACAGGTGTACGTTACCCTAGCAGGAAAGTAGCTCCTAGAGTGATATGAGTGCAACGTATAATTAGTGCGTAATCTGCTGTAAATGTGCGCCAAATATAAAATTTGTGCGCTTTGTCGCTTTGGAAAAAAACGGAAAAAACGATTCCTGCTAGGGTAACGTTTTTCCAGCAGAAAAATTCTAAACGAATGATCGGAGAGAGAAATATTGTGCATGGGTAGAGAGCTTATATTTGTGCAAAAATGTGCGCTGAAAATATAATTTGTGCGTCTTCAGGTTTTCGAGATATTGAGTTTCCTGCTGGAGTGACGTTTTGCAGAATCGTGTATCTCTAAAACTATTGTATGTGCGCCTGTAGAATAAACATACACGAGTAGCCCTTAATTTGTGCGTATTTGTGACAGAATTAGATTCAAGAAAATATTTATAATTTTCAAGTAATCGCGATGATGTACAGAACAGACGCCAGCTACCCGAAACTGTCAAATTATCCCAATCAACCCTGAACCTTATACTTTAGTGATAAAGTTGAAAATCTATTAAAGAAATTCGACAGATTGTAGAAATATCGTAATTCACTTATAACGTGCACGAGCTGTTTATAGAGTACGTTGCACGTTGGTAAGTATTTAGCAAAAAGAGTTTGTGACGTCATTGCCACAAGCTTCAGCTGGACCGGCCCAGCTGAAGCTGCAACCGTGGTTCCCGCACAAATGTCTAGTCTGCTTCTATCTTCTATCTGATTTATAGAATCTCTCATGATCAAAATTAGGTCTGCAATAAACGAACATCGTTTCATTCCGACCAAACAATGTACTACGCACCGAGCTACGCCGTAGCACCGTAGCACGTAATGCGCTACGATCGCGTGGTCACATTCGATTCGCTAAAAGCTTGCTCTTGTGATCAATTATTCAAGCCCATCAATTTGCCTTCAGGGGAATTACCTTTCGAGGCATGTAAAATTACCCTAAAATCCTTTCGGACGTTGAAGATACAGTAAATTATTTAAAAAATACTGGATTGTATTTTTACGTTTTAACATCGTCATGGGATTTTTTTTATCTTATTTTGAATAACAAATATCACATTCCAGTGATGCATGGGACGGACTTAATGCCGCAATCTCTAACAGACAGAGACACCCTTCGGGATAAAGAATATTCTGTTCTATTCGGGTTAACAATACCAGATAATTATGTCTCTTTGTGCTATCTCAGAAATCGAACGTAAAACTTACAAAATCCTTACAATCACATTTTAGGAGGATCCTGCTGAGGAACAGCGGGTCGAGGCCTGTCGGGGGAGCGGTGAATGCTTATGCGAATCCCGCACCCCCGGCCATAGGTAGAGGTGGAAGACTGCGGTGGTTTTAGCCGGTAAGAGTCCGGCATGCCCCTCTGATATCCAACGCGCACCAAAAAAAAAGGGGATAGTTGCAACTCTGGGTAGGAAATTTTACCTAGACTACTTACAATCCCACAAGCCTGTCTGCATCTCCCGCGGGATATCCACACATTTCACTATTTTTACAAAAACTTCACACTCAAATTTTCTCCCGCAGTTTCGGAGATTAACCGGAACAAACAGACCGACAGACAAAAAATTGTTTTTTTTTGTCGCAAGTACCCGTATACAGCGTGGCGCTACAATGGTGACATTAATTTAACACACATAATTATACGTTTTCACATTTTGGTTTCATAAAGAAATTATATTTCCATTAAACGTTATTATTTACGGATTTATTTAAAATTTTAGAAAATAGCATCTTAAAGCAACCTGTACATAAAGAACTGTCGCGCAGCGGTCATTTGCCGAGGTCACGGATCATAACATTGCATCAATGAAATTAAAACGAATAAGCAATACTATTAGGATGAAACAAATGCAAAGAGTAGGCGAATTGAAGGAAAGAGACATCCCTTTGTCGGCGAGCGGCGCAAGCGACGCGCGCCCTCCCTTCCAGCCGCCACCGCCGCCGCACCAAAGTCGAATTATTTTTTATTTGCTTTTCTAGTGCTAGCCGAAACCGTGTCCTTGAAACACTTCTTCACACTAGTGCGCATATTTTTGTGAATGTTTCCGCGAAAAAGACGCTTACCTATAGTTTTATTTATTTATGTTTGTGTACCTAATTAGGATAGTAAGTAATTAGATTATGGTACTGCGATAAAGACGCTTTGCTTTGTTTTCGTTTTCTAAGCTAGTAGGTACGTTTACAATTACATCTCTTGCGATATGGACGCTTTTATTTGTGTTATTAGTGCTTGTGGAAACTTGTGATCGTATGCGGACATGATCCTAATTTACGGAGAATGTTATCAATCGCGATCATCATATCGCGAAAGACAAATAAAAGCAGTGATTAGTGATGACGGTTGTAACTAATAGAAACAAGAGAGGGTGTTATGATAAGTATTTCACTAAGCACCTCCGCTGTAGGTACCTACCACTTGCGCCGCTCGGTTTCCAATGAATCGGACCGATCACGAGTAGGTACAAGACGCGTTGCGCGCGCGGTTGCCAGCGCGCGAAGCGACGACGCGTTGCCGCTAGGTAAGTAATTTCAAGAATGAATTTTTGCAAGAATGATCCCAGTTTTAGTTGCTTTTTTATTAGGTATTTAGTTTGTTTGAAAACATTTTTTTTTTTCAGTTTACGAATTATTTTAACCTATCAATATTTATATGATTAATTGATTAATGGGCACTAACCCTGCCCATGTGTTAAATTAATGTCACCATTGTAGCGCCACGTTGCGGTTGTATACTTACTTGGATATGCATTTGGTAAAAATTGTTATTTCGACATTAGGTACACACGGCTACACATCAAGCTATACATAACCAGTATAAGCTGACTTCTGAATGTAAGAAAAACTTAGACAATGTGAGGTCAGCTAAAACTGGAAATTTATAGCTTGATGTGTAGCCGTGTGTACAAATAAACACTTCAATTTTATTTATTTCTACTTATGGATATTTGAGTGTTCGCAAAGTGTTCGTACCTATAAGCTTTATTAAAAAGGGATAAGGTGTAAAATGAAGCAACATTAAATTGACAACTGCGTATATTAATTTCACTATTGTTATAATACAGTTCTACATTTTGCCAGCCCTTACAAAATGTGAAGACAGTAACCAACATACATATTTATACAAATATTCAGATTAATTATTAAATTAACATTTAAAAGCTAATTTAACGTATTGTTGTAACAATTTACTATAGGCATTTTAAAATATTTAGTTTAAAATTATTTTACTAAGTTATTCAAACAAAAAACGAAGAAAACTGAGGGTATATCTCATAGCTGATTGTAATTTTAATTCAAGCATAGGTACCAGTGGCGAAGGCACCATACAACTCGATTCCCACCGGCTTCCCTTCGAAAATTCAGAACATAACCACCCTATAGTCAATTCATCATTGAAATTTTCTTTTGGCATTTTTTTTTTGCTCCGGCCTACCTCTGTCATAAATTCACCCTTCGCCACTGATAGGTACCTATATGAAAATAAAACAAGTCTTTAATATTTTTCTGAAAAATATTCCTGCAGTTCATTTTGTTATCGTATCTATGGTTGTTTTTGGATTTACTTTTATAGTTTGTAAAAATAACAGCATTGAAATCAGCCAAACAAAACAAATATAAATAGATTTTGAAATCTTGGGTTTTATTTTTCCAATTAACTAGGTAGGATAAATATATATTTTTAGACTTGTTTTACGTAAAATAATAAAAAATAAACACATTTAAAATAATTAGATAATTATGTAACAATGAAAATGAACATAAACGTTTATTATAAACCTAAAGTTTATTTTTATAGTGATCATGTTAATTACAATTAAGTACGAATAAGTACAATCTACCTTTAATAAGTATATTTTATTTATAATTGAAAACACTCATCGTGAGCTATCTACTATATTCATTTAACTTTTATATTTTTTAACAATAAGTAAGTATTAGGAAATGTAATCAGATTTCACATCGATAAAAATATACCTACTTATTAGGAGTTTGTTTTAATTATTTATTTTATAAAGAGTTACAACTTTTTATTAAAATCGGATAGATTATTTTGTAAAGATAAAACATTTTAACAATAGTATGGGGGAAAGCGATTTACTGTTGAAATTACAAATGAAGGATTCTTCAAAAACTGTTTAAAGTTATTTCTCATCTCTTAAAAAAACGAAACCAAGCCAGAATGGTAAAATAAACATAAAAATAAATTATTTATAACTGGCCGATAACTTGTTATAAGTAAAAATTAGGCCGCATAACGAAATAAATGTAAAGAGGGTGTCACTAAAAGACCTTGTTCATTAGAACAGAATCGCTTTAATGTACAGAGGCCAGCACATCAAGCTACCCCAATCTGTCAAATTTCTTTGATAGATTTTCAACTTAACTACAAAGGAATAAGGTTCATATTCAATTGGGAAAATTTGACAGATTGGGGTAGCGTGATGTGCTGGCCTCTGTACGAAGAATATTTAGAAAGCCTCTCCGCAAGCACCGATCTCGAGAAAATCGACACCCACGCGTAGCATGACCGCCGTAGAAACGGGTTTTGTCGACGGAAGAATAGACAAAATGACAGATTGTAGAAACATTTGTACGCATTCTACGCGTCTAAGCATGGCAATGTGTCATTTTGCCGATTCTTCCGTCGACAAGACATCGTCATGCTACGCGTGCTGCAAGGAATAACATCGTAACTCAGTTCTTGGTAGTTTTGAGTTAAAATCATATTCTTGCTGTACATTAAGTACAGTTTTTTTTGCACTCACCCCTGCCTGTGTCTAAATTTCTTTGCGTACATACCTTTTTGAATAAGTGTAAAAACATTGTACGTAAGTCACGAGTTATCTGCAGTTCTTAAAATAGTACCTATGTTTAGTTACCCACCTTCATTATCATTGTTTATGCGCGCCATTATAAATTATATTACATTGTAATTACAATTTTGTTTTCGGGAATTTTATTTTCTTATTAAATATGCTTTCACACACTGCGATTGTAAGTCTGTGTTACAATGTAATTTTATACAGTATGTGTTGTGGTATGTCATTGTAACTCACAAAATGTCTATTAATACAGGTACTATAATTATGTAAAATAATATAATCATATAAAAGTATGGCTATTCCCTCGTTGCCTCAAATTTTCAAGGTTGGTTGGCTTTAAAACTTAACCGAAACCTGAGAGAATTTTTAAAATATTTGACGCGCTCTCTTGAAAAGTTACTAAAAATGAGTTACGATGTTTTTGCAGTTGACGAAATGTACTCACTGCTTTATCCAAAGTTATATTTTTAAACAGGCTAAGGGTCAAAAACAGAAATCTAAAATTGTGTTTAGTGAATAGCATGTAGGTAATAAGGTACTAGATGATAAAGAAAACGTTAGAACTTGGATTGAGACTACCGCGTGTCTAGATTGGTTACATTGTTAGGTAAACTCGGAAACTGTGTTCCTGTTTAGCTAAACTTATTTAACTAACATTGTAACAGTTTTTTTTACGATATTGAATTCAAATAAAAATAAAAACACACTGCATAACAAAAAAAACTACCGATGAAATATATTTTAACATGTTTCAAGCTTAAACAATATTTTATAAACATTTCAGTAATTATATTAGTACAATAGATAAGAATAATTTACTGACTAGAATTTCTTAAAAACTGTGAAAATAACGCTAAAATAAGCCTCATTACGTTTATTAGTAAGAGTTCTTAATTCATAGGATATGTTGAAAAGGTAAGTCTTTCTCAAGAAATAGGTAGCATTAATTTTTTTTATTATTATTTAATACTTTTTGTAATAATCAATTTTAGAAGACACTTAGTTTGGCGGCATATCCATCTCGAGGCTGGGCTCTGAAACAAAAATATTTATGTATTAATAAACATACGTATTTATCTCTTACTGCTTTTACATACAGCATAATCGGGCTATAATGTTCCCACTGATGGGACACAGAGGGGATGGGCCATAATCCACCACGCGGCCCAGTGCGAGTTGGTAGATGTCACAACATGTCTTCGAATTTTTGGTTCTAGGACATGCCGGTTTCCTCACGACGTTTTTTTCCACCGTTTTTGAGGGCAGTCGTGATAAAATTATTTACACAAAGTAAAGCGCCTGCCTAGCTGGATTCGAACCCACGACCCTCAACTCGTAAGTTGGGGCTGTTACCACTGAGCCACCACAGCTCTTAAGGCGTGACTGATGCATACGAGCACGTAATCATTGAATAATCATGATTTAGAATGAATGAAAATGATGTTTACTTCTCATTGAGTAAATCTTTTTTCTTTCTTTCATTCAACTTCACAAACTTCACCTTAAAATATTTTCATAAATTATTTTTGTAAAAATAATCTTTCAACTTCTTTTTTGTAGTTAAATTTAAAAGTTTGGTTTCAAAAAGAAATTTTAAATTGCCTTCTAATGAGTGCTAATTATAATAAAAAATACTTTAATGAATGAACTTTTAAAAGTTCCTGAACGAAACGAAAATGGAAAGGTGTCGTTGATTAGGAACATTTGTCTAAATCAAAGCGGAAGCCCTATCATTGTGTATGGACGTTGGCCTTTCATTTAATATGGATATCAAACTCGCCAGAAATTCGTGTAAAAACTCACCATCTGTCCACTTCTTGCCTCGCATGCCGAAGAAACCCATCTGAGCCTTTCTCTTGAGCAGGGGTCCGTTCTGATCCACCAAAAACTTAATTTCATGCGCTCCGCTGTTATTCAGGTCCTTTTTGCCCCTCACCCCGATGAATTTGCCGCGGAAGGTCAGGTCATAAGGTCGCTTATTGTTCAACGATTTCTTTCCTCGCACTCCATAGAACTGGTTGAAATTCGCCGCTCGTTTGTTGACATTGTTCGACTCTTCGGGTTCCAAAGAGGAATCTAAAGACTCCTGCATATAGTTTGGCCTCGGAAGATTCACTTGCGCCAAATAATGCGTAAGTATCTCATTGAGGATTGGGAAGTCAGGGTCAATGGATTCTTCCTTAGAGGAGTTATAGTCTATCTGTCCGATCAGAGAACCGTCGCGTTTCGGGAACGTTTCTAGGCTTTGGGTATCTGGAAAGATGAAGTCTTTCTTGCCTCTCATTCCCATGAAGCCGATTGGTGCTCGTTTGTAGTATTCCTCTGGGGCCTCGAGGATGTCTTGGAGGCTCTTCTTTCCTTTGACTCCGACGAAGAACTGTGGTCTCCGTTTGTAGAACTGCTCGGTGCCATCATCGTCGAAGTACTTCTTGCCGCGCATGCCGAGGAATCCTTGTGGTACTCGCTTGGACATCTCCTGTGCGTAGGCGAAGGAGACCAACTGGATAGTGATGAAGATGAGGCAGGCTCGCGGGGCACCCATGTTTGAATGATCTGGAACAATGGAAGTTATTGTGAGATTAATGGTGAGTACTTGACAGTGAGTACTTGCAGACAGAAATTAAAACTTCAATTAATAATTTCGTTTTAATGCTACACCTACAGAGTACGCATAACTATTATGATTCTGAAGTTTTGCCTCCATCCATCAGAAAATAATGAGATGTCCTATTAAGGGGCTTACAAGACCTAAACGCAAAAAACGCAAGTTTTAAAAACAATAAAAGTATTTCTGATCGACTACAGTAAACAAAATCAGAAATATATGTGATATTCTTCAGTATATACGAGGATGCTAGGTAGATAGTGTCTGGAAAACATAATACAACTAATTTGATACGATAGAAAAAAATCATGAAGATATCTCTAACAACTTTCTTTTTATAATAAAAAACATACTAATATACATACAATCATTCTGATTTTTTGTCAGATTATTCTAAAAGCAACATACTAAAGCACTAGTGTTTTAATTTTTTAGTCCAAACAATAGATTTTTTGTAAATATATAATTGCTTCATATTTTGCAATAAATTAGGTACCAGCATTGTGTCATCGCGCTTCTCTTTCTTTTCTATGCAGTCCGACAGTGACCGCGCTTTAGGTCATGTAGACTGTAGTCGCCTTAAGCAATAATTTACCTCAAATAACCTTGCAATGCCTCATACAAAGCCGCCATTATAAAGCGTTAGTTAGGCCTTGGTCGCGGCAGCAGTAATATAAAAACATTCCACCGTCATTTAGGTGGAATGCTGTCATACCTTGACTTGGTGACAACGTCCCCCATGGGAGAGCGACTTATATGCACAGCGGCTTGTGTGACTTTTGAGTACAATATTCATGACACTAATATTTACCTATGGTGGTAACTTTCAAACAAAGGCCTTATTACACAAAAAATTTAGGTAGGCACTTGGACTGTTGTTAACATAAAATGTTATCGATATGTTCCTTTTCATGATACTAACTACTGTCAGTGTAAAAATGCGGTTTTGCTTGCGATTACTTGGGTGAAGTTACGACTCGGTGTGTTGGTAACATCTACCGTTATCTAAAACGATTTCCTTACTTTCTAAGTTGTTATTTTGAAACAACAACTGTTTGTTTGATAAAAGAAGTAACTGTAACATCCACACCTCACAATAGCCCACAATAGGCATTACGTTGAACAATTAATTATTATTTAAAAACGCACCCTACCTACGTTGTTTACAAATATTGCGTTTATTTTAGTCCCATTCATTCAGTGTTCAGCCATTTAGTACCTAATGGTTACGTATTTGTACTATGTATTGATTTCCGTTGAATAAAGTAGATTAGTTAGACTGAATCAGAGTCGCGTCGCTATTTCGGTCGGTTCCCACAAAAGCGGAGAGGATAGTGCTTAAAGAGAGTAAAGAATTATTTATGGCATGTATCTTAAAAATATTAATGGATATTCAAAAAATCTGATGTTATAAATTTGCCCTTTTGTTGAGACTCAAATAAGTTCCACTTTGTGGTCCTAAAAATACTAAACAGTAAGTAACTGCGACCAACTTGAATGTAGCGCTCGCCATTGGCGGTCGAGACAACGCTCGCTTCGCTCGCTCGGCTCGCGCGCTGTTGATCACAGTTCTGACCTAACCTAACCCATTTGTTCGGGGTGCCCTATCGCTACTGTAACCTACTTTAAGAAAAGGCCAGAAAGTTAAAAGGATTAATTAGAAGACAAAAAAGGACTCTTGGTTGAATGGTAGAGAATGCCTAAGGCATTAAGTCCGCCTTTGTACCTTTTTGTATGCGAAAAGATTAAATAAATAAATAAAAAGTTTTTATAGGCTCGTTTATTTGAAAATACGTACATAATTAGAAGGTCAATACATTTTTACAGGATCAATTAAATATTTCCCATTATTATGTGAAATGAATGCAAACCTATTCGAAAGATTTCATCATTCATCATTTTTATTTACTTTTTTTCATAATTTCTAGTTCGAATTGAAATCAGCTCTAAAGACGGGTTTATGTATTCGAGCAGTGAAACCGATCATTTATAAGAAGCATTCCAGGGGGGGTTTGTGTTTGCAAATTTATGTTTTGGCTTCCAACAACACGCTTCGCTTGCTTACTTGCTTGGCTTGGTTTTGTAGACGCAAACCTACCTTGTCTCCTCCTTCAGAGGTGGCGAGGTGGCGGGGTCTTGAGGGAGAGCGCAACGGTCGTGTAGATCCTCAAGGCAAGTCTGGTGATGTTCCTTCTCGAGGTTGCTCCCCGTTATTGGGCTAATTCCTTAAGAATTAGACGTAACAGAAATCACCGGGCGATTATCTCAGGGGTGGCGAGGTCATGCCCCTGGGTGTCCACCATAGAACAAGAGCAGATGATGGACAGCAATGACCTCCCGCGTGTTTGTGCCGTGCGCGGGGACCCGTACGGAGGGATGAAGGAATCCTGGTGGTTGAGTGGAGCAGGTTGCACACAACACACCACTTTGGCCCGGATTTCCTCTTACACGGGAGGTAATGGAGTAGCTACCCATTATCAACCGGCTGAGGCATCCCATAAGCGGGATGTCAAGCGAGGATCGGCTTAGTGGGGGGGGACAGCCGGCGTAGCGTGGGGTCTTGGGATGAGTTGCGGCATAGTCTCGTGTCGTTTACAGTTCCTTGATCTTCCGTTACGTGCGGGCTCGTCAATTTCCTACTAGGTTGATCCTATACCGAAGGAGTAGCTCTGGCGTTCGCTCGTTGAACGGGCGACGTCCCCGACTGAGGGCTCCGTGGCGGGTGGAGAGCTCCAACGGTGAATCAAAACATCCTAACATATGGATAAAGAGACCAAAGCAACAAAATCACAAGCTGCGTCCCGCTCGTCGGATGCGCTTACAAAAACCAACCCACCAAAGGCTGCGTCTTCAGATGCGCCATCCACATCCAACATAAAGGCTGCGTCTCAAGATGCGCCTAAGAGGCAACTGCCCAAGACTGTGTCCAATAAACACAAACGTTCGGCGGCGTCCAAGGATGCGATGAGGAAGGCAACCGCAAAGGATGCGCCACAACAGGCTGCGTCCCGAGCAATCCCAACCTCATCTGCGTCCACGGATGCGCCACCTAACATAACTCTGACTGAGAGGCCTAGGACAGCACTCGCTCATGGCGACTCGAGGAGTACTGCAAATGTAGATGCGCCCAAAACACGGGCTGCGTCGACGGCTGCGGTCTCTGAGAGGGACCTGACGAGTCTGAACGAAGCCCCATTGGAAGGAGTATCAAACGCCAATAGATGGCAAACAGCCACAAACAAAAAGACGTCCCTCAAGGCGGTACCGGCTACGGCTGAGATGCCAAAAGGCGAGGCTGCCACCAGCGTTAAGCGCAAACGCAGCGAGAGACCAAGAGGGAAGAAAAACCCAAACAAGACCAACACCGAACCAATGGCAAGGGCGCAGAAGCGTTCGCGTCCCGAAGATTCCGTCACACCAACGGGGATCAGCAAGAAGAGCAAGCCTGCTCGCTCCCGTATGGTGGATGGAACTTTGGTGAGTTACGCTGAAGCGGCTGCGTCATTCAGGAGCAACGAGCTGTGTGTTGCCGTCATGACAGAGCCTTTTCTGGAAATGACGCAGGAGCAAGCGGAGGGGATCCGTCAGGTGATAGAGGACCAGCTCCGGGCTCTGTTAAAGGCTCCTGAACCTGAACCAACAGAAACAAACCACAATACCGCGATCCATTTTAGAGGCCGGGCTCACTTTGCTGAGGGCGTCCTTAAGACATGGTGTGAGGACGACTTCACAATGGCCTGGCTCAAAGGGGTCGTAAATAACATACCGTCTCCGTTACCGGGGACCAAGCTCACCGTTCGGCCTCAAGCTGACATACCCAAGAAGGTAGTGTGCATGCTGTTTGTCCCCGAGAACAGCGAGGACACAACAGAACTGCTCAGGATGTTGGCGAGGCAGAACCCGAACCTAAAAATAAACACCTGGACACTGACACACGAAAGGGCTAGGCAGGAGCCCCCGGGAACTTGTCTCTTCTTTCGTGTGCCGGAACCCATGGTCAAAATTATAAAAGACCAACAACGGCGAGTATACTACCTTATGGGCAGTATATACATCCGCTTCCTGGAGGAGGGTGGTACCAAGGAGGATGCCGCCGCGATAACAACGGAAACAGCCTCGAGTGCGCCAGAAAGGGAACCTGGTCTGCCGCTTCCGGAGCGTTCACCATCGCCTCTCGCGATGGAGACTGTTGGGGAGGCGGTAGAGTTGGCGACCTCCATGGCAGCGCTGGAGGTTCTCTCAACAACGGGCTCAATGAGGGATCCACCCTCGTCCGGTCTGACTTCGGACGAGGATTGCTTTCCGCCAGAGGAGAGAAGTGAGGGCGAGGACAGCAGCCTCTGCTCCTCTCCTGTGCGGGACTAGGATCCTACAGACCAACCTCCAGCACAGTCAATCTGCGTCGGCCACCTTGCGCAGAGTGCTGGAGAACCAACAAGAAAAGACCATCGCCCTTATCCAAGAGCCGTGGATTAGGGGTGGCAGAATATGCGGTCTTGGTAACATCGGAGGTAAGTTGCTACTAGACACCTCCGCCAGTAACCCACGCACCTGCATTCTTGTTCCCAAACTTGTACCTAACCTTTTAATCAACGAATTCTGTTCAAGGGACCTGACAGCAGTCAGGCTTTTCAGAACCGAACAGGAACTCCCGGACATTGTACTAGCCTCGGCTTACCTGCCAGGCGATGAGGACGTGCCTCTGCCAGAGCTCGCCTCACTGGTTGAGTACTGTGAAAAGGAGAAACTGGAACTAATCATCGCGACTGACTCCAACGCGCACCACACGCTCTGGGGTAATGTTAAAACCAACAACCGAGGTGAGGAAATGCTTGATTTTATTCTTAGTAATAACCTTGTTCTACTTAACAAGGGCTCCGAACCTACCTTCATAAACGCAAGATCGCAAACAATAATAGACCTTACTTTAGCAACCATAGGTATATCCAACTCCATACAGGACTGGCATGTGTCCACCGAGATATCATGCTCAGACCACAGATGGATCCGCTATACCATCAACTTCAACTTAACCAAACCACAACCAAGAAGGATTCCTCGCAACACAGACCAAGTCAAGTTCACTAAACTCGTTAAAGCTGAACTAGGAAAAATACCCGCCCTTCCGGCTGAAATACCAGTAACCAACTTAGACGAACATGTCAACAAGATCACATCCATCCTTATATCTAGCTTTGAACAGTCTTGTCCCCTCACGGTACCTAGGCAGGGAGGTCGCCGCTCCTGGTGGAGTCCTGAACTGGAAAGACACCGACGCAGGCTGAGAAGACTGTTCAACAGAGCTAGGAACACAAGGTCGCCAGTTGACTGGGACCGCTACACAACAGCTCGTAAAATATATAAAAAACTGATACGCCTCAGAGGGAAGAATAGCTGGAGACGTTTCTGTACTAACATTGAAAATAACAACCAGGCAATGAGAGTCAAAACCTGTCTTGCTAAAGAGACAGACCACTCAATAGGATGCCTGAAAAAACCAGACAACACCTACACAACAAACGACGCTGAGACAAGCGAACTACTCCTGACCACCCACTTCCCAGGATGCCAGATTGCCACCCAGCAAAGCTGGGAACCGCACAGGGAGAGGCCCACGGGCATCCTAGATTGGGAAGTGGCGTCAGAGGTAATCGATAATGTTGTAATTTTGTATTTGAGAAGAAAAAACGTGTTTCATCAGGTTTGTTATTTTTATTGAAGTGTCAGGTAACCTAGTTACATAGAATAAGAAGAATTTTGAATACAGTTAAAAGAACAGTATAAAGCCAGTATTATTACAACACGCCCCCTTAATCAAAATTCTCACAAATAAATAACATAGGTATACAAATGGACTCAAAATATACCAATTAAAAAAAAAATGAAAATGTATACTAAATGCTGAAGTAAACGTGTAAAAATATATTTACACTAAACCTAAGCCTAGTACACATCTAACATGTGCCACACGCTGCAATCCTTTAGTTAAGATGTCAGCTGGCATATCACTTGATTTGGTATATTTTAAGTTTACCGAATTATCACTAATCTTTTCTCTAATAAAGTGATATCTGGTATCTATATGTTTCGTCCTATGGTGGTGTACCGGATTTAAGGCCAAACTCTGTGCACTCTGACTATCGGTACAAATAGTAACAGTATTAGGTAATAACTTTTGCCTTACCATAGGATCTGAAATTAATTCAGTGATAAACCTCCTTAAATAAATCACTTCCTTCGTAGCTTCAGTTATTGCCATATACTCGGCTTCCGCTGAGGACAAAGCTACGGTTTGCTGCTTCCGCGAGGCCCATGAAACCGGACTGCCTGCTAATTTGAAACAGTAACCTGTATAAGAACGGCGATCTATATTACAGTTTGCCCAATCGGCATCGCAAAATCCTACAAGGGGCATACTTGACTTTTTATAACAAATCGAGTAATCTAAAGTGCCTTTTAGATATTGTAAGACTCTCTTTGCGGCTAACCAGTGAGTCTTGTTGTACCGAGTATTGAACTGACTCAGGTAACTAGTCGCGTATGCGATGTCTGGACGAGTATTAACACTCAGGAACATGAGGCAACCAATTAATTCTTGATAGGGATACGCTTCTACATTATGATCACTATCAATGCTGGTACTGACCTCCAGTTTTCCAGATAATGGAGTTGCACATGTTTTGCAATTCTCCATTCCAAACTTTTGTAAAAGATTATTTATATAATTTTTCTGATGTACTTTTATTTCATCATTTTTTCTGGTTATATTTAAACCAAGATAATAGCTTAAATAACCCAAATCTTTTATCGAAAAATATTTTTGCAAGTCATTTTTGACGATGTCAAACGTCTTGTCATTACTGTAAAAAACAATTATGTCATCGACATAGACTGCAACGATAACCAACTCTTTTCCAAAAAGTTTCGTATACACACATGGTTCAGATATAGTTTTCACAAAACCAAAAGATGATAAAGTTTCATCTAACTTTATATTCCAGGCACGTGGAGCTTGTTTAAGTCCATACAAGGATTTTTGTAAGAGACACACTTTGTTCTCCATACCTTTTACTTTAAAACCTTGAGGTTGCTCCATGTAGACCTTCTCTTGCAGATCTCCATTTAAAAATGCAGTGTCAACGTCCAAGTGACGCATCTTCAAACCCAATTCGACTGCGAGAGCTAGTAGAGTACGCAAGGAGGAGTGCCGCACGACAGGAGCAAATGTTTCAGAATAATCTACACCTGGCGTCTGGGTGAATCCCTTAGCAACTAATCTTGCTTTGTACTTCACAACATTTCCTGCTGGATCTTTCTTTAACTTATAAACCCATTTACATGGTATAACTTTCTTGTTTTCTCTGTCAACCAATTTCCATGTGTTCAGCTTCATCAATGAATTATATTCATTCGTCATTGCCATCTGCCACTTCTCAACATCATCAGCCAATGTAGCCTCATTATACGTTCTAGGCTCATCAGACGCTTGACTAGAAACTTGGTATGAGAAGTAATTAGGAGGTTTCCGGTCTCTTGATGGATATCTACGTTGTCCATCAGTTTGACTAGTAGAAACTACTGCTTCCTCAATTGCCTCAAAAAATTGTTCAGTTTCAGCAGTCTGATCTTCAGTGACATCAGTATGGCCTGGAGCTGGTTCAACAGTGACCACTGGAATATGTTCAAAAGACTCTTGAATTGTACTAGTTTCTTCCTGTATAGGCAGACTATTATAAAGTACTAAAGGTTCAGTAGAAGTCTTAGTATTGTTGACATTTCTATTATTTAAAGAAGAAAAACAATCTTCAAAAAATGTAACGTCTCTAGACTTTTGTAAGGTTCTAGGACAAGATGAGTTTCTAAAAAGATAACTATTAGGATCTTCTGTATAGCCTACAAATATAGCTTCATCAGCTTTAAGATCCAATTTCTTACGGTTACAAGAAGGTATGTGTATAAGAGCTCTACACCCAAAAACTCTGAGATTACTTAGGTCTGGTTTGCAACCATTCCACAACTCATAGGGAGTTTTATTATTTAAGGCACGGTGTGGGCATCTATTCTTCAGGTACACAGCCGTTCGAACAGCATCTTCCCAAAAGGCATTAGAAAGATCGCTTTCTGCCATAATAGAGCGTGCCTTTTCTACAATTGAGCGATTAGTGCGCTCGGCAACACCATTCTGCTGAGGGCTATATGGTACCGTAGTTTGATGCTGAATACCACAAGATCTAAGATAACTTGAGAATTCACTATTGACGAATTCCTTCCCATTATCCGTCCTTATTGTTTTAATTTGAGCCCCAGTTTGTCTTTCAACCATAGACTGGAAGTGACAAAATTTATCCTTTACCTCTGTCTTAGAAGAAATTAAATATACAAATATAGTTCTCGAAAAATCGTCTATAAAAATTAAAAAGTATTTATTACCCTGAAAGGAGCTAACTGACATTGGTCCACAAAGGTCAGAGTGGATCAGTTCTAATATTGAAGTTGCTCTTTTATAAGTAATCGCTTTAAACGGTTTTCGAGCTTGTTTCGCTTGAACACAAGCAACACATGGATTTTTATCCACATCCTTATAATCAATAACCTTATGACTATTTTTCAGCAGATTCATACCGATGCGACATAAATGACCTAAACGCTTATGCCATACCTGATACCTAGAGATAGAATCAGAGTGCACATCATAGGCTCTAAATTGGGGAATATTCACCGCACAATCAAGTGTGTACAATCCACCACAGGGCGAGCCATGTAGAACCGCATCACCTGTAAAGGAGAAGGTTTTTGAATTAAATAAATTACAACCAGACTTATCAAACATTACAGTAAACCCTTTTTCTACTGCTGTCTTCACAGATAGAAGATTTGTTTGCAAGTTAGGTACATACATCACATCATTAATTATATTGACGTTGTTTTCGGTATTTATAGATATTTTACCGATGCCTTCAGCGTCAATCTTAGTCCCGTTTGCAACTGTTACCTTATTATCAATAGGCTTTAAGTCTACAAACCAATCTCGTCTTGAAGTCATATGTTTGGTAGCGCCTGAATCAATGTACCATTTGTCCATATCATAATTATTCGTTGCTCCTAAAGCAGACACAGAGGTCGAGTCCTTATTAGTGGGATTCTTCCTTTTCGTGACCTTCTTTTTCATTATAGGACAGTTTGGTCTCTTGTGACCAGGTTCTCCACAACCATAACACACAATTTTCTTTGCCTTTGACTCAACAGAAGAGGCATCAACCTTTGACTTCATAGCTGTCTCCAGTTTCATCGAGCTTTCCTTGGACATTTCGTTCAGTAATTTGGACTTTACCAGTTCGGTGGTAACGTTAACATTATTATTTTCGAGAGCCATAATCAATGGGTCATATCTCGACGTTAGACCTCCCAATAGAATTGCAGCAATGGACGCATCATCTATTATTTTGTCTATATCCGCCAAATCTTGGGCAGTGGAAATAACAGAATTGATATACGACTCAATATTATTATCAAAGTCTTCAAGTCTCAATCTGTATAACTTCCGTTCTAAATGTAAACGCCGACCCATACCTTTGTCTTCATAAGCATTTTGTAGAGCTTTCCATGCTTCAGCTGCCGTAGTTGCACTTCGCACATGCGTAATTGCAGATGATTCAAGGGTAAGACAAATTTTAGTTAGTGCCTTCTGATCGCTCCTCATCTTTATGACATTGGAAACGTTCATCCCTGTTGGGTAGCCACTGACCGCTTCCCACAACTCCTCATGCATAAGGTAATTACGCATTTTAAACTTCCACGTGCTATACCCTTCTCTATTATGTAGGGTGAACATTGGAATTGAGGAACTACGCATACCTCGCTCATTTGTGTCTCCATTTGGGTTCGCCATCTCAGAAGAGTACTCGAAGAACTATTTTGTTTCGTACCCAAAAAAAAAAAATCGCACAAATTTCACTTCAACAAATTATTACCTACACATTTTTTTTTTTTAATTAAACAAATACTTGAGCTACCTTCGTGCTGATAACGATTTGTTGTAATTTTGTATTTGAGAAGAAAAAACGTGTTTCATCAGGTTTGTTATTTTTATTGAAGTGTCAGGTAACCTAGTTACATAGAATAAGAAGAATTTTGAATACAGTTAAAATAACAGTATAAAGCCAGTATTATTACAACAGATAAAGACAAAATAACGTGGGCAATCAACACCTTCCTACCCTTCAAGGCAGCAGGACTAGACGGTATCTTCCCGGCTCTGCTCAGGTGGAGCCGAGACTTACTGGCTAGTTACCTCGCTGAGGTGTTTCGGGCCTGCCTGGCACACCGCTACATTCCCTTGAAATGGCGGGAAGTAAAAATAATCTTTATACCGAAACCTGGTAGGGGCGACTATACCCAGCCCAAAGCTTTTAGACCTATAAGCCTCTCCTCGTTCTTCTTGAAAACACTGGAGAGGCTGGGAGATAGGAAGATAAGATCCCAAATTTCGATACAAAGACCTCTACACCCTAATCAACACGCCTACTGTGCAGGCAAATCAACTGAATCAGCACTCCATAGCGTAGTGTCACGCATAGGAAATGCTCTTAAAGCCAAAAACCCAACATTAGGCGCTTTCATTGACATAGAAGGTGCTTTCGACAAAACTAACTTCGCCAGCATCGAACGGGCACTTGCCACGCACGGTGTTGCGCGAACACTCATAGAATGGATAAATAACATGTTAAAACACCGTGCTATTCAATTTACCGTGAATACCACCACACGAGGTATCGTGAGTAGGGGCTGCCCACAGGGTGGGGTGCTGTCACCACTGCTGTGGAATTTAGTCGTAAATGAGCTCATTGCAGAGCTCAACGCCAGCAGTCTGTACTCGGTGGGATATGCGGATGACATAGCAATTCTGATTTCAGGGAAGTTTGAGGGTATCCTATGCGATCTCATGCGTAGGGCCTTCAAAATAATCGAGGGTTGGTGCTCGAAGCACGAACTATCGGTTAACCCCTTGAAGACAGAATTAATAATGTTCACCAACAAAAGAACCATTGGACCCCATAGGCTTCCAAAACTTTTCAACACAGAACTAACACTTAAAGATGAAGTCAAGTACTTGGGGGTGATTCTTGATAGCAAACTGCTCTGGAACAAGCATCTTGACTACAAACTTAATAAAAGCACAATTGTATTCTATCAATGTAAAAGAATGTTAGGAAAAACATGGGGGCTCTCTCCGAAGATTACTCTGTGGTTATACAAAGCGCTGGTCAGGCCAATGTTGGCTTATGGCGCTCTGGTCTGGTGGACGAGAACCGAACTCTCGACCACTATTACCAGACTACAACGCTTCCAACGACTGGCCTGTTCAGCTGCCACTGGCTGCATGAGAACCACCCCAACAGCAGCCATGGAGATAGCCCTTCAATTAACTCCCCTTGACCTGTACATACAGCAGGAGGCGGCGCTAGCTGCCATCAGGCTAATGCACCTGGGCATATGGGGCAATAACCTTAACAGTCCACACGCTAAAATCCTGAACCGGGCGATTGTGTACCAGCCTCTCATCGCTGCACCGTGTGATAGAACACCTAACCAACCGATGTTTAACAAAAACTACGTCATACAAACAACTCAGGAAGATAGGGATCAGTCAGGAGCCAATGAAGTGCGCATCTACACAGACGGCTCAAAGACACAAAACGGTTCAGGTGCCGGCGTACACTCCCTTGACCTTAATATTAACTTCTACATACCACTAGGCATACACAGTTCGATCTTTCAATGTGAATGTGTTGCCTTAACACAAGCCGCAATAGCAGTAAAGCGCTTAGGCATCCGGTATTACGGCATTAAATTCTTATCCGACAGTCTATCTGTGCTCAAAGCTTTAGAGAACAAACAAACTAACAACAAACTAATCTTTGAGTGCCATTTAGCTCTGGAGAGTTTATCGACGTGCAATCGAATCACACTCCAGTGGATCAAAGGGCACAGTGGATCCTTGGGCAATGATGCTGCAGATGAACTTGCGAAGAGAGGCTCTGATTTGGAGGTGCTAGGCCCGTACCCACTTCTCCCTCTGCCTTTCTCACAAATTCGTGCGTGGATTCGCCAAAGATCGACTGAACTCCATAACAACAGATGGTCACGGGTAACAGACTGTAGACAGTCGAAATTGGCTTTACCAATGGTACACCCGCGACTAACCAAAAAACTTCTTAGCTTAAGTAGAAATAACCTCAGAATAATAATAGGTACAATTACGGGCCATAACCACCTCAACAAACATCTTTTTAACATAGGCGCCACGGACAGCTCCCTCTGCAGGGGCTGCCTTGACGCCGAGGAATCAGCCGCCCACGTCATCCTGGAATGCGAGGCCGTGGCTTCTCAACGTAAAGAAATCCTCGGAACAGTGAGGTCGCTCCGTGAAGCCTGCGAAGCTCCCAGGAAGCTTCTGTGCTTTTGGGCGGAGCTAGGCTGGCTTTCTTAGCCAGAATCCCTACGCACAACGGACCAAATGGGAGTCTAAGTGCGGAAAAGGGAGCCCCATCATCATCATCATCATCATCAAGAAGCATTCCAAAATTAAATGTTTTATTGACTGTTAAGTCAGTCGGTGTGTTTATAGTGAAAAATGTGCAGAAATAACTCGATGAGTGCGGATCCGCTCTACCAATTAGGGAAAAAAACTCCAACTCGACAGCTGTTAGATCGATTACAATTAGGTATATCTCACTAGGTATTGTTTTTGAATGAAAAACGTTTTTTGATTGAACTCGAACTTGATTTTTGTTTCATTCTTGGTATTTTACTGAGTATAAGTAAATGTGTAGTTTTTTTCATCTCTTGCACTTATTATTGTTTTATTAGACTGACGATCAAAGCTTTCAGTTTTGTGCCAGCATCGAACTTTCGACTTCTGCTACTCACAGTCGCCACAAGTAATTTGGCAAGGTTTTGGCGTAGTAGAAGTGAGTTCGCGCATCTACAGACGCCAGCACATCAAGTTACCCGAATCTGTCAAATTTTTCCAACCAACCTTGAACCTAATGCTAATAGCGATTAAGTTGAAAATATATTAAAGGTAGTAGCTTGATGTGCTAGCGTCTGTAGGTACACTTGTGCAACCAAAAAATGGTCACTTTATTGCTTGATTCTACGGTTATTGCCATAATTTATTTGTAAACATCTCTGTTTAGAAAGAAGATTGGTCCCTCATAGCAAAAGATAGGCAGCTCAAATCTAGCCATTTACTAATCCAACCACGTATTTCTAATAAATGTTAATAAACTAAATATACGCCTAAAAGAAAATAAGTATATTCTACCAAGATTCCAAAATGAACGTTATTACAATAATGCATAAGGTAATAACTTCTTTATCACGACACAGGTCGGGTTCGAAGGGCCGGCCGTGGTCACCATTCATACAATTTATATTATTATATAAATACATATTTATGTTCTTAATATGGTTGTTGTTGTATATAAATGAGGAGATATCTTGGTCATGTTTGTATTGAATAAAGTGGTTTTCGTGATTGTTATTTGTGATATTTTTGTTCCAAATAATTGTGTGCTGGTTCAGTCGTTCCAAATTTTGTCACGCGTGTGTTAATGGGCCATAAAGTCAGACAAAGAGGTGTATATTTTAGCATTTATAAACATATAAAATATCATCTTGCGTAAATTATATATAAATATTTTTGACATAGATACAAACTCTGTCATCTATCACTGACCTAGCCTAATCTTTTAGAAAATATAGGCTTTTGCACTGAAATTATTTCTTACCAATAAATCAAACGCTCTTAATTATAATCACCGTTAGGTTACTGTTAATAAGCCCTCAAAGAAAATTATATTACTATTCACCGTTTTGAGAGCAGTGGTGATGAAATCATTTACACAAAATAAAGCGCCTGTCTGGATTCGAACCTACGACCGCACTCGTAAGTCGCGGCCGTTACCACTGGACCACCACTGCTCTCAAAAAGAAAATAACCTTCCCAAAATAGATAGATAAGCCTATTGCCGCCCACACAGAAATTAACACGATATAACCATGTAAAATGTATATATGTATAAAAACAGCCTGTCATATCCTTACACTGACGACAACGTCCAAACGAAAAAAAAAAAAGAAGAGATAATTATAAAACATGAACTGGAAACGACAACTGCGTTCTACTCAAGTGGTGTGAGCGAGATGGACATAAAAATATATGAGGAGCGAGTGAGAGAGACGATTGACTAATGAGCGCCAGTACACCGTTGACAATGCTGGAGTATTTGAAGATGTGCAGAGGTTTACTTTTGAAATATTAAGGTGAATGCGCAGTGGTAGACCGCGATCTTACGTTTTTTGCAAATTGCAGGTCAGTTTCAGGTTGTATCTTGATCAAAATTTGATTCGCGACTATAACAGATACGTGTTTACATAATTATAATCATTTGAATCATTAATGCATCTTTCTAAGTAAGATTTGTACCATAAGAACAAATCTCTTACGGAAAAATGCTTATAGTACAAATCTAATCTGTTTACCCCGTCTTTTTTTGTGGGTGGTCATCTCTACTATCATTTTGAGTGAGTATTCTCAACTTTTTTCACGTTTTCTTCCGTAGAGGCAGTATAACCGGGCTGCCCGAGCGAGTGTCGTCTTCAATACTCTCTCTGCCCCTTTTGAATTCACTTGACCACTTTTGAACCGTAGATAACGAAGGAGCAGAATCTTGGTAAACAGCCACCATCTCTTCGTGAATAGTTTTGTGACTTTTTCCTTGTTTGGTAAGGAATTTAATAACAGCGCGGTGCTCGATTTTCTTCAACATTGTCACGTTAGCCATTCCAGTTGTCGTTGACTAATGATAACTAGCAAACTAATTATCAAACTCAAACTCAAAGCATTTATTTCAATTAAACCATTTACAGGCACTTTTGTATTGTCAAGAAGTCAGTCAGTTAGGAAAAATGAGGCTAGTTGCCCATTCCAAAGCGTAGGTACCTACTGAGAACAATGGGCAAGAAACTCCATGGACACTCTTTTAAATTATATTTTACAAAAAAATTAGTTACATCATTTTGGTTGAATTTATAAATACGTGAGAACGATTAAAAAAAAAGGCATACCTACGCGTTAAAAGCGTCCAGAGTACAGCAAATGGTAACAAAGCAACAATCCAAAAATAAAATAATTAAAAATAAGCCGAGGCAACTAAGTGATGACCAGCCCCAACTGACGGCGCTCATTCACGAACATGACGCATACATCAGCACCATCACAACTGTCACAACTACTATATGAAATTTTACCTTTAACCCTTAGAATATTATGTCATTAATTAATTACTTAGTCAAATTATCCACATCTTTAGTAAATCACCCTGATACTGAGAATACATTGAACGCTCCTCGTATGTTAGTAAGCCATATATGAGAAATCCTGCTACAAGCTCAACACAGACGTGGAAAGCTATGAGTATGTAAGGTCCGACTGCGGCAGGTTTGCCAAAGATGTAAACAACAATGGCCGCTCGAAATTGAATAAAATCGATAAGCAAGAGTATTTATTTTAAGTAATGTTTGTTTTCGTCTAGTTAGCTCGGAGATTTAGACGAAAACTAAAATTACTTAAAATAAAAACTCTTGTTTATCGATTTTATGCAATTTCGAGCGGCCATTGTTGTTTACATCTTTGGCAAATCTGCCGAGGTCGGACTTTAGTGCTATATGAGTGTAAATAGAAGTTATTAGGAAGACACTACGCAAGATCTACGAGTATATTTAGCCGTGTTTCGTTATTCTAGCCCTCGCATACCCAACCCGACTCCGCTCGGAACTCCGTTTGGAATACTACCTATGCCTTTTTCACTATACGTATATCTAAACTGACAGCTTTGCAATGGGGTGGACGGTTTTTTCATACGTTTTTCAGACAACGTGAGCGGGGCATAGGTCAACGACCGATCTGTGTGAAGGACGCAGATTTAAATAACAATAGGTATGCATGTTAATTACTGATAAAATGAGTGAAACCAATTAGGTGATGTATTATACAAGGATTCAGTGGAGGAGCTTTTTGCTAAGTAATAACAGCCGTACGGGACGATCGATCCGGTTAAGCTACGCTTGCCGCGGTTGACCCGTGGATGGATGACCATCTTCACATACCAAGACCCCTCCGTGCCTCGGAAAGCACATTAAGCCGTTGGTCCCGGCTGTTATTCGTGGATCTTTGACAGTCGTTACGGGCCGGCAGTAGCCAGAAAGTCTGAAAACCAGACTTACCGAGGGGTATTGTATTACCCAGTAACTGGGTTGTGGAGGTCAGATAGGCAGTCGCTCCATGTAAAATACTGGTATTCAGCTGTGTCCAGTTTAGCCTGGAAATCGACCACAACATAGTTGGGAAAAGGCTAGGCAGATGATGATACAAGGATTCAGTAAATGATTTTGAATCCGTGTTATGAATGCGTTGAAATTTTTAGTCGGTTATTAAAATAAAAATTGCTTTTACCCATATCGATACCCATCAGCGAAACTCTGCAGTTTCGCTAGCTAATTTTATTTGACCCTGTATATAGATAAATAAAAAAATTATCTCTGATTGACTATTTTCATTCTTTCTGACTTGCATTGATTCTTTTAAATATTATCTCATCATTTTTTAGAAATATAACCTATGGGCATGCAAATATAGAGTTAGAGAAATCAACGCGTCATGCTACGTAGGTATTTCTCACTAATTCACGCCTAGGAATTCCCAGTGTGTGCAGAGATAGTTGACAGTATTAATTACTGTTTACAATACCATCCTTGTGTACATAGATGTAGGTATGCAATCAGACGCAGTTTGACCCGCGGGGAAGTTGCTTAAGAGGACTACATGACCTAAAGCGCGGTCTTTGTCGGACTGCATAGAAAAGAAAGAGAAGCGCGATCACACAACGCTGGTAATTTATTGCGAAATATGAAGCAATTATCTATTTACGAAAAATCTATTGTTTGGACTAAAAAATTAAAACACTAGTAGTTTTAGTATGTTGCTTGTAGAATAATCTGGCAAAAAATCATAATGATTGTATGTATATTAGTATGGTTTTTATTGCAAAAAGAAAGTTTTTAGAGGTATTTTCATGATTTTTTTCTATCGTGCATACCTATTCTACCTAGCATATATCCTGAAAAATATCATATATTTTCTGATTTTGTTTACTGTAGGTAGTCGATCATATACCTACTTTTATTGTTTCTAAAACTTGCGTTTTTTGCGTTTAGGTCCTGTAAGCCCCTTAACACACACGTGGGTTGCCTTGCTCATAACAACGTAGAAAACTGTTGAGCCGGCAAATTTTTCACAGTAGCCCAGCCGCACAGGTCGATAGATCAGGTTAAGCTACGCTTGCCGCGATTGGTCTGTGGATGGGTGACCATCTTTACATACCGAGACCCCTCCGTGCCTCGGAAAGCGCGTTAAGCCGTTGGTCCCGGCTGTCATTCGTGGATCTTTGACAGTCGTTACGGGTAGTCAGTTAAGCCCTAAAGTCTGACAACCAGACCTCCAAGGGGTATCTTATTACCCACCCAGTAACCGGGTTTTGGAGGTCAGATAGGCAGTCGCTCCATGTAAAATACTGGTATTCAGCTGCATCTGGTTAGACTAGAAGCTGACCCTATAGTAGGGAAAAGGCTAGGCAGATGATGAATGTATTAATGGGAAGTGAATTTTCTTCAAAATTCTGATAAAAAAAATCCATGTTTGTTTTGTTTGCCTGTAATGTCCCGGGTTTCGGGCTAAGGTCACTTCTCATGTAGAGAAGGAATGATTTTGATCACCATGCTGGCTCAGTGAGGGTTGGTGATTTCAGACGGAAGTCCAGGGTTTCCTCACGATGGTTCCCTTCACAGTCAGTCAGTAATGTCTAAGAATAATTAAAAATCCCATATTTTTACAATATTGTTACAGAATAAATTAGAAAACTAAAATGTCGACGCAATTAAAATAAACGAATTATGGATAATTATGTAGGTAGATACTTACCTAGTACCATAACAGTTACCTACTTGTAAATTGATAAAGGATCGATTAATTTGATATTAATTTTATTGGTGATAAGCAGATCCCTTGGCTTAGTTCTTTTAAAACAAAAAATCTAAATTTCGTATAAATATAAACTCAAAGTGCAAAACCCCGCTTTGTAAAAAAAAAAACTCAACAATTTTAAATCACGTATTGCATGAATCATTAATAGTTTTCCTCGTTGACTCTCACCAGGATAAAGGATGTCATTAATTATTCTAAACACGATCGAACATGTAAATCTATTCCCATAATAAGACAAGACATACTTAAATATCATACGTGGGTACGTGGGGACTGTTTTCTATTACCATTCAAGATTGTATTTAAATTAACCTAATGTAGCATTATTCACATATTATTATTTGGTGTTACAGGGACTAAGACATAACATCACGCCTCAATGGCCCTAAGGGTAAGGCAGAGCTGTACCTACCTATAGTACACCCAAATTTCGCCAGTTCGTAATACGGGCGAGTCTATTGCCATCACATAATCAGCCTATAATGTTCCCACTACTGGGACACAGGCCTCTCAGTGAGAGGGAGTGGGCCGTAACCCACCACGCGGGCCAAGTGCGGGGTGGCAGATGTCACGTGTTTTCGAATTTTTGGTTCATCATTCAGGACATGCCGGTTTCCTCACAATGTTTTCCTTCACCCTTTTGTTCAGTGGTGATGAAATAATTTACTGGCTAATGACTGGGATTGAATCTACGACCTACAACAAGTAAGTCGCGGCTGTCACCACTGCACTGGACCACTATTGCCATCAACCGAGCACAAATCCAGACTCCGGGCTGCTATTGAAAAATTCCAGATGAAAGACCATGAAAATACTTACCCATTGAATGTACATTCAGTTACTGCAATTAGCTGACGCACCTTTGCATAAATTGTTGAGATTTTTTAGAATACGAATCGATAGAATTTTATAATTCTTGTACGTTTTATTTATTTGAGCTAAGTAAATAAAATATAAAAGAATTATAAAATTCCTAGACGTGGAAAACTCAAGCCCGAAAGTCTGACAACCAGTCTTATCAAGGGATGTCGTGTTTCCCAGTAAATGGGTTGTGGAGTGTGTGTATTTGTCTGGGGTCTTGGAGGTCAGATGGACAGTCTCTTCATGGAAAATCCAGGTATTCAGCTGCCTCCGTTTAGACTGGAAGCCGATCCCAAAATAGTTGCGAAAAGGCTAGGCAGATGACGATGATATTTAAAAAAATAAGCTGTTCCATACATTTTGACCGCGTAGTTCTTTGAAATAGCAGGTTTTTTTTTTGTTTGATAACTTGCGAGATATTTCTAGACGCGTCGATCCCGTTTCAGGACGAACATACATACATTATATTTGGTAGGTAACTATGCTGATCGATTATAATGAATCGGTCCGTAATTTGCTTAATGTTTAACATGAAATATCACTTTTCAGATGAATCGATTGGAGAGCTCTGAGCTCAGTATTATTGATACACTAGCGGCCCGCCCCTGCTTCGCTCGGTTTTTCCGACTAGACAAGACAACGAGATTTTTTATAAAACTTCCAAAATAAATTCTCTAAATGATGGTAAATATCACATCAAAATCCGTTCCGTAGTTTAAAAGGACAGCTGTCACACAGACAGACATGAAAAGTGATTATAACTTACAATGAGACCAAAGAGTCCACTAACGACACCAAGAAACATGGCTAAGCCTATTTGATGTCAGAATTAAAATCATTTATCAGAATAAAGAACCAATTTGAATAAAAGTCGGTTAAAATCTATCAGAACATGACACAAATCTATGTCTAAAATAAAACTAAACACAAAACATTCAAAACTTGTGTACGTCAGTGTACACTCTGATTGTTAACGTGACGTGAACGCACCGCACGTACAGTCGTAACAAAAAGCGTTCCGTTTGAAATAACTAGTTTGCTTGATTGATTTGAAAGCGGTCAAATTTAGAACGTCCGTTGTACGTATTTATTTGGAATTACAACAGTTTCGATAAAAAGTATCGTGATCTATTTATGTTTACACATCAATCAAGGCGGCTAAGTAATAGCAGCCTCATGGGTCGCTCGATCAGGTTAATCTACGCTTGCCGCCGTCGGTCCGTGGATGGGTGGCGTGGATCTTTACATACCGAGAACCCTCCGTGCCTCGGAAAGCACGTTAAGCCGTTTGTCCAGGGTATCATTCTTGGATCTTTGACAGTCGTTACGGGTCGTCAGAAGCCCGAAATTCTGACAACCAGTCTTAGCAAGGGGTATCGTATTAACCAGTAACTGGGTTGTGTTTTATCTATACCAAGGCTGTCCACAGCCTTGGTATGGATAGATAGATGGTAGGATTTTTTAAATTGAATGTACAGACGCCAGCACATCAACCTACTACAATCTGTCAAATTTCTTTAATAAATTTTCAACTTTATTGCTGAAGCATAAGGTTCAAAATTGATTGGAGAAATGTGACAGTTTCGGGTAGGTTTATGTGCTGGCGTCTGTACAAATTTAAGCTATAGCATTTTTGGTGTCTATGCGGCAAGGCAATTAATATCACACATAGATGTGAATAAATTAATATCACACATAGATGTGAATAAAGTTTTCAACCTGACTAACGGCTGATTTTTCCAACGCCAGATAATTTGATCCGAGGAAAAATTCAAATTTCTTGACAGTTCTTTCATACTGAATCTGTCAGACGTGAATTTTATTCCACGAATAAGAATTATCTGTCTATTGAAAAATCAGCCCTTATTAAATATTATGTGCGAAACAAGTACAAGTTGACAATGCAAGTGCCTGTAAATGGTTTCATTGAAATAAATGCTTTGAGTTTGAGTTGAGTATTTTCAATTTAAAAATCGATCGAATTTACGTTACGTTTATTCTGCGCGTTCGTGCTAGGCCTACAGAACATTTCGCAAAACTAGTTCTGAAAATTTCCTTATATTATGATAAAGATTTAAACAAGCTAGGTACACCAACTTCGGCTATAATGATAATAAGTGTGGGGGTTGCTTAGTCAGCCTTTAATGTTCCCACTGCTGGACTCCTCTCTTTGAGAGGAAGTGGGCAGTGTAATCAGCCACGCGAGCCCAGTGCGGGTTGGTAGATGTCACTTGTCTTCGCATTTGTGGTTCTAGGACATGGCGATTTCCTCACGATGTTTTCCTTCACCGTTTTGAGAACAGTGGTGACGAAACGGTTTACAAAAAGTTAAGTGCCTGCCTGGGTTCGAAATCGCGACCCGTAAGACCCCCGCCTCGACTCAACTTTACTTATCTTAAAGCCTATTTTTATTGTAAACTTAATTTTTTTACTTGGAGGTACACATAAACTATTTATAATATGTTTTATAGAGTAAAAATAGCTTTAGAAGAATTTGGAATTCGAATGTCGAAATCTAATGTCGTGGCCTAATAATGAAAGTAGTCATCAATCTTTCATTGTAGCGCACTATGGACAGTCCTTTAGATGTCTAAAGTGAACGAGGCTCCAACGAGAAGTAAATGAGTTTCAGATAATAAGGCCATATTGCCAATCTAGGCAAGTGTCCCTCACTATTTCATCCTAATTTATCACGATAGTGTTTGAAGTTTCTTATTCCCTATCAAGTAGCTTATCAAGTCAGCATTAAGAAATCGAATCGGAAATGGTATTTAATCGAACCCCAAAACATTCCCATTTCAATGTCATAAAAATATTAATGGACACTCTAAATGTGATTATATTTGTGTGCCTACCATTTTTTGTCCTAAGGCACTAAATTGCCAATTAATTGCGGCCAATTTGGATGTAGCGCTCGCCGGCTACTGCCGTGGCACCGCTCGCATCGCTTGCTCGACTCGCTCGCGGTTTGTCACAGTTCTAACCTAACCTAACCCATTTGGTCGGGGTGCCCAGCTTAGTTTATTTTAATTATTTTTTACTTTAGTCACTGCGACCAACTTTGATAAAAGGCCAGAAAGTTAATTCACATTTATTAAAAAAAAAGCGTCCATCATCAGTAGGTCAATAAGTTTTTAGAGGATCATTTAAGTATTTCCCTTAGGAAATTACGACTGTTGAAAGGTCAACATGGCTGTTTTGTGTTGAATTTCAAAAAGTGAGGCAATCTTCATTTTAAACGGCAAGTGCCTCCTTAGTCACACGATCTCTTAATTTAGGAGCAAGGGACATTAATTTCAACTATCAGAGTACAATAAATTGTTAAAACATTAGGAAGGTTAGCATAATCAGCCTATAACGTTACCACTACTGGGACACAGGCCTCCTCTCTGTGAGAGGAAGTGAGTAATCCATCACGTGGGCCCAGTGCGGATTGGCAGATGTCATATGTCTTCGAATTTTTATTTCTACGACATGCCGGTTTCCTCACGATGTTTTCCTTTACCGTTTTACACAAACTAAAGTGCCTGTCTAGGTTCGAACTCACGACCTACAAGTCGTAAGTCGGGCCAATAAAACTGGGCCACCACTGCTTATATTAGTAGGATGTCTTTTTTTTTTTTTGTTAGATGCCAATGTACTTGTTAGGTTTAGAATTAAAACCGACTGACATTTAAAATGGATGATTTTAGTACCTAGTATGTATTATCGGAATTTGACTCTTATAAAGTTATATCTAAATATACCCATAATTCTTAGGCGTGCCCTCGAGCTACATTGTTTGGGTCGCCACATTTGATCCTGCAGTATTTGTTGAACAACAAAGCCTGCACGATAAAATAAAACAAAGTCGCTCCGCGTTTATCTGTAGGTATGTCTGCCTGAACGCGATAAACTCAAAAACTACCGAACGGATTTCCGATTCATACGGTTTTCACCAATAGATGGAGCCGTTCATGAGGAAGGTTTTGGTGTATAATTCATTAAAGGTTTTGTCTAAATTGGCTGAAATATGACGACGATTGTTGAAGATGTCGGAGAATATCATGCCAACTGAGAGCTTTATTGGCACACAGATAGTTTATAACCTGGATTAATACATAGAATAATTTTAATCCCGGTAGTAGTTCCAGTGGGATATTTTCCGCGGGCATAAGCTAGTAAAATAATCATCGAAAATGAGACGTTGGGGAACTTTTGTACGTGAAAATGGTGATAGTGTCACATTATCGTTCGTGCGTAGGTAAATATTAACATTAAATTAAATAGACAGTATATTCTTATAATATTTGTTTAGAGAGATATAAAACTGAAATCGTGAAAAAAAAAATCAGCTGTTCCCTACATTTATGTTCGCATGACTCGTCAAAATGTTGGTAACAGATGATTTTTTTTCACGATTTCATGTTTGGTCCCATAGTAAAAGTTGTTCATAATGATGAGTACAATGACCCCTTAAGAGTAAAACGGTGATTAAAATTTCACACTGTATATTATTATAATTATATAGGGTGACTGGTAATTACTGACCGATACCTAAACACGTGATTGTACACAAGCAAGTTTTACTATGGGACCAAACCTGAAATCGCGAAAAAAAATCAGCTGTTCCCTACATTTTGACAAGTTATACGAACATAAATGTAGAGAACAGCTGATTTTTTGTTTCGCCGTTTCCTATCTGACTACTCTGAGAAGAAAGGCCGAAACAAACTCAGAGGTCACAGTCTCTTTTAAAGTCCAGACATAATCTTGGTCAGGGTATATGAAGACCATGTAGATCGATTTCTGAGATGGTCTTTTGAGGAAAGAACCACACAGATTGAGTGGACCTGTCCAGTCAGTGCACGCATTGCTGGGACACAGGCAGTGGGATTACGGATTACGGCCCATTCCCTCTCAGTGAGAGGGAGTGGGCCGTAATCCACCACGCGGGCTCAGTGCGGGTTAGCAGATATCACATGTCTTTGAATTTGTGGTTCTAGGACATGCCGGTTTCCTCATGATGTTTTCCTTCACCGTTTTGAGAGCAGTGGTGATGAAATAATTTAGACAAAGTAAAGCGCCTGTCTGGATTCGAACCTACGACCTACAACTCGTAAGTCGCGGCCGTTACCACTTGGCCACAACTGCTCCCTACACACAGACAGAGACAAAATGCCGATTTTAATTCGTTTCATTTGTGATGCAAAGGGGCATAACTCTCTCTTCTTCCTTTCTTCAATTTAATACACTCTCCTGACGTTTTCTGTAACTACTTATCTCTTATTTCTAAATCAACCTTACAAATAATTCTTACTAATTCCGATCCCGTAGTCCCAGACTCCAAAACGTAATAAATCTGTGTGTATATTTGGTGCACTGTTTGACAGATAACTGTATCCACTCACATAACCACTAAGCTTTGAATAAAGCTTTATTTTTGAATACACGCCACTTCATAAATACGTCATTACAAGTACGGTCGGGGACAGAAGTGTTTGCAAAAAATAAAACGACTAAGTAGCAACCTGTAGGTGAATTAAGAATTTGAGATAATTTTCAAGTTATGGAACAATTAACTGAATGTCATGCTTAACGAAGTTCAAATTCCATTGCAACCAAAAACTTATTAGGACTTTTTTGTTACAAATGGTCACTCAAAAATCAACTTAGAATACATTTCACTAAGGTAGATAACTGATTAAGTGTCAATGGGTTTTAAATTATCTGGGATTATGAAGACTGCTATTGGTAGCAAAGAGATCATGAATTAGATCTTATTGCTCTCAATGGACACAACGTCGTAATTCCGTAACACAACGACAAAGCCTTTCATCAACAACGTTCATTGCGTCATTTACATTGTCGAGAATACGATTTTTTCAAACATTAAAAAGCAATAGATTATGAATTTCCTACAAAATCCTTTGTATAGCGATTGAGCGCAATTGATTATGAATTTCCTACAAACCCTTTGTATAGCGATTGAGCGAAATTGGGGTACAGGTTAATTCGTTGTTTTCTGTTGCCTATTCGAATCATTTAACGTCACCAAATAATTTAAATCTTACAAACTAGTTACGAATTAACAAGTCGTGCGCCCAATTGGATTTCCTATCGGCAAAAATGACAATTTTCCAAACGTACCATCCTGTTGAGATGATATTTCTAAAATAAAATTATTCCTTAGCCTTATCCTACGTTATACGGGGGTACCTGGATGTATGGATCAAATCAAATAGGGGCGTGGTCTAGGTCATTTCCAAACTTTTTAACCCTGAGAATGTCGGTAATTTTTTTATGGTTCAAAAGTTATGACCAATTTTTGTTTTTTTCAATCACTTCGCAGTGCTCAAAGAAAAAAATAAAATAAAAAAAACTATGAAGGCTGTCTAAATAAACTAAATTGATAGCTCTGATAGTTTTTTTTTATGATTTTCTTCTTTGAGCACTATGCGAAGTAATTGAAAAAAAAAAACAAAAATTGGTCATAACTTTTGAACCATAAAAAAATTTAAGTTTGGAAATGACCTTGCCCACGCCCCTATTCGATTTGACCCATACTTCCAGTGACATCCTGTATAAGAAACTCTTGTTTAATGCTTTACCCCGAGGTTTATGCTGTGAGTTGTCTGTCAGTGAATTTAAGATTTTTATAAAGTAAGTAGATGTATTTTTAGCAGCATTAATAGTTTCGCTACCCTGACTTATCCTGCAAAGTACTTATAACGCTGCCAGCCAGTGCAGAATGGTAGGAATACATTATGAAGTGTACGGGAACATTTGTGACTTTGATAAATGCATAATGTCGTGCACTAAGATATGCTATTTCCGATTTAAGCTAGATTATTTAAATCTTCAGGATTTGCAGACATGTTTATTTAAGAGACAAGCATTAGGCCAGGATATAATGTTGGTTATATATTGCTTTTTAAAAACTAGATTCGATTTAGAAGAGATTTATTTCTTTAAGAAAAACTGTTCTTTTTTTAATGGAGTTTGTGCGATAAAATTCGATAGTACAATAGTACATAAATATATGTGATATATGCTGTGGGTCAAGGAAGGTAAAAGAGTCCCTCAGGAATTGTGTTCTTTTAGAAACTACTTTACCACTTGTCGATCGAAAGCACTGTTTTAATTTTTGTTATATTTTCTGATTTAAAACTTTACGATCTTTTATTTTTCAAAGATATACTTAATTTTATAAGACTTTATATATTGGCTGGCCCATTATATATTGGATCATTTATATGTACATTGCAATGTTACACGTATATACACAAGGTACAGATGCCAGCACATCAAGCTACTACAATCTGTCAAACTTTAATAGATTTCCAACTTTATCGCTAAAGCATAGGGTTCAAGGTTGATTGGGAAAAATTTACAGTTTTGGGTAGCTTGATGTGCTGGTGTCTGTACATAAAAAAAGTTCTTGATAACCTATAAAATAAACAAGGCACTAAAAACAATAATGTGCCTTAAAACAACGACTTAGCATTTTTAGGCCTCTCGTTTCAAAAACACCAAATGGATGGTTTAACTATTACTTAACACATCTGTTGGCGAGTGTCTCTCTAATCCGCCATGTTGATTTTAGATAGCGATACATTACTCTATCCATCATATCGGCTTAGTTCACCGATATATTTGATATACTAAAATTACTTGTTCACAGTATGACTGTATGACATTGGTTTCCTACGGGATAATATTACGTCATAAAGTCTGCAAATGTCAAGTTTTGCGTATTTCATACATTTGGTTAATCGATTTAAAAAAATATCTACAACTAATAGCCATTGTGACGAATGGTCATCATATACTAACGGACCTAACAGACGTTGTCCTGCCCAAACAGCGCCACCTAACGGGTCCAATTGTGAATCTAAACCACCTGGGGACCCACTCGAACACACAAAAAATTTCATCAAAATCGGTTCAGCCGTTTATTTATTTATTTGGGACAAACAAACAGTAGCACATTATATCTGCGCAAATAATATAAACAAAGATATTATATAAATGTGAAACTCACACCGTTATCCACAGCGTATGAGGAGTTTAGGAGGAGTTCAGTGCCATACAGACGTAGAAAAGAATGTTTAAATATTATTAAATATACCTACAAGTGATAGGTAGGTAAATGAAGCATGTCATGATCTGCCGAATATTTTTCCAACTATGTTGGGTTTGGCTTTGGAGGTTTTGGAGGGGTCCGTGGCTAAATAATAACAGCCGCACAGGTCGATCGATCAGGTTAAGCTACGCTTGCCGCGGTTGGTCTGTGGATGGGTGACCATCTCTACATACTGAGACCCCTCCGTGCCTCGGAAAGCACGTTAAGCCGTTGGTCCCGGCTGTCATTCGTGGATCTTTGACAGTCGTTACGGGTAGTCAGAAGCCCGAAAGTCTAACAACCAGTCTTACCAAGGGGTATCGTATTACCCAGTAACTGGGTTGTGGAGGTCAGATAGGCAGTCGCTCCATGTAAAATACTGGTATTCAGCTGCATCCGGTTAGACTGGAAGCCGACCCCAACATAGTTGGGAAAAGGCTAGGCAGATGATGATGTTGGGTTTGGCTTTCAGTCTAAGCGCATACGGCTGAATATCAGTATTTTACACGGAGCGACCCAGTAACTGAGTATCACGATACCATCGTTAAGACAGATTTTCAGGCTTCTGACTACCCGTGAATGTTCGAGTGTTAAAGATCTACGAATTAGTGGACCAAAGTCTTTTAACGTGGTTTCCGAGCGACGGCTTTCGAGATACTTACCGTATCTGACGCATGTAGCAAAAAACCTACTAAACTCCCGCGGTGTCACCCGCGTAAATGCCGATCCCATGGTAATATCGGGATAAAAATGATAAATGATTTTATTTCTGTAAGTAGGTTTGCACAAACACCTATACGTTATAAAAGTAGCCTATACGTTAATCCAGGGTGACAGCTACCTCCATACAAAATATTATCAAAATTGGTCCAGCCGTTTGAGCGTGAAGGAGTAACAAACATATAAACACAGACACACACACAAACTTTCGCCTTTATAATATTAAGTGTGATAATTATAGTAATATTTTCTTAGTTAAATTCATCACCACTGCTCTCAAAACAGTGAAGGAAAACGTCTTGAGGAAACCGGTTTGGCTTAGAACCAAAAATTCGAAGACATGTGACACTGGGTCCGCGTGGTGGATTACAGCCCTATCCTCTCTCACAGAGAGGAGGCCTGTGTCCCAGCCAGAACATTATAGGCTGATTATGCTGCTACTCAATACTCCTACACTTCACGCAATAGCCTATAATGCCTATGTGCTCTATAATATACCCGCTGGGGTATCACTTCTTCGTGTGTAAAAAAAAATCCTATATATTTCGCAAGTTCGGCGAAATTTCGGCGAACTCCACCACTTGTAGGGACCTAACTTATATGTGAGCTTTTTTATTTAATTAAACTCCTATATCATTTCATAAGATATTATTTGGAGACTTTTTCATTTCATAATTACTTAAAATTAACACTATCTATTTTTACAAGTCAAACCTAATCTAATCATTGACACACGCTTGAACGTTCGAACAGCAGATGCCGTCAAATTATGACCGGCCTGCATTAAAATGAGGTCCAGCCTCTACAGTAACATGCAAAAATTGAGAATTGTTGTTCATTGGTAACCTTAAAACTCACCTGGTGGCCTACCATGATCTAATTGAAAACGATTCAAAAACAAGACATTTCAGTTTAGGATCCTAAACTGCGTCGCTTGAGCTGCTCTATGGACGTCATGGTACCAAACAAGTATGAATGAAACCAAAACTTGCGACTCAGTTTGGGATAATCGCTTTCAGCAGACGGCACGGCCTAAACTGAATCGTTAAACTCACGTGATGGTACGAATTAGAAGAACAGTTCAGTTTAGGTCCTAAAATGTGGTAGGCCTCCTGACCGCATATAAGTACCACACTCAAGGGACATCACACAACACCTAATGGACAGATAAGCACATAATCTATGTTAACATCATTAGATAATTTTAATGCATACTTAATTGTCAGGCTATATCGCCATTTATCAACCACTTCTAACCGACAGTTCCAGTCAAAAAAGTCGTTCGGGTCATACTAAACAACCTTTTTTGTCTGACGTTAAGTGGAGTCAACAATCTGATATGATAGGACTTAATATAATGGATGGGCTAACCCCAATCGTGTTGGATGGGCTTACCCCAGTCGTGTTGGTATTTGGGAAGATTCATTTATCTTTTCTTTAATCTGAGGTTATAGTATTTTTTTCACGTTAATTGGAGTAATCTACATTCGCGACTTATTTGAAAAAAATGTAAACAAATATGAGTTTATGGTAAAGTAACTTTAATACCTACACAATAAAGTTTAGTTTGCGCTACAACTTTAAACATTTGAAAAAGTTATAAAAACGTTTGAAGTTGTAGCGTAAACTGAACTTTATTGTGTAGGCATTAAAGTTATTTATCCATTAATTCATATTTGTTTACATTTTTGGCAAATAAATCGCGAATGCACGGCGAATGCTCATGACATTACACCTGTAATACCTGAAGGGTTAGGCAGAGCTGTACCTAGTACACCCACATTTCTCCAGTTATGTTTAAGACAGTACAAAAACCGATCTATTCTAAAATATCCACCTGAAAACTTCGCTGAAGTGAACTTGAAGTGAGCTGTCAGTCTCTAGAGAAATGTCAAAGTGCGAATGTAGATTTTGACAGTGATATTGTTATTTTACAGAATAGACCCGCACTTGTGTTAGGCTTGTGATAATGGTGATCAATTTATTTTATCAGCAAACTAACTTTTGCCCGCGGCTTTCTCTTGAATCACTCTATCTATTGCTGAAAACTGCATTAAAATCCGTTGCGCAGTTTAAAAGATCTATGCATACAGACAGCGGGAGCGACTTTGTTTTATACTATGCAAAGAAGTAAAAATGAACATTCGCTAAGTTGACAGACGTTAAAATAAACGTTATCGTAAAATTTTAACGAACATAACCTAAAATCACCAACGTTTTGCAACAACTCGCCCTGAGTAATATAAATAAAAGTCTATGTCATTGACTGACTCATAAAAACACAATATTTTCCCCCATTTCCTTACCAATTCATCAATAAACTGGCAACACTAAGTGCGTACTTAACTACCCGTCCCGGTTAACAGTGGTTAAAGTAAAAGGGACAGTTAAAACACCAGTAAAACGCTGTCAACAGGGCAATAAAGTTAACTGTACCATAGGTAAATTTATGCAGTCCACTTTACTTAGTGGAGACAGTAGTTAAGTTAACGGCTGGATTAATTGAAGGTGCAAGCTGCATTAGCCGTTTAGTAGCTTAGATAGAATGCTTAGATGACTGTTTCGTTGAGAATAAAAGGCTATGTTTGCACTCTGGTGCAGTAAAAGACGATGGGTAGGTAAGGCCGTCTTGTTATAACAAAAGAGTTTTTGTTTAAAAACAAAACACTGTCTGCAATCTCTATATGCTGTATTTCAAAAGGCCAATAAATGTTCGAAATCTATGGTCGCAGTCTCATATCAGCGACACGACGGATTGGCTCAGTTTCGAGGAGAAAAAAGGGGAATACGAAACGTCGATCTCGCAAAATTTTTGTGATAATTTCGGTCTGAGCTGCAGCTGTCCCTATCACACACTACGGGGGGCAGACTTGAGGTAAGGCGACGGCAATAGTTTCTTCAAATACCTATTTTTCAAATTTAAAAATGGCCCCGTCCCCTCTTAATATGTTGTCGATTATTATTTTTCTTAATTTTAAATTCAATAATGTAGTAGGTAGGTACTAAAACTAAAAGTTCTTCTAAAATAATAACGATCTAAGCTTTAAATTACGTATCATCTCAAGCATTTTTAAAACAAAATAGTTTCGTTTGATATCCCTGTACTGCACTTGATATTTTCATACGGTATTCTGTAATAATATCATAATTTATGATTGCCTAGCATGTCATTTTGCCAGAAGAGCATAAAGTTAGGATAGGTACCTAGTAATAATTTAATGTAACATGCAATATACAATGCAGACTGCTTTAAAATTAATGGATGATGCACGAGTCAGGTTTAGTGAGGGCTTAAAAGGTAAAAACATACTTGACTGGTTTAATCTTCTGGGACAAAGGATGCGTTGTTCAATTTGGTTGATACCCTAAAGGGGTAGACAGACACGCATAGCATAGTATAGGTTTTGTAATTTGTGTTTCACGAACTGTGTCCAAACAAACTTTATTTGTTATTCTTACATGCAACCTCCGCGAGTCCGTTAAAAGTTACTGGCAAGAATTACGAGACAAACATTAATTTATATAAAGAACAGCAGAAAAAACAGCAGGGGGCTGAGGTGGTTAGAGCTGACAAGACGTGTATGACACAAGATACTTACTCTTTATTGGATAAAAGAACAATTGCAACTTAAAACTTTAATGTGTCATAAGGACGGAGAATAACAATATACCTAATTACATATTTCAATTATAATTGTTGGTGAATTCCCAGCGTGTCCTCAGGAAAGGATTCAACAGTTCATCAATGATGTTAGCCTAGAAAAAAAAAAGTACCAAATTGCGTTTCGTTTTACGCACTTCGCGATTTTATATGAAATGGAAGATTCAATCAAAGTCACCCCGCTATTCAAAGTAACCCCAGTTCACCAGCAATGGGCGAACTTATCGCTACTGTGGTGTTCACTATAATCTCATATTAGGGGCTTAGGGTTTAGAAATAAAACCACCGAATTATCAGTAAGTACACAACAACTCTCAGAGAACATCCAGTCGCCGCGCGGGCTAAAGCATGACAGCTCGCCTGTGTTGCCAGAGAGTTGAGTGCTACATTTATTAGTACATCACAGCTACAAACGAACTTTCACAGACCACCTTTAGAAGGACTTGTGTTGTTCCGATGGTATTAAAGTTAACTTACTGGACATCTCGTGTTTTCATGTCCTACCTATTCTAGGTTTCCTGTCCTAGATGAAAAATATAAAAATGTGTTAAACTTAAAACGTAGAACTGTTTTCTAGGAATATTTATCGAAGTTATAAGATAAACGTTGGTTTAATTCACTCATCCCGTTACTGAGAGCTCTCAAAGCTGTACCTACACATCTCACCTGTTATGTTGTCTCATCATCTGCCTAGCCTTTTCTCAACTATGTTGGGTTCAGCTTCCAGTTAGGATGCAGCTGAATACCAGTATTTTACATGGAGCGACTGCCTACCTGACCTCGACAACCCAATTACCGGGTAACACGACACCCCTTGGTTAGACTGGTTGTCAGACTTTCGGGCTTCTGACAATCCGTAACGACTGTCAAAAATTGACGAATGGCAGCCGGGACCAACGGCTTAACGTGCATGCGTTGTCTCTTGTCACTGCAAATTAAGGAGCAGTGGTGGCCCAGTGGTAACAGCCGTGATTTGAGGGTGGTAGGTCGTATGTTCGAACCAAGACAGGTGCTTTACTTTGTGTAAATTATTTCGTCACCACTGCTCTCAAAACGGCGCAGAAAAACATCGTGAGAAAACTGGCATGTTCTAGAACCAAAAAATCATAGACATAATAATATGATGTCTACGCACTGGACCGGCGTCACGTGGTGGATTTACAGCCTACTCCATGTCACTGAGAGAAGGCCTGTGTCCCAACAGTGGGAATATTATAGGCTGATATCCTTGTATAGACCCAGAATTCGTCTCCAGACCAACAAGGCAGACTCACAACATTTTAGTTAGCACGTTACACGTCTTAACAAAACACAGAACTCAGTGCAACGCGCAGGCTATTAAGTGTCTGTACCTACTGTTTTATTTTCTTGTATACTGTTTGTGTTTCAAAGTATGTATTGCAACTTTGCAAGAAATGACAACCTACGCAATAAAAGAAGGAGTTGCTTTTTGAGATTAACCCTTCATATGGCCGGAACGTAGATCCACGCGAGACACAATGGCTTTTTAATTGTTTTGGTAATTACGGCATTCAACCGGTTAATTAAAACTAGCTTCTAAATGTGACATTGTCTGCGTGAAATTCAACTAAAGTCCCCGTCACGAGAAGCTATAACTTTTGTAAACACACATTCAGTTGTTCGCATCCTTTGGATCAAATAAAAAAAACAGTTTTGTAATGATTTTTTTTTTATATAGAGATATAAGAATATAAAGTTAACACACATATCTAACTACTGTCGTCAGAGGATTCCGAGTATTCTGCATCTACATTCTGCAGCATTGACAGCATCAGCGTGAAGTTACTTCAAAATAGCGGCCCAAATGTTTACGTTCCATGAGTCAGACGCGTTCCAGTATCACAAAAATTAGACGACAGCACTTTATATCGCTAAAATATAACCTGACCAAGTGCAATTGCTCGTTAGTTTCGTATTACACGTGTTACTTTGAGTTGATTGAATTTGGGATTATTTGTTGTTGATTTAATTGTCGCTACGTAACTTAGTAGAAGTTCTTTATTTACAAAATGTATAGCTTCTCGTGACAGGACGGTTTCTTACTAAACTTCAACTATATCTGACGACCCTGGTAACTTATCTTCTTTGGTGACCGTACATTACAAGCAGCATGACGCTACGCTACGCTTGTTAGCATAACGTTTGATAAAGAAAAAAACAACCACTACACTTTAAAAAATGCAGACCGATATAGTTAAATATGACTAACGTGACTATTCGTCCCGCTTTGGTTGAGACAGTCCCGCTTTCAGGTTGTCTGTCCCGTTGTCCCCAACCAGAGCAAAAATGTCCCGCTTTTACAAAGGGACCAAACGATATTGAATTCAATTTATTCATGAACAATTTACATTGTATCTGAATATCAAATATAAAACAGCACAAAACATAAAACAAAATTACAAAGACTAACATCGAAAAATCATGTGATAAGCTACTTAAAAACTAGACCTGATATTTTAAAACTAATTTCCTTCACCGACAAATACAAAACAAATACGTTTTCAACCGCAATGTAATATAACTAGTCCTTTTCTCTTTTTAATAAATACCTAGTAAATGTTGTAGCGTTCCGCTCTGACAAAAAAAAATGGTCCCGTTAAGTATGACCCTTAAGTTCTTACAGTTCAATCAAGTGCCAGTTTGTACTTGTTAGTCGGTTCAGTGGTTTTAAATGCTAACGTACAGGTGCAACTGAGGCACTGAGCCACCGAGTACGACTGAGCAACTGTAAACTCGCTAACAAGTCGACTACTTGATTAATAGTTTATTGAAGAAATGTTCAGGTTGGAAGAAACCGAGCGTTTTCTATTGCATGTTTTATAATCACTTAGGTTTTTTGTATACATATATTATATTTGTATAAGTACCTAGTTCGTTTTAATTTAGTACATACTGTAAATAATTATACAATAATCAGCCTATAATGTTCTCACTGCTGGTACACAGGCCTCCTCTCAGTTAGAGGGAGTGGGCTATGATCCACCATGCGGGCCCTGTACGGGTTAGTATACACACATATATGTATGTCACATTCACGATGTTTTCCTACACCGTTTCGAGAGCAGTGGTAGTGTAATAATTTACACAAAGTTTAGCGCCTGACTGGGTTCGAACCTACGACCTACAATTCGTAAATCGCGGCTGTTACCACAGGGCCACCACTGCTCCTAACTCAGTATTAACAGCAGGAAATCTGGGTAAGCTCACTCCATCGTCGACTTTGTCTCTGTCACCTCTGACCTAGACTAGAGTCAAGAGGAAAGCAATTTCAAATTAAAAAAGGTACTTATATTTTTATTTTATACGTTGCACGTTTTCATGGAAATGGCTAAAATTGTAGATACTGTGAGTTATCTCGTTAGTGGGAGTTATCATAGTATTTCCTTTTAAACTCAAACTCAAACTCAAAGCATTTATTTCAATTAAACCAATTACAGGCACTTTTGAATTGTCAAGGGGTCGGTCAGTCAGTAAAATGAAGCTAGTTGCCCATTCCAAAGCGTAGGTACCTATGGAGAAGAACGGGCAAGAAACTCCATGGACACTCTTTTAAATCAAAATAATATGTTTACAAAGTCTTGATTACATCATTCATGTTAAAAATTATGTATGTGAGAACGATGCAGAACGTTAAAAGCGTCCATAATGATAAGTCGAGAAAAAAAAAGCAATTCAAATATTAAATTAAATTAAAATAAGCCATGGCAGCAAAGAGATGACCAGTCCCCACTGACACGAACATGATTTAGTATCGTAATAGTACCGATAGTATTTTTATCTTGTGTCAAAAACAAAGGTCAAAATCAGTCTACCTAGTCTAAGTATCTAGAAAAAAAAACCCAATTCTTACGTAGACTTACAGCTTTTTGTGTTTGAGCGAATGTTTTTGATATAACAATATAGTTTACCTGATCTCTCTCCAGTCGCGTCGGGTTGCCGTCTCATCGGACTATGTGAGGCAGGAAAGAGAGAGTATTAAACTAGGCTGACAATCAGCACTTTTTCAACGTCAAAATCACAAAATACCCTAATACGCCCCGCCCTTCACCACTTTCTAGTGCTTTAGCTGGGAAGAAGATGGTGGCGTAAAAAAACAATTTTGAACGTCAAAATTACATTGATTCTAGTCGCCCCTTCCAAAAGGTAGTTTTCGTATGGAGAAGAATGGGCAAGAAACTCACACACAATACTTTGCACACTAGCACTGAACAGATTCCCCGGCCTAAAACGTAATATTTCTTAAAACTCTGCTACCTAAAATGTAGTCGATACATACATCAGCCGGGTACATTTCAATTGAACGAGATGGTATCTAAACTCTTTCATATTTCAGCGGTAACATGTCTGTACTACTGCTTTGAATTTGTATGCGACGCCATTTTTCAGTGTCACGTTGTACCAGGTAGGTTAACGACGTGATTTAGTAGTATGTACGATTATTTTCGGAGTTCATTTTTCTCTCTATTGGCGACTATGTCGTTTCAGTAAGGGTTTTTACGTGATGTTGAAAAATATATATTTTTTTTATTTCTGAATGGGCCCCGCTCTTGATCTCGATCACGCCTGATGGAAAGCGATCAATGAGGTCTATGATGGAACGAGCGTGCCCAAATGATGCCTAAGGCACTGGAACTCCCACGCATCGACGAAACACGGCAGGCTGTTTGACGCTGGACTCCGGTGGGAGGGTGGTCGCAAACCAGGCAGGCGTTAGCCCTACCACCGCAAAGGAATAATTGGCCAGTCAAATAAGGCGTTGGGTGTGACTTTCCAGGATGCGCTGAGCGCAAGCGTTCAGTTGAGTAACTGGCAGAACAAACTGCGCTACACGAGGAGGTTTCTTCATGCATCCCAATATCATGCATAATCAGCCTGAGCATGTTCCCATTTCTGGGACACAGGCTTCCTCTTTGCGAGGAGTGGGCTGTAATCCACCACGTGGGCCCAGTACGGGTTGGTGGATGTTACATATACTGGCGCAAAGGTTTAGGCTAGAACTAAAGTTAGATTTCGTTTTGTAATAAGACGATTAGGGGATGAAACTTTGTATGTAAGTACGTCATTTTTACCGATAGAATAATTTTTGAGGGCTAATTGCGTAACACACTATCAGTAGCAATGGGTTTCATTTTAACAGTTCAACAACATACATTGCGTTGTTTACGTTGTTCAGCAGACACTTTTCGAACATATGAAGTAATGGATTAGCAATATCCTTCAAAATGATTCAGATTTAGATTAATAGTGTATTACGATATTAGGGTGCTGGCATACGGTTTATTTGAAATAGCATATTTATATTATACTCATGGAATACGAATTAACAGCTCGTTTGCAAGGAAATATCAGCAAAGATCCAGTTAAATCCAGATCAAATAACCGGTTATAACCGCCTCAAACTGGACGCTGCCCGCCATTGACGGCAAATGTAGCAGAAAAGCATTCATATTCATATGTGTTTGTAATAAAATGTGAATTGCGGTTCCACAGTAAAATTGTTATTGCCACTAATATTTATCCGATATTTGCTTGGATTTATTCGCGTGTTAATGTTACGATTTAAGAGTTCGTTCTCAATCTAAACACATATATGTGGTCTTATTTAATCTTATGCAGGTATATATTTATCTAAACATACAGGGTCAATAATGAAATTAGCTAGCGAAAGTCGGAAGACGCCACGGGTATCGATATAATTATCCTCAATCTCAACAAAATTGTACTTAGTAATATTTCTTGTCGTTTATTTACCTCAAAATATAAATTTAATTTAATTGTCAAAACGGGTTATGCTGTTATGGCGACTCATCACTCTGTCGAATCTGCGAGTTTTTTTTACAGAGTTGCTCACACTCAAACTTTATATTATAGGACTTCTGTCGGAAAATTATAATATTCGGTATAGCAGTGTTCATATGCTTAGATAATTTACATTCCAACGCCACTCAATCAGTTATCTACTTTAGATCAATGTATTCTAAGTTGATTTTTGAGTGACCATTTATAACAAAAAGGTTCTAATAAGTTTTTGGTTGCAATGGAATTTGAACTTTGTTAAGTATGACATTCAGTTTGTTGTTCCATAACGTTCTGACCGTGGTCCTACCAAAACATATTCTAAACCCCAACCCAACATGGGTGTCAAAAACCTCAATTAGAAACAGCCTAAGGTGTCCAAGAGACTTTTAATTTTTCCGCCATTTGCGCGTTTGCCTTTTTAACCCAAATAAATAAGCGTCAAAAGTACCAGACGAAGATTTCTTCGCCCTTTTCAAATTTTGTATGAAGGTTTAGATTTTATTAAATGTCTGTGCGAGTTTAATACAATTAGTGACATCCCTAAATCTCGGGGACAGCCCTGTCCGTATTTAATAATGTAACGTGACCTTTACGTAATGTGTTGTGATTTAAAAGTAGGTTTTATGTGTGTGAATTTTCTGGGAATGAAATCATAAAAGTGAAGAAAAAAATTTAAAACGTCGTTTCTGCTACAACCAAGCAAATAGTCAATAGGCAAAATGATTTTAATCACCACTCTTGGCTAATGAATTGGTAATTTAATCGCTTTAGTTATTAACAGACATTATATTACGGTCATTACGGACATTATGACTATTTCGGGGCCCGAACTAAAATTGTACAACAACACGATTTAACACCTGTCCCTACTCCCGATATGTAGGTATTTGACCGTCCAAAAAAAAAATCTTTTTTTGACACTTGTTTTGACGGATCAACCATACTTTCGAACGGATCCGTATCTTCGTTGGTAAACTCAGAGTTAGATCCCCAGACGCGGACCAGCGAGAAAGTCTTAACCGTTGCAGGTATGATTATTCGATTATTGTAAAGACACTACTTTAGATTTTTTTTTTTTTATCAGCCATTTCTGTCCCACTGCAGAGCAAAGGCCTCCCTTCCCTCCTTCCACTTGTCTCTATCCTGTGCTGTTACACGCCAATCCTTTTGGTAAGAGTCGAGTTCGTCCCGCCATCTCATTCTGGGCCTGCCGCGTTGCCGTTTGCTGCTGTTTGGGACCCATTCTGTGGTTGCTTTAGCCCATAGCTCCTCCGGCATGCGACAGATGTGACCAGCCCAGTTCCATTTTAGCTTGGCAGCCGTGTGACCTACATCGGCAATTTGAGTTTTTGAACGCAGTATCGAGTTCCTTATACGATCAGTAAGTTTAACTCCAAGGATACTGCGCTCCATTGCTCGCTGACAGACCCCGAGTGCGGACTTTTGACGATTAGTTAATGACCATGTCTGCGCTCCATAGGTGAGGGTAGGAAGAATGCACATGTCCATGAGTTTTCTCTTTAGTGAGAGAGGGAGAGTTCCCTTCATTATTTGTTTCTTCGACCAATAGCTCTTCCAGGCGTTCTCGGTGCGTCGAGCAACTTCTTTTTCGTGTCTTGCCTGGAAGGAGACTATTTGGCCGAGGTGTATATACTCATGGACATATTCAATCCTCACACCCCCAATTCCTATGTTGCGCTTGGTGCTGTTGGTCATCACCTTGGTCTTCGTCATAGTCATCTTTTAGATTAACATTTCTTTTAATGCTTGTTCATAATTGGTACCATTACTACTCCATTTTCCGCTTATTCTGCCCATCCCCGAATAATACCAGGATGAACGACTCCTTAACCATATCGCACGAGTTACATTACATACTTACATCGCATCGTAATGTTATCTTAATAATACCAGGATGAACGACTCCTTAACCATATCGCACGAGTTACATTATATACTTACATCGCATCGTAATGTTATCTTAATAATACCAGGATGAACGACTCCTTAACCATATCGCACGAGTTACATTACATACTTACATCGCATCGTAATGTTATCTTAATAATACCAGGATGAACGACTCCTTAACCATATCGCACGAGTTACATTATATACTTACATCGCATCGTAATGTTATCTTAATAATACCAGGATGAACGACTCCTTAACCATATCGCACGAGTTACATTACATACTTACATCGCATCGTAATGTTATCTTAATAATACCAGGATGAACGACTCCTTAACCATATCGCACGAGTTACATTATATACTTACATCGCATCGTAATGTTATCTTAATAATACCAGGATGAACGACTCCTTAACCATATCGCACGAGTTACATTATATACTTACATCGCATCGTAATGTTATCTTAATAATACCAGGATGAACGACTCCTTAACCATATCGCACGAGTTACATTACATACTTACATCGCATCGTAATGTTATCTTAATAAACAAAGTACTTTTGAGTAGGTAACGTAATTTGCCAAATTTTTGACATTAGATTAAAATGATGAATAAATTGTGGTCTGGTGCGTGCGTCGTTTTGCAGTGTTTTTTGGTGGTTTATATGGTGTCAGGTATTTTTTCATTTTTTTTTTTTTAAATAAATCATATTGAAATGTTGTTTGTAATGACAAAATAACAGCTTATTAACAAATATGCATATGAAAGTATATAGGTACGGACCTTGTAAAAAAATAATATCTTCCGGCTAATCGGCGGATTTTTACTGGTAACTTAGGCTACTTTTATTTTTAGAAAAAGTGTTAGGGTTCCGCGCAAAAAATTAAAATCCGTACCTCAAAAGGAAAAACGGAACCCGTATAAGTAAGATCACTTCGTTGTCCGTCTGTCTGTCTGTCGGTCATGACCCTTTTTCTCAGGAACGTGTGAAGTTATCAAGTTGAAATTAATACCAAATACTCAGGACTGCAATCCCTTGAAGTAGGGAAAAAATAAAACTTCTAAGTCAACGCAATCAAAAGATACGGGCGTTTATGTTCCGTAGACAAAACCTATAGGGTACTCTCCGTTCACCTAGAATCATGAAATTTGGCAAGAAGCAATGGCATGTAGCACAAGTAAAGGAAAACATCCAAAAACCATAAATTTGTAGTTACATAAAAAAAATCCCGTGATAAACTATTTACATACCTACCTACAAATTTGTACGGAACCCTCGGTGCGCGAGTCCGATTCGCACTTGACCGGTTTTTTAAATAAAAACATGACGCTTACGTCTGATAGGATATACCAATCAAGTTTTTAATAACTTGTAAATTGAACGTAAGCCTGTTTATTTTGCGCACCGTAGATTCATAAACGCCTTTATTAAGATAACCCAATTACCAAAAACAGCGGGAATTTATATCCTAATTTTTAAAGGAGCGGTAGCTTACGTACAGTCAACATGTATACATGGTCTGGTCATATTAAATTAGCTAGAGAAACTCCGCAAACGTGATGGGCATTAGGATGTAAACATAATAAAACGAAAAAAAAAAACATGTTTTTTGTGGGGTTATATCGACCTCAGTTAGTATGGTTACTTGAAATATCAGTTTATAAAATCAGTTTTTTTTTGTGTAAACTTTACAGACGTAATAATGGGACGTTAGCTAAACACGATGAACATAAGAAAACTGAGATTTTTTCAATATGCATCAAGTAACAACACTACAGTACCAGCGGTAGTTGACCCCAGAACAAAACATCAAATCTTTTTTATTTTATTTTGTCGTGTTACTTATCGATACCCATCACGTCTGCAGAGTTTCGCTAGCTAATTCAATTTGACCCTGTATACTGCAGAGGTTGTCTGCCAAAAGGAACCTTACATAATGAAGGCTGGCAGCAACATAGTTCAAAAAAGTAAAAAAAAACAGAACGAGTCGATCGTGTGATGTGATGCAGGATTGTTTTGCGGGGTAATTAGGTCGTAATCAGCCTATAATGTTCCCACTGCTGGGACACAGGCCTCTTTGTGACAGGAAGTGGGCCGTAATCCACCACGCGAGCCCAATGCGGGTTGGTAGATGTCCCATGTCTTCGAATTTTTGGTTCTAGGACATGCCGGTTTCCTCACGATGTTTTCCTTCACCGTTTTGAGAGCAGTGGTGATGAAATAATTTACACAAAGTAAAGCGCCTGTCTGGATTCGAACCTATGACCTAAAACTCGTAAGTCACGGCCTTTACCACTGGGCCACCACTGCGCGTTAATTAAGTAATACACATAAAATGGGAGTCGATCGTAATCCATTTTATTTTGACAGTGAACGTGGCTCAACCGTCTGCTTTATTTACGTAGTTGTGCGGACAATTATTTTAAACCTATATAGGAATGGACAGTGTCCTTCAAAACCTTCGGATTGTGATTGAAAACGTGTTACCCAATTAAATTATAGGTCTTGTTGAAAATAAATAGATACAATTCAACAGAACCTTTTTGTTGTTTAGCTATTGTCCCGGTATTGTAGGGCTCCAGAGCTCTACAGTAAATACTAATCACACGAAGTTAATTAAAGGATTACTCGAACTAAGCCGATTGCACGACACCTTCCAATGAAGAGACGGTGAACTTTTCTTGAACGAACTACAAGACAGTTCACATGTGAGCCTAGGAACAAGAACGGACCTCAGGGATAACAGGGCAAATAAAAATGCATTTGTAATTCCGTTTCATCGTAGCAAGTTACAATTGTTAGCATTTTTGGTGCAATTAAGGACTACTTGTATTTTTGGAATAATATTTATCATAATTTAATTTTAATTTTAATCATGATTCTATGTCCGTGTTCACGTGATTTAAATGGTGTATTGACTAATCGGTAATTCATTCGGACACTTCACTCTGACGTTCGTTCCGGAATTCACGGGAGAGGATTAAGAAGGGTGACACGCGAACACTGGCATCACAGAGTACTTTTTGATAGACTGAAAATTCTGGCAGGCATTCTACGGCATTCTAGTTCGATGTCTGTTCGACGAAGGAGGACTAAAACTATTCTTTAATTAAAAGTACTTAAATAAACGTGTTCTACTGTAAACTGCAAATCTCATTTCCTGACCTTTAAAACAATGAAGCGAAAATGCCATGAGTATTCGAAAAAATGCACATCACTGACGGATAAATCCGCGAAATTTTACCACATAACACACTCTTATATCACACCTAATACCTGTCTGTAATTTTGAAGGAAATGCATAGTCAATTGCTTCTATGTTTTAAAAATTTGTCTGCTCGACAACGTACCTAAATGACGGAATGAACTGTCAAAATGATTTGCATTGGGATTGGGCATAAACCATCGGGGCAATTGCGTAACACACGCACGTGCTACGCAATTACCCCGCTGGTTTATCCCCATTCTTTTGTTGCAAATGTGACATTTTCGCACGTCTCTCTTAATATGCTAATGACATTCATAAGTTAAAGTTTCCAAATCAAATATTGACGGAAACTCTGAAACAATAAACTCCCAGTAATGTTAAAAACTTTTTGTTCTTTTTTTAATCATGTTTACTTTAACCGGTTGAAGCGCGGTTAGTTCGGGAACTGCCTGAAGTTTGTGAGCAGCTAATTTGAATGATTTATGTGTGAATATTTATTAAGTATTATGATGATACTTTGCTTTTGTTTTAGTTCAAGTAAAGACAAAAAGAAAATTCCAGGATTTTGACACAAGCACGGGTTAGAAACAAGTTGATTGCAGTGGTGGCGCAGTGACAGGGCCCGACTTACGAGTTGCAGGTCGCGGGTTCGAACCCTGACAGGCGCTTAACTTTTTGTAGGTAAATAATTTCCTCACCACTTCTCTCAAAACGGTGAAGGAGTTTATCGTGAGGAAACTGGCATGTCATAGAATAAAAAATTCGACGACATGTGACATCTACTATACCCACGTGGTAGATCGTCGCGAGTGTCTGGTGATGACTCCCTCTCGAAGAGAGAAGGCGTCCCAGCAGTGGGAAAATTAAAGGCTGATTATGCTACGCGGGTTATAAAAACAGGATGAACAGCTTGGCTGGGCGATTGGCAACAGCACTGTGTGTCGCAGGGCCGACTTATGTAAGTAAAAAAATAAAAACATAATTATTTATATGACATACTGATAGTTTAGTGGTCTGTGTTTGTGACCTTTGAGTGTTGCAAAAGCACTTTCGATACAGCTGAAATTCCGTAGGAATTTCTAATTCACCAAAAAGATATCGTAATTCAATTAATCCAACCTCGTCCACTTACCTTAATGGTACCTAATTAGAGCCAGAGAAAAATTCGCAACTTCAACTAATCTCATCTTGGAAATAATTTCCACAAAATTGCCCAAGAATCTCTAGAAGCGGCCTGAACGATTGTTTAAACGTCTCTAATGGCGGGTAAGTAAAAATTGTAGTTAATAACGCGGTAATCAAGTCGTGGGTCGAGGACGTAACTCAATCGGCCGGAAGATTGCGGCCAGGGGAGATTGCGTCGACACGCTTCGAAACTGAGCCTAAAAAAAAACAGAGAACTTTTTTGTTGCTTTTTTACTGGGTTTTGTGATTATATTATATTAGCTTTCACGTAGGTTACCTGATGTTATGTGGCCACCGCGGCCTATGAACATCAGCAGAGCTAATCAGAGTGAGCGAGAGTGAGCATGAAGTCAGCTGTCAATAGTGTCAATCCTTATAGGTAGGTACTATATTAAACTACTACTTAGTATAAATTAAATCTATGCTTAGCACAAGGTGGAATGACAACTCACTTCATCTAAGTTTTCACGGTGAGATTTTTACAGAATACCCATGTGGCGGCATCTACATCGCCACATGCAAACCACGCATCACACTGACGTCACGCAAAAATCCTGCATCGCGCAAGCGGAGTTTACCGCGCGACTAGCATCCGTACAACGTCCCGACATCAATCGCAGGGCAGTAGCCCACCAGACACAACACCCGTCTGGTCGGAGGATCCTCCCTTTTCTATGGAGGATGAATGAATCTTACACCCTGTTCCTCATACCTCTATACCTACAAGGTTACATTGAAAAATCCATCCCATAAGAAAAAGCTGAACTGTCTCGTATGCCTCTAATTGCTTACCCTTTTAATACTTAAAGCCAGTAAAGTATCTATTTAAAAATGCTTAGGTACATTACCGACGCCCAAATTCAAGAGCTTAAATAAAATAAAATTGTAGGTAATAAAATATAAATGGCGTCAGTCCATTAGTATCATTAACACAAAGAACGGCTGTTTACTCAAGTGGGTAGTTGTATATTTTTCATTTCGAAATGGATGCAATATCGCTGAAAAAATTGTACGAAAAATTGGCGTGATTTGTAGCAGAAATGTTTTGTTTAGCTTTTTTTTTTTATTTAAATTCTGTGTTACTTTTGGAAATGGAACTAATTTGACAGCCTCTTTAGTTTATTAATATTGCAAACGCGAGACTCAGCATCGAGGTTTCGAACCCCTGGTGGGACATTTTTTTTCTATTATAGGAATCGCGATAGCAGCCGTGGTGCGTATTATGACGGCTTAAGCCATCATGATTCGAGAGAGACGGAGCTATACATGACCGATAGCACCATCCCTTTTTCGCACTGGAATTATGATAGCATTAAGACTTCGTAATACGGCCCCTGAGTGTAGTTTTAGCCCGGTTGATGGCAATAGGTTCGTTCCCTCTTACAAGGGAATTAAATATAACTGGTGAAATGTGGGTGTAAGGTACACCTACATCGGAAAAGGCAGGTGTGATATAATGTATGTTATTTTACCCTTTACCAGGCAACACGGAACCTTTTCTTATTTCATACCAACTTTTTTCCACGGCTTCGACCGCGTGGGGGTACACCGAAAGAAATAAGCAGTAAATAAAAATTAAAGAACTGCTTTAAACAGTTCCATATGAGCCTAACGTTCAAAACAGTATTTTTTACTGATCTGAAAACAGTTAAAGCTTGAAGCAAAATATTACCGTCATGACAGTAAACGTTAACGTTTTAAGTAGCTAAAATGTCACAAAATTAACTGTTTTATTCATTTGGTGATATCGTTCAAACCATAGAAATTTATTTACATTACAGTGATGGTGGTTTTCCTTTTTTTGTTGTTTTTTTTTTTCAGTAATTCAGTGCTCTGAGTGGAATACCTCAATAGTATGTTCAATCATTAAAAGTTACTGTTTTATATTTTCCTGTTTTACAAACATTTCTTCTTACTGTATAAAGTCAGTAGGTCTTAATGAAATCGCTTTAATGTGGTGTAGTAAGAAATTATTTTTTTTAATATAAGAATTAAAAAAAGTATCCTATGGCCTAACCCAGCGGAGTAATTGCGTAACACACTATTAGTAGCAAAGACTTTAATTCAACAACATTCATTGCGTTATTTACGTTACTGAACAGACACAATTATCGAACATATGAAGCAATGGATTAGAAATATCCTTCAAAATTCAGATTGAGATTGATAGTGTGTTACGTAATTAGGGTGCTAGTCATGTTCTGTTTGCCAAATTTTATAAGAACAACGTTGTCACACAGAACGACACGAAAAGCGACTTAATTTACAATGTGTAAACAGGCTGGTAAGGCCATCGACGCGCAAACTTACACCACGAAAGCCTGCGTAGAAATTTTCGTCGGGGATCAAAAACAAAATCAGCTATTTCAAAAAAGGAAGTATTCCCGTTTGAGCACCTATCTTTAGAGCACCAACGGTATTCCCATTTGAGCACCAATCAATATTTTACCGTGGTGCTCAAAGGGGAACAATAAAAAGTATTCAACTTTATTCCCTTTTGAGCACCTACGGTAGCTTCTAGTGATAGGGTGTATAATAAAACATGCCTACGCGGTCAAAATGTACAGAACTAAATTTTTTTTAATAAGACACGTTTAATTTCGACAGATTCATGTACTAAATCCATGGTAACAGGTCTGCCTCCCTGTGTAAGTATTAGTATGGATTCGTAAAATATAATAAAATCTATGTCTTAAACATAGTTCAAATATAAAAAGCAACTCAAACACGAAGCTCAATTGGAACGTCTCCTCCTTATGAGAAAACTTGCGAACGTCTTGAGAGCAGGCTTAAGTAAATGTTTGAAGACTTAACACAGAGACAGATGTTATTGTTAAGAACTATCTTAGAACGGAAGAAACGGAGATGTTACTGTATTTTTATGGGGTTTGGGGTTTTATATATTTGCGAACTTCAGTAATGTAAATAGTTTGGTACAGACGCCAGCACATCAAGCTACTACAAGCTGTCAAATTTCTTTAATAGATTTTCAACTTTATCGCTCAAGTATAAGGTTCAACGTTGATTGGGAAATTTTGACAGTTTCGAGTAGCTTGATGTGCTGGCATCTGTACAACACGACGTTTCATAATTCTCCTGCCCTTATTAATCTTATCCTAATTAATTTAGGGTCGAAGCAGTATGTCTCCTTATTCCTTAATACTTATCTACCCGCGACCTCGTCTGCGTGAAATTTCTTGTCCTTACTTCGTTTTCGCTTAGCGTTTGTTCTGACTTTGTCTCTTTTTGGTCGGCTCTTGAGGGTCCTAGCGTGATTTTAAATAGCCTTATAGCCTTTCTCAAGAATTGGGCTAACGGATGCAAAAATATTTTTTCGAATCCCGCCGGTAGTTCCAGAGATTAGCTCGTTCAAACAAACAAACAAAAATAAGTTTAAAAACTAAAACCCGACTACTGAAAAGGATGAAACAAGAAAGTACCTTCCCGTGGTCGCATGCTACCATAGCTTATAAGTATGCGAGTACAGCGGCATGCGACCACGGGAAGGTACTTTCTTGTTTCATCCTTTTCAGTAGTCGGGTTTTAGTTTTTAAACTTATTTTTTATTTAATTATTTTGGGGCTTATTACAGTAAAATTTATATTTTTGAAATGTGCTAATTAAGCCCTTTCATTTGATAGCCAACAAGGCATGATTAATTGTTTTTTAATTTTTATATCATGACTTTAGGTCCGCTAAAGGGCGCCATATTCAATTTAATGTGACGTCACATAGCCTATAATCAGCGGACGATCAAGACGCTTGCAACGATACCTCAATTGTCTAATTATGGCAAGGAGTTTAGAAGTTATGAGGGAACAGATGAACATACATACATACATACCGGTCAAAATCATAACCCACTTTTTTGCTTCTCCGTAGACGGGTAGTAAAAATAAAGTAACAAACTCTTCAGTTTTATTCTTAGTATAGATTAGTGGTCATCTCAGTAGTCACCCCCTTTCTGTCCATATCATCTTTCACACAGTCCATCCCTCGTTTCTTTGGTCTTCCCCTATTCTTATAGCCATCTACATTACCTTCATTCTCAAAACTTTCCTGACGATATTTTCCACAAGGCAATCTTACTATGGCACTTAGGGCTAATTTTTCAATCGACACATAATTTTTATTCGTGGAATAAAATTGACGTCTGTCAGATTTTGTATGGAAGAACTGTAAAAAATTCAAAATTATTCCTCGGATAAAATTACCTGGCGTTTGAAAAATCTGCCCTTAATTTAATTGACAACGCAACGTAAATTCGAACGATTTTAAAATTTAAAAAATACACGTTTAGCGCTTAATTATTTACTTAGTTTTAAGACTTTAACCATGTTTTATAATTTTGTGCGTCCTTTTTTCAAATTCGTGCGCGTTGTCAAGCGTACGTCAACATCTTTAGTGCATAGTTATTTCGTAGCAAATGCGTAGCGCATTGCTACGAGACGTAGGTGGGCTACGAGCGGCTACGACGTTTGAACTTTAGCTTTAGAATCATAATGACGTATTGCAAAATCCTTAACCAATTCGATGAAGAGTAATTTTTTGACGCCATATCGTAGTTTGTAGGTTTAATTTGAGTTAGGATATTTTTTTTTTTTTATCTTAATATAAGAAGTTTACTGGTATTAGCTGCAGCCGGTTAGACTGGAAGCCGACCCCAACATAGTTGGGAAAAGTCTAAGCAGATGATGACTTACTTTCGTATTAGAAGTTTATCAATGTATATATATACAGGATTATTGATAAAACATTAACATCCTCTCAGGACTATATTATTGGGTAGCGGGATCGTCCGAAAGGGTTACCGCTGCCCCGGAACATAAAGGGCTAAGGAAGGAACACGGGTGGGTTTTAGTCAGTAAGAGTCTGACACTCCCTTCCGCTCCCCCCAGAGCGGGAGAAGTCATTAGATGATTTACCAACCAAAAAAAAAAGGGACTATATTATTATCATCATAAACAACAACGATTTTAATACAAAAAAAAAATATTTCAATTCAACGAATTGAGATATTCTATTTTCTGTTACGAACTCTACGCGAAGCAAAAGCAAGCGCTAGTTAGGTAAAAAAACTGCCTAGTACAAAATGCAGCGGAGGAAAGCAGGGGTTAGATAGAACAACGAAATCTTGAAGGAGTAAAAAGCCAAATTAGAAAAGTTGTTGATTATGATGTTAGTAAGTTAGTTAGTTAGTCCTGCAAGGTTGATAGTGTTTCACCCTGTATATTTTTACCGTATTGAATAACTTTGAAATTGAAAAGGGTATGAAAACTTGTCTAAATAAAGATTATCATCCAAAATGCAGTAATGTATGCAGGCAAGCGTCTGGAAAAGTGAAGCGACGCTATAATTGAATATATTCCGTTGAAAATTTAAATAATAACGTGGACCTATGTCACCGCGAGTGGCATGTATCTAAAAGTCTTATTTCGTATATTTAATGATTTGGAATGCCATTGTCCGACTATTCTAATGTATTTTATTCCTTTTAAGATTAAAAAGGAGAATTGAAAGCTTGCCCTGAGGCAACGTGGCTAAAATATGCGAACAATGGCCATTTTCTTTTGATATAAATGTAAAACGTTGATCTAAGTTTAGTAACATGACTGAAAAGTCAAAAATTCTCGCAAAAATTGACGTTTTTTGAAAGATTTAAATCCGTTTCATTCTTGGGTACATTACCAGTCGGATTATAAGTCGATTCGCACGAATTCACTCGCCCGGAATGGGCGAATTGACACTTTTAAATAATAATTATTATAATAATAATTATTTATTTTGTTTATTTAAATAATAATTATTTTCTGTAGGCGATTCGCACGCAGTTAAGTAATTAATTTGTGGGCGAATCAACAAGTCCAGAAATACGTATTAGGATTGCCAAATACGTATATGTATACCTTAAGTTAAGAAAAAGTACACTAACACGCAGAAGTGATAAGAGTAAAATATTTTGCACGAGTCGACAGAATGTAAGTGAGTGCGTTTTTCGACGCCATTTTTGTTTGTTAATAGTTTTAGTAAAGTATGTGATCTACCATTGGTCTAGTGGTTGTAAGCGCTACTGCTGAGCCTGAGGTCCTGGGTTCGATGCCCAGGTCGGGCAAAGTGTGAATGAGTTTTTCTTACAGGAATTTCTCAGTAACAGCCCGGATGTGCCCGACAACAGGCTCGCCCCCTATTACCTACATGGGACTCAAACATAACTGGCGAAATGTGGGTGTACTACGGGTACACCTCTGCCTCACCTCTCGGGGATAACCGGCGTGACGTTACGTTATATTATATTAATTAATTAATCACGTGACCAGAGGGCTGAGTCGTTCTTTGGTCAAAGAATTAGCATTGCCATTCAACGTGGCAATGCTGCCAGTCTTTTGGGCACGTTTCCGGATGACAGCGATGCGGATGAGTACTTCGACGCCTAAGTGTCCTTTGGGTTTTTTTATTTATTTCTATAGTAGGTTAGTTAGTCTTTTATTTTAGTATCTAGTGTATATAGTTACAGTGTTACGTAGGTATTTCCAATATGAATTGAAAAGTTTTTTAATTAGGTATATTATGTTATTTATATTTCATCTTAAATCTGAATAAATAAATAATTATAACTCTTACCAATTCGAAAAGCTATAATAGTTTAGTGAAACTCGTTTCAGGATACTGAAATAGCAATAAACCCGCGAACGTTATAAAACATTGTAATTCTAAACCTGCGCCCTTATGAAATCAAATAAGATGAACCACCGCGAGGTTTGGGCGAGGTTGTAGTGACAGCGGAGTTTTGGACGGGGTTATAGTGGCAGCGGAGTTTTGGACGGGATTATAGTGGCAGCGGAGTTTTGGACGGGATTATAGTGGCAGCGGAGTTTTGGACGGGGTTATAGTGGCAGCGGAGTTTTGGACGGGGTTATAGTGGCAGCGGAGTTTTGGACGGGGTTATAGTGGCAGCGGAGTTTTGGACGGGATTATAGTGGCAGCGGAGTTTTGGACGGGGTTATAGTGGCAGCGGAGTTTTGGACGGGGTTATAGTGGCAGCGGAGTTTTGGACGGGGTTATAGTGGCAGCGGAGTTTTGGACGGGGTTATAGTGGCAGCGGAGTTTTGGACGGGATTATAGTGGCAGCGGAGTTTTGGACGGGGTTATAGTGGCAGCGGAGTTTTGGACGGGATTATAGTGGCAGCGGAGTTTTGGACGGGATTATAGTGGCAGCGGAGTTTTGGACGGGATTATAGTGGCAGCGGAGTTTTGGACGGGGTTATAGTGGCAGCGGAGTTTTGGACGGGATTATAGTGGCAGCGGAGTTTTGGACGGGATTAAAGTGGCAGCGGAGTTTTGGACGGGATTATAGTGGCAGCGGAGTTTTGGACGGGGTTATAGTGGCAGCGGAGTTTTGGACGGGGTTATAGTGGCAGCGGAGTTTTGGACGGGGTTATAGTGGCAGCGGAGTTTTGGACGGGATTATAGTGGCAGCGGAGTTTTGGACGGGATTATAGTGGCAGCGGAGTTTTGGACGGGGTTATAGTGGCAGCGGAGTTTTGGACGGGATTATAGTGGCAGCGGAGTTTTGGACGGGGTTATAGTGGCAGCGGAGTTTTAGAGGGGATTATAGTGGCAGCGGAGTTTTGGACGGGGTTATAGTGTAACAATTTGATTTAAATATTTATTTTAAAAACATGTTCGGTAAAAAGTAAATTACCTATGTTTGCTTCAAATTACTTACAAAAACGAAATAAAATCAAAATTAAAAAAAAAATACGTGTGGCACTCGGGGACTGCCGCGGTAAAGCTATTGCATAGCAACGCACACAAACACCGTGCCGAAGTCTGCCGAACTGATACGACGTTAGACGATGCTTAGGTTTATTTTCGTTACGGAATTTCTTCATTCGGTCGCCGCGCTCAAAGCCCAAGATAAAAGCTATGCAATAGCTTAAAAAACATAACAATCAAATTAAGAATTAAAAGAAAATAATAATAGAGCAGTGGTGGCCAAGTGGTAACAGCCGCGACTTACGAGTTGTAGGTCGTAGGTTCAAATCCAGACAAGCGCTTTACTTTGTGTAAATTATTTCATCACCACTGCTCTCAAAACGGTGAAGGAAAACATCGTGAGGAAACCGGCATGTCCTAGAACCAAAAATTCTAAGACATGTGACATCTGCCACCCCGCACTGGGCCCGTGTGGTGGATTGCGGCCCACTCCCTCTCACGGAGAGGAGGCCTGTGTCCCAGCAGTGGGAACATTATAGGCTGATTATGATACGTAATAATAATAGAAAAACGCTATTATGTGTATGGGTGTGAAAAAACTTTCGTTCATTTTTTTTCGTGTACCTCGCGAATCCGTACTACCTCATCCTTACAGCGATAAAACAAAACACGTTATGTAACGAGACTCTGGTTTACAGCCGTTTAAAGGCGTAGGCAAGTTTATTACATTTCACCTCACTTTCACCGCACCTCGACAAAATATTTATTGGCATTAATACAGGGTTGACGGGTGTCAGTGTTGTCGACGACTTTATGAATAAAAAGGAATTATAATTAAGTAAAAAGCAAATAGAAAATATTCATTGACCAGGTAATACAGTAAGCAGGTTCACTGGTTAACAGCAATTTGAGACGACATGAGTAGCTTAAAGTATTACCTACAGCTAGGTTACAAATTTACAATATATTATTAGCTAGTGAGCCCCAAACTAGACAGTTATAGAGTGCCATCCACGAAGACGCGCCCCACTCTTCTTATTAATCGCTAGTTAATTCCGCTAGTGTTTTATTTTTTAGATACACAGTAATTACCACTTATAAGTAATTACTGGGTATCGACAAAACTAAAACACTAGCGGAATGTTGCACACTTGTACTATAAGCGATTAGGAAGAAGCATTGTAACGTAATATTTTCAAACACTTATCGATCACGTGGGTATGTATAGGTAGGTACTGTAGAGGCTATCTATGCAGCCTTACCTCTTTTTGGGACAGGCTGGTTATAATTGAGGGCGTGTTCTATTCGAACGTTCAAGCGTGTGTCAAATATTCTGTTAAGTGTTTTTTCTTGTCTTAGAAGCAGTGCCAGTCTGACGCAACTGTCTAATAAAAAAATAAACTATGAAACGTGTACTAAACATAATGGCGGCTATCGCTGTCTCGCTTTAACATCTGCAGTCTGTGCATAGTATGTGTCATTTTTGCTATGTTGGTATTCAGTTTTAGTACAAGTTTCATACAAGCGACGTTTTTCATCTTTTTCTATGGGACTCCCGTCCCTTCCTACTAATCCTACTAAAAAAACTAAAAGTTTGTGAGGATGTTTGTTACTCTTTCACGCAAAAACTAATGAACGGATTTTGATGAAACTTTACAGTAATATAGCTTATACATCAGAATAACACATAGGATACTTTTTATCCCGATATTCTCACGGGATCGACATTTACGCGGGTGAAACCGCGGGGCGCAGTTAGTCTTACATATAATGAACATTACTTACTCTATGGCAGTGCTAGCTTTATCGTTGTACAGTAAGCTACTCCTAAAATAAATGCTGGTTAAAGCTTAACGCTTTTTAATAATATATTCCAAGCACACACCGTAGCTACGCACCCCACAGTACCTACACTCTCGGTTCTTGATAACTTTTAATGACTGCTCCAGCAACTAAAGAGTTGCTCAGAGTCCAATAAGATTGGTTGGCGTGTTATGAGGAAATGCGGAAACGACCACCCGCATTTCCTCTTAAGATATGTTGTGATAATGGGGCTTGTGGCTAAGAAATAACAGCTGCACGGTTCGATCGATCAGGTAAAGCTACGCTTGCCGCGGTTGGTCCGTGGATGGGTGACCAATGACCATCTAGACCCCTCCGTGCCTCGGAAAGCACGTTAAGCCGTTGGTCCCGGCTGTCATTCGTGGATCTTTGTCGTTAAGGGTCGTCAGAAGCCCGAAAGCCTGACAAACAGTCTTACCAAGGGGTATCGTATTACCCAATAACTGGGTTGTGGAGGTCAGATAGGTAGTCGCTCCATGTAAAATATTCAGCTGCATCCGGTTAGACTGGAAGCCGACCCCAACATAGTTGGGAAGAGGCTAGGCAGATGATGATATGTTGTGATAATGCATTTTAATAACATACATAACATCACGCCTGTAATTCTCGAAGGCTTAGGCAGAGGTTTAGTACACCCACAATTCGCCAGTTATATGTTACACAGGGCAAGCCTATAGCCATCAACCAGGCACTGCTGATAAATTCCTGATGGAAAAATCCATAACACTTTTTTTTTGCAGAATGGGCCCGCTCTTGACCCCGATCACGCCTGATGGAAAGCGATGGACGAGGTCTATGATGGAACGAGCGTTCCCACAAGATGCCTAGTGCACTGGAACTCCCACGCATCGAGGAAACACAGCAGGCTGCTTGACGCCGGACTCCGGTGGGAGGGTGGTCGCAAACCAGGCGGGCGTCAGCCCTTCCACCGCAATGGGTGTGACTGTCCAGGATGCGACGAGCGCTCGGTTCAGTTGAGTAACTGGCGGAACAAACTGCGCTACACGAGGAGGCTTCTTCATGCATCCCAAACTTTGCCTGATCTGGGAATCGAACCCACTACCTCATGCTCAGCAAAAGCACTTGCGTCTACTAGACCAATGAGGCATCCATTTAAGAATTATACCATCTAAAACAAACTGTGCCCTGGCTAACTAAAAAATATTGGCTCAGCCCTAAAAATGCGGTGATCGCATAAAATGTCTTCCGATACTACCTGGCAGCTTCGTTCAATTACCCGAGGTATACCGCGAATTAATTATACATTGTCAGTTGTTTAATTGCGTGGAATTAATGACGCCATCGCAAAATGGTGGGAGTCATGGCAGTTAAAAGCTGTTAAATTAAAACAGGGGAGGTGAAATTGGTAGGTGTTAAATTTTTATTAAGGTACATTTGAGTTAGAGTTATAGAGGTATGAGGAACAGGGTGTAAAGTTCACTCATCCGCCATAGAAAAGGGAGGATCCTCCGACCAGATGGGTGACGTGTCTAGCGGGCAATATTTATGCTAGTTGCGCGGTAAACTCTGCTTGCGAGATGCAGGATTTTGCGTGACGTCAGCATGACGCGTAGTTCGCATGTGGCGTTGTAGATACCGCTACAGAGTAGTACTTGTGGTAGTACTAGTACTTTCAAACTGCCCCGTGGTCTCGTGGTTGCAAGCGCGACTGTTGAGTGAGGGATCATGGGTTCGATTTTCACGTCGGGCAAAGTGTTATTGGGATCTCCATTAGGGATTTCTTAGTAACAGCGCGGAGTGTGGAAGTTGGCGGTTTAATACCCCCGTGCCTCGGAAAGCACGTAAAGCCGTTGGTCCCGGCTGTCATTCGTGGATCATTGACAGTCGTTACGGGTCGTCAGAAGTTCGAAAGTCTGACAACCAGTCTTACCAAGGGGTATCGTGTTACCCAGTAACTGGGTTGTGGAGGTCAGATAGGCAGTCGCTCCATGTAAAATACTGGTACTCAGCAGCTGCATCCGGTTAGACTGAAAGCCAATCCCAACATAGTTGGGAAAAGGTTAGGCAGATGATGTTCGCTCGGTATCATTAGCTACCAAAATCTGTCCCTGTTGATCAATGACTTATAAAAGTCTTCTCTTAGTCACCTACAACCACAGATCTTCGAAATAAACTTAGGTACTATCAAAGAAAACTAACATTAACTCACCTGGCTACACCCAAAGCCTAAACTTCAACCTAACTTCGACTTTACTACAACTAACTAACTACCTTTATTGCCTAATATAAATCTAAAGTTCCTGCCCTTAACTTTTAAAGCATGTGATATGTATCAAGAAGAAACCCTTTGAATAAACTTTACTCAAAACATTTAATAGTTAATGTGTAGATCTTCCAAGTTTGTGAAATGTGACAGACGTAGTTTGTGGAGTTACCGGTCAGTTTGGAGTTCGGCCATGTTTTACTTTTTGTTTGGGAAGCAACAAGTGAGGGCTGAGATGGTAAGATTTACTTGTGAACGAATTGAAGGGTTGCTGTACGGAATGATATACTGATTAGCCTGTAACTGTAACATTTCAGGGCAAAATTTCTTCCTTTTCAAGGAAAAAACTACCTTAGTTACACCATGCTAGAACACTGCATGTTTGCGATTTTAGATAAGGGCTACTTTTAGCATCGGTGATCGGCGATTTTGCTGCTTTTTAGAAGCTAAATGCAGCGACCAAGCATTCCACACCGCACACTTAAAAACGCCAAACGCGGCGATTCAGTCGCTTTTCGGAAGCTCGACACAGCGGCTGAACGGTACACTCCGCACACATTCGGATGCCGGTCGCAGCGATTTGGCATCTATGCCATCATCGGAGCAGTCGCTAAAACGCGCGATTCCGATACCGCGTCCGAACGCAGGAAGTCGCAAAATCGCGATGCAGCATCGGAGCAGTCGCTAAAACGCGCGATTCCGATACCGCGTCCGAACGCAGAGAGTCACCAAAACGCGATGCAGCATCGATACAGCTGCAAAGTCGCCGATCGCCGATGCTAAAAGTAGCGTGTGCTTTGGCCCTAAGTTATGCAGTTGTCAATTCTTTCTTTGCAGATCGAATTACCGCCTGACGTAAATGGACGTAATTTTAGTAGGCAAGTTTTTAAACACGTCTAAACTTGTATGGAGTAGTGTCAGGCGCTGATTAATTTGACAGCAGGACTAAACTAAAATTTATCTTCTGTCCTTTTCGTAATGAAATAGAAAGAAAAAGATTCACTGAACTTAAATTTTGTTTACTTTGGGAACAAGGGAACCGGCACCAATGTTCTTCTTTCATATACTTAATGATAATCCTAAGAGTCCCCATATACAGGGTGTCCGGCAATTAATGGATAACCTCTTCAGGGGTCATTGTACTTATCATTATGAACAACTATTACTTTAGGACCAAACCTGAAATCGAGAAAAAAGAATCAGCAGATTCCTACATTTTGACGAGTTATGCGAACATAAATGTAGCGAACAGCTGATTTTTTTTCGCAATTTCATGTTTGGTCCCGTAGTAAAAGTTGTTCATAATAATAAATACAATTACCCATTAAGAGGTTATCCATTAATTACCGAACAACCTGTATATCACAGTTAAGTAGATCATACATAACTTACTGTAGGTTTTAATCGTGGTTTTAACCCTCTTATCTTACGAATAATTTATCATCTGCTAAAAGCTGGCTAGCATGCCAGCTTTTAGTCAAATGCAGTTTGACGTGCTACCGAGGGCACCGGGTCCCGTTCGTCTAATTATTATTTTAACTGTGAGAGAAAAACGTTTATTAAATGCTGATTTTTATTAGCATAATGCAATTAGTCTATTGTTGAACGTTGGCTACATTGACAAACAGTTGAAGAACATTCTCAGGTGCCTATACTTTTAGCGCAAACCAGTTTAAGCGTAAACCATTATCAATTATACAATACTAGCAGCGCCCCGCGGTTTCACCCGCATAAGTTTCCCGTGGGAATATCGGTATAAAAACTATCCAATGTCCTTTCCCGGGACTCAAACTATCTCTATACCAAATTTCATCTAAATCGGTTCAGCGGTTTAAGCGTGAAGAGGTAACAGACATACACACTTTCGCATTCATAATATTAGTAAGGAAGGATATTCGGCATGTCCTACAACTAAAAATTCGAAGACATGTGACATCTACCAAACCGCACTGGGCCCGTGTGGTGGATCACGGTCTATTCCCTCTCACCGCGAGGAGGCCTGTGTCCCAGCAGTGGGAACGTTATAGACTGATAATGTTATGCCTTGTCATTTCGTTGCTATTACCAATATCCATCAAAAAACATACAGGTAAATTCTATTTATGTTAATATTTCCCCGAACAAATGCTCTTCTATGGAGGGATCCACAAGATCTACTTAAATCTATTAATAAAATAACAGACATGTTATTTTATCAGTAGACAGGAAAAATAAAAAAGAAACCACGCTAAAATGAGCTGACCTTTAAAATAACAATAAATTATATTGTATTTATAAATATATACAGTATCAAAACTTATATTTTTATTGTCAATGATACCTATTTGTATAAGAATATCCGTACAATGTTAAGATGGCTTTGTACTGATATTCCAGAAGTCAAGTCAGAATCAGAAACGTACAATGTCAACACAGAGGTACAAATAAAGTGGGTAGCGTCCTTTGTTAAAATTGAAAACATGAATTCAGCACATGATTCTAGATCCTAGGGTAGAAATTTTTCGTCGGTTATCAACAAAAAAATCAGCTGTTTCATAAAAAAGTGCAATACCTAAGTGGTCAAAATGTATGGAAGAGATTTTTTTAGGGAGGCTTGTGGTTAAGTAATACTTAATAGCCGCATGGGTCGATCGATCAGGTTAAGCTACGCTTGGCGCGATCGGCCCGTGGATGGGTGACCATCTTCACATACAAAGACCCCTCCGTGCCTCGGAAAGTACGTTAAGCCGTGAGTTCCGGCTGTCATTCGTGGATATTTGACAGTCGTTACGGGTCGTCAGAAGCCCGAAAGTCTGACCACCAGTCTTACCAAGGGGTATCGTATTACCCAGTAACTGAATCGTGGAGGTTAGATAGGCAGTCGCTCCATGTAAAATACTGGTATTCAGCTGCATCCAGTTAGACTGGAAGCCAACCCCAACATAGTTGGGAAAAGGCTAGGCGGATGATCATGAGCTGCATCTGGTTAGACTGGAAGCCGACCCTAACATAGTTGGGAAAAGGCTAGGCAGATGATGTGATTTTGTTTTTAATAACAGACGTAAAGTTTTAACACAGCGTTCAGAATCATATACTGAATCCATGGCACGCCGTGGTAACAAGTTGTGTGTCGATGTCCCTACCACTCTGTATATAGATAGAAAGAAAAGAAAGAAAGAAAATACGTTTATATCAGTCAGTAGGTATTTAAATACATCATCGTATTATTAGACAAAATCAAACTGGTCGCAAATTTAATTTATATATTTTTTATGACATTAGTTTTACTTTTTGTGGCTACAGTAACTCACACACTTGTTAAAATTATATAAAAATAATCTACTTTAACAATAGTTGTAAATATGTGAGCACCATGTATCTATCACATAATTGGTTTACCTGTCATTGCTTTATTTTTAATTCTTTTTACCTTTTGTTTTATTCTAGATGCATCGTCTTCACATATAATTATATAATTAATGTACCTATACAGAACTTGTAAAACATTTTAAAAGAGTAACGGTGGAGTTTTTTTGCCCATTCTTCTCCATACGAAAACTACCTTTTGGAATGGGCAACTAGAATCAATTCGTTTTACTATAATTTTTGACGTTCAAAAGTGCCTTTAGTGTGCCTAATTGAAATAAATGATTTGACTTTGACTTTATTCGCTATTTCAAAGCTGGTCCCGTTGTGACAGTCATTCATGAGTACTTTCACCCTTGTAGCGACGCTAATGAGCTTAAAACCATCCCGTAGGTACTCCATATATAGGTACATCATTATTAACACATATTTTATCTAATTGCCGAATGCCGACGACCTTGATTCCCGCCAATTGGATCCCAACACCGCCCACACATTCCCAATAATTACTTTCATCTTTACAAATAAACATACGGTTTTTTTTTTTATCAGAAGCCTCCACGGTATTCACTTCCTACACGTTTGCGTATAAATCCTGGATGATTGATATTGTGAAAATGATTGAAAACACAACTGATTGACAGTTGAATCGTGACGAACCTCTGTTAATACTGATTTATGTATTTGCATCGAAATATAATCAAGAACGGCTCGATTAAAATGAGAATTCAATGTAGGGCACGTTTAAATTTTTCTTATTATGAAAAAAATGTGGTGCGAATTTTTATATCTCCCATAAGGGGGAAGCGCTAAGGTAGCCCGCGAAATTCAAATTTTCTTACGTTTTTTTGCAATTTGCTGGTCAGTATTAAGTTGTACGCTGATTAAAATATGATTAGCGACCGTAACAAAGATTTATTTACAGAATTATATATTTTATAATTATATATATTAAATATATTTATTCAGTAATACAACTTGTTAAGTTAGTGTAATCCTAAAATGTCAAGATTTCATGAAATAGTCATTCCATAGGATTACTTGGTCTTAGAGAGTTGTGTTGATGACTATAATGATTATAATTTTGTGAATACATATTTGTTACGGTCGTGAATCATATTTTAATCAACCTACAACTTAATAAGTACTGACCAGCAAATTGCAAAAAACGTAAGAAAATTTGAATTTCGCGGGCTACCTTAGCGCTTCTCTAGCGCTCCTTCCTTCCTTAGGCTAAGGCGGGCACACCGCGTGTGCCCGCTTTAGCCCCGCGCTCAGCACGCGCAAATTTCAAAGCGAGTTTAGACGTGGGTGCTGACGCGCGTGGCGTGCGCTTAGCGGGCGCGTGTTGTCTGAACGCAGCTTAAGCCGTTGGCTCTGCGCCTGATCTCTCTCCGGTCGTGTCGGATTGCCGTCCCATCGCACATTCAGAGTGAGGGAATAGAGAGAGCACCTATGTCTGCTTACACACTCGTGCACTATAATATCTCTCCGCTGAAATTGGTCGCCATGGCCGAAATTCGGTTTGGACATTTAATTTGATATTTTATCTTAAAATTAATAATCTACGATATTTTTCATGTTCTGTAAACGCCGCCTGATAATTCTTCAATGAGCAAACGCAATCAGTGCTATCTAAACAGTCTAATGGAGAATTAGTTAGTCGGCTATCTAACGAATGTTCAGGAATTCACCGAAGCGTCACTTTCGACGTACGAGTCGCAACTAAGAGTAGCAGTGTGTCGGATTAACGTTAGGTTTCGTACTGACGGGTGGCTTGCTTATCACTGAGGGCCCGGAAAACCGGGTATTCGGTCGAAAGTATTTGGATGTTGGAATACCTACGTAGTAGTAATTCTATCTATTTGGTACTACAGGAGTAGTTTTGGACTGTAATAGACTCTATATTTAACGGAGCTTTTTTATGGGGTTAAATTAATAACCACAAAAAAAATATACTAAAGACCAAAACCGTTTTGCGTGGATGTGACGCATTTCCCTTACCTTCTTTTTTATTTTAGTTTTGTGTTTATGTTAATTTTTGCGTCATGTAGGTACACCGCAAATAAACGTATTTTCTTTCTTTTCCTTTCTTTCTTTCAAAAAATTAAGTCTAAAATTACAATAGTTGTAGCTGGGCACCCCGAGGTTAGGTTTACTTGAAACCCTTTACACAGAAATAGGAGGCCCCGCGAAGCGGGGTTCCGTCGACATAGGATGTAAGAGCGAGCAAATGAGAATACAAATATACCTTTACCTAGCTATTTTACAATAAAATGGAGTTTTAATTTTGGTCATCATTTTCCATTTTTGGCAGTAAAGTGTTTTTTTGATGTTATATTTTACTTTATCTGGGGTAATACGTTAAACATAAGCCCTTTTTTATTATTATTTCTATATTTTGAGTACATAAGTTGGGAAATTGAACACACAAAATATGTATACAGTGAGAGATAGCCTCCATGCCATAAGTGTACCTATACATACTCAATTATGTTTCGATGTATAAACTGTACTGTATGTTCTGGATTTACTAAGTAATAACCAGTAATAATCCCCGTAATAATAATAAACCATTAGAGCGGCGCGCAATGATTGTTGACATAACCGTCCCGCATGATGAGAACCTCGTGAAAGCCGAGAAAGATAAACAAATCAAGTATCTTGACTTGGCTCGCGAGGTTGTCGACATGTGGGATGTTGACTCAGCAATCATTGTGCCAATAGTCGTTACAGCCAATGGATTGATAGCCAAGAGCCTCGACCAACACCTGAGGAGGCTCTCGTTGGCCAGCTGGATCAAGGGCTTGATTCAGAAAGCAGTACTTCTGGACACGGCTCGCATTGTCAGGAGGTTCCTCTCTCTGGAGCCCTGACCACCGGTAGCTTGGACCCTGTTCCCGATACCGGTGGGCTACTATTTTTTATATTTTTGAATGTTTTTATATATTTTTTTTATATTCTAATATTTAAAAATATAAATTATATGTATATAGACGAATAAAGGAAATAAACCATAAGTAATAATCATCTTTACATAGAAAGACCCCTCCGTACCTTCCCGGCTGGCATTCGTGGATCTTTGACAGTCGTTACGGGTAGTCTGAAGCTCGAAAGTCTGACAACTAATCATACAGTCATACCAAGGGGTATCGTATTAGGTACCCAGAAACTGGGTTGTGAAAGCCAGATAGACAGTCACACCATCTAAAATACTGGTATTCTGCTGCATTTGGTTAGACTGGAAGCTGACCCCTACATAATCAGGAAAAGGCTAGGCAGATTGTTTTTTTTTTTTTATTCAGGATTTTAATTTTTTCGCCTCTTCATTACCTATTCTTGAAGCCAAGACTGCAGATAGATCTCTATCCACAGAAGAAACTTAGCTTCGATATTTACTTAGTAGGTATTAAGTAAATATCGATGCTAAGTTTCTAAGTCTTCCGTTTAATACAAACAAAGCCTTTAACTTTCCCAGAAATTAAGTGTGTCATAGGAAGCACATCCCTATTAGCATACCTGCTAGTTAGGTTACCTACTTACGATCTAAACGTGAACTAATTACATCACTACAAGGTACCATAAGCTCAATATAAAGTGATACTAACTTCATGAGTACAGTCAACAAAAGAGATAAGTATGCAGGACCGTCGGATATAGTTGAAGTTTAGTAAGAAACCGATGGATGTTCTCGAATGAAATTTAATTTTATTAATAGAAAACAAACAGCTCATTTTTCAAATTAAATTTCAGTCGACAACTTTCTTCGGTTTCTTACTAAACTTCAACTATATCCGACGATCTTGCATACTTATCTCTTTTGTTGACTGTACTTCAGCTGAAAGTTTGTTACTTAATTATGCTCAGCGAAATGCAAATGCATGCATCAAAATGCAATTTCGAATCTCAAAATCAGGATATTATCGTAAGTGAAACTTATATCATTTTTAGGCACACAATTCGCCGCTGAGAAAATGAGTTTAATCATTGACTTATATATTACTAGCGTAAGGACCGGGCTAACCGAGCGACGAAATGGCACCAACGCGCTGGCCCTAAAATTACGGTTTAGGGCCAACGCGACTCAGTTGACCAGTGGTCCGCGCGAGGGAATGAGCGTGTATTTGCCTGTCATAAAAATGCCTAGTTGCGTAGTAAAAGACTGCAAAAATTACGATACCAAGATTAAAAAGAAATATGCGGTATCGTATCATCGGAATGTAACCTTACATTATTTTTGTTGCAATTAAATGATTAAATAAACACATTTTTTAAAGCGATAATTATTTTACCAATGGCGGCCATTGTGTGGCCAATGGCTGCTCGATGTGAACAAAGTAACCTTGTACGGACGTCATATTTTTGTCTTAAGATTTTAGTGTTAGTAATTTTGAATTTTGGTAGCAAATTAGGAGAAGACATATAAACGAAGGTTATATAATATGCCATAGCTAATTACGATACAAATAATTTTTAAATTACAGATTTCCAAATGATTCTCTGCTTATTTTTGTGACATTGATGTCGACATTATTTTTATATTATTATTTATTTATTTATAAGGAATAATTATATTCATTAGCTGATATAATTGACAAATATGAGAGGATACGATTTTGGTTTTTCTCCAAAGTTTGGGAATTTTCGCGGTGGCCAGAAGACCTGTGTTGATTTCGACTGTCCGAAATCTGATATATACCTATTGAGAATGTGATATTTTAACAATCTGGTATTTTGAGTCTGGTATTCTGAGTTAAAAGGATATCGGCATGCAACTGACTACTGACTCACGACAAAATGTGATTTGAAAAAAGTAAATGAAAATGTAAGTTACGCACGTACAAGGTTACGTTGTCGACCTATGCAGCGCTGTTCTCACGTAGTTCGTATGAGTTATAACAGATGGCGCTACTTTTGCTTGTATGAAGATGGTCTATGTAAAATGTTCAGATGGGCGTATCCTTACTTTTGAAATCATTGAGTTTAATATACGAAAATGTTCGTCTTCTGAAGTCTAGATCAAGATCTAAATCGGTTCAGTGGTTTAAGCGTGAAGAGGTAACAGACAGACAGACAGATACACTTTCGCATTTATAATATTATAGTATGGATTACTACGTGAAGCAATATATATAATTTTCAATAATCTCTGACATTTATCAATGGAAGTAGATTCTCCTACGAACATAAAAACAGGACAATTTCGTCATAGAAAATTTCATAATCACACCGAATAAAGAACTAACAGAATTCTTAGATAATAATATTTGTACAGGCCCACGGTTTAAATTAGCGTCCTAAATAAAGATTTAGATTGTTAAGAAAATGTTGAGCTCCCCTGATTTGGAGGAACATTACAATGGGACAATCTGAGTCGCAAACATTGAGACGTTGAGTGTTGACTGAGCTCTAAAAGGCACAATGTTTTGTACCCCTGAACTGAAACCGTTTTACCTGAACCAATATTCGAGGTTGAGAGTCGTGTGTTATACGTGAATGGTGTTGCTATACATTTTATATTATTTCCTATTGCTTATTCATAGATGTGTGTCGTGATCTCTGACTAAACGAAAGATAATTGGATATACATTTGTGGATACATTATACAGCGTGTCCCAAAATGCAACGATAAGCGGGCACCAAAGGATGGATCTGCTCATGCTTACTCGAGAAAAAATAATGAAAAAAATTTAAATCACTCGAAAATTGACACCCCTTAAAATATTTTTAACTACCCATGACCACAATTTTTCAAATATTTCTGTTTTTAATTTTGTATTGGCAATCTAAGTAGCACTGCAGCAGCTGCTATCCATCACAACCCTTAAAAATCCCAGAATAACTGTAGTGTTTACACAAAAAAACAATCAAAATAATTTAAATTTTCAAAGTTTTTTTACTTTCAGTCCACTTTGTAATTAGCAAAAAAATTTAGATATATTTTTTTAAATTATTTTTTCTCGAGTAGTCATGAGCAGGTCCACCATCTGGTGCCCGCTTATCGTTGAATTTTGGGACACGTTGTATATCTAAACGATTGTAGGTAATTATTTATTTTAATTTTTAGCCTGTGTTGTCCCACTGCAGGGCAAGTAAGTATCATTATATTAGAAACTAGCTTCAGCTCACGACTTCTGTTGCGTTATGACACTCGGAAATACTGTAGCTTTCCATTAGCGAAAGAAGATTCCGAATCGGTTCGAAGATTACCCCTTACACACAAACATAGTAGGTAAGTATATACAGGGTAGTCGAAATAGTGACGTCATTAAAAAAAAATCAGATTCCTCATACCTAGGGGTAACCGAAAATGTTCCGCGATTTTTGATAGTTTAGGAGATATGAATATTTTTTAAATGTTTAGTTAAATTCTTCGGGGACATCTTTAAAAATTTATAGCTTTTTTCAACAAGCTCTTTTTATGTTTTCTATTTTTTGCGATCATGAAAAATACTCTTTCATTTGTAAAAAAAAATATATCTTCCTAACATTAGTGCAAGATATAATTATTTTTATCGAAAGTGAGAAATTTACATTCTTACGATTAAAAGTCGATTTTCTTTTCAAATTTTAAAAATGTTAACAAATGTTTCAGGTTCTACTATTCAACTCAAAATTTTAATCGATCTGTATCTAATCAACTTTAATCCTCAGGTATGAGGAACAATTTTTTTTTATTGACGTCACTATTTGGAACACCCTGTATACTTGTTGTAGGTACCTTCTCTGCAGCAATAATGTGCGTAATCCTCATTAAATCTTTTGTGATAACTTGAGTTAGATCATCTAAAGCCCGTCACAGACGGAGCTATCATATACAGGGTGTAATTTTAATCACCGTTTTCATCTTAAGGGGTCATTGTACTCACCATTATGAACAACTTTTACTATGGGACCAAACATGAAATAAAATCAGCTGTTCCCTACATTTTGACGAGTTATGCGAACATAATTACACAGATCATAAGAACTTAAGTAAACAGATCTTTGAGTTAAAGAGCTATAAGTAAATTGACTCATTGAATTTATAAGTCCAGATTTAATGGTTTTCCTTTAATTTAATTTATCAAGCTTGTTAGAGAGATTCATCCTTATAATTGATCCTAACGATTAATGCAATAAAAGTACAGGGTGTAATTTTTACAGATTTTAGTCGGTTCGATTCCCGGGTGTGGTAAGCGAATTTTCGAAAATCTTTGAATGCAGTTTTCTTTCTATTCAAAAATAAAGGTATGTTTTCTTTGAGTAAAATTTTCTATCTACAGTATTAAAAGAGTACTTTCCCTTCAGGTGGCATTACAAAATTCCACCCTGTAGGTATACCTAGAACTATTCAAATATTAATTCTGAAAACAGTGCAGAGGTCGAATGCAACAATTTTCATTAATACCATATATTATATACCTAGAACTATTCAAAAATTAATTCTGAAAACAGTACAGAGGTCGAATGCAACAATTTTCATTAAACGGGGTACTTTCGTACCTACCCCACTACGGTGCAATTATTCTGTTTACAGCACTATTGTTGGCGGTGTTAAGTTGAGCATTAATTGTGTAATTAATTCTGTAATGAAGCTGGACATTTAAGTCAAAAGGTTGAATGGTTTAAAAATTATGTAATTTGCAATTCTGGTTCCCAGAAAAAAAAACCAAACGCATCTCGACTCGGTGTCTTAAAAGGCGCAACCATTTTGAAGGACAAGTTAAAGACCAATTATAAATATTATTGGGTTTTTCCATCTGGAATTTCTCAGTAGAAGCCCGGAGTCCGGATTCGTGCCCGGTTGATGGCAATAGGCTCGCCCCCTATTACATGGGACTTACACATAATTCGCCAAATCTGGCTGGATGTTATGGGTTATGTTATTCTTTTCATAGTTTTACAACCGCAAGATGACAGCGTAATAAAATCTTGTGCGAAATGACAAACAAGCTAAGGTCCGGCCACCGCTAAATTTACCAAAGATGTACAAACAGCAATGGCCGCTCGAACTCTCGTATTAGTAGAAAAGCTTTCGTTGTTACACACGTAACCGAAATTATTATAATTATCATTTCAATGGTTTTTTCCCATCTCAAAAAATGCCCAATGCACCTAAAGAAGTTTTCACAAAAAAAAAAAACAAAGAGACCGCTAAGCAAAACCGAAATAATAGCGCGGTCGGGCGATGCGATGCGACTGGGTCGGAGAAACAAGAAATCATCATCATCTACATAGCCTTTTCCCAACTATGTTGGGGTCAGCTTCCAGTCTAAACGGATGCAGCTGAATACCGGTATTTTACACGGAGCGACTGCCTATCTGACCTCCACAACCCAGTTACTGGATAATACGATACTCCTTGGTAAGACTGGTTGTCAGACTTTCGGGCTTCTGACTACCCGTAACGACTGTCAAAGATCTACGAAAACAATAAGTACGTAATACAATTTGGTCAAAACGTCACGCCGATCATAGCGCTCAATGTGTTAACCAACGAATGAAAATACAATTTCATTTTTCATGACCAATGCCCATTCAGCTCATAACCTAACCCTATTCCCCCGCGGTCCTTCAGGCCAACAATCAACTGAATTTCATCACACTTTCTAAATAAGAAAATGCCACTACACACTTTTAATCCTAAAAGCTTACAAACCAATCCTCTGACCAATGGTCCATTTTGTGCACAAATCGGTTTATATGGCAGAGGTTGGGGGCTTGAGGTATCTATTAGTCCCCAGTCCCCCGGGACATGGCGGCCTCCATTTTACCTGTCGGAGATTATTATTTTTTTACTTACTTTTCATCGGCATTTTAGGGTTGTGAGCCAAAATGTTCGCAACGCACAGTTAAGGTGTCTTATTTTGTAAATGTTGCTTTAGTGCATTAAAACTATTAATGTATTTTAAGTGGGACGTGTTCGAGATTGTTGTAATTTAAGGGGCTTACAGGACCTAAACGCAAAAAACGCAAGTTTTAGAAACAATAAAACTATATGATCGACTACGGTAAAAAAAAATAAAAAAAAATATATGATATTCTTCAAGATAAATGCTAGGAAGATACTCGTAGTGTGATGAAAACATAATACAACTTATTTGGTACGATAGAAAAAAATCATGAAGATACCTCTAAAAACTTTTTTTTACAACAAAAATCATACTAATATACATACAATCATTACGATTTTTTGTCAGATTATTCTACAAGCAACATACTAAAACTCTAGTGTTTTAGTTTTTTTGTCCAAACACTAGATTTTTCGTAAATCGATAATTGCTTCATATCTTGCAATAAATTACCAGCGTTGTGTCATCGCGCTTCTCTTTCTTTTCTATGCAGTCCGACAAAGACCGCGCTTTAGCTCATGTAGTCCTCTTAATCATTCATTATGGAAATTTAATAAACAATAGTGTCGATAAAAATGAAATTAAAAACTTTTTTTCTGAACACCGCTCATTTGGAGAAACAGAGACGTAACTGCTGCTGTTTTTTTTACGTCTTTTCTTTCCTAACGTAAATACGCTTTCTAAGTGCTTTTGGCATATATGTAACTCATTTTTGGGAAAAAATACATTTACCTCGATGTTTCTCCAAATTAGCGAGCCATATGTGTTGTTTTTGACGTGCGGTTCTATAATATTAAAAAAAATACTACATACATGGTAATTTATACATTAGTGTCGAATGCCCAAACTCGTATTGAGTACAAACAAAACATCTTATTGTCTAATCATGTTAATTAGCATAATCAGCCTGTAGTGTTCCCAATGCTGGGACATAGGCCTCTTCTCTGTGAGAAGGAGTGGGCCGTTATCCACCACGCGGGCCCAGTGCGGGTTGGTAGATGTCGCATGTCGTCAAAATTTTGGTTCTAGGAAGTGCCGCGGTTTCCTCACAATGTTTTTCTTCACCGTTTCGAAAGCAGTGGTGATGAAATATACACAGAGTAAAGTGAACCTACAAGTCGTAATCGGGGCCGTTGCCACTGAGCCGCCACTACGTTATCGTTTTACCTACCCAACAAACGAAATAAAACATGATCCCGAAGTTGAACAATGAACATTACACAAGTCATTTGCAAAAGAATCTTGTCAGTTGCCATAATATCTACACGGAACAAACCAATAACATAACCAAAAAAAGATCCTGTCACCTACATTCAAGGCAGCGGGTGTCCGATCCTTTCTCTCACCGCCGTATTTATGTAATAAAAATATTATGTATTTGTGTATGTTTGTGTTATCTACTTAAAAAAAAAAAAAAAAAAAAGTTTGTATTGTTTCTCATACAATTGTTCTACAGCACAGAATTGAGGCAACCCCGGTAAGTACTTAAGGCTCGCGCACATTTAGGCGGACCGCAACGCTTCGGATGGATAGAATCCGAATTGGGAATGTTTTAAATTCGGACGGATACTAGTATTTTACTTAGTTTTCAGACCAGAAAAAATATATATTATTATAAGAGATACTAATTGTGTTCTTCACAAAAATTTAAACAAAAATGCTATAGGATATTAAAATAAAATCACTTTAATACAATTTTAATCGACTTCAAAAAGGAGGAGATTCTCAATTAGACTGTATTTTTTTATATGTTACGCGATATCTCCGGCAATTGTGGATCGATTTCGAAAAATCTTTTTTTAACTAAAAAGTAAAAACTTAAAAAAAGAAGAAAAACAACCGACTTTCTAAAAAAGCACTACAAAGTGAAAAATAACTTATTTCGGGGGTCGGTGGCATAAAATTAAATACCTACAGATTTTATTGTTTTTTTTTTTGTAAGAAAGTTTTTGTATAAAATATATGTATGGTGGGTCGCAACGAGTCGCAGCGTGCTATAATTCATATAAAATGTACGAAGGTGATCTAAGAGGATTTTTGCAATGCGTTGCGGTGAGGCGAGACACGCCAAAATGTGCGCAGACTCATTGCACTGGAGTAGAAACAGTTCAAATTCAAATTCGAAATTCGACTTTTCTGAAACAATTACTGTGTTGCTGTGCGGCTGGCTGCGGCTCCTAATGTGCTCTGGCGCATTTTTCTTTACACACTCTTAGCTGATATCCCATATTTAGAGCCTTACCTCAGGACTACAAAATTAGAAGTACCTATACGTCAAACCAGATCGTTCGAGCGTTTATCTTTCGAATAAAATTTTATTTTATTAATAGAAAACAAAAGGCTCATTTATGAAATTAAATTTTTGTCGACAACATCCATCGGTTTCTTACTAAACTTCAACTATATCCGACGATCCTGCATACTTAATTCTTTTGTTGACTGTAGGTACCTATGCACTTAATTTATAAAAACAAAGGCGCAATCTCTTGTAGAACGCAATAAGGTCCTTGTGCTGTGTCTACATACGGCCATCACATTTTACTTACTATCGCTAAATCAAGCAAAATTCAGGTAGTAACAAAAACCAAGTTGTCAGCAAAAAACCTTATTTCACCCATACCAACGTCAAACCGAACCCACATCCTCACATCACCACAACCCATAGGAACAGACTATTTCTGCTTACAACATCATCATCATCAGCCTAGCCTTTTCTCCCAACTATCTTGGGGTCGGCTTCCAGTCTAACCTGATGCAGCTGAATACCAGTATTTTACATGGAGCAACTGCCTATCTGACCTCCACAACCCAGTTACTGGGTAATACGATACCCCTTGGTAAGACTGGTTGTCAGACTTTCGGGCTTCTGACTACCCGTAACGACTGTCAAAGATCCACGAATGACAGCCGGGACAAACGGCTTAACGTGCTTTCCGAGGAACGGCGGGGTCACGGTATGTAAAGATCACCCATCCACAGACCAACCGCGGCAAGCGTAGCTTAACCTGATCGATCGACCTGTGCGGCTGTTATTAATTAGCCACGGCTACAACATACAACTCTTCTTCTGCTTACAACATTATGGTATACTTTATAGCTATAAGAGCGATGTCGGTCATTGTTTGCCTGAAAATAAAACCGAATATAATTTTAGCCTGATATCAGCCACGTGATCTAAAGGGTACATCCCTTATGGATCACTAGATTTGTGGGCTAATATCTCTCTAGCCTTGTGCAAGAGTCAGCTACCATGAAAATCTGTTGATCTGGACATTGGGAAGGCCATGAGATGTCGTTGACTTATAAAAACGGGAGTTGACAATACAATAAATTAACAGAAGAAGCCAATACACATACATACATAATCAGCCTATTATGTTCCCACAGCTGGGATACAGGCCTCCTCTCAGTCAGAGGGAGTGGGCCGTAATCCACCACGCGGGCCCAGTGCGGGTTGGCAGATGTCACATGTCTTCGAATTTTTGGTTCTAGGACATGCCGGTTTCCTCACGATGTTTTCCTTCACCTAAAAGCCTATAGACGAGAAATTATTTAACGGGCGTAAAACGACGAGCACCTAAGATGAGAACCTCGTCCTTTTTTTAAGTCGGTTATAAAGCCACTCGTTCTTCCCGCCATTGTGATCATTTTATTTATACTGGAACATACCGCAACCAGTGGGTGGATACGGAGGTAATAAAGGTCAAAGTTCCAACTTTATTTCTGATGTTTTTGTACGAAATTAAATTTTAAATATTATCATTAAATAACCCCACGAACCCTATGCGGCTTGCATCACCTATAAGCACAATGTTTTGCGTGCTACAGCTAAAATAAAAGTCGTTTCCCAGCAACTATTTTTGGTCAATGTTTGATGTACAGATTGTGTAGAAACGACGAAACGGGGATTGTGGCTAAGTAATATCAGCCGCACGGGCCGATCGATCAGGTTAAGCTACGCTTGCCGCGGTTGGTCCGTGGATGGGTGACCATCTTTACATACCAAGACCCCTCCGTGCCTCGGAAAGCACGTTAAGCCATTGGTCCCGGCAGTCATTCGTGGATCTTTGACAGTCGTTACGGGTAGTCAGAAGCCCGAAAGTCTGACAACCAGTCTTACCAAGGGGTATCGTCTTACCCAGTAACTGGGTTGTGGAGGTCAGATAGGCAGTCGCTCCATGTAAAATACTGGTATTCAGCTGCATCCGGTTAGACTGGAAGCCGACCCCAACATAGTTGGGAAAAGGCTAGGTAGATGATGACGATTGTGTAGAAACGACGCCGTAATGAGTCTTTTTACATCCTGTGTTTCGTTTTCCCGATTTCAATAACTAAGCCATAAAAATAGTTTACTACCAAACAAACAGTGAGACTATCTTTTACATTTACAACTAAACCACCAAAACACTCAACTACGGTAAACTATTAATTGGCAATCGGCACTAAACTGTATGACTGCTCGTTTAGCGGGCGCGAACGATTTCCTCGACATTGCCATGTAATGACAACGCTTCCTCTATGTCTTGGCTATTAAAGTCCGTCAAATCTAAGAAGTACCGTTTGACAGTTCTGACAATTGAATGATAGGGATGGGATGAAAAAATCGATTACTATAATATCCGAACTTTAAGAGATCGATTACTATAATATCCGAATTTTAAGAAATCAATTGTTATAATTAAATAAAAGAAATGTTTAGGATATTTTTTTATTCACTACTAGTACTAGTATCGTCGTCTTCGTCATCATCGTCATTTAAATTAATGACCAGTTGATTGTCCATTACATTATCAAAGTGTACGTCTCTTTCGAAGTCGTCCATTATTATTTTCTTTGTTTTTTGTACTACTTTACTCCAATCTTCCTGTGTAACTTGGGCACATGCTTCCTTTAATAAACCTTCCATTTTCTTGACACTGAAGGGTGGTTTTGTGTTGTGTCTTGCTGCATAACCTGTAAAACAATAATGTAACTATTTGATAGCAGACGAAAACCATTGTTTAAATTATAAATGTTAGAAGTACTCGTGTTATTATTATAATATTATAAAATATTACCTTTAACTTGGGCCCAAATCAGTTCAATGGCATTATATTGGCAATGGTACGGAGGAAGTCGTATGACTTTGTGCCCGTGCTCTTCGGCCAATTGGTCAATTACATATGTCGGTTTTGGTGGTTTATGCAATTTCACTAACTGTAATAATTCAGCTTTTAATAGTGACATGTCGGCATCCACTCCTTTTCTTTGCAGCCATGCCACCAAATCTGCTTTCTTATTGGCTGACGTAGGTGCTTTATCAATTTGCACAGAGTGGTATGGGGCATTATCCATTATAATTGTGCTGTTAGGAGGGATATTCTGTAATAAATTTAAGAACCACTCTCGGAACCTTACTGCGTCCATTTCTTCATGATACTCTTTAGTGCTTTTGGATTGGAAAGCTAATAAAGAGTTTTCCACGAAGCCTGTAGACGCTGACCCAGCATGGCATATTATGAGGCGTCCACCTTTTCCTATCGGCACCTTCGAGCACGAAGCTTCAGAATCATCAGTCCATGTTTTCGGCACAGAATGGTTGGAATTTAGCCAGGTTTCGTCCAAAAATATTACATTATCCCAGTTTATAATTTGTTTAACTTCGCGCAGGAATGTTAGTCGCTGCATAATTATGTCATGTCGCTCCATAACAATTTTTCGTTTGTCAACTTTTTTGTATCTGAAGCCAATTCCTGTTATTACCGTTCTCAACGACTCTATGCTTCCCTTATACAGCCCGGCATCTTTTAAAGTTGCACATAACTTTGCCAATGTTGGAAATTCGCCTCTTGTAAAATACCCGTATATATGGTTTCTAATAGCATGACTATCGAATTCATCGATGCCTGTCACAGGTTTATTTCTTTTTCGTTTTTTCGGTGTGTGAAGTACGTTACTGTCACTCCCCGAAGGCCCATATTTTTCACTTAATATTTTGCCAACGGTGCGGCTACCAATACCGAGAGCTTCACCGACGCGATCCCGAACTTGTGTAACTGGCAGTAGAAGTCCACCATTTTGAGATTCACGCTCAAAATACTCGTGTAATTTCACCACCAATTCACGAGCCTGGCTGTTCAAAGTACGTCCTCTTTTCGACATTATTAATAAACACTTGCTTAGTTCGGAGTCCAGTATAAATATTGCCAAGGTAAACGGATAAAGAATGATCAGTCCAGAAAAGTAATAGCCAAGTCACAAATTGTAAAACACAAACGAGAAAGCAAGTACGCGCACAGTCAGCTTCCAAGATGGCGAGAGACTGCTGACGCCGAACCGACCGAGCGGACCGCGTGCGCTTGTAGTTGGCAGTGTTGCCAGAAAAAAAAAATTGTAGAGACTTGGACACCTGCGATTTTGCCTATTGACCTAAAAATAATTAAATTAATTTATTTTAGGGTATCTGTGTATTCAGTGCATTATGCGGTCGCGCAGTAACGTCGTTAATTTATAACATCAGGCAACAACATTTTTGTGAATGGGTTCTACATACCTTATTTTTATTAGTTTTAGACGTAGAAATAAGACTTAGAAGAAAAAATTGTAATTGTAAAATCAATGGATGTGCTTGTTAAAAATTTGTTTATTTCTCTGTAATATGCAAACCCATACTATCATACACAAAAATAAATGTAAAAAACACTATCCCTGACTCCATTTACTATTTCGACAGCGTTAGCGCGAGAAACCCCGACTTATTTGGGCGCGAAAATCAAAAATCGACAAATCGCTTTCGACAACTTTTTAAAGAAGCAAATATATTTGATTTATAAATACTTATTTTTGGTGAATGGGTTTTATCTCATATTTTACGATTACATAACTATTTAGTTATGTAATCGTAATATGTGAGATAAATCCCATTCACATGAAAAAATATTTGTTTGGTTGTCAAGTGTAATTTGTAAATAATACATTCGATTTTTCGTATATGTAAACGATTTTTTTGCATACAAGTGTATCCGAAGAGTCGCAACACTACGTGCAGTGACCTAACTACGTAACTTTGTAATGAGGTCAAGAATATAACTATTAGAAATTATTTACTGTGTAAATATGTGTTATTTTGCTTTGTTTGAAAGTTTTCAATTACATTTAGATATTAAGAATTGTACATTTTTAGATACAATAATGAAATCTTTCTAAATTCATGGTTTTATGAAAAAGGTTATCGAAACTGAATAATGTACGTATGAACAAAGTTGTTTCGGTTTGAAAAATATGAAACGTCAAACGGTACTTCTTAGATTTGACGGACTGTAATAGGTAATCTTTGACATGTATGCGTACAACAGCATTGCCAAGTTGTATGGCGATGCTGATTTGGTCAAAAAATAGGCTAGCCGAACACGTGAAGTGTTGACCAGAGGCTGGGCGATGTCTCGAAAAACCAAGTGGACTCGGACCCTAATGATTTTTCAATTCAAAATACATACTTGTTTTCACAAAGTATTGATTTCGTTTGAAGACTATTCATGTCTATAGGTGATGCTACGCCCACAAGTAATGGCGTCTCTCTATCAATCGATCTATCAAAATAAGCTAAGATTTTATAAATTGTAGTAATGGTGACGCAATTTGAGAGTCATGTTATGCAGTAGGCGTTTGTGAGCCTTTGATGTCTGTATGTTAAAAGACTTTCATGGAAATCGTACTTTGTCAATGACAAAATAATGTAATCCCTCCAATTGCTGATATACTCCGTGGGCTAATTATCTGTATTTATTTATTTATTTATTTAGGGACAAAAAACAGTTACATACCACAAATTACAGAAAAATACTTAAACTAAAATTTAACAAGCACGTAACCCACACCATTGTCCACATTTTAACTAAAGGTTAGAAGTGCTAAAGACATAAAAATACATAAAAAGAAATATAAAACAATAGTCGCTGCCACAATAATAATATTAATGTAGAATCAAAAATATTAATAATAATACTGCTGCGTTACTAGCCTAGCTTAATTTAACTTAAAATACTCGCTAAACAAAGTATCCAGAGCCATTTTCTTAAATGATTGCTTAGATAGACAAAATATATCCAGTTCAACAAAATGCGTGTTGTAAGAATCGACAAGGCGACGAAGAGGCGCACGTTCCCCAGCGTTAGTCCTGCATATGTCTGTATGGAATAGTTGAGGGACGCGCACCCCCCGTCGAATAACACTTCTGGGTACCTTGTAACACAATTTTTATTATATTGAATAAGAAAAAGGAACTAGTGAGCACAAAGGTAAAAGTCTAGATGTAAAAATAAACAACCTAAGATATCCGAATGATCATATAACATTTTATAAATTAGGTACAGAGGTAACGTCTGCTAACACACAAATTCCTATTGTGTGTTAGCACTAGACAATAAACGTTTTTGAAAATAAATATTTTCTTAAAATTATTTCTTAGAATTGCTTTAAGAAAAATTACCATAAAACATGGAGTACAATGGAGTACTTATTTGAGAAGTAAGGTTACTTCACCTTGTCAAGAAAGATATTTTTAGAGTAATTTTTTATTTGAAATACGTGGAAAATTGTAGGGCTTGCTACACGATCGACCGATCGTATGGCGCTCAAATGTCGTTGACAAGGCGCTCTGTTAGTAAGCATTTGTGCAATTGTTTTATGAAATGTCACTGGAAATGTACTGGTGGCCTACCATGATCTAATTAAAAACGATTCAAAAACAAGACATTAATTCAGTTTAGGTTCCTAAACTGCATCGCTTGAGCTGCTCTATGGACGTCATGGTACCAAACAAGTATGACTGAAACCAAAACTTGCGACTCAGTTTGGGACAATCGCTGTCAGCAGATGGCACGGCCTAAACTGAATCGTTAAACTGACGTCATGGTACGAATTAGAAGAACAGTTCAGTTTAGGTCCTAAAATGGATCGCGATAAGAGCTTGTGGTAGGCCTCCAGATTCATAAAACAAATGGCGTCGTTAGTTCCAATTTTGACCACGCGTCAGAATTCCCTTCTAGCCATATATACTTGACCGGTTGGTGATCGTTCAAATGCCGCTAAAACAAATTGGATTTGAAGAACGTTGTCTCTGTGACCCATACCTGTATGACAATCTCTAATTAAGAGGACATGCGGGTGGTCTATTCTCCATAGAAACGCTCTCGCCTGTTTTCTTTCTGGTTAATGACCATAAAGCAACGATTTTTTACAGAATAATAAATATGAACTACTTTGATGTCCCTATGTTTTCCTTTTTGATGATACATTATTTTTATAAGCACTAGAACCCTCAAAAAATGCTCAAAATTGCTGCTGCAACAGAGGCCTAGTATACAAATTTGACAATTATTAACGAAAAAAGAAAAACATAGGGACACAGTATATGTCCTTTTTATTCAGTTTATGAAATATCTTTTAAATTGGTCCAATATTGGAGGCGGAAATAGGCGAGAGCCAAACCTCGAATTATGACTTGTTACTTAGACTTTTTCAAAAGTCTCTCCGACCGCATTTCCTCTTAAAACTGTAGGTACAGAACATGTACAGTCGACCACATATTTTTTAAGCACCCTAAGGTCTGCAGCGATTTTTTTTCGCGCACTGGATTTTCAACGTACTGCTTATAGCGCCAAGAGTTGAAAATCCAACCATATGTTTTTATGACAGCATTGAAAATCTATCTCAATGCTCGGCTTCACTGAGAGTTCAAAATCCAGTTCACGGTAAAATCCCGCCGCGATATTTTTGCATCCGTGCGTGGGCCTAAAAGAACAAGCTAGGTCTACTTGTCTATGAGGCCGAGGCAGTTAGATAGTTTCAACCTTAGTAAAGTTTCTATTGACTGGGAATTGGAATTGTTGTCAAAAATATGAAATCTACGCGGAAGAAGTCGCGGGAGAAGTGCTAGTAAAAAAAGAAAACTATAACGTTGGTTGAGCTTCTTTACATTGAGGGAGGGCCCCATCCTTTAAATTTGCCACGGGCCCCAAACGGTATAGTTACGCTTACGCCACTGGTAAATGGTCCAGACTAGCCTACAATTACAAAGGATCTAATTCACAATCAGCGAAATGTGAGTGTAGAACATTATACTCTTCCTTGGGAATTACCGCTGTTGGATTCAACAGTATGGTGTACAATTGTACCCACAAAGTTGGTAGGTACGTATGTAGCGTATTGTTAATTGTAGTATCGTGGAACTGCCACAATATGCTGGACAAGGAGCAAGTTGGCCAACCAACTCGAATTAGTTTCACGCGTAGGTGGTCGGTGGAGGAAAAGTTGCAAAACGAAAATGAAGGTTTTTATTTCGAAACAGGGGATTTGTTGTAAGGGCTCACTTGGGTAACTTGACAAATTATTCCTTTGCTAATAGACGATTGGTTGAGATGTTTAGGCGTTAACGATAGACAGGCGCGAATATAGGGGGGGGGGGAGTTGCTTCAACGGGTGCAGATTCCCCTGGACTTCAACCGAACCTAGTTAAAACTCTAAATTGGACATAAAGGTACTTTTATTACCTGTATTTTTACTTTGTATACAGTATATTACTAAGGCTTCAAGTTAGTTCTTCGTTTTGCCAGTCACTACCCCCCCCCCCCCCCACGTTGGGATAGAGCTCACAAGTCTTACATTCACTGGCATAAGGACGCAGGCCACTTGAACCGTACAAACAATACATACAATGGGCAGTGGTGGCCCAGTGGTCACGGCCGCGACTTACGAGTTGTAGGTCGCAGGTTCGAACCCAGTCAGGCGCTTTAATTTGTGTAAATTAAATCATCACCACTGCTCTCAAAACGGTGAAGGAAAACATCGTGAGGATCATAGGGTCGCAGCATAATGCTGAGCGATAGCCGTTTTGCGTGGATGTGACGCATGTTACCCTTATCTTCTTTTTTATTTTTTTATTTTGCTTTGTGTCATGTGTATTTTTGCGTCATGTTCACCGCAAATAAACGTATTTTCTTTCCTTCTTTCTTTCTTGCATGTCCTAGAACCAAAAATTCGAAGACATGTGACATCTACCAACCCGCACTGGGCCCGCGTGGTGGATTATAGCCCACTTATTCTCACAGAGAAGCGGCCTGTGTCCCAGCATTGGGAACGTTATAGACTGATTATGTTTATGCAGGCCACTTTTGTTGATGTTTTTCCAATAACCCTGTATAATAATTTGAAAAATAAATTAGGGATCGAAATCGCTGTTTTTATCATTGAAATTCTATTAATAAGTATATATACGCAATGAAAATCACGAAAGTATCTACCTGAAGCTTCACAAAAATTCAAACGGCAAATAATTAGAGATGAAAGCCGATACGTCGTTAACCATGTAGGTATAGAAATAGGATTTTAATTGATACAAAACACCCACGTAATTAATACCCCGCGTAATTATGAAAAAACATTTGATTTATAACATTATTTGTATGGAACCAAATGTATCGTATTTTATCATTAAGTCTAATTTGAGGTAACAAGATAAATGGGTATCAAACTAAACCAATGCTTACTTGGCTTTTAGGTTGTGTGTACTTTTAAATTATTTAAATAAAGCGAATAATTTGGCTTCGAAATAATGTAGTTTGTTGCCAAAAAGGACATTTGATCGTTAATTATAATACAGTAAACACATTAGAGTCCTTTTTGGCACAGCCATGAGGCACACACTCATTGATGCATCATCTGCATAGCCTTTTCACAACTATTTTGGAGTCGGCTTCCAGTCTATCCGGATGCAGCTGAATACGAGTAGGTAAGTATTTTACATGGCAAAAGCACACACTTTTTTAATTATTATCAGCCATTTCTGTCCCACTGCAGGGCAAAGGCATCCCTTCCCTCCTTCCACTTATCTCTATCCAGTGCTGTTACACGCCAATCCTTGTGGAAAGAGTCGAGTTCGTCCCGCCATCTCATTCTGCGCCTGCCGCGTTGCCGTTTGCTGCTGTTGGGTCCCATTGTGTGGTTACTTTAGCCCATAGCTCCTCCGGCATGCACTATTGTTGTTAAAACATTACTTTCGCATTTTATTTTGTTATTTTTATTTTGTGTCTAAGGAACTGTCCAAATAAACTTATTTTTTCTTTCTTTCCTATTCCACTCTGTTTGATAGTAGGTAGTGATCGTGGCTTGTTTCTTTATTGTACTAAGCTCAAAGCTGATTACTTGCAAACTGCTTAAATTTTTTACATCTGATAGTCTGTTTACATTTTACAATGGTTTTTTAGTTCTTTCGCGTTTTTGCAGTTGTTGTGTGCCAATATCATAAAACATAAGCATAATCAGCCTAACGTTCCCAATGCTGGGACACAGGCCTCCTCTCGGTGAGAGGGAGTGGGCTGTAATGTAATCCACCACGCGGGCCCAGTGTGGGTTGATAATGTCACATGTCCTGGAATTTTTTGGTTCTAGGCCATGCTGGTTTCCTCACGAAACGGTGAAGGAAAACATCGTGCCAATATGGAAGGGTTATAAATATTCAAATTTGCTTCTTACCTATGCCGTATCTTTTTGAGATTTTATAATGAGCACCATTTTTTTAAACTAACTGAGCCTCTTTTAATTGTATATTACCTCCATTTGTACGAACTGCGGTCACAGTCGTTCGAATGCGTAAAGGATTAACGCGCGCTTTGAATAAACTCGCAAAAATGCTGTAGACAGTGGACATATTGAATTTAAATTACACACGTTTTCCATTCTCGATTCTGGTAAAATGGACCGGTTAATAGGGGAGCACGGTGACTACCAGGAGTTTGGTGTTTATCCGTTCGGGTGTCACACTCGATTTTTATTGACAATTACGTATGTTTCTGTTATTTAGCTCACAATTGGGACAAGGTGGAAGTGGCCAGACTTAAGTAAAACGTTACTTTTCGATCCTTTTTTTTTTTTGTGGATTGGTAATCATCAAATGACCCCTCCCGCTCTGGGTGAAGCGCAAGGGAGTGTTAGACTGTTACTGACTAAAACCCACCTGTGTTCCTTCCTTCCTTAGCCCTTTATTTTCTGGGGCAGCGGTAACCCTTTCCGACAATCCCGCTACCCCCCCGGCAGGCTTCGACTTTTCGACCCTGACCTGGAGATTTCGGGGGTAAATTAGGACAGTGTCTTTTTCAATGGCCTTTGATAAAACTCTTACAGAAACATGTTAGAACTTGACTGGAAATAATCGCGACCAAGTTTTCTATGCTGTTTAGTGTAGTATATTCTGCATTTGTAAGTATTCCTTAAGTTACAGGTAAAGGTAATAAAAGCGTGTTAAAAAGACAACTTTTGGAACGAAATTCTTTAACCCAGCTTTTGGTAGGAGTAAACTTGTAGAAATCGTCACGGAACCAAAAAGCGTTATGCACCCTTCATGCGACTTTGTCTCTCTCTCATGATAGAGAGTTAAGAGATAGAAAGAGATAGTTGAGCATGAGATCATCGTTTTCGAAGATGCTGAAGCCAGTAGTGGGTTAAAATAAAAATCCAAGATGGCGGCTGTGAAAATTTTCAAATTTTTCATCATGGGTGTCGTTTTTGAGGGGCTTGTGGCTAAATAATAACAGCCGCACGGGTCGATCGATCAGGTTAAGCTACGCTTGCCGCGGTTGGTCCGTGGATGGGTGACCATCTTTACATACCAAGACCCCTCCGTGCCTCGGAAAGCACGTTAAGCCGTTGGTCCCGGCTGTCATTCGTGGATCTTTGACAGTCGTTACGGGTCGTCAGAAGCCCGAAAATATGACAACCAGTCTTACCAAGGGGTATCGTATTACCCAGTAACTGGGTTGTGGAGGTCAGATAGGCAGTCGCTCCATGTAAAATACTGGTATTCAGCTGCATCCGGTTAGACTGGAAGCCGACCCCAACATAGTTGGGAAAAGGCTAGGCAGATGATGATGGGTGTCGTTTTCATTATTTTCAAGGGTGCTAAAGCCGATAGCGAGGTCAGTATGAAAATTAAAGATGGCGACAACTTTTAACTTTATGAGAGTTTCTTAAAACGTATACTAGATAGCTCTGTTTTTAACCTCGCACACGTTTGCCCGCCTACCTGTCGAAACACCCGACGCGTCAAAGTAGTTGAATGGGCGCAGTAAAGTCATTGTATTAACAATGACAATAGAACAATGACACTGTTGTGTACACTTGGTGTACCATTGACGTTTCGGGTACTTCCTCTTATGTACACTTGGTGTACACTTGACGCTTGAGGGGTTAAAGCGCTTATTAAATTCAGTTTCTTTGTCTGACCCTTTCTATTATAGATATACGAGTGTGTGTGCATGCGAGAATCGCGGGGTCCTCCGAACGCACACCATTTTTTGTCCATAGATAGATGTTAGTAGTAGTTACTTAATAATTTGAATACCAACGCAAAGAGCCCCAAAACAGGTTTTACAAAATAATACTTAAGAAAATGTTTCCCCACTGAAAACGAACTCTTTTCATTTTTAAAGCGCTTATTACAAAAAGTTAAGTTGTATCAAAGGCTGAAATAAAAAAAAAACTGAATCCAAAAGTTTAAAATTAACTACAACTTTGATACTTTATCTTTTAACTTTTGCCGCTAACCGTTCTATTAATTGGTTAACGGGAAATGAACGATGTTTTTAAGTATTTTGTGGTTTTCTTTGGTCTACTAAATAAGCTCATCATCGCCTTTTTAGACCTTTTAAACGTACATCCAGGGAAATTTAATGTTTAGAAGATTGACACCCTACGTTAATTAGCCATGTCATAGTAATGTATGTACAGTCAACAAAAGAGATAAGTATGCAGAATCGTCGGATATAGTTGAAGTTTAGTAAGAAACCGATGGATGTTCTCGAATAAAATTTAATTTTATTAATAGAAAGCAAACAGCGTATTTATCAAATTAAATTTCAGTCGACAACATCCATCGGTTTCTTACTAAACTTCAACTAGTATATCCGACGATCCTGCAAACTTATCTCTTTTGCTGACTGTACATTGTACAGTCAGGGAAATTAAATGTTAAGCAGATTGACTCACTACGTCAATTCGCCGAGTTACAGCCATTTCATAGAACTGTCAAAATATAATGACAGGTGTGATTTGAATATACGGACCATTTTAGTTGGTAGTCAATTTGCTCAAAAATAATTTCTCTGACAATATAACATTCATCATAAATGTGAAGAGTAGTTTTTTGTAGTTATGTAACCAAGAATTTCAATCAATTTTCTTTCATTTGGAAAAAGAAAAGAAAGAAAATACTCTTATTGCGTTGCGGTAATCATGACGCAGAGAAAGAACAAAAACATAAAAAGAACAAGTTGGGGGAAAACATGCGTCACATCCACGCAAAAAGGCCATCGCTCAGCATAATGCTACGATAGACAGAGCTCTAACTTTTAAAGATAACCTACCCACGAATCATCAATTATAATCTATTCCGGAATTTAATTGGTGAGTGTCCAAGTGCCATAAAGTGCCCATAAGTACCACCGACGGTGTCGGTAGGGCAGCGTATAAATTATGTAGCTATCTGATTGTTAGTGAGCAACTTTGACAGCGTCTAACCCAACCGATTCGTTAACTTGGACTTGGAGGGTTTATTACATTTGATTTTATGAATTTATGGCATTGGGGTCTTAGTATCTGAAAAGTGGTGGGCATAAACCTTTGGTGGTTATTGACGAAAATATGAGTAGGTTTATTTTTATGGAGCGGTAAAAATTTCGAAAGAGTTCGCAGTTGGCAACATTTTTTACCGACGATTTTAAGAGGGATGGACTGGGTGCGGAAAGCGGAGTACAGAGTTTTGTGGCGCAGCCTGGGAGAGGCCTATGTCCAGTAGTGGACTGCAATAGGCTGAGTTGATTGATTGAACATTTTTTTATTGTAATACCTAACAGACTGATGCGAAAGACTGCTTTTGGAAAGCTGAATCTTTCAAGAGTTAGGCTTCTTTAAGTAAAATAAATACGAGAGTTTTCTCTACGCCATAATGTGCTTTCTGGACAAAAATTAAAGCCTAGGTAAGCAGATAGGAAGACATCAGAGTTGCCTAACATTCATGTTTAATTTCCCAATGAGACTAAAAAATTGCTTGTTACAGACGCCAGCACATCAAGCTACTACAATCTGTCAAATTTCTTTAATAGATTTTCAACTTTATCGCTAAGGCATAAGCTTCAAAGTTGATCGGGAAAATTTGACAGTTTCGGGTAGCTTGATGTGCTGGCGTCTGTACAAACTTATTCAGAGCTAACACAATCTAGAGTTTTAATCCAAAAAGATATACTCCGTCACACTTTAATCCCCAAATCGTGAACTTCAAAAACTTTTAACCGAACACGTGCATCAGCCTCCTACAATGTAATCGTGAACTGCTGCTACTAACAATATCACACTTTTAATGGAGTTCCTGAACTTCATTCGTGGGCCAACGTGACGTCATCACTGCAAGTTTGGTGGGTAGGCGAGTAGGTGTTGTTACCTGAGGATGCATTATGATGTGGTGTCAAACTATCAGCTGAGATAGGTTATTATGAGCTACATACGAGTTTGATGACCAGTCGATCTAACCCTGTGGTCACGAGCTGCAAGCTCAAACGACACGTGTCTTACGATAAGGACTGCGCAGAAAACAATTGAAAGTAGTTGTTTAGAGAATGCCACGAAAAGCGGAGACGGCACATAGCGGCCACAGTGACAGCTATAATGAAAATGATGACAGTGCCATACCGCGTCAAAATATATAGCCTCGTTTCTGTCTCGTTGTGACACCTCTGAAACACAATAACGGAGTAACTTGACTTGATTGTCATGGAAACGTTATATAATAAAATGTGAGCTCACTCTTCTCAATATATTAATTCCGATCCAGCCTGTCCCTTGCTGCCCTTTCTAAGCCGAGGTCCGTACCCCACAGGTGGTGCCCTTAGCGTGTAGTCGCTTAGTTTTTAAGTTGTTTAAGCCCTGGCTGGAGGCCTTAATCTATTGAGGCATCCAGGTAAGCACGGTTAAGCAGGCGACAACGTTGGTTGGCCATTCCCAAAAAAAATATCTTCTAACTTGTGACTAAGTACGGTGAGGGCAAATCTATTATTATTATTTGGTCAGAAACACTAGCAGCTAATTAGCTGATGCGTGTGTATCAAATAGTTTGGAGATATTTAATATGTCTGTATCTGTCTGTATCTAGAGATTTAGATTCAGAGAGAGGTTCTGGAGCAGAAAGTGAACACTGAGATGACGGTTGATAGAAATTTATAGAAGAACAAGTACCTTTTGTGATATTGACCCCAAATGGATGATGATAATGGTATAACAAATTCTAAATGCTTATATAATATCTCAGAGCTATCTGTGGCATAGCATACCTAAACATTATTTTTAAGTACCTATTGCCTCACTTCAGAATATTTCCTGTACGTGCGAGTCCGTTAAGGCCAAGCCCGTTTCCTAGAAGAGGGAACAATCTAGGTTGATTATATTGTGTGAGTCAAATATCTACTTATAGAAGGCTATACAAGCATTTGTTCAGCAGAATCAATCCCGCGACCCTTTGTGCTGAAATAAATTAATCTGTGCCACCTTTTTTTTTTTTTTTTAATAACAAAATACATTGTAAACAGCAGAGTGGAGTGGAGCAGTGGTGGCCCAGGCCGCGACTTACGAGTCGACGATCCCCTACTGGCGTTTTACTTTAAGTAAATTTTTTCATCACCACTGCTCTCAAAACGGTGAAGAAAAACATCTTGAGGAAACCGCCATGTCCTAGAACCAAAAATTCGAAGACATGTGACATCTACCAACCCGCACTGGGCCCCGTGTGGTGGATTACGGCCCACTCCCTCTCACAGTAAGGAGGCCTGTGTCCCAGCAGTGCGAACGTTATAGGCTGATATGCTACATTTTAAACATAGATCTTTCGTTGCTCTAACTACGCAAAATAATCAAGAGCACTAGCAGGGGATGGAGGACGGGGGGGAGGGGTGGAGGGGTTGATTCAGGGATCAGACCGAAATAACTCGAGAAAATAATAGTCTCACTCTTTTCTTTAGGGAGGGCGTCCACGAGCAACTTTTGTCTCCGCAACTAATTTGTCTCTCACATCAAGTCTACGGGTTTGTATGAAAGTGCGCGCATGTAGCGACGCGACAGCTGGGAGACATTTTTGTCCGCGAGTTTGAACGCAACTGTCGTCCGTCTATTGCGCGCACGGCTACAAAAAGTTTTCCGGTTAGCCAGTTGCCGCTCAACCGAAAATTTAACAAAAAAGTAGCGTTGCTGTCGCTCCCGTGTGCGCATCGTCCACATCTCAGCGAGGAGACAGAGTCAGAGACAAAAAAGTGGCTGGGCAACTAAGTTGCTCTTGGGCTCAATCGTTTGGTGTAATAGATCAAGAAAACAATAAAATATACGTAACTATTCTACTTCTCTCCATAAAATCCGGTAAAAAATGTTGACCTCCCAAAATATCTGTTTTCAGGAACATTATAAGTAGTGGAAAGGATTTGTAAGAAGCTTATCGCCGAGGTCAGAAGGCTGTGAGGGCTTTAGAGATCGATGTCAGTGATATAATGCATTCTAACTGATTGAACGAACACTAGTGTGAAGTTACGTTACCTTTTAGTTTTAGGAAGTCAATGGCTGTACGAGAAAATAACAGCAAAACGTGATGCCAGTCATCCCCGAAAGGTTGGGCAGAGGTATGTCTATAGTACACCAACATTTTGCTAATTACATATGTTTTAAGTCCCATTGTAATAGGGGGCGAAGTTTATTAAAAAAAACATTGGTTGTCTGTAAAGTTGGTTTACAGACGATAATTTTATGTGATAACCTCATAAGAATACATCCGATCGTGCCTCTCTATCGCTTGTTCCGCGCTCTCGCTTGCACACTCGGCTCAGGCGGAACGTGACAATGAGTCATTCTTTTTCGTGCGTGCAGCCGGCGTTCATCGATTTATAGACGTTATCACGTCGATAAGGAAATGGGTACTTAATTTTATGTTGTAACATCTGAGCATGGGGTCCTGGGTTCGATCCCAGTGTAGCGTTAAGTATAATATTTTTTTTTTTTTTATATAGGTTAGGTTATATATATAGGTTTCTATAGGTTCTTCTCTTAGAGAAGGTGTTGGCTGTAATCCACCACGCGGGCCCAGTGCAGTTAGATGTCATATGTCTACGAATTTTTGGTTCTAGGACATGCCAGTGTCCCCAAAATGATTAACTTTGATAGATTAGGAAAAGGCAGCTGGTAAGAGATTGGTTTCCGAGTGACAAAATTGGTCCGCGTCCGGATATTTTTTAGATAATGCACCACCACAATACAGGAAAATATATTACATACGGCGACAAAATAAGTTACATTAATTATTGATAAATTATAAGAATTTTTAGCTCTTTTTTTAGTCTCCTATTTTTAACTCATTAACAACGCGCAACGTAACAAACACTCTGCTCTAAAATGTACAAAATAGTAAAAACGTTGTGTTGCACGGTAGGAAGTCGAAGTCAAATTGCGTTTGTTTAAAGTCGTTTGAAAAGTAAAGCCGATTACAGTGACAGTTGAATAAACAGGGCACACGACAGTGGCGACATCTAGAAACAAAGTCACAGGAACTATGAAACTAGTCCCAAAATGTACGTGGAATTGAAATATTACAATTCTGATGTAGTTTGATTATATTACAATGTTTTTACAACGAAGAATGGAACATCTTTTTTTCAGTCGTGGATGTTGTCGAGCGGTACAAATTTTTACCAGCTCGTTCCTAAGTGTAATACTTGCAAGACGATGGATACTTAATGTTATCATGTTTGCTATTAACAAGTCTAAAATCACTAATTCGTTTACGCAGCGAGGTTTAAAAATTCAATGCCTTTCTTCTAAAAAACCCCATTCTATTAAGTAATTAAACCTTTGAACTGGTACTCGGGAACAACCGAGTCATCATTTCAGTTCCTATTTACATCTCCACTAAACATCACGCAGTATTTGCCGACGAGATAGGCAGAAGTGTAGGTAGTACACCCCCATTTTCCTGATTATGTTTAAGAACAATGAAAGCATGCCTATTGCTATAGAACGGGCACTAATCTGGAATGGAATCTCAAAAAACACTTGGCATGACTCAAGCATCGAACTCACGGTATGCTCAGTGCACTAACGAGGCTGTACTCTACTTAATTAAGAGCCCGATAGTAAATGTTTTGTTTTGTTTTTGGCAGAAAACCGAAAACAAAAAACATCTTTGTTTGTTTGTCGATAGACAAAAATTGCAGTGTCCAATCTTTTACGTATTATATCTACCTATTTAACCGCTTAAACTCAAATAACACCAAAACATTCATTTACTTAATAATTTCAAACAATCTGATGCGAAAACGAAAGTTGTCGTAAATGGATATTTCATCCGAAAATTGCGTAAAAACGAAAACGAAATTTCAATCAGACTAACTAAATTAAACTTGACCGAAGCCAGACTTGAAAACTACCTAGAAATGCCTCATTTAAGCAACGCAAAATCCTACAATAAACAAATTGCCATCGACTTTAACCCTCTGCTGCGCGCATTTAATCATAATTAAACGCGATCGTGCTCACAATGGCAATCTTATAATTAGATTCTATTTAAGGACCTTAGTACACCTCCAACGTGAAAGTCCTCGCGAATTACGCTGCGAAACATTACTACATTATTTCGCGATTAGAGTCGGAACAACATGTGAGTTAGTTCAATAGGGATGACGACTAACTTTTTTTTCTTCGTCTATCTCGTAGATTATTTAAAAGTATTGGGCACGTATTTTTTCTTTTTTCACATAATCAAAACATTACAGAGATATATTGATTTGAAATGTCGCATGGCGTCACGTTTTGGTACAATTTTTACCTAAACGTGACGTCACGAGCCCCCCGCTCCAAAACTTTGACACGCTTTTGCTTTGTAATTTTTTGGTTGATTGACACAAGAAAAAATATGTGTCCATTATTTTTTGATAATCGAACTGACGGACTAAATAGAATTTCGTTTACTTTATCCCGTCGTCATCCCTATTATGGCGTCGCTTTCGACTTAATAAATACAGTATAGGTCTACTTCGGACCTCTTGGATTAGTTTTGCCGTAAAATGAACATCCATTTTATAAAAAAACTGGAACTTTTGCTTTATAAACGTGTCGACTGTCGCATACCTATACGTGCGAAACAAACGAATCAACAAAATAGCGTTGAAACTTCATTAAGATCAAAACTATCTAATTGTCACATAGACGAATAGACCTTCTTGTTTTATGATGTGCAAATGACTTAGGGTAAAAATGACCGAAGAGATACCTAAAACTGAACTCAGATTGCGTGAAACTTTAACTGTAGCTGAAACATTAGAATAACACATAGGATACGTTTTATCCCGATATTCCCACGGGATCGACACTTATTACGGACGCTATACTACTTGCCATCATCATCATCATCTGCCTAGCCTTTTCCCAATTATGTTGGTGTCAGCTTCAAGTCTAACCGGATGCAGCTGAATACCAGTATTTTACATGGAGCGACTGCCTATCTGACCTCCACAGCCCAGTTACTGGGTAATACGATACCCCTTGGTAAGACTGGTTGTCAGACTTTCGGGCTTCTGACTACCCGTAACGACTGTCAAAGATCCACGAATGACAGCCGGGACCAACGGTTTAACGTGCTTTCCGAGGCACGGAGGGGTCTCGGTATGTAAAGATGGTCACCCATCCACAGACCAACCGCGGCAAGCGTAGCTTAACCTGATCGATCGACCTGTGCGGCTGTTATTATTTAGCCATGCTATACTACTGCCCATAATCTGAGCATAATGCTAATAATAACTAAGTACTAATAACTTCATCCCACATAGAAAGGGGCGTGTTTATCCGGCGACAAAGCGTAGTAACTATTGTAGTTTATTTAATGCAACATTATGCATGCACATACATTTTATTATTTGTAACATTTAATTAGCATGGTACATTTATTTTAATAAAACCGCATTTCATTGTCATTCCATAATTATATTTTATGCAAACTCGCACGATTTTATATTCATGATATGATAAGTTTCTTCTTTGATTGGTAAAACAATATTATAAATATGTATGTAGTTATGTTCGAAGCCCGGCCTTTATTTATACAACCACGATATTGGGTGGACGTAAGAGAATATTTTATTATACAATATCGAGGTTTCACACTAATTGGGGAAAAATATTAAAAATACTGGTGAAAGGAATCTCCATAAAATGATTACTTTATTAACTGGAAAAATAACGGATTCTAATATTGTCTTCTGGCTCGCTGGTCTAGTGGTCGCAAGCGATACTGCTAAGCATGAGTTACCGGGTTCGGTTCCCGGGTCGAGCAAAGTGCTATTGGGTTTTTTCTAATACATGCGTCATGTTCGTGAACGGGCGCCGTCAGTGGGGACTGGTCATCTCTTTGCTGCCATGGCTTATTTTAATTTAATTTAATATTTGAATTGCTTTTTTTTGCTTCTAGACTTTTCATTATGGACGCTTTTAACGTTCTGCATCGTTCTCACATGCATAATTTTTAAAATGAATGATGTAACCAAGACTTTGTAAACATATTATTTGATTTAAAAGAGTGTCCATGGAGTTTCTTGCCCGTTCTTCTCCATAGGTACCTACGCTTTGGAATGGGCAACTAGCTTCATATTTCTGACTGACCGACCCCTTGACAATTCAAAAGTGCCTAATGCTTTGAGTTTGAGTTTCATCCGGAATTTCTCAGTATCAGCCCGGAGTCCGGATTTGTGTCTGGTTGATGGCAATAGGCGCGCCCCCTATAACAGGGCGAAATGTGGGTGTACTACATGGACACTCTGCCTAACCTTTCGGGGTTTACGGGCGTGATATTAGATATATAATATTTTCTCTAAATAAAAGTAATGATATGTTAACTAACAATACCCAAAACAATGTGTCAATCAACAAAGGTTCAAATAGAAACATCTATGAAGCGTGTTAGGGTTGATATTTCCAACGCTATAGATAATTTTATCCGAGGAATAATTTTGCATTTTTGACAGTTCTTCCATACAATATCAGTCAGACGTCAATTTTATTCCACGAATAACAATAATTGTCTGTTGATAGAAAAATCAGCCCTCAATTGACATAAATTTAACCCCGTGAAACAAAGACGCATGAACAGTTTTAGCCTTTTCTTATTATTTTATCATAAGGACGAAAATAAACTGTCTAATCACTCCGATAAACTGTAAATTACAAACACAAACACAGCACTAATTAATCTATTAATCTGTTTATTGGCAGCCCTAATCCACCGCAAGCCAGATCGAACCGGTTCCAAGTTGACCGCGGTCACTCCGACCGCTTCAAGAATTTCGTTCGAACTCCGAATGTGACATTCGCAGGGTTGAAATCTCATGAATATTTTGAATAACGACATCAGTTTGATGTTATATCGTTTATTCCCTTGTTTATACGAGGTTTTTATTTATTTTTATTGGCGTCTCGTTTTGTTTGATTGTCTAAGTATTGTTGAAAGTTGTTTTGTCTTGAATGACACTGGTTCTAAGATTGTCAAGGAAAGAATAGTTAAAATTCGTGTTGAAAGAGGTTATTGATAGTTAAGGCCATTGAAAGACGTGTGAGGGCAAACATTTGTTGAAAAATAAACGGAGCAGTTTTTGGTATTAATCATTAAGACGGAGGCATTTTACTAATGATTCTTTTAAGGGGCTTACAGGACCTAAACGTAAAAAATGCAAGTTTTAGAAACAATAAAAGTCGACTACAGTAAACAAAATCAGAAAAATATATGATATTCTTCAGGATATATGCTAGTTAGATAGTGTGTTGAAAACATAATACAACTAATTTTATACGAAAAATCATGAAGATACCTTTAAAATCTTTCTTTTTACAATAAAAACCAAACTAATATAAGAGATGTTTTGTAAATAGATAACTGCTTCATATTTTGCAATAAATTACCAGCGTTGTGTCATCGCGCTTCTCTTTCTTTTCTATGCAGTCCGACAATGACCGCGCTTTAGGTCAAGTAGTCGCCTTAACAGAATAACATAAGGGGTTGGATGACCGTATTTAGGTAGTGTTAGAACTAAATAGGTACCTTCTTCGCTACTTTATTTATTCTTTTAAATATAGCAGCATTATGCTGAAATACATAGGATAGGAGCCTTTTTGACCTCGCACAGGACTTTTTTTTGTTTTGTCTCTTCGAAAAAATAAAGTTAATTTTGTTAGTTTTAATTGTAACTCTTTCTTGTGCGTGTTCCAAATAAAATATTTTTGTTTGTTTCTTTCTGGCAGGAGTGGCAGTGCGGAATTTTTTATCGTTATTTTTGTATGGAAATTACAAGTCTACTTTTAAAATTGAAGACACAATCTGATCTTGAACGCCCATCGTAATTTGTTTTTAGAAAATAAAATCCATGTTAGGTTACTTACATGTTACTCATTAATTTCTAGTCAATAGGCTTTGTAACTAGTCCAATTAAGAAATATAAATTGTAAGTAAAGATTTTGTCAAAAAGTAATTTTATTGTTTTGAAAAAAAAACCATGTAACACGATACTCATTTAATTTTATATCTGGTAGTGTAAGGCTTTGTAAATGGTACAAATAAGAACAAAATACTCGTTACTGCTTGTAGAAGATTGTAGGTATCGATGTCTAAATTATTTTCTTTTATTTTTCATAACAAAGTAGGTCACCTTTTTTGTTAAAATCGATCGCGCTTTCGGTACCGGGACCGCAGTCCTGGATTCCACTATAATTATTTTTGAGTAGTATTTTGGGACCAAATAAAAAAAGTTATGTCTTGGGAAAGTACGGTCAACCAAAAAATTATGAAATTACTATTTTTATAAAACGATAAAATATTTCTTTCATTTCAAAAATGGCTATACAACGGAGTGTGCGGTTAAGTAGGATTTAGGTGAGAGTACCAATTTTACCGCACATTCCGTTGTATGGTGCAAGATAAACAAATCAAATATCTTGACATGGCTTTTACAGTAACATACAGGCTTCGTAAATGCATTTTTTGAGTAAATGTGTTGAAAAGGTATTAAAACTACAAACATTTTCTCTTCTGATCATACGAAAAAGTTCGTAACTGAAAAATATAGATAGACATTCCCATTTTTATTGCGTCACCTCTCCACAACAGCATACAGTACGAGGAGGAATAATTTTCAGCAACCGCTCTGTGCTTTTGTGTCCACCTCATAATGTACAACATACATACATTATGCATGAGTATTCGAAATTATTTTCGTGTAGTCAGCAAAAGAGATAATTATGCAGGATCGTCGGATTTAGTTGAAGTTTAGTAAGAAACCGATGGATGTTGTCGACTGAAATATAATTTGATCAATGAGGTGTTTGTTTTTCTATTAATAAAAGAAAATTTTCTCCGAGAACATCCATCGCATCGGTTTGTTAGTAAACTTCAACTATATCGGACGATCCTGCATTCTTATGTGTTTTTTTGACTGTACATTACAATGTATACGAAAGTATACATGATCAGTATCACTGGTATGTTATGTTGTTATGTATACTACTATAGTTAGTGGTAGGTATACATAACAAGGATATTCGTCAAGCGGTGTAAATAATTTATGGAACTATAGTCCATTAAAAATATTTTGTGTTTGAATATGGATGGCTATAAGTGTACGGTAAGACCAAAGGACCGATGGATGGACTGTGTAAAAGATTTATTATGATGAGTCTATTAAATATATTGTGCTTGCACATGATCAGCCCATAATGTTCCCACTGCTGGGACACAGGCCTCCTTTTTGTGAGAGGGAGTGGGCCATAAATTACGACCCGCGTGGTGGAATCCGAGCGTATACAACCCGAATCTCTTCAAAGTGAGATTGAACAGGCTTCTTCTGGATAAGCTCACTCCATCGTCGACTTTGTCTCTGTCACCTCTGACTTAGACTAGAGTCAAGAGCAAACCTATTTCAAATAAAAAAAATAATTTAAAAAACCACCACGCGAGTTTGACCACGAGCGATTGTGTTTGCACACATCATTACTTCCATTTTAAGAGTTTCCATCCTTTCTGGTCCGTATTCATAGCATATTGGGACCTTATTTGCAAAGCCTTCGCTATCAGTCTGTCCGTCCGTCTGTCACTGGGCTGTATTTTTTATACCGTAATAGGTAGCCAGTTGTTCACACAACATGTGTCCTCTCATCATCATCTGCCTAGCCTTTTCCCAACTATGTTGGGGTCGGTTTTCAATCTAATCGGATGCACCTGAATACCAGCATTTTACATGGAGCAACTGCCTGTCTGACCCCCACAACTTAGTTACTGGGTAACACGATACCCCATCGGGCTTCTGACTACAATGTCAAAGATCGACGAATGACAGCCGGAACCAACTGCGCTATCCGAGGCACGAAGGGATCTCGGTATGTAATGGGCACCCGTCCACGGGCCGAACTCGGCAAGCGTTGCTTACCCTTGAAGATCGACCCGTGCGGCTGTTATTAAACCGGGCTATAAATATAGCCACGAGCCTTATCGTAGCAAATAATAAAAATAAGGTAAAGTATAATGGAACCCTTTGTGCGAAAGTTCAATTCGCACAAAAACCGCCATTTTTAAGTTAAAAGCCTCGAAATTAAAGACGGTGTTGTTTTAATTAAGAAAGAGCTAATTAATTAATTAGTGTTCTGAAAATATTGAAGCCTCTGTATTTTGAATCTTTTCTGAATGATTATGAAAGAAACATTAAATCTACAGACACCACTTTGTGGATTAAAAATTTTTTTTTTTTTACTTTGAAGAAAGAGGTCTCCATGCTACTTAGGTTTTGGACTGGCTTTGATAAGTACGTATGTACTGGGTTTGAACTTAGTTCTGCTGCTGGGGAGTTCGTTGCACCACTTCTTCTACCCAGCGAAAGCACTAGGAAGTGGCGAAAGGCGGGCGTTTTGGGGGACTGTCTTTTGTAATTTTGACGTTCGAAAAGTGCTGATTCTCAGCCTAGTTTGAATAAATGATTTTTGATTTTGCGCTGAACTGTCAGTATATAAAACTACAATAGTTACTCGACCCAAATATATGGGGCAGCTGATTATTTTTTCGTCTGTAGCATTCCCTTAAACAACATCGCCATTTTGGGATATATGTAGGTACTTATGTACTTTTTTTGGCGGTCGTCAATAACGATTACATATTTTTAAAGTACCTACACATAGTACGCATAATTTTTCTACGGCGTCAAAGTCGAGAACAATTTGGGTTCGGAGATGTATTATACTAGCTTCTACCTGCGACTTCTTTCGCATGAAATTTCTTGTTTCCCCGACACACCCCGTCGCATAGCATCGCCTGCCCGCACTATTACTTCGTTTTTCCGTTTTTTTTTTTTCTGGGTTTGGCTCCTAAGGGTCCTAGTCAGATGTTGAGTCCTCCTTCTCAAAAATAGGGCTATCAAATGCAAAAATAATTTTTCAAATCCAACTGTTCATTTCAGAGATTAGCACGTTCAAACTTTTTCTTCAGCTTTATTATTAAGTAGTATATTTACCTATATCTATAGATATATTTAGAGGCGGATCGAATGATAAGATCATTGAATATCTTTGTTTGCAGATTCATTGTAGCGTTGTGACAATACAAATAACTGTTTCTACTATTGCGACCATTCAAATAAAATGTTATTCATTCCTGGCCGCCGACTTTTTCTTTTTTATCCCAAGTACAAGAACAAAATTGGCGATCTCTTTTGACAACGCATTCATACGGAACTCCACTACATGTTGTGGCAGACATTACAATAGATGACTGCTGATGACCTAATTATTAACAATTGTTTGCTAACACTTCTAAAGACTAAAAAGTAAATATCAACAATATCTAATACCGTAGTTGACATCACAGTTGTTGTAATTACTATCTACAGTATCTACTGGTGATGCTCATTTGTTTTCAGTGAGATAAATCCGGGTCTTCAGACCGTGAGTCGATCGAGTAGGTACAATGTACAATCGTATGTTGAAATCTCGTAAACAATTTGCAAATGTTATGTCTTGCAAGTGCATAAATAAAATCAGTGTATGTTAATATTAATAATGTTCCCACTGCTGGGACATAGATCTCCTCTCTGTGAAAATGAGTGGGCTATAATCAACCACGCGGGCACAGTGCGGGATGTCACATTTGTTGCAAAGAACTTATCCATTTCGTGTAAAGTATCAAAATCATGATTTAACATCTGTTGAAATAAATTGAAATAAACTAAAATCCCTAAGATGTTACATGGTTATTTTGGCCCACAGCTTATTGGGCATACGGTAGACGTGGCCAGCCCAGTCCCACTTCAGCTTAGCGGCTTTTTGGGCAACGTCAGTAATCTGTGTTTTGGAACGCAGTGTGGTGTTGCGAATATGGTCTGTCAATTTGACGCCTAGAATACTGCGCTCCATTGCACGTTGGCAAACCTTGAATTTGGACTTTTGAATGTTTGTCAAAGACTAAGTCTGGGATCCATAGGTCAAAATGGGAAGGATGCACATGTCCATAATTTTTCGCTTTATATTATGTTTTTATTTTTGATAATTGACTATTTGACAAGTTTATATGTAACTCCTATCTGTTTCTATATTTATTAATTATGTATCTAATCATTCAATTTAATTCAATTTATTTACTTACGTCAGCAAATTGTGTTATTATTTGTTTTAGTTCTAAACTTGTGTTAGGTAATATTTGTACACCATGACAATATGGTAAACATCATCAAGCTACTACAATCTGTCAAATTTCTTTAATACATTTTCAACTTTATCGCTAAAGCATAAAGTTCAAAGTTGATTGGGAAAATTTGACAGTTTCGGGTAGCTTGATGTGCTGGCGTCTGTACACACATGTTTGAGCAAATAAAGTTATCTGAATCTGAATCATTTTCTTAAATTAGAGAAGGATTGTTGAATGGCCAGTATCTACGCTAGATTTCCCCGAAATTACACCTACAGAATTCAAAGGGTCGGGCTATTATTCAACATACCGTCTAGGCATTGGAGTTGGAGCAATATCAACTAAGATTCAGATGACGCAATATTGCTCAAATGATTAAAACTTTATAAATTCTAGGCCGTTGTATATGTTACAAATAATCCTGGGTATTATAACTGCTTTTTAAAGTTGTGTAGGTGGGTCTAATAGTGGTGGATGTTTATAATTCTACACATATTTAGAACCTTTACTAGACATACATAATCAGCTAATATTACCACTGCTGGGACACAGGCCTCCTCTCTTCGAGAGGGAGTGAGCTGTAATCCGCCACGCGGGCCCAGTGCGGGTTGGTAGACGTCATAATGTCTTCGAATTTTTGGTTTTAGGACTTGCCGGTTTCCTCACGAAGTTTTCCTTCACCGTTTTGAGAGCAGTGGTGATGAAATAATTTACACAAAGTAAAGCGCCTACCTGGGTTCGAACCCACGACCTACTCGTAAGTCGGGGCTTTTACCACTAGGCCATCGCTGCTCTAATTTAGCTTATATAAATATATAAAAGATGAAACTGACTGACTGACATATCAACGCACAGCCCAAACCACTGGGCCTAGAGATTTCAAATTTGGCATGAAGGTTCCTTATGAGGTCTAGGTGTAGGGGTGCACTAAGAAAGGGTTTTTCGAAATTCCACCCCTAAGAGGATGAATGGGGGGAGGGTGAAATTTCACGCGGACGAAAAAGAAAAAGTTATAAAAATGTTTGAAGTTGTAGCGTAAACTGAACTTTGTGGTGTAGGATTTAAAGTTACTTTTCCATAAACTCATATTTGTTTACATTTTTGGCAATTAAATAAATAGCGAATGCAGATCATTTAGTGTGACTCCTAGAAATATGTCTGATGACCCCCTAAATGAACTTAATGAACCATGATCAAACAATTCATTCCTCGAAAGGGTCACCCGAATGTCTTTACTGCCCAACGTCCAACGTTGCTTACAAATTCAATTAAAAGTCAATGTAGCACTAGCACACTTAAACTAAGTTTTCTGATTTACTGCAGGCTAAAATAAACTTATCCATTGTTAAAGAATAAAAATAGTTTGTTCCTATATGTACCGTTTGACAGTAGCTATACAAAATTTAATAATTGGGACACGTATAATGAAGATTCCTCTCAAACCCTGTATTTTAATTTAGTATTCCTCCATGTAGTAGTTTTAGTATTTCCCACAAGGTGAACCAACGACCTTGTGAAGGCCGCAGGAACCCGTTGGATGCGAGAAGCACAGAACCGGACGAAGTGGAGGTGCTTGGGGGAGGCCTATGTCCAGCAGTGGATGTCTTTCGGCTGAAATGATGAGGATGATGATTCCTCCATGGGTGGGTAGGTAGGTAATTCTAAGACAGATTTTTCTTATTTTCTACAAGACTTTTTGCCAAAAACTGGGACCCACACCAGCGGGGTCACTACGTAACACACTAACAGTAGCAATGGCTTTCATTTTGACAGCTCAACAACATTCATTGCGTTATTTACGTTGTTGAGCAGACAATTTGTGGAACATATGAAGCAATGACTTTTTTTTTGGCAAGAGTGGCTTGTAGCTAAGTAATAACAGCCGCACGGGTGGATTGATCAGGTTAAGCTACGCTTGCCGCGGTTGGTCCGTGGATGGGTGGCCATCTTCACATACCAAGTCTCTTCCGTGCCTCAGAAAGCACGTTAAGCCGTTGGTCCCGGCTGCCATTCGTGGAGCTTTGACAGTCGTTACGGGTCGTCAGTAGCCCGAAAGTCTGACAACCAGTCTTACCAAGAGGTATCGTATTACCCAGTAACTGGGTTGTGATGGTCAGGTAGGCAGTCGCTCCATATAAAATACTGGTATTCAGTTGCATCCGGATAGACTGGAAGCCGACCCCAACATAGTTGGGAAAGGGCTAGGCAGATGATGATATGAAGCAATGGATAGCAAGATCCTTTAAAATTATTCAGAGTGTCCTGCTCCACAACCACAACTACCTAATTGATTAACAATTGAAAATACTGTTGGAGCTGCTGAAGATTGTAAGACTATCTTTGTATTGTATAAACTAAATTCCCTTTGTATTGTATAATTATAAATTCAACATTAATGATGTAACTAATATTTTTGTAAAAATATAATTTAAAAGAGTGTCCATGGAGTTTCTTGCCCGTTCTTCACACATCAAGCTACCCGAAACTGTCAAATTTTCCCAATCAACTTTGAACCTTATGCTTTAGCGATAAAGTTTAAAATCCATTAAAGAAATTTGACAGATTGTAGTAGCTTGATGTGCTGGCGTCTGTACCTACGCTTCATATTTTCTGACTGACCGACTTCATGACAATTCAAAAGTGCCTGTAATTTGTTTAATTAAAATAAATGCTTTGAGTTTGAGTTTGATTGAACGTTACGAAATTAGAATGCTGCTATATAAATTGCTTTGGCATCTTAATTCTATCAACTAAAAAAGAGCTATCAGATACCTAGTAGGTACACGAATAACAATAAACCCTACACACAGACATAAACTACAACTAAACACTAGAAATGCCTGCCTGACATATCGGTCAGTCCGGCTCTCAGTAATCTTGCCCCATCTAGATGGACCGTCGAACGCACGCCGATGGCCGGTCAGCTCACTAATCCGACAGTTGAATTGTGGCTAGCACGGCAGTCCGGCGGAGTATGGAACACTGTGTTATAAGAAAAGTTTACTGTGAAATCCGTCTGTCTGTGGATTGTACGTTGGTATTCATTTGAAATTGAAAACATACCGAATTCGAAAGGGTCTTTTTTTTTTCAAAGCAAATTACTCCCTAACTTCCTAAAATTACTACTTTCTGAGGGTCACCCAAACAAGTTAGCTCCAAATCTGAATTGGAGCTAGCTCGGGACACAGGCGACGTATAGAACATTATGTTATAGGAAAAGTTTACTGTGAAATCTGTTTGTCTGTGGAATGTACGGTGGGGGATGGACGTGGTGGCTTTTAAATATTATTAATTGAAAATGTGGCCTAAAATTGCAGTGCTTTTGTTTTTCAAAGCAAAATGGCATACCATTGACGTTCAGATTACATTTTTATAGGAAAGTTTACTATGGGATCTCTCTGTTTGTAGGCGTGTGATGTACAAAAGCGAGCACATCAAGCTACTACAATCTGTCGAATTTCTTTAACAGATTTTCAACTTTATTGCTAAAGCATAAGGTTCAAAGTCGAATGGGAAAATTTGACAGTTTCGGGTAGCTTGATGTACTGGCGTCTGTACTTTGGTGGATAGTTGTGTGGTGTTGGATTTTTGAGCTACATTTAATAAAAAACTGGCCTTATTTTTTTCCAATTTATAATGATTACCTTGCAGAAAAGAAACTCCATAAAAATGAAAACCAATATGTAATTCAGTATACAGGAGGCTAACTGGCTAAATCCATATTCAAACCACTTTATTGATATTACGAAACAAAATATCCACAAGTAGGCCGTTTTAGCCATCATACAAGTACAATAATATTTCAATGCTGGATCTAAAATTAAATTAAAATAATTGAGTTACACGATACCAGTAGCTGTTAAGGACCTAACTAAAGGTAAAGTGAACTGTAAACACTAATAATATGGTTCTAGAACAAACAGTATAACGTTGGGATTAAACTTTGGACTGCAAGTATGCGCGCTCGTCGACGACCGTGCCTCCCTCTCACCGAGAAGAGGCCTGTGTCCCAGCAGTGGGAACATTATACTTAGGCTGATACGCTATGTTATGCTTATGTTAACTGTAATTAAACCTGTGATATCTCTCCACATCGATTTATTTCATAAAGCGGGGGCAAAGTGGCTACTTATCCTAACTTAATGAATAAAAGGGTGCTACGTTCTTCAAAAACAGCCATTTTAAGAAGCGTTCGCATTAAATGACCTCTAAAGGGAAGATTGCGGTCATCACATTAAATTATTATGATTGTTGCTATATTTTTGGGTGTTCTGTAATCTTGTTTCGTATTATGATCACAGGAGTTTTATGAAGATTTGTCTTAGGTATCGTTTGAATAAAAAACTGTGTTAAGAGAGGTTAAGAGTACATTTCAATTTACTACTGAGGTGAGACAATTTATAGCTGTCAAAAAAGTCTGCTTATCTTACCAAGGGGTGTCGTATTATCCAGTAACTTGATTTATTTATTATTTATTAAAACTTTATGCACAAGTAAAAACTGTACAAAGGCCTTTGGCATTTTCTACCAGTCTACCTTAGGGTGATGCAGAGTCAATTCACAGCAGGTGCAATTGTGGGGGGCTTGTGGCTAAGTAACAGGTTAAGCTACGCTTGCCGCGGTTGGCCCGTGGACCATCTTTACATACCAAGACCCCTCCGTGCCTCGGAAAGCACGTTAAGCCGTTGGTCCCGGCTGTCATTCGTGGATCTTTGACAGACGTTACGGGTCATCAGAATCCCGAAAATCTGACAATCAGTCTTAAGTAACTGGGTTGTGAAGGTCAGATAGGCAGTCGCTCCATGTAAAATTTTGGTATTCAGCTGCATCTGGTTTGACTGGAAGCCGACCCCAACATAGTTGGAAAAAGGCAGGCAGATGATGTTAAAGACAGGTAACAATTATTTACTACTGAGGTACTCAACCCAATTGAAAGAAAAGATAGAAATAAAAATAGGTTTATTTGACACAGAAACACGTGCATACAAAAAGATAATTAACTGTAATAATAAAGAAAAATAATGCTTTCAGCCAGATTGTGTGACATAATCAGCCTATAATGCTGCTAGGACACAGGCCTCCTCTCGAAGAGAGGGTTACTGTATGAAAAAGAAAATAATAAGTACTAATACTCTCTTATTACTCCATACACGGGGTTTTTCATAAAATTTCAATGTTTGCTGAAGACCAATTCCCGTAATTAAAAACCTTCAAAATCTAGTCCCAATCTCATTCCAGCGACAATCAATGCCAAAAACTTGTCAAAAATGTAGGGAAATTAGAGGTACTTTTGACAGATTGAGACTGAGATCAGACTGTGAACGTTAAACCTCTTAAAATTACGAGAATTGAATCCCCTCAGGACACTTTCAATGCACTGCTTAAAGAAAATCTCCCTTTCCTACTAGAAAATATGAAAAACAAACATTCAACTTTACCATAGACATTGTACCAGCTATTGGCAAGAGGAAACATTTTTATTTGGTAAATAAAATATTTGATTAAACAAGTTTATTCACCACTGAAAGGTTTTTAACAGTGTTTTTATTTATTTTATTTTATCTGATAGAGAGCGGTCGTGACTGCCATCTTGTTTTATTATTTTTAAACAACACACTTTGCCTCTCGCAATTAAAACCTCTTTTGCTATCAACCTCTGCAGAGATAGGAGCAATATGTGGTCTAAAGCTATAACGGAATGGCAAATTAGAGATGGATCTAAAAGAAGTCGAGGAAGTCAACGTAAACGCTGGAATGGATGACATAGTTGAGACACGCACATGATTCTAGTTCTAGATCCCCTCGCGTAGAAATTGTTTGTCGGTTATCAACAAAAGTGCGCGTTATGCCTGCGCGGTCAAAATGTATGGAACAGATTTTTTTTTATTTGGGCTTTTGGCTAAGTAATAACAGCCGCACGGGTCGATCGATCAGGTTAAGCTACGCTTGCCGCGGTCGGCCTATGGATGGGTGACCATCTTCACATACCAAGACCCCTCCGTGCCTCGGAAAGCACGTTAAGCCGTTGGTCCCGGCTATCATTCGTGGATATTTGACGTGTCGTTATGGGTCGTCGGAAGCCCACAAGTCTGACAACCAGCCTCACCAAGGGTATTACCAAGTAACTGGGTTGTGAAGGTCAGATAGGCAGTCACTCCATGTAAATTACTGGTGTTCAGCTGCATCCGAGCTAGAGATACACGAGACCTTGACAAATGGAGGAGCTTGGGGGAGGCCGGAGCCCTATGCGTCAAAGGACGCGCTGATTGACGAGGACAACGAAGTGCAACAGTTATGTTTTGCTTAATTTATTGATAATGGTGCCGATTCTCTTGTCACAATTGCCTCTAAACTAGACTAAAAATCACTAAAATTTAGTTTATTCCTGTCAAATGACGATTTCCTATTCTGAAATTGACTAAAGTGACACAACTTAACTATATTTTAGTTTGACAGCACTAAGATGGCACTGAGTTATTTAATCTATTGAACATGGCAATTTCGCTATTCTGAATTACACGTTTTTCACCTAAAATTTAGATTGTTGAACTAAATCTGACTATTTTTAATCGCGATTAAAAAGGTGTGAAATAAAATTAGTTGTCGTTGAAGAAAAAAATGAATAGAAAGACACCAACACCTCGACTTCAGATGCAAAAACAGTAGGTACAGTATTTTTTTTCTTTTGCTTATATCTCGAAAATGGTGTGTCCTATCGCAAAAATAATGCAAATTTCGACCCCCTTTATAAAGCCCATAAACCCCCCTAAAACCCAACATGTAGGTAATCATTTTTCATATTTTCCATACAAAAAGTGAAAAATTCCTTAAAAAACACGCCAAGGCCGCCCCCTACCCGCCTGCGGCTCTAAAAAAAATCACGGGTAGGGCAAACAAGTACCACGTGTCGACGAATCGCAATTGTCAAATTCGATTTTAGTTGTGTCAAAATTATTTTTAAATTTAGAGAATTTTTCATGCAGAATAGCTGTAAGATTCTCATAGCAAAAAGTAAGGAATTTTAGTGATAGTTTAGTTAGTTTAGTTCGGTGTACAAGAGAATCGGCACCATTGTAATTAGTTATAGTTTATCAGTATACAAGGTGTTTCAAAATTAACCCAACAACATAATCAACTTTTAATGATCCCACTGTTGAGACACAGGCCTCCTCTATGAGTGGGGGTGAGCCGTAATCCACCACGCGTGCCCAGTGCGGGTTGGTAGATGTCACATGTCTTCGAATTTTTGGTTCTAAGACACGCCGGACGATGTTTTCCTTCACCATTTTGAGAGCAGTGGTGATGAAATAATTTACACAAAGTAAAGCGCCTGTTAGGGTTCGAATCTACGATCTACAACTCGTAAGTGGCCGTTTCCCCGGGAAACCACTGCTCTAAATTTACAACAATATTCCAAAAAACTGTTTCAAACTTTTGAGAGTCAGATGAAGATCTGCGACCGGAGACGGTAACCCGACCGAGGGAAAACTTTATACAGCACAATGTAAGGTGCTACAAAGCACGGCAGTACAAAACATACAAGCTTTGCCTATTCGGGGGTTACTCGGTGGCGTTATAATTCGGAACCATGAAGATTACCGAAGCGCACACTTTCTCTGGTTTATTAGTAAGCTCCTTAATCTGACCTTCGAAATAAATTCGTTATAAAAGTTATATCAACAATGTGGTGATCAATAATGGCAACAGCATCGGTTTCTACCTATATGTATGACTAGCCCGCGGCTTCGTCCGCGTGAAATTTGAAAACCCCGTCGCATCGCATCGCCTGCTCACTATCACTAACTTCGTTTTCACTAAGCGTTCTTTCTTAGTTTGTGTCTTTTTGCTCGGTTCCTAAGAGTCTTAACGTGATGTTAAATAGTCTATAGCCATTGGGTATTAGATGCAGAAAGATTTTTTCAAAGAGATTAGCGCGTTCAAACAAACAAACCCTTCAGCTTTATCATTAGTATAGATATACATGTGTCAATAATCTCCAATAATGCTATCGTCATCTTGGGTATTCTCAAGTGCTTTCTGGTTAGCTTGGAACCCAACCAAGCGTTACTATCTGTGTGCGATGTGCTGCAGTGGCTAACAATCTCTAATAGGGCGAGCAAACCAGGTAACCTTGTTTGCGCACAATAATGTGACTATATATGTGCTGTTCGAAACAAAACACTATCGACATTTAATGCGCTACCTCGAAAACCTACTAAGCGAGCAAGTGATGCCACATTACTTTTAAAACGCAAAAGGAACACGATAACCCTTGGTAAAACTGGTTGTCAGACTTTTGGTATTCTGACCCGTAACGAATGTCAAAGACTGATCTTTGACAGTCGTTTGACAGTTTGAAGCCGTTGGTCTTGGCTGTCTGTAGTCAGCTACAGACAGCCAAGACCAACGGCTTGACGTGCTTTCCGAGGCTCGGATGGGTTTCGATATGTAATAGATGGTTATATACCGTATCCGTATCGTTCTGTACCTAAGGTGGTATGGTGTATATCCATTTTATCCATTGTTGTATCCAACTTTGTTTGTTATAGGCATGGTGGGATACAATAAATTGGAAACAAGGAGGGACATAGCTCTTGCTACCTATATTTTTAAATGATTACGTGGCAAGACTTCAAACCCAGGTATATTAAAAGAAATAAACCTGTGTGTGCCCGACAATTATGTATTGCGTAGGCGACAGCCACGTTTATTGGCGGTGCCCAGTAGTAGGACCAATCTACTGAGTAGAACCCCTATAAAGCGCACCTTGCGTGTACTTAATGACGTAGCAGACAGCATAGATCTTTTTACTTGTTCTCTGAGTGAGTTCACAAAAACCACGATGCACAGAATCTGTTATTGTAAATAATAAAACTGAAATTATGGCCACACTATTGAATTAGGAAATTCCTGTATGATAGTGATATTGAGTTAATAAATAAATAAATATCCATCCACGAACAAACAGCGGCGAGCCTAGTAAAATTTAGCCACGAGCCCCTCCTACAAAGTCTAGAAAGCAATTTATAGTTATCAACTCTATAAAACTTGCAGGAAAAAACAATACCCCACTTTACAATCAATAAGTACTTGAATCATTTAAATGTCATGTGCTGGCACTTAATCCTTTGATCCACTTCTGTGTGGTAACCCATCACTTACAAACCCTATTATAACAGCTATCATGTAAAACGCTAACCTTACTTCAAGCAGGGTTAACGAAATGAGAATTACACAAATGGTTCCCAATTTTCAGCAAGTTACTTTAAACATTGTGGTACTTTGTGCCATTTTGTTCAATTTTGTGCCATTTCTAGGTAAGATTACTTCCAGTTACGGCTGACGCGATTGGGGATAAAAATTAATTGTCTGGATTAGACGGACCACTGACTGTTTGCTCCAGTTTTATTTTACATTATAAAAGTTTGAGCTATGATGTTTGATTTGACACAAAAGTATTTTCGGCTGAACGCGTTTTCTTTACAGAATGTTGTGTGAATATCTTTAGAAAATAAATGCTTGAACTAAATGTAACATAATATTGATATTGTGGCCTTGACTGGCCCCACCTGGACTAGAATAGCCCAAGACAGGGAGGAATGACGATGGAGGAGGCCTTTGCCCTTAAATGGGCATATTAATTGAAAAAAGATTACATAATCAGCCTATAATCTTCCCACTGCTGGGACACAGGGATCCTTCTTTCGGTGATAGGGAGTGGGCCGTAATCTATCACGCGGGCCCAGTGCGGGTTGGCAGAAGTCTTTCTTAAATGGACACCCAATAATATTAATTGAAAAAAAAAATTAGGTATGTAGCTAATTTATTTAATCTATAAAATCAATGTATTTATTTAAAAATCTATTTTGTTTATCGAATTATTGTTAAAATGCATGTTTAAATCATTATGAAGGAAATAACTAGTTTTCAATTAAAAACAAATGAATATTTTGAGATATTCAGTAACGATTTTTTTTTTGTAATTTTTAGGAAATTAAAGGCTTTAAATAAATGTAACATAGCGTCATGTCATTTTCTTAAAGAGTTGGCAAAGGTCTATGGGGTGATACATCCCAATCAGCAATGAACGTCAAACGCGATCACTCGACTGATGATGTCACGGATTATTTGATGAGGGTAACCCCACATGGGGTTTCCACATATTGAATTATATTACGAGTGTAGACATTCAAAATGTTTACTAGTTATGATTGGATATGATTTAATTAATTATTTTTATTTGTTTATTGGTTATACTGTCGAGCAGGATTATCCCAGCCGTGCTAGAAATAGAACTATACTGGATGATTTTTTACAGGGTGTTCTATCCATGAATATGATCAACTTTCACTATGGGACCAACTCTGAAATCACGAAAAAAAACTGCTGTTTAATACAAGAGTTCAATACCTCAATACCTACTTGACCAACATGTATGAAACAGCTGATTTTTTTTCGTGATTTCAGTGTTTCAAAAACACCCATGATTTACAGCTAGATATCGTTCCGGGCGAATGTGGACTATTTTTTGTTGGCTATGTCCAGCTCGTCCCACCATCTTATACGTGGTCTGCCGCGACACCTTCTGGCATTTGTTTCAAACTATTTTTTAACTATTTTAAGTTTTTTCTGTTTTTTTTTTTTGTTTTTGTTTTATTATTATGTGCCTGACTTATTATTAACCTGACTCAAATAAACTTATTTTCTTTCATTTGTTCTTGCTATTTTTTTTTAATATTCCGAGTGACTTTTATCGATATTAAAAATAACTTACGCAGACTGTTTGATTGAATTAGATACTTTTGTTTTGTAAAATCTTTTAACCACTTAAATGGAACCACTAATATAATTAACTAGCTGACCCCACAAACGTCGTTTTGCAAAAAAAAAAAATAGATAGTAGCCGATTCTCAGACCTACCTACATTGTAAAAGCCAATTATTTTTAAAAGAGTAACCATGGAGTTTCTTGCCGGTTCTTCTCCATAGGAAACGACCAATTGGAACCGTGCACCTAGCTTCTGACGTTTCATAAGTGCCCATGTTGGTTTATGTGAAATAAAAATATTTTGATTTGATTTGATTTGATACCCGATATGCACACAAAATTTCATACAAATTGGTCCAGCCGTTTCGGAGGAGTATGGTAACTAACATTGTGACACGAGAATTTTATATTGTATAAGATTAAAGTCAATTACCTACTTCTGGATTTTAATAAGAAAACAAAAGAAAATAGACCGTAGCATTTCTCCTTTTAACTAAACTCCGAACGGCATCGGATATGGCGAATTAAGGACAGCAACGATTAAAAAAATAAAATATAGGAATACTTGACATACCATCACGCCTGTAAAGTCCGAAGGATTAGGCAGAGATGTAGAGACGCCAGCACATCAAGCTACTACAACCTGTCAAATTTATTTAATAGATTTTCAACTTCATTGCTAAAGCATAAGGTTCATAGTTGGTTGGCAAAATTTGACAGTTTCGGGTGGAGTAGTATCTACTTTTCGCCAGTTACTTGCTGCTACAGAGAAATTCCTAAAGCGATTCTTTAGTTCTTTATTTTATTTCTTCTTCTGTCTTGTCGAGTTAATTTGATTTGTTGTATTTTAGTAAAAGGCAGTGCTTATATCGTTCAACTAGGAGTTTGTCTATGAGTAGGTACGAATACTCCAATAACAATTTATTATTACAACAACAACAACTTAGCGCATCTGCATATTATGCGCTTTATAATCTTTAAAAAAAAAGTTAATATCAAAACAGTATTACTAGCATAATCATAGTCTTGTCGTTTCCATTTTAAGGTTTGGTATTAATATATTGGGGCAATTGTAACGAAAGAGAGAGTATTTTTAAAGCCCAAAAACGCTGCGAGCAATATTTGGTTTGAAAGGTACTGACAGCTGTGTTACAATTTTGAAAGTTACTGACAGCTGTGTTACAATTTTTAAAAGTCATAATTTATTGACATTTCCGTTCGTCGTTACGGATCGTCAGAAGCCAGAAAGTCTGCCAACCAGTCTTACCAAGAGGTTTCGTATTACCCAGTAACTGGGTTGTGGAGGTCAGATAGGCAGTCGCTCCATATAAAATCCTGGTACTCAGTTGCATCCGGTTAGCTTGGAAGCCGACCCCAACATAGTTGGGAAAAGGCTAGGTAGATGTTGATGAAATAGTTACAAGAAATTTTAAATTATAAAAGTTTATCAAACTGTATCTTGCTTGTTCGAATTTTGTAACTAGCGTAGCGACGTAGCCGTGTACGTAGCACCGTAGCAAACTTCGTAGAGGGCTTTACGATTTTCTCCCAAAACCATAACATTGTGTTGTATCAAATTTAATTTTAAATACAACTAGTTTTTGCTCGTGGCTTCGCCCGCGCGTATGTTGGAAATTCTACCACCGGAATATACGACCGGGCTTTAAAGTATCCTATATGTTAATCCAAGTTATAAGCTGTCTGTGTGCCAAATTTCATCCAATGTTTACGCGGCGCACGCCAGTAAAACTCCCAGTCGTCGATATGATTTTTTCCGACATCTTCAACAATCATCGTCATATTTCAGCCCATTTACACAAAACCTTAACAACTTATATACCTAAACCTTCGTCATGAACCACTCCATCCATTGGTGACCCATAAACCGAGAAACCCTATGAAAATTTTGGCCTCCTCTCTCGAGAGGTAGCGGGCTGTAATCTAGCACGCGGGCCCAGTGTGGGTTGGTAGATGTCTCATGCCTTTGAATTTTTGGTTCTAGGACATGCCGGTTTCCTCACTATGTTTTCCTTCACCATTTTGAGAGCAGTGGTAATGAAAGAGTTTACACAAAGTAAAGCGCCTGCCTGGGTTCGAACCTACGACCTACAACTTTTAAGCCGGAGCCATTACCACTGGGCCACCACTGCTCTCTGTTAAAACATGATTTAATCTTTGATTATATAATGTCTAGATAGAGCATCAATTGCGCGCAAACGTGTCAAAAAATACCGGCCAACTGTTGGGCTGTAAGTACTTACCCGCCGATTAGTGCCGATCGTACCGCTTTGGTGTCACTACGTATTACGCGCGCTAAGTAATAAACAAATAACAGCGATAAAATGATGGTATGTGCTATTAAACTGTGCCGAAATTATAAAGGAAGGGTAAAAAACACCAAACACATCACATATCATCAGTAAGTAACCAAAAAAACTACGTATTTGTTTTTTGTTTTTATATTTACCAAATTACGCCCTATTACGCCATATTTTATCAGTGTTGCCAGTTTCTTTTTTCCATTCTCCCAACTTAACGTCCTTTTTTTGTGGGTATATTCGTTGCTTTATGGTTACGTTTATATTATTTAGTTGATGTACTTTTATTATTCGATTTCAAAAATGGTGAAGTTTTTCAATTCGTCTGTACTTTTTTATAATAATATAATGTTCGCGTATAACTTTTTTGTTTATGAGCCCATTTTAATGATTATTGTTGCATTGGGTCCAATAAACTGATTTCAAAGGTGCCAAGAGTAATTTTAATAAGATTAATTTATTCCATTCGTATTATCTGTGATCTTTCATTTGAAATTTCCAAATACAAACTGCCTAAAAAGTTAAATATTCTAATTGAATTAACTTAGCTGATTTAATATAACACAACATTCACACACACAACTCTAATTCAATTAAATAGTGTTTTTTATTTATAAATAAAGACACTACTAAAACTGAATAATACTACAAACATACACCTAAAACTTACTTATATTATTTGTATAGTAAATTTTTTTAATATGTGATTTATGGGAGAATTGTAGTAGCTGGTATCATTATGCACGCACACAGAGACATAGATGCACAGTGTAAAACACCGCCCGCACGCACACATGTTTGAAATTGTTGCCTCGTTTTCTTTGTTTTGATTGTAGGGCGACGCTCTATCTAGACATTATATAATCAAAGGATTTAATATAATTTCTTACCAATTAACCGTTAAAATATTGAGTTTACTTTTATGTGGGTACTTCGAGGAGATTTTTGTCGCGTTTTATTCAGGCCCATTTTACAAGCTTTTATTGAACTCGCAATGTATGTTACATGTAAGGTTAAAACTAACATTACTTAAAATAAAAAACTCTTGTTTATCGATTTTATTCAATTCCGAGCGGCCATTGTTGTTTACATCTTTGGAAAATCTGCCGCGGTCGGACTTTATGTAGTTTGTTCGGGTGGACCCTTGCAACTCAATTTTAAAGCAGATATCTTCAACCGATTGAGCTGAAATTTTGTATACACGTTTAGTTTGGATGACAATACATGGTTAGCTGTGTAACGTCATTCTAAATCCAACATAGCGGTCTAATTATTTTTAATGCACTCCTACAATCAGTAGCGTGCATTGGTTTTCAGAATAGGTAGGCACTAGGCCGGGTCTAGTCTAGGCAAACGCGGTCACTAATCAGAAACAAAAAGTGCGGTCAAGTGTGGTTATATGAGTAGATGCCTACTTAAGAGTGATAAATTGCGAAGGTCGAACGTCATGGTATTACGCGTGAGACGTACGAATTTTTAATTTTGTCGTATTAACTTGAACGAGTAAAGACCAATGACAATGTGCGAATAGTGCGGGAGCCGAGTAGGCCGTCCGGCGACTGCCTACTGCCGCGCGTGTTTGTATGAAGATTTGGTTTTTTGTTAGGTATGATAATTTTGTGAGTTCCTTAATTGTGGGGCACACACACTAAAATGTAATTGACAGGCTTATGTTGATATATCGAGGTAGGCACTGCTTATATGCCTATATGCAATGCACGCCACTGCCTACATTATGGGTATCAAATGGAGGCATTTCACAAGTAATGCATTGTTAATCCTTTTTCTCTCCTTATTAGGCTTATGAAATAAATTATAGTCAAGAGCCTCGACCAACACCTGAGGAGGCTCTCGTTGGGCAGCTGGATCAAGGGCTTGATTCGGAAAACGGTACTTCTGGACACGGCCCGCATTGTCAGGAGGTTCTTCTCTCTGGAGCTCTGACCGCCTACTACGGGCTACTACTATTTTTATATTTAAAAGTATAATTTATATGTATTTAATGAAATAAATTATCTCCTTAATTTCATTTAATTAAATAAGTTAAATTATTTTTACGTCTCTTGACATTTCTCGGGTTGCTGGGATCGTGGAGCTTTGGAAGGCGTACGAGGGGCCGAAGCCAACTCGCAAAGGCCTGTTAGTCGTTTTTAATGAAATGCGGCACCAACCGGAATATCTTCATCTGACACTCAAAGCATTGACAAGTAATGAGGTTACGTCTGGAGCAGATTAAAAAAGAATATTTTATTTTATTTGCTAATATTTTACATATATCTATTCTATTATTTATTTATTTCTGTAACTGCCCGTGACATCACAGCGGGCCCTATCAGAATACCAGCGCTGCGACATTTTTAGATAGGAGCCTTTTGGTCTCGTATAGGACTTTTTGATTCAAATTTTGTTCGTTTATTTTTTTAATATAATTTAATCTTTATTTTTGCCTGTGTTTAGTTTAGTTTGTGATCTTCCTGCACGAGTCGCAATAATTACTTTTTGTTTGTTTCTTTCTTTTACCCACCTGTTACCAGAAACGGATTGAGTATGTAAATTGGAAGATTTAACTTTCGGTAGCTTTTAATGAATATTTTAACAGGTCAATTGATCTTCAACGAGGAACTAAACTTATCCTACTAACCCTAACTATAAAGGTGAAAGTTTCATAATCACGCAAAAATGGCGGAACAGACTTCGCTGGGTAAACAGATAGTTTATAATCTCGAATCGCACGTCGAATAAAAACCAAAACTTTTTTAATTTCTCTCTGGTCCCAAATCTGTTACGCAGACGAAGTCGCGGGTAGAAGCTTGTAAGTAATTTAAAAAGAATACAACTCATGTTGTAATGGCCGTTTTCATGTACACAATGGTTTAAGCTGGCTGAATTGAGAACATTACCTTCATACCTACCCATTTTTGAGAAATTTTAGAAGTTTCGTAAAGTATTTCCTAATTTATATAACTTAATAATCCTTAATTTGCGTATAAAATACATTATTTTAATTCAGTTTGGTACTTATATTAACAAAATAAATAATTCGGTGCCTGTAGAATTTTGAGACGTTATTGTAAAAATAAATCCGCCATTAGAGCGTTCTATGTTCAAAACGGCTTTCTTTAAATAGGTGAATCGATTTTTAAAAAGCTTGTTACTTTCACCGTTGCAAATTTTAAAAACAACTAATCAAACGATCGTCACAGAAACTTTTTATGTCACGTAATTATTCATTAATAAAGACGTGATCAAATCATTATATTTACGAACATAATCACGATAATGTAGACAGGGTTAAAAAATATACTTTATCCGAATTCGCAAATTGTTCCAATGTAAAATATTTTACGCTCGTCTGAATAATGTTGCGATATTAATAAGACATCAAATAAATAGAAGTATTATGAAATAATTAATGTGATTATTCATAGTATCTTTATTTATAACCATGTCACGATTATTTTAAAACCAAGGGTTCTAATTATCAATGTCACGATCCTCCTAAAAATAAACGACACGGTCAACGTTGCCCGATCCTAAAATAAAGGCAAATAAAACGAAAAAGAAAACGCATTATTTTTAAAAAGGTTGGTAAGTCATGCGTGTTATTGCGATTAAATAAATTTTATTTAATTACCTATATAGGTAAACTAATAAAGAAATATTGTACAAGTTATTCTATTAAGAATTAAATTCTTAGCTCTTAATTTCCGATCCGCGCAAAAAGAAACACGAAAAATAATTACGTGCCGACGGAAAAGTCGAAAAATAAATACAAAGACATGTTAAAAAATCCCTAATATAAAAAAAAATATAAAAAAAATCACGTCACCTACCTTGAATCGCAGTTGAAGGAACACGTACAGCAACTGTCGCTAGACACTCATAACTTCGGAACGCAACTTTAGCACGACGCTGTAACGCACGGGAGTAGCCCTCAACTGATGGAAAGCGCGCGAAAACTCCGCTACTTACGCACACAAGCCACCAATCACAGCCGCCGTACGCCTCCGCGAAACCACACCGACCAATCACGTTAAAGGGGAAACACTTAAAAACTATAATAGGTTTTTCATGTTGACACTTTTGAAATGCTTTCAAATTATTGGAAAAATTATCATTATCGTTAGATAATTGCATGAATTAAAGCCTTTCGCGAAATGCTTTTACGTTAAATACTTATTGGATTTGACCATGTCCTGATAAGGTGATGAAAGGACCGACTATTTAATAGGTTTTTGGGAGGGGTGGGAATCAAACGCCTACTCACGTCGTATTTTTTGTTACATAAACTATGCGTCATCTAATTTCATTGTCAATCATTACACGTACAGTCGGCGTCATCAATAAATGAATATTCATTGAGCGTTTTTATCTCAAATAAAACTTTCTGTTTCTGTATTGTGTGCACTAAGTATTAGAACTGGATTACTAATTTTAATGGCAACTTAGCTGAGTACTCAGACTAATAAATTAATAATACTGTTTTTTTTTTTTGTTAACCTATATTGCCAAGCCAAGCTGGGCAAAGGCCTCCCCGTATTTTTCCATTTTTCTTTGTCCCGTGCCTGCTTCGTCCAATCGGTTAGAAACTGTATTATGTACGAAAAATTCCATGTTTTTTTATTTATTTATTTACTTCGACGCCTAAGTATTCTTTGGTTTTTAATTTTATTTTTTATTTATTTGTAAGTATAGTAGATTAGTTAGTCTTTTATTTTAGTATCTAGTGTATATAGTTATATTGTAATTATAGTTAATAAAACTACAGAACCTTTATTTATATAATTATCACTTACAGCTATTATTGCAGGTACAACCCAATGCAATAGCGAAGCAAACCTAATAATAACAACTTATTTTCTAAAACTTATTAAGTACATAATGTTATCCTCGTGAATTCAATCCGCGTACAAGCAAAAATGTATATTTATCTCCTCTGCTACAAAGTTAATGTTATGTTATTCAAGCATATGTTATTGAATAAACAGTGTTTACATTGCGATGCTTGGATATTTTTTTTAGTAATGTAAAGAAGGAAAACAATTTAGAAGGAGTAAAAATTACAATTATAATAATATAGAATCAAAGAAACTTAAAATAAAAATTTTCTTATCTCTCTTTTGACAATCGACAGAAAAAGGAGATGGATGGATGGAGATGTCCATAGCAACCGACAGATTAAAATATGAATGATCTATGGTAATGGTATGTATCCTACACCTATGTATCCTATCCAATCCGGATGGATTTGCCCGGTTTGGCTGTCCCGCAGACATTGTCACGAACAGGGGTCGACAGTTCGAGTCGGCCCTGTTCGAACAATTGTCCAAATTGGTCCTGTCCGTTATTCAGAAAGTTGAAACTTTTCTCAAAACATGATTAGTAAATAGTAATTATTTTACCCAACTGTACTTAATTTTTTTAAACCATAGTCCACACCTTAAAACCGACGTCACTCACGAACTTATGTTTTAAGGCTCTCCCCCACAGGCGCGTTATTATCAATTCTATTCAATTTATTCACAAACAATTTACATTGTGTTTGTCAGTTCAATTTATTCACAAACAATTTACATTGTATCTGTCGATAATACGCATTATTGCAATATCTGTTTTCAGTACATTTTGTATTAGGACGGCCACGAAGTTACACACTGCTGCGATGATAATGATAGAAGTAGGACGCATGCGTTCCTCAGTCCTGCGATATTCCGATATGAGTTCTCAACCGGTTAACCCGCGCGTACCACATGTGGCACGATACAATAGAAAATCAATTGTGTCACATTAGCGGGGATCAAGCGATTAAAACATTTTGTATTAGGACGCATACGATCTTTCACACACCTGCGTTAACCCTTCGTATGCTTAAACGTGGATCCACGCGAGACACAATGGCTTTTTAAATGTAATAACGTTGTAACGTGTAGTGCGGGCGAGTAGCCTGTAATACAGATTACACGCATATTATGTTAAAGAAAAATCGGACGCAGCTGTGTGGCAAGTACCTATAAGATAGTCCAGAAGTGTACCAATGAAACAACAGACTATTCCTATACAAATAAATGAAAAAAAAAAAAACAAAGGACACTTAGGCGTCGAAGTACTCGTCCGCATCGCTGTCATCCGGAAACGTGCCCAGAAGACTGGCAGCATTGCCACGTTGAATGGCAATGCTGTTTTACTGTTCTTTGACCAAATTGAGAATTGGCCTTCTGATTTCATGAACTGCTTTAATGAATACTTCCCTATAAATCTCTTTTATTTTTCACCGGTCGGTATCACTCCACGAATCCGAGCACGCTTCAATATGGCCGTCCGCACTAAAGTCAGCTTCGGATGAAAGTCAAAACACAAACTATTATGCCACAAATAAGTGTTATTATATTATTTTTATAAAACAATTAATTTAGATCTTGCTAATTAAATTATTTGAAATATTTTGAGACGAAATAAATAGCAAAAGCAAATACACAAGGAATCGGGACGCATTATCGCATCCGATATTATCGACCGATAATATCGCGCCTGTGGGGGAGAGCCTTTATTCGTTTTCAGAAGTTTGCATTTTATTTCCATCCTGAAAGAAAAACATGACTGTTCGTTGTTTCTCGTCTCGCAAGTTGCAAAGTCAACTCAAAAAAACTAATATCCTTTGAGAAAAGTTAAATAAAAGCTCATAAAATGCTGTAATAATATGTGGTTATTAGGGACGGTTGGCATTTTATCAGTATCCTGCCTGCCGTCGCTTTTATAAGTAAACTAGCCTTCGCCCGCGGCTTTGCCCGCGTATAGGCCGAAATGGGAACGTAATACCGGGATAAAAAGTATTATTCGGCCATTTTTGGGTGATTGAGTAACAAACATCTAAACAGTACGATCTATAAAAATAATAATATTACGAGTATGTATATAAGGTGTTTCAAAATTAACCCAACAAACTTTTTCAAAATTAACCCTACAAACTTTTAGAGGTGCTTTAGACCATCGAACTGAACAACTTTCATGAACTTTCACTATGGGTCCAATTCTGAAATCACGAAAAAATTAAAGCATACATTCATACATTTTGGTCAAGCGGGTATTGCAGCTGATTTTTTTTTCGTGATTTTTGCGAGTTTGAAATAGAAATAATATTTATTTGCGTAAAACATGGTATATAAAGTTGTTTTAAAAATACATTGTAGAGCATACATGTTTTGTTATATCATAGCATGCAAATAATATAGGTTACATTACAAAATGTTTCCCGTCAACAAATTCTTTTATGCTGTAAAAATTATTATTATTCAACCATTTAAGTACGTAGTTTTTTTCTAAACAATTTAAGTTCTAAAGTATTAAAATCACTTGGAATTTTATTATATATCCAGACACACACGGCTAAACAGCTTTTATTACTATATTTAGCCAGTATTGGCATGTCATTTAATATGAGCCTGTGAGGAACTCGCCGGTTTCGAGGAGCCTCCTCTGCCTTTTTAAATAAGGCTTTATGCTTTTTAACAAACATGCTTTTTAACAAGCATGCAGCATACTTCATAGATATAGAGAGAGGGTAGCGGTAATAAACCAAGTTCTTTAAATATTGACCTGCAAGATTGATCAGGCCCATAGTGAAAGTTGTTTAGTTTGGTGGTCTAGAGGCCTAGAGCACCTCTTAAAATTTGTTAGGTTAATTTTGAAACACCTTATTTAGTAGGATAGCTTGAATTTGGATTTCTTGCCAACCGGCAATGGAGCGCAGCATAATAGTTGTTAAGCGTACAGATCGAGTTAGAAACATCATCCCGCGCTCCATAACTCAAGTAGCGAATGTTGGAGAAAAAACAGCCAGGCTGAAGTGAGAGTGGGTCGGACACGTCTAACAAGTGTACCCGGTGAGATAGGCAAAGATCGTGACTCACTGGAGGCCTGAGGGAGGACATCGCCGTCGAGGTAGACCGCGACGAAGGTGGTGTGACGATGTGATAACGTCTGTAGAGCAAACATGGCCAGAGATCGCACAAGACTGGGCAGTTTGGAAGGAAAAATGGGAGGTCTTTGTCTAGCAGTGGGACACAATAAAGGCAAACAAAAAAAAAAGTTGCATAGCTGGATGCAATTGTTTGAAGGATACTTGTGCAAGATGACTTTGTCCTTACTTAATGTGGCCAATTATTAAATTAATTTTTAAATGTTTTGACTGACTCGCTGGTCTAGTGGTCGCAAGGACTATACTACTTAACATGAGGTCCTGGGTTCGATTGCCGTGTTGGGCAAAGTGTTATTGGGTTTATTCCAACTGGAATTTCTCAGTAGTAGCCTGGAGTCTGCATTCGTGCTCGGTTGATGGCAATAGACTCGCCCTATTACAGGAGACTTAAACTTATCTGGCGAAATGTGGGTGTACTATAGGTACTTACATCTCTGCCTGACCTTTCGTGGAATACAGGCGTGATGGTTTGTTATGTTATAATGTTTTTTTTTAGCGTGCCCTCAGCTTTTTGAGCGTGCCCTCAACTTTTTGAGCGTGCCCTCAGCTTTTTGAGCGTGCCCTCAGCTTTTCCAGACATACTATGTGTTCACCTAAGCATGGTCTGGAAAGGCTTATGATACTGGGCTGGGAGGAAGGAAAACGCGCTCAAGGCAGAGTACCGGTAAGATGGTCAGACGCAATCAAGAAGGCTGTTGGATTGAAGGCAGTATCAACCAAGCGATCCACACTGCAGTAGACTGCAAAACTTGGAGACATATTGTATGTGGTCGCTATCCTCACCATTGAGGGAACCACGAAGAAGAAGAAAGGTAGGTAGGTATAACTTAAACGCTTCTTTATTTCTCTTGTAAATATTTTAAAATTAATGATCATCAGCTGATAGGTGAACTAAAACGAAACACTGAACGAATGGACGATAGCAAAATTTTCCTCGGAAGCGGGCATAAATATTAAAGTTTATGAGAGCATAGTTTGTTCATGTTAGTGTCCATTTTGCCACAAACTATTCATCAGTCACATAGCGGTGCGTTGTTGTTGTTGTCCAAACTTTTAGATAAAAAATTTCCGCTCGACAACATGCAACAAAGTTTGTGCAGATTTTTATTTTACCTGTTTTGAACACGTGATTTGGTAAGCACGACCTTCAGTCTGTTTTTTTTATGTTTAGGTTAGTTGAAGTTTGTTTTTTTTTCTTTGACCATTTAGTTTTCGGCCGGCAACTTCATCTGACAGCGTTGTCAATGTCTTTACTTGAGCATATCTTTTTTAAAACAGTGTATGTCTGAAATGATGGAGCCAATTATAACAAACCGTATGAATAGACTAACTAATTGATATTCTAATAGATTTTTAAACGTCCAATAACTTTTATCTGAGGATATGACAGTTAACAGCTGCTGTACAGAAAATATGTCAAACCGCCATATTTATTCTTTAGATACTATAATATGACGATTGAAAAATCGGCCCTAAGTGGAAAATTTGAGGAATCCTTCGTTTTTTTTAAATTACATTGACCCTGAATTATTAGAAATAATTTTACTTATTTGACAAAAGCTTCCATAAATGTATATTTGTATGACAAATGGCAAAACATAAAGAAACAACAATGTGCAAGATGTTAAAATTCTAGATTCTAAAAGACTATTGATTGATTGGTTTTCAGTTGAAGTCGTGGACTGCAAGTTTAAGTCAGCTTAGACTTGCAGTCCATGAGTCCTGCCACAATGCCATCAAAATAGACTAATACTTATTAGGGCTGTGATTAGGGCTCTATTAGGACGAGTCATAAAGTACATTTGTATTATTGGTACAATATCAAAAAGGACTACTAAAATCGCGATAACCAAATTAATATAGTAAATTAACAAAACAATAGTGAATTCGTTTGTTGCTCGTCGATCCGAAAGCTTTGCAATCATTGATGCGTTCTGTATACTGGTGACCACAAATGATGACTGATGACCCGTTGCTATACGGTAACCGACAACCAAATCATAATTATCATGCATTTCATAAAGGGGAGAATGCCAAAATACACTATACTGTAGAGTCTATAAGAGCAGTGGTGGCCCAGTGGTTATAGCCGCGACTTACGAGTTGTAGGTCGTAGGTTCGAACCCAGTCAGGAGCTTTACTTTGTGTAAATTAAATAATCACCACTACTCTCAAAACGGTGAAGGAAAACATCGTGAGGAAACCGGCCATGTCCTAGAACCAAAAATTCAAACACATATGACATCTACCAACCCGCACTGGGCCCGCGTGGTAGATTACGGCCCATCCCCTCTCACAGAGAGGAGGCCTGTGTCTGTGACTTTTAAATGACTCGCGGAGGTTGCATGTAAGTACCAAACAGGCTATAGTCTCTACACATACTCAGCCTATAAGGTTCCCACTGCTGGGACACAGGCGGTTTCCTCACGATGGATCTTTTACCGTTTTGAGAGCAGTGTAAAAAAGTAAAGTGCCTGCTTGGGTTCGAACCCACACGTAAGTCGTGGTCGTTGCCATTGGGCCACCACTGCTCTAATATCCATGCTTCCATACTAATATTATAAATGCGAAAGTGTGTCTGTCTGTCTGTTACCTCTTAACGCTTAAACCGCTGAACCGATTTAGATGAAATTTGGTATAGATATAGTTTGAGTCCCGGAAAAGGACATAGGATACTTTTTATCCCGATATTCTTACGGGATCGAGACTTATGCGGGTAAAACCGTGGGGCGCAGCTAGTAATATTATAAATTCGAAAGTAATTCTGTATGTATGTTAACTTTACACTTCCAAACCACTGAACGGATTTCGATAAAATTTGACAAGGAGATAGATGGCATCCTGGGGAAGGACATAGTTTTTGTCTCAAAAATAATCTTAAAGGCGATGAAAGTTTGTATCGGAAACTTAGCATTCTTTAAGTTAGGGATATGAAAATTATGGTAAGAAATAAAAATTAAGTTCAGTGTCTTTGTAAAATTTAATTTAATTTTCCTCCCGGTATTTCCCGGAAATTGGGAACGTGCGTTCCCAATTTCCGACACCCACGCGGTCTGAAGCTAGGTCAAGGAGGATTATAGGCTAGCAAGAAGTGTTGTATTGCCCTCAGGCTAGGTGGAGCGACGATCTTCGCAGGATGGCTGGTAGCAGCTGGATGAGAGTTGCCGAAAATTGATTTGAATGGCGTGCAATAGGAGAGGCGCTATGTCCAGCAGTGGGCTGCTATAGGCTGATGATGAAAAAGTGTTGTGCCCGAAATCATTGACTTGTTGACATCACTGACGTATGGAGAAGGACTCTTCTATCGTTTTTATGTGTTTAATAATATCGTTTTTATGTGTTTAACAAGGCGTGTGATTTATCATCGGCAAAAAGGACGTTCTTGCCCGGCTTCCATACAAACAAATTAAGTACTAAAAACTGCTAGCATGATTAAAACTAACTGAGAAAAAAAACCGGTCAAGATCGAGTCGGACTCGCGCACCGAGGGTTCCGTACCATCATAATAATATTGCAGTTTTAGGTCAGCGCCATCTCTTTACCAATAGTGGAACTAATGTAACTTTTGTTGATGATTTCTAAAATGTGTGCCATTTAGAGACATCTATTTTTTCTGTAATCTTTACATAAACTTCTATCACATAGAATAATTTCAGATTTTTCTCTATGCAAACTTCGGAGATAAGGGGGGGAACGGTACCTATTTCTTTTTTTTAATTTTTCATCAAAATTCGAAAACTATGCGGCCTAAAAAATAAGAAAAAATGTTTGAGAATGTGCAAACTGCGCTCTTTCATAATATGATACCCCACGTGCCCTAGTAGCCCCACTTCGAATTTTTCAGACAGACGGACAACGAAGTGATCTTATAAGGGTTCCGTTTTTCCTTTTGAGGTACGGAACCCTAAAAATGAACCCTATAGTCCTCACATTCACAATAATTAAGATAATATTTTACTTTACAAAGTAAATACTTACATCATTATTTATAAGTAAAATGGTATACCTACTTATAGAAAAAAACAATAGTAAGCAAAAAAAAAACAAAATTCACTGACACAACAATCCCAAGCTAGCAAGACAACACAACCCAATCACGACACCTCAATCCCAAGCTTACAAGGCTAGGCAGACTCGTATTAGATATTTTGCATTTTCTAATCAAAGTCTAAAAAGAAAAGTCCCAAAAGTAAATCAAACAATAGACATTCGGAAAGGAACAAAAATATTCGTGTTTACCCTCTCTAGTTCAGGAGCCAGTATGTTCCAATCTCAGGCGAGTTCAAACAGACTCCCGGACTATTTGCTGACTCGAGTCGAGTATTAATTCGGCTATGTAAACGGTCACTGTAATTTACTGAGAGATAGAACATTACTTGTCTTGTTAACTGGACAATGCGAGACCTAGGAGTATGGTGGCTTAGATACGTAGGCACGTTTTTTTTTTTTTCTTCAGAAAACTTACAGGTAGGATACAGATAGTTGACAGTTAGTGAAAGAAGGCCAATTAAAAGTTTTCACTGACAATATTAGGGTAACACAAGAAACAGTAGACAGGTAAGCGATAGCAAGAATAAGTAAGCACTCGGAGAGAATTAAGAAAATACTGAACAGGTTTTAGTGATCTTCGAAGAAGTTTTTACACAGTATTTTTTTTAATTTTGGAACACTGGTGGAGAATAAATCAAGATCATGAACACTCTGACACGTCGAGTTGTATGCCCTGCTAGCTCTTATCATATAAGAGTTTTGTCGATATATGCACCGCACAGAGGGAACGTACAGAGGTTGATGATTCCTTAAGATGAAGGATGGAACACGCTACCACCGCAAGGGAAGAATTGGCCAGTGAAATAAGATGTTGGGTGTGACTGTCCAGGATGCGCCGAGCGCTCGGTTCAGTTGAGTAACTGGCGGAACAAACTGCGCCACACGAGGAGGCTTCTTCATGCATTTCAAAGTTAGTTCTTAGAAACTAGGCGAACCTCAAAACCTACAGGTTGTCTTCAAGGAGTCTCTAAACTCTATACTGATATTATATTGAGTACCTTATTAAATATTTTGTTAAATATTGCTATCAAGTTAGCACGCGTGCAAGAATATAAATACAGAAATATTTATATGTAGGTACTGGTAAAGTTGTGTTCATTTCAAGTGACTTTAAACAGGGGGGAAATTCTCGTAATTTTACTAACGTTCACAGTCTGATCTCAGTCTCCGTAATCCTTAAATTAATTAAATAGATATTGAAAGCTCATAGTCCAAAATCCAATAGAGCACTCCATAACGGTTACTTATTGCATAAAATCTAACAGGATCTCGGTCGAGGGTGCAGAGCCTACCCACAGGGTTCAATACAATCGTGTTATCTACCGTCCCTTGAGGTTTCGCTATCACAAAGGCACACATGCACTATACCGTAGCGTCATATAGATTTACTAACAGGCATTACCTACAAATAACTGGAGACACAACGTACTATATTTTGGACAAGAATAGAATACTTTTTATTATGTACACCATATAAATTACAGACATAAATATAGAAATTTTACAAAGGGTGACACCATGGGCGGTCTTATCGCTAAGAGCGATATTTTAAAGACAACCTTTGGATGGATTTAAAAGGGGAAGGAGAGATAAATACTGTAGGTAGTCTGTGGTGTACCTACCATTAAAATAATACAACAGAAAGTTTTGCCAAAATAAAAATATAAATACTATGTATAGGTAAATATTTTTTTTATTAAATCTTGTCAAAGTAGGTACTCTCAACTAGCCTCTATACAAAGTTTCATGCGTCTGAACCAGTTTTCGAAACACTTTTTCCAGTCCGCCGCAGACACCTCGTTTACAGCCTGCTCGAACGCTGACAGCGCATCTTCCGGCGACGAAAATTGTATCCCTTTGAGCTGATTTTTTTATTTTCGGGAATAAAAAGAAGTCACACGGTGCTAGGTCAGGGCTGTAAGGAGGGTGACCCTGGAGTTTGACCGGCGTGCTGTCCAGGAAGTCCGTCGTTTTGAGCGCGGTGTGCGAAGGCGCGTTGTCGTAGTGGAGCAGTAGCCCGCGGAGCCCTGTTTGGTCGGTTGTTGCTCACAACAGAGAAAACTTCTGCCAAGCATTTGGTACTATACCATTCAGCGTTGATGCTTCTTTGGTTCCGTAAAGGAATTGACACCAAGTAGCCAGGCAAATTGAAAAAGCTCGTGATCAAAATCTTCCGCGCGCTTCTGGATCGCTTCACTTTGGTAAGCGTTGATTCGTTTTGAAACACCCAAACCGTCGACTGGCGCTTCGTTTCTGGATCGTATTGATAAATCCAAGACTCATCACCTGTAATGATGTCGTAAACACGCCGAGACGAGCCTGCTTCAAATTTGTTTATCATATATCGGCACCAATCCACCCGAGCCTGCTTCTGATCATCGGTGAGGTTGCGCGGCACCCAGCGTGAAACTATCCTCCTCACGCTAAGATGCACGTGTAGAATTTCGTGAAGGCTTCCCGGTCCAACCAGCAGTATGTGCTGAATCTCTTGCTACGTAACTCGCCTATTGTCTTGGATTCAATTTTTCACTGCTAGCACGTTTTCTTCCGTAACAGTCGTCAAAGGGCGACCACTTCTTTCTTCATCCCCCAAAGTTAGTCGACCGCGCTTGAATTCGTTATGCCAACGATACACGGTTGCCTTAGAAGGGTTTTTATCCATGAATGCCATTTGAAGTCTATCGTACGATTCGTCCAGTTTCTGGCGATACTTGAAATCGTAAAAAATCATAGAGCGAAAATGTTCCCGGCGCAGATCCCATTTTTTTATGAGATACGATAATTTAAATTAGCTCGCAAACAAAAATGAAATTGTTGTTATAGTTGAAATTGGAACGTACCTATTTTTTTACTTACAAATAATCATATTATTTTCAAAATAGATTATAACTGGCCAGTCTCTCATACATAAAATACTTTTTTTCGCAATACTTTCTGAGTGGCCTGGAACACACCTACATAAAGTATATTATACTAATCTAAATAATCTTCGATCAACAGAAGTAAATAATCATTAAACAGGAGCAAAGAAATAGTAGATTGTTATACGAGGGTCGAAAGGAATCCATTCCCATATGAGGTATTTAGACGCCCGAGCGCAGCGAGGGCGGCTATAGTCCGAGTAGGAATTGATGACTTTCACCCGTGTTAAACACTCTACTTTTCATTTCGAATATAAGGAAAGTAAAAAATAGTGGTTTTTCTAAAATATTTACTGATAATAATAACATGAATAGTAGGTACCTCTATGTAAAATTAATTGAGATGTTAGAACAATTTGTGTACTATTTTAAATATGGAACACGCGGTGTGTCACCGCCGCGGGCCGTCCCGCTTAATAGGTTTTTTTTTTATTCACACTGGCTGTTTATACACTCACAAGACTGCAGCATTTTTCTATTTTTCTTAATGTATGTAAAACATTTCGTAGCTGACTACAGTTCTATTTTTAAAATTCATTCCCACCCTAAAGAGGGAAGTAATTACTATGAGTCTTTCCCGCCCTGTGGTGGGAAGCAGCGTCTTCCACCCGCTATTCGGATCAAACAAACACTACTTTCCGAGTATGAGAAATGAAAAAATATAATGATGAAGTTTAAGGAGAGGAAGTGCTTTTTTATCATAACGTTAAAAGTGGATAAAGATTGAGCACGCCTTACCGACACGGGTAAGTCATTCCGTAACCGTACTGCTTGAACAGTAACAGATTCTAAAGTATCCGTCATGAGAAGCTATAAATTATGTAAACACACAGTCAGGGGTTCGCAACCTTTGGATCAAATTATTAATAACCAACTTATATTGACAGTTTGACAGACCACACATACAAGTTATTAGTCAGTATTAGTAATTACACATGTCTTACAATCATAAAATTAGGTTAAATCACATAATAAAGATGGACAAAATTTGATTAAATTAAATAAAGTGAAACAAAATTGGTCAAAATTATATAGAATTAGGATAAATTGGAATAGAATTATTAATAACAGGTAACTATTTTATTTAAATTTATTTGCTCCAAGGAGATTGTACCTACTGGGAGTGGCAATGGAATGGAATGGATGGAAATTGCTCGTTAGTTTCGTATTACACGTAAGGTCAGGCGTTTCTAAATTTTCCAAAGATGTAAACAACAATGGCCGCCCGAAATTGAATAATATCGATAAACAAGAACATTTATTTTAAGTAATGTTTGTTTTCGTCTAAATCTCCGAGCTAACTAAAATAAATGTTCTTATTTATCGATATTATTCAATTTCGGGCGGCCATTGTTGTTTACATCTTTGGAAAATTTAGAAACGCTCGACTCTATGTTACTTTGAGTTGATTGAATTTGGGATAATTTATTGTTGATTGAATTGTCGCTACGTAACTTATTAGAAGTTCTTTATTTACAAAATTTATAGCTTCTCGTGACGGATGGTTTAGAAGCATCAATTTCTAGGCAGCCGTTTTATTTATAAACATAGATTCATCACAAGTTAGGTACCTACCTATGTTATCTGAACGAAAAACACAACTTTACTTGGGTCAACTTGGTCAACTAATATAACCACACTTAGGGCAGGTTATATTTCTTTTATTTATTTTTTAATAAATATTAATTTTCTTTTATTCTGATTCAATTAAAGTATTAAGTAGCAATATTATCTACATTAATAACTGGAATTTAACACAGTTTAGATAAAAAAATACAACACATATCCTTGATACTCTCAAAAGCGCTAAGTACCTCGAAAATCTAAAATCCTCGAAAACCTACTAAGCGAGCGAAAGTGATGCAATTACTTTTGAAACGCAAGAGTGATGGCTATAATGTGCGTGCGCTTTGAATAAGACGTATGTGCCAAAACGAATTTACTCCTTTTTTAACAAAATAAATTAATTACTTAAAAAAACTACTTTGAGTAAACTTTGATAATTATGATAATTCTCTATGTTTTTTAAAGTAAATTCCATTGAATCGTGATGTCGAAAAAAGTAAAAAAGTTGAAATATGTAACTTTGGAATTTAATTGTATCGAGAAAAATTCATTGAATCGTGTATTCCTTTTACATGATGCCTAGACCAAAGAGTCAAAAAACATGTACTTACTAAAATGTTAAATCCCTATTCCACATACTTAACAAGTTGCACGAAATAGAAAAACCACATTTTTTTCAATATTTATAAAATAGTGAAGGAAACACGTTTTTTTTTATTAACTCTTAGATGCTTATTTATGTTGATTTTTCAACAGTGACCGAAGAAAAAAATTAGTTGGCATTATTTTTAGGCGCCCCAATGTTTGTCGATTATAGCTATCATAATATTCAGCTTAGTTGAATACCTACTAAAATTACACACAATCGTATTTTTTTTTAAACTAACAGGCATGTATCTTCTCAAGGATTAGTCACGGGAAACTTGTGATGGGATTTCCATAAGTTTTGATAGAAAACGTGAAGCAGGTAGTAGACTAAGTACAGACGCCAGCACATCAAGTTACTACAATCTATCAAACTTTAATAGGTTTTCAACTTTATCGCTGAAGTATAAGGTTCAAAGTTGATTGGCAAAATTTGATAGGGGTAGCTTGATGTGCTGGCGTATTTACTACTAGTTACTCTGTGGTAACTAGTAGGTAGCCTAGAAAAAAAGCCTGACAAACTGAAAAACAAGAAAGACTTGAAAATATTGTGATAAAAATATTATTTTGAAGATTTTTGAGTAAGCAATCCCAATGCGAAATGCGACCGCTGAATATGAAGTATGAGAATGAACGTAAAGGAGCGATCGTACGAGGAATAGGTACTTATAGAAATGAAATCGAATGAATTTTAGATTAAGTCTAAAATGCGGAATGGTAATAGAGAATATTTTTAAGCTTATTTGTATAAGCTATCTTTGCTTAGTAGGCCACCTATATTGACCTTATTGAAGTGAAACTTCTTTACGCACGCTTGACTTGGGGAGTAAGCTGGCGAACGCGTGACGTAAGCGTTACGAAAAGTGTGATCGGGCGAGGCGAACGGGAGTTGAGTGGGGGATATAAGCAAGAGACAGCAGTGCGCGCGCAAATTTTCTTTCTCTCTTCCTCTCATAGCCAAATACGCAATACTGAAGTTTCACTTCAGTCGTGTGGTCATAAGCAGACTCGTTTTTTTTTAGGTTTCCGTTCCATACCTCAAAAGGAAAAAAAACGGAACCCTTTTAAGATCACTTCGTTGTCCGTCTGTCAAGACCCTTTTTCTCAGGAACGCGTGGAGTTATCAAGTTGAAATTAATATCAAATACTCGGAGCTGCAATCCCTTAATTGAAGCAGTGAAAAAATCAAACTTCTAAATATATGCAATCAAATGATACGGGCGTTTATGTTCCGTTTATGCCGCATATTTTGACACTCGCAAGGGAATCTTAACCTATAGGGTACTTCCGTTAACCCAGAATCTTGAAATTTGGCAAGAAGCAATGTCATGTAGCACAAATAAAGGAAAAAATCCGAAAACTTTATTATAACGGGATTTTTTTTAATATAACTACAAATTTACTGTTTTCTGATTTTTTCCTTTACTTGTGCTACGTGACCTTGCTTCTTGCCATGATTCTAGGTCAGCGGGAAGTACCCTATAAATTTTGATTCCCTTAAGAGTGTCGAAATATACGTTTTTTGCGGCAGAAACGGCCGTATATTTTATTACGTTAACTTAGAAGTTTGATTTTTTCACATCTTGAAGGGATCTGTAGACCTGAGTATATTATTATGGTTTTAATTTAAACTCGAGATAAAGGGTCTTGACAGACAGACAGACGGATAACAAAGTGATCCTTTAAGGGTTCCGTTTTTTCCTTTTGAGGTACGGAACCCTAAAAACAAACAATTTTTCCGAAACCAATGCCATGTTATTTATCGGTACCTACCCACCCATCATCATCATCATCATCATCATCATCATCATCATCTACAGCTCGACTTCACCCACAGCTTAAAAGCCTCTCTTTTCTTGTATCAATCCCCACGCTCCTGTGCCAGCCTCAACCCGGTTCTACCCACGATGGTAACAATATACAATAACTAGCTTCTGCCCGCGACTTCGTCCTCGTGAAATTTCACCCTCCCCCCATTCACCCTCTTAGGGGTGGAATTTCGAAAAACCCTTTCTTAGTGGATACCTACTCTTCACAAAGAACACACCCTCCAAATTTCATGTCTCTAGGACCAGAGCGGTTTAGGCTGTGCGTTGATATATCAGTCAGTCAAGACTTTGTATTATTATATATATAATACAATACCCACCTACCTACTCATAAATAACATAAAATAAATACGAACCTACCAGGAAAGTTCATAAAATACTTATTCGTCCAAATATAAATGCAAATAAATCCGTAGGCCTATAGGTACAGTCTATTAATAACGCCAATTAAAACAATAAGATACATTTTACTTTACCATTCTTTACGAGCAGAATTCGAAATACAAAGGACATCATTCATTTTGGACCAAAAACTGAAAGTGCCGGCCAGGATAAAAATGTGTAATATTCGGATAGAACTCACAATTCCTATCATTTTTTACTACGACACCAAATCTGTGCGCCCTTTGGTTACGGTGTTAAACACTTTTAAAATACAATAAAAATGTTATTATGAAGTTGTTATTTTCATACATTTGATCATGTATATTTAATTATTCATACTGTGTATGTCCTTTTGATGTGCAATAAAATGAATTCTATTCTCTATTAAGAGAGTATTTTCATCATTGATACTCCACGCACCGCACAGGCACAGACAGAGCGTCACAATTCACAACAAGTCCAAACCTGTTTTAAGCAGGTACCTGGAAAATCACCGGTTTGTCCCTCCCCGCCGCCCGCAACTACTGTACCCCGCGTCACCCGTCTTTTGTTTTGTTCAGTTATCCATGCGACTCTTGTTACATCGGACGGCTAAATCGCGACTTGCACTCCTCAGTTAATATTGTTATTCTTGTTTGTTGTTATTTGTTTATAGTTATTTTTTGTTATTGTTATTGTTTTAACTGACGTTATGAGTGGACAATTGTGTATTTCGTGTCGTACGCCTGTCGGTAATCGTCGAAGTTATACTTGGACTTCCCGAGAATCACAGCATACGGATGTTGCACAGTTTGTTATTGAAGATCTATTAGTTCGACAGGTATGAATCATTATTATTTTATTTCATTTTATATACAGACCTTTACCTACCTAGAGTTTTATATGATTTTGACTAAGTCTTTATTTCATCATTTCCTTGTCTGTATACCAGTTTACCTGATGTCGGCGCAGTATGTTTTCTTTTTCCAAATAATTTGGTCACTTGCCATCAACTCATTCATTTTGACCATTTATTAGAATTATTTATTTCACACGTTTTTGTTTCTATATACATATAAGTACTCCTTTGTACTTAACTAATCATTGTATCACCTTGTATGTATATACCGTGAAATAGAACCCTTCTTGCTTAGGAAACAAAACGATTAGAATATCACGGCTCATGTATGTACATGTGCAACGAATAATACATGTTTCTTGTTTTACAGGAAGAACCTACAGAGGTTATTTGTCGACCCTGTTGGCAACGGGCTGAGCGTCGGTATCTCCGACACCAACGTGAAGTGGATCATGATGTTGCAGACGAAGAAGTCAACGCTGAACCTCATGCTTCACCAACCGTTTTACCCAATTTAAACCGAAGGCGATCACAGTTCCAACCCATGGCTGCGGATATGACAGATTTCAATGATTTTCCAACATTGACAGAAGAAGATTTAATATTATTCAGCCTTGGTGTATATCAGCTCAAACAAGCAAAAAGTTATTACGGAGAGCACCTTCAATCCGACGGAGTTTTTATCATTGAGCTCGGTGGTGGGATTCCTCTGGAAATAGTCAGGGAACTTGAAGGGGAAGACTTGTGGATTATAAGAGGACGAATACAATCCCGCCACATCCAAGCCAAAAAATATCATGTGTACATTGCACTAGATCGGGCAGCAAATGGTCGTCGAGCATTAGCTCATTATTATTGTACATGCAATATCGGCAAGAGGACCATTGGATGCTGCTCACATACCATGACCATAGTCTGGTACATGGGTTATGCTAGACATGACCCATACCTCACCCCACCTGCAATAGGATTACATGATGTATATGTTAGATTAGGACAAATATAAATGAATTTATACAATTTAATGTTGTTTCATTTTGCTCTTTTTTACCTAAATGAAAGGTACTGAATCTAAATGAGGTACTGTTGGTATTGTTGCTTGTTTTTTTTTTTCATATTTACTATATTTGACCAAATGTATTAAAATAACACACATCTTATAACATTTTATTTCACATTTTTTTTTAAAGCATGTAACAACATAACCATAGGGCGCACAGGTTTGGTGCCATAGTAAAAAATAATAGGAATTTGGTGATCTATCCGAATATTACGTTTTTTTTTTCTGGCCGGCACTTTCAGATTTGGCCCAAAAATGTATGAAACGTGAATGATGTCCTTTGGAAATGGACACTTCCAGTTTTCAGAAAATTGTGTGAATGGCACAGGTAATGTAGCATTCAGCCTGCCAGACCAGACACCGGTGAATGAAATGAAACAAACACTGAATTCTGCTAATGAATGTCCAATTAATATTGCCAGCTAACCTGATTGACCGGCGAACCGTCGTTGTGAGCAACATTTCATACAAAAGGCTATGATGCCTCACTGGATATTACGCCTACAGGTTTTATGAATCATAAAAATAATAGCTTTGTAAATTGAATTCGGCGAAATTATTAACTTGTGAAGGTTTCGTGGAAAACTGTTCAACATACACTACTTAACACTTAATAATAAAATGCAGAAAATAGGTGACCATCATCCCGGCCGTCGGATGGGGTGATCGCGGTTTGTTGTTCTTAGTAATTTATCTGGGAAGTTAATTGGTAAGCAAATTGACTACAAACATAAAATTTCCGTTTATTCTAATCACAACTAACGGCCAGTTTCTTCATCAACGACTAAAGTCACCAGTCAAACTGACTTTAACTGTTGACTTTTACTTGACCTTTACTGATACTACGGCGCATTGTGTTTCTTCATTCATTATAATACTTAGCTAAAATAGTGAAGAAACAAATTCAACCGTTACTTTGACTTTTGTGACGTGACTTTGGCTGTTACTATTGATGAAGAAACTGGCCGTTTAGTATCATTCTTTGACAGGTGGTATAAAATGGCTATATAATAAATGTATTTTCTTTCTTTTTTTTTCTATTAATCACGACAAATTGATGAAGGGTGTCAAATAATTTCTCTGACTGCACTAAGTGGACGGGGGATGATCAAACCTACTTAGTGCCCTGCCCCCCTCTTGACATATTCTTCACTAGCTGACCCGGCGAACTTCGTACCGCCTCAGAATTCAGTAATGTGACAAAGTTCAATAGACACGTGGCGCCATCTATTATCATAATAAGTTATTGTTATTTTCCTCGGGAACAGCACCTTTTTTCGGGATGAAAGGTACCTTATGTCCGTTTCTGTACACCTGACAACGTATCTGCAAAATTTCTGGGTGATCGGTTCAGTGGTTTAGGCGTGAAAAGGTAACAAACGGACTTACTTTCGCATTTAAATATTAGTTAGGATTCCTATTTTTTCGTTGTTGTCGCTCGAATAAATAAGAAGTGGCTTAGATAATTAGATAAGCGGGTACAGGTACCTATGGCTGCCAAGGCCTGAGAGAATATGAAAAGTGTAGACATTAGTAAAAAAATACTGGAGTAACGAAACTTTATAATTTGAACCAAACCCTGTTTACGAAAACATTTTTTTATAAAAATATCAATTGGAACCCTTTAATTTATTCCAAACGGTCGACTTTTCAACAAATGCCAATGACTTCTTTATATACCGTAAAATGGGGTTACATTGATCAATTTTGATCAATTTTAAAATTCGAGGTTGAATATTTCTGTACTAAGAAGGCTGAAAAATTTACAAAAATAAATGTAACATCGGTTTTATGGGTTGTATAATGTTTACATTAAAGTAATATTTTTGGACACTCCTTTATGAGAAAAAAAAAATTATAATCATCGTGATCAACTTCATACTGCATCGGGGATACTTTGATCGCACTAGTTTTTGGTAAGTACGTATTTTGATAGTAACCCCAGAAAACAAATTAATATCGGTCCACAAATGTTTGTGCTGCAGTTGTTTTAAGATGATGGTTTCTGGGTGGGATTCTTTGATAAATACAAATAACTGTTTTTTTTGTTCAAATCTATATATTTAAATCTAATAAAATTTAAGTTAAGTTAAGTTTTTCATAAGTCGAAAGTTGTTATCAAAGTAAACCCGTAGAATCAAACTAACCCCATTTTACCGTAGGTACTTATGTTCTGTTGACTTTATGCAGACGCATAGTGGCTTCCGTGTTAGGAAGGCGGCTTCGACACCCGCTGGAACAACAGATTAATAATTACATTGGAGTTAAACATGACTGGCGAAATGTAGGTAGGTACTGAATCACTGAAGGAACAACTCTGCCCAACCTTTCGAGGAAAATAGGCGTGATGATCAGTTAATCTTATGAAAAAGATTCCACCCACTCGCTGCCTCAAAGGGTGAAACAAAAAAGCAAAGTCACTGTACACCAAAATCTCTATTCTGATGTCCTTTAGTCCAGCCCATCATGTTTCGATCACACCAGTCAGTCATATTTTTATTTTATTGGTTTATTACCATACCTACTTTGATGCCCAATAGATCGATGACCTTGTGAAGGACCTACGCTAGATGTGAGAAGCACAGAACCAAGCGATGTGGCGACGCTTGGGGGACACCTAGGTCCAGCTGCAGTCTGGAAGTGGCTGGAATGATAATGAATGCCCCATGCCCCAATATCCCATGCCTAAATGTCCCATACTCCAAGTCCCTCCCTCAGCCTAAACTCATTTCCAACGGTTGAGCCAACCCCGGTTGCAAAAGAAAATTACTGCTACAGATTGTAAACCAGCTAGGTACGATTTAAATTCAATACCATCGTCGCTAAATAAATCGAAGGCCTTTTTATTCTAAGTCCAAAGTCAAAACTTAGTTAATTCCGATTGAATTTTCTATTTGCCATAGCATTGTGCGTTACCTTTGTCAATGCATACAAAGGAACGCCACCTGTAATTATTAATGTTGTAACAATGTAAGGCAAACGGATCGATGTGTTAGCTTTCTACTTTTCTTTCATCCGAGTACAATGGAAAACTTTCACGAGACATGGCCACAGAATGGCTACTATTTGGTTTATAACTCCGACGCAAGATGACGCTAGCGATCGGACGTAAGTTTTTATCTGATTTCTTTTCTATTTCTATCGTAATAAATCTTCGGTCAACAGAAAGTTACAGCCGCGTAATATTTATATTTTGTTGGTTTACTTTTTCAAATGTTGTTGCTATTATTTTATGTTTTCCCGCGAATTAATAATTATAATAAAATTGGTTCTGATGCTCTAATTTCATTTATTGAATTAAGTATTTACATAATATAGGCTATACAAATATAATATTTATGTATATCTAATACTAAAACTAACAAAATTAAATCCTAACTTAACTAATTGGTTCTTGTAAGCTAATTTATAGGTCAAAAGATTCGGTATCAAGTCAGAAAAATCTTGTCAGAAAAAACATGCAATAGAGGTGAGACATTATGAAATCCAAATGAAACCTGTGTTTCACCGTAACTGTAATAACGGTTTTACGAATACAAGACCGTGGTGGTGATAAAATGCTTTGCCTAAAAAAACGAATAAAATCCTTTTCATTTCATTACAAACACGGAAACATTTCAAAATCCCCATAACTATTTCAGCTTCGGCGACTATTTCTGTTTTTGACGGCTATGGTATGAGTATGTGCTCTTATTTGGCTAATGCAGCCTATCTTGGCTGAGAAGTTACGTCCACAGTGCATACACGTTAGGATACCACTTTGGTAAAGATATTATTGTAAATTGAGGGGTGGTACTCTTGAGGTGGTCTCGCTTGTTGCCGAGATAACTTTTCTGCTGGTCTTTAAAGGCATAAATATTTCGTGGAAGAATTATACTACTCAAAAAGTATTCTAAGAACTATGTAAACCAATATTTGTAGCTAGCTTATAGAATGGAATGGTAATAACTTTAATTTGGTGCAATTCATCATCTGCCTAGCCTTTCCCAACTATGTTTGGGTCGGCTTCCGGTCTTTTAATCGGAAGCACTGCATAAGCAGTTGCGAAAAAAATATTACTTATTTTTGTATGTACAGACGCCAGCACATCAACCTACACCTAACTGTCAAATTTTCCCAATCAACATTGAACCTTATGCTTCAGCGATAAAGTTGAAAATCTATTACAGAAATCTGACAGATTGTAGTAGGTTGATGTGCTGGCGTCTGTACATACTTTCTTTATTTCCAGTAACCACAACAGTTTAGCAGTCTTAGTTACGTAAAGAAAATACGTACCTACGTACTTCTCAGCCTCATCTCTACTTTTTCTAGTGCTGTCAGTGTCAACTGCTATCGGCTGTCAAAATCGGCGTCCTGTCAAAGTGTCAAAAGAAAGAGCGCTTTCGGAAACTGTTAATAATTGTTATTGTTTTAACCATAATTCGATAATAAATCCAGAGTTTACCTCTTTCGATATCCAGCATATATCAGTGGCAGATATTCCAGGTAAGTTAAATACAATTTCAATGTTCTAATCAGCCATTACCAGAGATTAAATTTCATAGGTTATGTCGCGAGAATTTTGTATAAAGTTGGCATATTTTTCACATATTTTCCTAATTTTATGGTGAACACTGTGTTTATTCCTTATTAAGATGATATAAATTTACTTTCTTGACGGTTATATGCAGATTAAACGTCCTGATACGGTGCTTTTTTACAATAAACATTGTCTATTAAGATTTTTTTTGTAAACCGACCAAAAATCTTGCGAAAATTATTCCAGAATGTCAAGTCAGGAGAACGAAGCCCCTTTGCCTGAAGGATGGGAGATGAGAACCAGCCGTTCTACTGGTATGACATACTTCCTCAATATGTACACTAAGAAGTCTCAGTGGGAGAGGCCGGAGGCGCCTGCTGACCCTGGTGAGATCCGCTGCAGCCATCTTCTTGTCAAACACGCTGAGAGTAGACGTCCGTCATCTTGGAGGGAAGAAAACATCACCCGTAGTAAGGAGGAAGCGATGGAGCTTCTCAAAGGATACCGTAAGCAGATTGTAGCGAATGATGCAACATTTGCTGAATTAGCATCAAAGTATTCTGACTGCTCATCTGCTAAGCGTGGCGGAGACTTGGGTATGTTTGGACGTGGGCAGATGCAGGCTGCGTTTGAAGAGGAGGCTTTCAAACTGAAGGTGGGGCAGCTCAGCCGGCCTGTAGATACGGACTCTGGAGTCCACATCATCTTGAGGACTGCTTAGATATAAGTGTTATTATGCTCTTTATTATTGTACTACCTTTAAGGCGAAAGTATCAGGGTAGCCTATAAAATTCAAACTTTCTTATGTTTTTGCAATTTGCAGGTCAATGTCAGGTTATGTTGATCTAAATATGACTAATGGCCATAACAAAAAAATAAATCATCAATTCATCTCTCTTAAGTTCATATTATCCTATTGAATGACTATTTCATGAAATCATGACATTTGAGGCCAATTCTTACAGGAGTTGTATGGCTAATTCTTATAGATGTGTATCATATTTTATTAAACATATACAACCTTACACTGACCTGCAAGTTGCTAAAAATATAAGTAAATTGAAATTTTGCGGGCTACCTTAGCGCATCGCCCAACTGTTCTTAGTTTGCAAAAATGTTTAATGCAATATTTAATGGATACCGAATTAGAATGCTAGATTCAATAGAATTATTTCCTGAATTACTGAGGATAGAGAATCTATAAATCCACAAAGTACCAAGTTTCTAGTTCCTCAAAAATATATTACATGTTACCTAAAATTGTTTATGATCATACTGCTCAAACTATAAGTATTATTGTATTCTGCTGTTGTATGTACTTGTTAACAGCATTATCTGTAATCACTATAGATTAATTGAATGAATCAAATCATAATGCATTTAAGCCTGATACTTTGTTTAAATAGAAATTGAAACAGTGATTTTATGACTGAATTGGAATTTGATAAGTTGGGTTGAGGTTTTCAAATATTATGTCTCATTTTGCATGACTCAGTAATAGACCAATAGAATTTTGTAAAAGACAATGTTTATTGAAATGTTTTAAAGGTTCCATGTTCTCTACCTGATATTTGTGCCTAAACTAAAAGGACAGAAATAAATATGTTTTCTGATTCAAATACTATTTTATTATTTGTTCGCCATAGAGTTGGGGAGAAATGAGTTCAAGCATGTAACTTAATATTTTATATATTCACTAACAAGATGCACAGTAAATAAGAATAACAAAGTCTTAAATATTAATGACATCAGTACTGCGCCGCTGACGATCCCAGCCAATCGTCAGGGACGCGGGACCCCCCGAACTTTTAAGAGATTATTTTACATTTTTCTAACATCAGTTACAAATATGGCACTAACATAACTATTAACTTATTTTATATTAGACCATAACAAACAAAGTTCGGGAGTCAGATCAGATCCAGATTACATAGCCTTGTACGTCGGTTCATCTTTATTGTGACTGTTTCTTATTAGGAGTATGGTGTCTAATGTTGAGTCTTTGAGATTCTGGGGCGCGGGGGTCCAGATGGGCCCGATGATAGGCGGCGACCGCTTTCCCCCCCATGCACTGAACTTCACCTTCCTCTTGCCATCCTTCTTCAAGTTGACGTCCAAGTACGGATGTCCAGGCTTGAAGATTTTCGGCAAAGATTGTATAAATCTCTTGAACGGTAACGCATCTCGCAACGTCCTCTCATCGGTATTTGTACTCAGAGCCAAGATCTGGATGGGGTGCCGCTTGTCCAATGTGGGAATAAAATGAAAGCCTGCGAAGTTAAATCGTTCATTGCCATTTTCGGGTGAGTAATTCGAGATGATTTTGGTCAGTTCAGGTATCGTTGTGGAGAAAATGATTTTGGAATTCTTCGTGCCGGGCTTGTAGATCATCTGGCCGCTGCGTTTGCCGCCCCAGGGGCTAAAACGGACTCGTTTGGGCATGCTGGGCTCTCGGATGTTGCTGGCTCGTCTCCATGTCCACATGTTTTCGATGCTGTTTTTGTCCCTTTTTCCGCCCCATGGGCTGAAATATTTCTTGTCCTTGGGGTCTAGGAAATTGGTGGCGTTTTCGTCGACTGTACTTTCGATGTTCTTGTCCTTGGGGTCTGGGAAGTCGGTGGAGTTTTCGTCGACTGTCCCTTCGAAGTTTTTGTCCTTGGGGTGCAGGATGTTGCCGGAGGCACTACCGACTTGTTCTTCGTTTTGTAAATACATGTTTTGGTCTATGTCTAGTTGGTTGGGTAGCCAGCGCTTCTCGCGGGTTTCTTGCTCTTCGTCTGTCCGTCGTCTTCTTTGGAGATCAGCTTGGGTGTTATCGAAGGAAGTCTGGGGATTGTTTCGTGTGGTTTCATAGTCGTTACTTATGTAGGGTACATTAAAATAGTAGGGTAGACTTGCTTGTCGGTTGGTGTCGATTGCGTCGAGGACGTAGTCGTTGCCGGAACCCCCACTGTTGATGTACTGAGGCCTCACGGTTCCGAGCCAGGAGAACGCGATGAGTAGCCAGTGGTTCAACATGATTCTGGAAAGGAGAAAGTTTTCTGTTAATTTCGAATAGGGAACCCCTACCTAACCTACTTGCTTAAACAATAATTTTATTCTTGAAATTGCTTAACCATATAGGTACCTATTTTACGATCTTCACGCTTAGAATTATAATAATTGCTCAACAATATTTTGGATGGGTGACAATGTGACATTCGTTTTGGAATGGGCAACTAACTTCAACTTTCTGACTAACTGACCGACTATTTAATTTTGACAATTCAAAAGTGCCTGTACCTACATGGTTTAATTGAAATAAATGCTTTGAATTTGAATTCAAGAATTTAGAGATAACATGACATTATGAACCCGTTCACTCTGAAGCTTGGTACTAATAGTTTTCATTCTAAAGTGGAGTGGTCTTCGAACAAGTTAGAACAACGAATATGCAGGTGGAAATTGTTTGCATAGCTTTTACTCGAACAAACAGGAGGAGTGCAAACATCTTCAATGTGCCTATAGTAGATAGGTACCTATTCACAAGAACTAGATTTTATCTAAACAGACAGGAGCATTGTTTTATCTATTGTTCAGTATCGAACCGCCCCTGCTTCGTACAGATTTACGAGATAGCGTTATTAATGTAAGTTTAATATGCAGCCGCACGGTTCGACCGTTCAGGTTACGATACGCTTGCCGCGGTTGGTCCGTGGAGGGGTGACCATCTTTACATACCAAGACCGTCCGTTAAAACACGTTAAGCCGTTGGTCCGGCTCTGTAATTTGTGGTTATTTAACAGTCGGTGTGGGTCGTCTGAAGCCCGAAAGTCTGACAACCAGTCTTACCGAGGGGTCGTATTATGGAATAACTGTGTTGTGGAATTCAGATAGGCAGTCGCTCCATGTAAAATATTGGTATTACCTAAGCTGCATTCGGTTAGACTGGAAGCCGACCCCAACATAGTTGGGAAAAGGCCAGGCAGATGATATGATGACATACATTATTTACAAAGCGTCGTGTTTTCGATTCATATCCCCATAATTAAGCAAAAATTAGAACCAATTTAGATGACCTAGGTTTTTCGAGTCTAGTTGTTAGTAATTGCACAATAATGCTGCAATATAAGGTCCAGCTGCCCTAAATTTGCCAAAGATGTAAACAACAATGGCCGCTCGAAATTAAATAAAATCGATACTTATACAAGAACATTTATTTTAAGTACCTAATGTTTGTTTTCGTCTACTTAGCTCGAAGATTTAGACGAAAACAAACATTACTTAAAATAAATGTTCTGTATAAGTATCGATTGGATTTTTGTCTTGGGATAATTTCTTTTATAGTTAAGGTGATTAAAGGGACTTTATGGATATAAGTGTCACATTTAATTCATCTCAAGCGGTCATTTTATTTTTCGACCCAATTTTAAATTATATTTATCAGACACTGAGGGCTTGCCCTTGTTAAAACCAGATCTATTCTTTGAAGACCTTAGCATCAAAAATTCCAGTTTAAAATATTAATAGGCTGAGAATCGCTAAGATGACGGAGCAAGGAATATTAGTCCCCAAAAGCTTCTATAACAATTTTAGAAACAATAGCAAAACTTTGTACTTAGTATCTTAGTCACTAGGGGATTAAAACTGAAGAGTTATTTAAATAAGGGCTGATTTTTCAATCGACAGATAATTTTTTATTCGTGGAATGAAATTGACGTCTGACTGTTTTTGTAAGTATCTAGGTATATAAGGGCCTGTGCACACCACGTTTTTTAAATGCGCCGTTGACGGCGGGCGCGCTTTTATCCTACAGAAGGTTTACAGGCTGCGTCTGATTCGCGTTCGTTTCGCGTCTGTATCGCTACAAACGCGTGTCAACGGCGCGTTTAAAAAACGTGGTGGGCACAGGCCCTAAGAATTGTCAAAAATTAAAAATTATTTTTGCGATAAAATTCTCTGACGTTGGAAAAATCTGCCCTTCATCTGAAATGGAATTCAACATGATTATACCTATTCCATTATTTATTTAATTATTCAAAGCTTTTCGCCTCACCGGAAGCAGCGTGATCTCTCTGTAGACTTACTTCCCAATTTTGAAACATTTTTATGAAGGTAGTTTAAGTATAAAATATCTCACTGTAGGGTTGGACTTCGTGAGGCACGAGAACTGTCTAGTCCGTCTCCATCTTTTATCTTTATTTGCAACTAGCGAGCCGCCCCTGCGTCCCACGGTTTTTACGACGCCGAAGTCACAAAATATCTATAATTTCTTTATTTTATGTAAGTTTTATGAAACTTCATGTATTACACATAGACCTTCCGGAATTAAATAATGGTGAATACCGCATCAAAATCCGTTGTTCTTCTAAACAATGTAGGACTAGAAGATATTGCGTAGCTTCCCGAACGTTGCCCAGCCGAGTCGGATGGTGGAAGTACTCAAATGAAAATACAATTTTCCACTATCCAAGGTAGCGAGTAGGTGTCTTGTACCAGTCTCGTACTACCTCTATGTTTAGCCCAGGTAAGCACAGGCGCGGTGTTCCTTTTTTTTCCGCACTGGATTTTCAACTTCCTGCTTACCACCGAGAGTTGAAAATGCAACAGTGTATTTTTTTGACGCGCTTGGATGCACTCTGTTGGATTCTTAATGCTCGGTTCAACACCGAGGGTTGGAAATCCAGTGTGCGATAAAATTCCGCCACGATACTTATACAGACGGCAGCACATCAAGCTACCCAAAACTATCTTTCCCAATCAACTTTTAACGTTATGTTTTAGCGATAAAGTTGAAAATCTATTAAAGAAATTTGACAGTTTGTAGTAGCTTGATGTGCTGGCGTCTGTACGTCTGTGTGAACGTGGGTTTACTTACTGACTCAGTCTTTCAAGACCTACACTCACCATTGGATAGAACGGGTTGAAAAATAAAATAAAGTCTCGAGATAACCTTTTACACTGTAAAAAGTAATGGGAAATCACTAATCTAGATGATTATATCTATGGGGTAATGGCGTAATACAATTTCAGTAGCAATGGCTTTAATTTTGACGGTTAAACAACATTCATTGCGTCATTTAAGGCCGCAGCACACTTGTAACACCTGACGCCATCCCACGCTTAATTATTGGCCAAATGACGAAAATAGCTCAACGTGATGAAAAATGTGGCCAATGAGTAAGCTTCATTTATGTCGCGTAACGTGGTGTGTTATAAGTGTGTTTCCGCCTTTAAGTTGTTGAGTGCGAACATATGAAGCAATGGATCAATATCCTTCAAAATGATTCAGATTGATATTGATAGGGTGTTATGCAATAAGTATTCTGGTTGATTACTTGGCTTAAAGTAAGTAGTACAAATTCTATGTAACTTTTTAAGCTATTGCATAGCTTTTATCTTGGGCTTTGAGCGCGGCGACTTAATGAAGAAATTCCGTAACGAAAATAAACCTAAGCATCGTCTAACGTCGTATCAGTTCGGCAGACTTCGGCACGGTGTTTGTGTGCGTTGCTATGCAATAGCTTTACCGCGGCAGTCCCCGAGTGCCACACGTATTTTTACTTATAAAATGGTTCTTAAGTTAGCGTTTTGTGATGATTGGTAGAATCCCAATTGTAGCATGTATTATTACATAATCATCACGCCTTTATTCTCCAAAGGGTTAGACAGAGGTGTTCCTATAACATAGGTAGGTACCCTCGCATTTATAAAATAAAACTAACTGCGCCCCGCGGTTTCACCCGCATAAGTGTCGATCCCGTGTTAATATCGGGATAAAAAGTAGCCTATATGTTAATCCAAGGTGTCAGCTACCTCCAGTCCAAATTTTATCAAAATTGGTCCAGCCGTTTGAGCGTGAAGAAGTAACAAACATATAAACACACACACACAAACTTTCGCCTTTATAATATTAGTGTGATTCTCATATTTACATAAATGCGCCTATACTAACTTAATCTGTACAGATTAAGTTTAGATGTCAGTTTTAACATCTACTTATAAGCAATAAAATGATAAAATAGGTACTAATTGTCAGTCGTGTAGTTCCTATAAATAGAAGTTCTAGAAGAGCAGTGGTGGCTCAGTGGTAAAGGCCGCGACTTACGAGTTGTAGGTCGTAGGTTAGAACCCAAGCAGGCACTTTACTTTGTGTAAATTATTTCATCACCACTGCTCTCAAAATGGTGAAGGAAAACATCTTGAGGAAACCGGCATGTTCGAAGACATGTGACATCCACCAACCCGCACCGTGTTGTGGTTTATGGCCCACTCCCTCTCACAGAGAGGAGGCTTGTATCCCAGCAGTGGGAATAGGCTGAGTTCCTAAATGCCCCCCACCAAAAAGTAATTTTCCTTTACATTTTCCTGTCCTTTCACTAAACCAAGATTGGTATGTACTTACATATTATTAGATTAATTATCGCAAAACAATATTATTTGTTTCGGTATTTACTTGTCGTAACGATTATTATAGCGTAATAAATAATAATGAATTGTTATAGAAAATATTATTGTTTTATGTATGTTTTTTGCGTTCTGTACTTCCCTGTACCTACTGTGCTCTAAGGGAGGCTAAATTATAATTTCCGGTAAATTTTCAATAAGGAAGAATAAAACACACAGAGAAAAGTTAATTGTTTAGTTTCTCTGTGTATTTTGCTGTGCGTACCTAAATAATAAAATAAGAAAAACATCGGAGGAACATGATATGGTTTTTAGGGTTCCGTACCACAAAAGGAAAAAAACGGAACCCTTATAGGATCACTTTGGTTTCCGTCTGTCTGTCAAGACCTTTATCTCGGGAACGCGTGGAGGTATCGAGTTGAAATTAAAACCATATACTCAGGTCTAAAGTCCCTTGAAACTGTGAAAAAATCAAATTTCTGAGTTAACATAAAAAAAAGATAAGGCCGTTTATGCCGCAAAAAAAAACGTTTCGACACTCTCAAGGGAATCATTTATAGGGTACTTCCCGTTGACCTAGAATCATGGGCAAGAAGCAATGTCATGTAGCACAAGTAAAGGAAGAAATCCGAAAACCGGAAATTTGTAGTTACATACCTACAAAGTACGGAACCCTCGGTGCGCGAGTCCGACTCGCACTTAACCGGTTTTTGTTTATTTAGGATAATTAATACTCGAAAACATGAATTTCAAGTTGTTTCTTTGACCATTACTTGCACAACTTACAAAAGCAACATATGTCTACTAACCCGTAGCTCCCACAGATTCTAATCTACGGCGGCGTAGTCTCATAGCACTCAACTACGCGTGAATGCTATGGTAACGCCTACGTAGCATGACGAATGTTATTGTTATTCGGAAAATCCGTTTGTCACTTATTTCTATCGTCTTTAAATATTGTCACAATTATTTTTGTGTAGCACGTGCGTAGCTTTCGTTCAATCTCAGAAGATCCATTGGCCAGATCCATGATGGATCTAGTGGCGATTGTTTTCTCATTAGGTCTATTTATATAAAAAATATTGATTCGTAGCATCTTTGCTACGCAAGTGCTACGAATATGCTACGCGAAATGTATAGGCCCTTGACCTTTGTTAGTGTGACGTATTTCACTAAAGTTAGAATTACGATGTGAGTAATAAACGTTTATAATTACTAAACTAGCTGCGCACCGCGATTTCACCCGCATAAGTCTCGATCCCTTGAGAATATCAGGATAAAAAGTATCCTATGTCCTAATCCAGGTTATATGCCAAATCCGTTCAGCCGTTTTAGCGTAAAAATTTAACATAATTATTAAAAATCGAACCTTGTCTCTTTATAATATTAGTTTAGATGATTCATAAAGACTAACAAAAGGTATTTACAAGGCAGATGTGAGAGGAAACACTGGAGAAGGACATATAGTGACCTTATTGGTAATGTTCTTCAGAAAGATCGGAGGCCTACCACAAGCTCTTAACGCGATCCATTTTAGGACCTAAACTGAAATGTTCTTCTAATTCGTACCATGACGTCAGTTTAACGATTCAATTTAGGACGTGCCATCTGCTGACAGCGATTGTCCCAAACTGAGTCGCAAGTTTTGGTTTCATTCATTTAATATTGTACTTGTTTGGTACCATGACGTCCATAGAGCAGCTCAGGCGATGCAGTTTAGGAAGCTAAACTGAAATGTCTTGTTTTTTAATCGTTTTTAATTATATCATAGTAGGTCACCAGGTGCGTAGTATTCGCAACCGGCGTGCGTGTATGACCAAAGGCAATTCTAGTAATTTTAAGAACGTTCACAGTCTGATATCAGTCTCAATCTGTCAAAAATATCTCAAATTCCTATACATTTTTGACAAGTTTCTGACATTGATCGATGAGATGAGATTGCGACTAGATTTTGAACGTTTTTAATTACAGGAATTGGCCTTCTGCGGTGCTATTCAGTAAAAAGATCACCGTGATAACTTAGGTGAAGTGAGCTTAAAGTGAGCTGTCATTCCACCTGATGCTAGGGATTGACACTATTGACAGCTCACGTGACATCACAGCGGCAGGCCCTATCAGAATACCAGCGCTGTGACATTTATTTTTTAAATGTCACAGCATCATGCTGAGATTGTAGCGGGATCGTCCGAAAGGGTTACCGCTGCCCCGGAACATAAAGGGCTAAGGAAGGAACACGGGTGGGTTTTAGTCAGTAAGAGTGTCTGACACTCCCTTCCGCTCCACCCAGAGCGGGAGGAGTCATTAGATGATTTCCCATCCAAAAAAAAAAAGCATCATGCTGAGATAGGAGCCTTTTGGCCTCGTATAGGATTTTCTGTTTCATTTTTCTTTTTGTTACTTTTTTTTATTGTATAACTTGATTTTTTATTTTTTACTTTGTTTAGTTTAGTTTGTGATCCTCCTGTACGAGTCGCAATAAATACTTTTTCTTTCTTTTCTTTCTTTCTCACTTAAAGGTCACTTCACCTAAGTTTTCACGGTGAGATTTTTACAGAATAGCATTACTGATGTATGAATGTAACGAACCAAAAGGATTATATAAGAATTGTAGCAGTTAGTGTTCTGTAATTTCTGCGTATCGCCATGGGAAAAAGGCGTGGGTTTATGTTTATGGATGTATGTTTATTACTCAATGAAACTGTTTCTGTGAAATCTGTGACCGCTGAATTGATTTGAATGTTTCAAAATAATGATGCATTATGGATGTTACCAAGTGAATGTATCCGTTTAGTTTCCATATCATGTTAATTTCTCACCGAAATTGCTTTCAAAATTGGCAGAAATAATACAGTTAATTAATACCAAACATCTTCCTGTAATTCCGAATCAATGAAAGCATGAGCACGAGACTACCCAATATAAAAAAACCAGCCAAGTGCGAGTTGGGCTCGCACACGAAGGGTTCCGTACCATATTTAACACTACATATGCGAGTACGATTTATGACGTATTAAAAAAAAACTACTTACTAGATCTCGTTCAAAACCAATTTTCGGTGGAAGTTTACATGGTAATGTACCTACATCATATATATTTTTTAGTTTTATCATTCTCTTATTTTAGAAGTTACAGGGGGGGGGGGGGGACACATTTTACCACTTGGAAGTGTCTCTCGCGCAAACTATTCAGTTTAGAAAAAAATTATATTAGAAACCACAATATCATTTTTGAAGACCTCGTATGGGTTTGATGAAAAAAATTTTTGAGTTTCAGTTCTAAGTACGGGGAACCCCCAAAATTTATTGTTTTTTTTTTTTATTTTTGTGTGAAAATCTTAATGCGGTTCACAGAATACATCATACATCTACTTACAAAGTTTCAACAGTATAGTTCTTATAGTTTCGGAAAAAAGTGGCTGTGACATACGGACGGACAGACAGACAGACAGACAGACATGACGAATCTATAAGGGTTCCGTTTTTTGCCATTTGGCTACGGAACCCTAAAAACAGTTATCATTCTTATGAGATATCTATATACAGGTTGTCCAGTAAATAGTACGACATATTGCAGGGGGTGATAGCTTGGGTCAATACCTACCAAAACAACACAATATATGTTCCGCAAAATGTAACTTTTTTCTATCACTACTATAGGTTAAAGTTAAGCGATAAGGAAATCGTTCTGCGAAAATTTTAACAATAAATAGTATTTCTTGAAAACATTCTTGTTTTTGATAGAAAAAAGACTTGTCTATGAGTAGAGTAACTATTCACGAATAATTTGATGTAAAAAAATACTATAAAAGGATTTTTATTACGAGATGGTTAAAAATCTGTTTCAAGGTAGAGATTTTTCGATATTTCGGAAAATTTTGTATAACTGTAAATCCGTAACATTTTGCGGAACATATATTTTGTTGTTTTGGTAGGTATTGAACCAAGCTATCACCCCCTGCAATATGTCGTACTATTTACTGGACACCCTGTATATAAAACTAGCAGCTCCCCGCGGTTTCACCCGCATAAGTCTCGATCCCGTGGGAATATAGGGATAAAAAGTATCCTATGTCCTTTCCCGGGACCCAAAGTACCAAATTACCAAATTTCATCTAAATCGGTTCAGCGGTTTAAGCGTGAAGATGTAACAGACAGACAGACACTTTCGCATTTATAATATTAGTATGGATTCAAAGTCCTGACTGACTGAGATATCAACGCACAGCCTAAACCGCTGGTCCTAGAGACATGAAATTTGGAGGGTGTGTTCTATGTATTGTAGTCTTAATTGTATTTCTTGTTACGTATTTTCTGGTATAGGTACAGACGCCAGCGCATCAAGCTACCCGAAACTGTCAAATTTTCCCAATCAACTTTGAACCTTATGCTTTAGCGATAAATTTGAAAATCTATTAAAGAAATTTGACAGATTGTAGTAGCTTGATGTGCTGGCGTCTGTACAATAAAGTATATGTAAATAAATAAAATGTAGCGCTGTTTAAATTGTATATTTCTTTAAATTGAGCATATATTTCAACAAAATTAAAAGCGGGCGTAAAATGTTTATTATCCGCCGAAATTCACACTGTTAACAGGCCTCATACATATTAATTTCAAAGCCATTAATCCCACAAACTAAAGTTTTGCTCCCACTTATCAAAAATGTATAGACGAAGTAACATGTGCCAACAAAATGGGTACACTTAGATGTTAAAAGACGTGAAAAATGTTACGTCACGTGTATTTAGCGTACATACACAACATAGCATAGCTGAGCAGCATTAAATATGCTGCTCAGCTATGCTATGTTGTGTACACACTCTTCCGACAGGCAGGTAGACAGGACGCGTAATTTAAAACGGTCAAAATCTAGTCGCATTCTCACCTCGGCGACAAACAAATGTCAAAAATTTGTCAAAATGTAGGGAAATTAGAGATGTTTTTGACAGATTGAGACTGAGATCGGCAACCTAATTGAGTAACACACTATCAATTGGAATCCGCATCATTTTGAAGCAAATTGCTAATCCATTTGTCTGCATAACACGTAAATAATGCAATGAATGTTGTTGAACTGTCAAAATGAAACCGATTGATAATGTGTTACGCAATCGCCCGGCAGGCTGTGAACGTTCTTAAAATTACGAGAATTGCCCCTCGGATATATTCGTTATTTGATTGATTTGAAGTATGTCATATAGTGACACATATTTCTTTAAGGGCTATTTTTTCCAACGCCAGATAATTTTATCGGAGGAATAATTTTGAATTTTTGACAATTCATCCATACAAAACCTGTCAGACGTCAATTTTATTCCATAAATAAAAATTAACTGTCGGTTGAAAAATCAGCCTTAGGTATGTTTTCCTTTTTGTATATTGGCACATTGTTTTTGTATATGTCACGGCTAATGGCCGAAGTGCGGCTACACCTAGTTTTAGCCGGGTACAACTAAGTAGGTGCAGCCGGCCACATGCGGTTCGTGTGTACTTCAGGTGACATCGGTTGCATGGTTGCGGTCGGTCGATAGGCGACGTAGGATGCAAGAGCGAGCGAAGGGCACCCCGAGGTTAGGTTTGGTTAGGTTACTTTAAACACTTTACACAGAAATAGGAGCCCCGCTTGCGCGGCTCCGTCGACGTTCCGGCTAAAACTAGGTGTAGCCGCACTTCGGCTATTAGCCGTAACATATTATATATTCATGTTTTATTCTCTGATAAAAAAAAAAACTATCCATCTATTTATACCTACAAATAGAGGGTACATTTTCCTTTGTGAGTGACTGAAAAAACCAATAATGACTTCTTCCGTCCATCGGCTTGTTAGATCGTTTGATGTTTGTGTATCTTCCGATAGAACAATTTGCCTCTTCCTCTTATAGCTCACTATGTTTTTTACGGCACATGACACACACCTATACTCCATTTACAATAGCATTAGACAGAACTTAAAAAGGCTCTTTTAGGGGCACACTTTGTAATAAAAGTACAACAAACATTATTACAGACAAGATTGGTGTGGAGTTTAATGTAATCAATTTAAATAACAGCAGTCACACTTAATTGTACTTACTTATGTAACCTATCAACCTTCTGAAATTACAAGGCTTTCATTTAATATTGTTTAGTTTTTATATAAAATATTTTCGTGTCAATATTTGAAATCTAAAAGAAGCAGGGGCGGAAAGTACTGGGTACGTTTTTCATGTCACTATAACTACCAAATCTAAAATGTTACCTATTCCCTTCATATGTTTTGGCAGCACGTGTTTTTTTTTTTTTTGTCGGTTTATGATGTCACCCATCCGTCAAATTGCGTAAATAATCTGCAGTTGTTAATTGTCATTCAATTGTGGATACTTGTGAATGCTACACCTTTTCTCGTTGTCATTGCTGAATTTTCGTGGTTTAGTTGTTATTTGTTTCATTTCATCCAAGCATCGTGACGAGTAGATAGATAGAATAATGCTTTATTGTATGCCATACATTGTTACTTACAAAAAAAGCACATACATTAGTTATTAAAATTGTTTTAACTTAACTTGAAAATAAAAGGTTTCGTACTCCTGCTTCTGCGTGTAGTGGAGTATAGTTACGGATCACTAATCAGCCTATAATGTTCCCACTGCTGGGACTGGGACACATGCCTCCACTCTACCAGAGTGGGCCTTAATAACCACGCGGGCCCAGTACGAGTTAGAAGATGTCACATGTCTTTGAATTTTTGGTTCGAGGACATGCCGGTTTCCTCACGATATTTTCTTTCACCATTTTGAGAGCAGTGGTGATGAAATGATTTACACAAAGTAAACCGCCTGCCTGGGTACGAATCCACGACCTATAACTTTTAAGCAGGGGCCGATACTACTAAGCCACCACTGCTCCTAGTGACATACAGGTATTAGAAAATGTAAACGAGAGTGATCCATTTCGATTTCTCTAATTTCTTGATGCAACTTAAACCTCGTATGGTGCACTAAAGTAAAAGTGCGAATTGCTGCACACCCCTACCCTATTTCAAGTTAAAAAAATATCAACTTTATTTCAATGACAATTAAGTCCTGACCTTCGCCGGAATGCTCATATTCTTTCCCTATTGTATAAGGTGCTCTTTTCCGCTTCCACCCCTATCTATCTTAAAAAAAACGTTGTCAGTATCTTTGCGACTCCCACACGAAGTTTTTGAGATCATCGGATAATTTAAAGCTTAAAATGCCAGTGCATTCCACAACATTTTTTGACAAATCCTTTTCTGTTCAGGCCGCTCGTTTATGGAATGCATTGCCAGTTCAAATAAAACGCGCGCAATCGTTAGCTGTTTTTAAGAGACTTGTGAAGGAGCATTACTTGTTGTTTTGATCTTGTTTTCGTAGCTGCAATAATCTGTCGTCATCATTTATTTTCGTTTTTTATATGTATATATAATATGTATTTATTTATGTATCTATTCTATTATACAGCATTATATACGAGTATGTATCTATGTATCTATTATATAGTATATGATTTTGCACCACTGACAACCCCATGTTTTTATATCCACGCAACCACTGTCCATTCCAAGGTTGCCTGGAAGAGATCGCAGAAAGCGATAAGGCCGCCCATTGTATGTTTTATGTTAATAATCGTTTTTTTTTGTTATGTTTTTTCTGGTGTACAATAAAGTATATATAAATAAATAAGGTGATTTCCAGTGATTTCAGAGTGACTAGCACTATTGACAAAATTATAAAAATGTTTGAAGTTGTAGCGTAAACTGAACTTTATTGTGTAGGAATTAACGTTATAATTCATAGGCTGTACAAGTAAATAATAAAGATTATTCTGTTCTACAGGTACCGAAATCGTTTCCAGGAATTTCTTTTAAACTTTAGGTTAGTATTCCCGCTTACCTACCTTATTTTCGCTTTTATAACTTTCCGATTTGGTGACATAAATTTAATCATAATTTTCTCTACCTATACTATATAATAATTGACTCTCAAGAGAACAGTGTTACCAAGGGGTATCGTGATTAAGTATAGTGTTACCCAGTAACTGCGTTGTGGAGGTTAGGCAGGTAGTCGATCTATGTAAAATACTGGTAAGTATTCAGCTGCATCCGGTTAGACTGGAAGCCGACCCCATCATGGGAAAAGGCTAGGTAGATTGACTCTCTCAATGGAATGCAACAATACAGATGGTTCGATATAGTGTTATATGAAGGAAGAAGCAACAATTATTTTATGAAATAATCAATGGGATTATAATGAACTTGATGATGATCTCATTCCCACCATTCATTCAAATCATCAATACCACCCGGTATTAATGATTTTAATCATTATAATTATGTAAAGTCATACTTTTTACCGTCGCGAATCATATTTGAATGAACATACAACCCGACACTGACCTGAAAATTGGCAAAAATGGTAAGAACATTTTGAATTTCGCAAGCTATCCAGCGGATTATTAACTTTATCTCTTGGGTTCAATTTGTAACAGTTCTGGAAGGCAGGAATACTAAACCACCAATGACTATCATCCTCAACAGTTTTAGATTCAATTTTGAGACCAAAACTTTTACCTCTCACCACAAAGGAATTTAATTTAATTTCAAACTTTAAAACAGATTTGAAATTAATCTGATAATTCCATTTAAGAAATACGTGATCTGCTTTCAGGATATAAAAGTGTTTAAAGATAGCAATTTTCATATTTACAGCGGTAATAAAGAACGGTATGAACGATATAAAAATAATGAGAATTGGAAAGTAAGCCTTATTTGAAACTATAGAATGAAGGATCTGGTTTCAAAGACAATAATAAATTTTATATATAAACAAATTGAAATATGATATTTTTTCGATAATTCAAGACTAAATGGGATTAGGATTCAATTCTATATCCCGGTGTGGTCAAAGGTCATCTATATTTAATCCTACTAATAATATTACATAATCAGCACTCTAATTGCGTGAAACACTATCAATAGGTATCAATCTGAATCATTTTGAAGGATAAGTAGGTATTGCAAAATTTTTTGGAGCATACTCAACAACGTAAACGCAATGAATGTTGGTGAACTGCCATACCTATTTGATATTAATTTCAACTTGATAACTCCACGCGTTCCTGAGAAAAATTGTCTTGATAGATGGACAGACAGACGGACAACGAAGTGATCTTATAAGGGTTCCGTTTTTCCTTTTGGGGTACGGAACCTTAGAAATCAAATCAAAGCACTTGATTTGTAAGCGGCGTGCGGCACTTCGACTTGGCGTACGTTTTCTGATCCCTTTGTTTACATTTCCATCAGATATATTGTTATCAAACTATACAGTCTTTGGATGTTTTCTCGTAAGAAGATAGCCTAGTCCACCTTAGTCGTTCGTCAAATGTTTACGAAGCGTAGACTCTGCGAAACCGCGACGCGACGTTAACATTACGTCAACGAGATAAAATAATATATGTACGTTTATTTCAATCATTTATTTATTTATTTAAATGCCTTTAAACTATCATTAGGTACAGGTCTAAACCTAATGCGATAGCCAAGTCACACACAAAAACAAAAATAAAGATTTTTGAAGAAAGTAACGTAAGAGAAGAGAGAAGTTTGTCACTTATCGTGAACAATATACCTTTGCGAATTCACCCCAGTGACACAACCTAAATATATCAATTTCGACCTGCGTGGCAATTGCGTAACACATTATCAATCGGAATCGGTTTAATTTTGACAGTTCAACAACATTCAATGCGTTTTTACGTGTTGATCGGACAAATTTTTCGAACTTATGAAGCAATGGATTAGCAATTTGCTTCAAAACGATTCAGATTCCGATTGATAGTGTGTTACGCAATCAGGGTGCGGAATATAATTGATGGTGCGAATTGCTCGAGTCAGCGGGATTTTGGCCAACAAGTTGGTCCTGGCTGATGGTGCGACCAGCAGTTGCGGGGGCCGTCGCCTCTACACATAACCGTCGGATACGTACCCACGGCTACACATCAAGCTATACATAACCAGTATAAGCTGACTTATGATTGTATGAAAAACCTATACAATGCGAGGTCAACTCAAACTGGAAATGTATAGCTTGATGTGTAGCCGTGTGTACAAGTGCAACCGCTGCAGCACTCTCGGGTTGTACTCAATTGTTCACTTTCATTTTCATTTCATTTATTCAATAACAATTTACATTGTGTCTGAATGTGTTACATAAAAAAAAATTTGTCAAATATACAAAAAAAAAGAACACTTTCTCAAAAATTCAAATTATTTACCTAAAAACAATGATACCTACACATAATATGTTAGAGTCTATATTTTTTTACTACAAATGATTAAGACATCTGTAATCGAACTAGGCGAAAGCCTTATAGATGTATTGAGTATAGCTGTACAAGAATCTTTTGCCGCGTGGCCAAAATTGGAACTAACGCCGCCATCTTTTTTTATCAATACAAGTTCGCAAATGTTGACCAACAACGACCCGCTAACAATGTCGTTCAAGTGCCAAAAAATCTTTGTAGCACTGTAGTTTTGATCTACGCAAATATAGCGTTTCAATGGCGACTACGCGATGTCTACGCCTAAGTACGCTGAGCATGTGTCAATAGGTAAGTATCGGTATCTATGGCTATCTAACCCACGACCCAGCGTTAAAAGGCAGCTGTGCCAAACGCCGTCTACTTTGTGAGAAAATTCCCCACCAAATTATTTTCCCTTTTAACTACTTACATAGTGTAGGTACGTTGTCTTGTACGTAAGTAATTGGATTGTAACAAACTACTTCATATGGTACCACTCCGCGAGTTTAACATTAAATGAAATTAGGTACATCAACAATGTGGCTTAGAATTGTACAAACAATTATTATTAGTGTTACAGTTTTCTTTTCAAGTCTTTTTTTTGTGGTTAGACGCAAATAAATGCTTTAAAATGATAAATAGTTAGGGATGTTACGCACGTCATGTTCGGGTCGGCATGATTTGGCACAGCCGGGCTGTAAAATCGAATAAGTATACATATATAGACACTAGCTTCTGCCCGCGACATCGTCCGCGTGAACCCTTTCTTATTGGATACCTACTCTTTACAAAGAACACACACTCCAAATTTCATGTCTATAGGGCCAGCGGTTTAGGCTGTGCGTTGATATATCAGTCAGTCAGGACTTTGAATTTAATAAATACCTATAGATGTGTTCGGGAAAAAGCTCCGCTTCGCTCGAATTTTGATTCATCCAAACATGATTAATCGCGAGTAGATGCCGAAACGAAGTTTGCCGACCGGCGCGAGTTGAATCCGCAGACGTTTATCAAATTGACTACCAACTTCGACCGCCTTGAATTGTCCTTACCTTCATATCATAATTGTCATTCCTTGACATTTTTATGAAATTGCATATAGAACGGCAAATAGACGTAGTGTGGTGTGTCTATTTGCTTAACAAATCTTTTCTTTGACTTTACAAACACATTTGTAGTAAGTAGTACATTGATCATGAGAACAAATTAGCAATTACTTTTAAAATATACCTACAGGTATTATGTGATTAGATGATGACGTAGATACTTGTCTAGGGAATGTTAACAAAAGAGATCTTCATTCTCCTGCCCTCATCACAATTTATTTGGGCTCAGCACAGCATGTCTTTCTTCTATACTTCTGTCTCTATTAAGTTCATCACTCAATATAACCGCACCGCTCCAACACAGCAAATAACTTGTCATTCAAGTTAGGATTTAAAATCAAATGCTTTAAAGTAAATTTTACGATGACATTACAGGATAGTGGACAGCGAGCCGGCACTCGTCATCTCGGTCGTCATTAAAAGTGATGTACCGAGATTTAAACGATGCTACATTTAAAAAGTCCAAAATGTCTTCTTAAAGTATTTTCCACAGTTTTAGTTGGACGTTATAATTACAATAAGTACCTCTAGTCAATCTACCTAGCCAACCAACCAACCCTACTATATTGGGGTCGGCTTCCATTCTAACCCGTTGCAAATTAATACCAGTATTTTACATAACCAGTTTTTTTTGACATGATAACGTCTTATAAATCGATGAACGCCGGCTGCACGCACGAAAAAGCATGACTCATTGTCACGTTCCGCCTGACCCGAGCGTGCAAGCGAGAGCGTGGAACAAGCGATAGAGAGGCATGTTTTCTTATGACGTTATCACGTAAAATTATCGTCGATAAACCGACTTTACAGACAGCCAATTTTTTTTTTGTATTTTACATGAGGCGACTACCTATCTAACCTCCACAACCCAGTTACTGTGTAACACGATACCCTTTGGTTATCAAACTTTTGGGCTTCTGACTACCCATAACGACTTTCAAAGATCTACTAATAATAGCCGAGACTATCGGCTAAACGTGATTCCCGAGACTCGGAGGGGTCTCCAAATGTAATGAATGCTCACCCATCCGCGAACCAACCGCGGCAAGCGTAACTTAACCCTTGAGCGACCCGTGTGGCTGTTATCATTTAGCCACGAGCCCCTCAACAATACCTCTAGTAAAGTGTAGATATTATTGAACCATTGGTTGTCTGTTGTCAGAATCAACAGTGTGACCATTGAGAGCAAGCACTAGACGGTAAACCGGTCCAAGTGGACAAGATGTCCTCAGAATTACCCTGGCTGGTAACGAGATAGGGTAACATTTGGATGAAGATAATTTAAATTACCGAATTATTTGCCACTGGCTTCTGCCCGTGAATTCGTCCGCGTGAAATGTCTTGTTTTATCATAAAATATTATATCCTATGACACTCGGCAATACTGTAGCTTCCCATTAGTGAAAGAATTTTCCGAATCGGATCAGTATTTCCGAAGATTACCCCTTATATACAAACTCACAAAATCACGAAAAAAATATCAGCTGTTTAATACAAAAGTTCAATACCACTTGACCAAAATGTATGAAACCGCAGATTTTTTTTTCTGATTTCAGTGTTGGTTCCATAGTGAAAGTTGTTCATATTCATGAGTAGAACACCCTGTAAAAATCTGGAACTGTTAAAAATAGTAGATTGTTATACGAGGTTCGAAAGGAATCTATTCCCATACGAGGTATTTAGACGCCCGAGCGCAGCGAGGGCGGCTATAGTCCGAGTAGGAATTGATGACTTTCACCCGTGTTAAACACTCTACTTTTCATTTCGAATATAAGGAAAGTAAAAAATAGTGGTTTTTCTAAAATATTTACTGATAATAATAACATGAATAGTAGGTACCTATGTAAAATTAATTGAGATGTTAGAACAATTTGTGTACTATTTTAAATATGGAACACGCGGTGTGTCACCGCCGCGGGCCGTCCCGCTTGATAGGTTTTTTTTTAATTCACACTGGCTGTTTATACACTCACAAGACTGCAGCATTTTTCTATTTTTCTTAATGTATGTAAAACATTTCGTAGCTGACTACAGTTCTATTTTTAAAATTCATTCCCACCCTAAAGAGGGAAGTAATTACTATGAGTCTTTCCCGCCCTGTGGTGGGAAGCAGCGTCTTCCACCCGCTATTCGGATCAAACAAACACTACTTTCCGAGTATGAGAAATGAAAAAATCATTCTGTATTATTATTTTCTTCATTTGTTTGAATTAATAGAAAAAGAACATAATACTACTAAATTTTAAAATAATAAAGTGTTATATTAAATCGTTTTTGTTATCTTTTCGTTGGCTCATTATACCTACTTATGTAATTTTATTTTTTTATTTTATTGTGTTTGGGTGTGGCTTACAGCTATTAAATACAGAAGCAGTAGTGTATTTTATCTTAATGACTCAAACAACCAGCCCAGAAAATCATTTCATGCTCTGCTGTGGCCAAGCCAAGAATGTAATTTCGTTATTTCTTCTAAGTACATAAAAATAGGGGCCCGTGGCTAAATAATAACAGCCGCACAGGTCGATCGATCAGGTTAAGCTACTCTTGCCGCGGTTGGTCTGTAGAAGGAACCGGAAGGAATTCAAAGTCAATGTTGCAAACATATAAAAATGTAAACAAATGTTACCAACTAAATAATAATATAATTACATTGCCATTTTACAATAGTTACCTCTTCACGGTTAAACCGCTGAACCGATTTAGATGAAATTTGGTATAGAGATAGTATGAGTCCCGGGAAAGGACATACAACAGTTTTTATCCCGATAATCCCACGAGATCGACACTTATGCGGGTGAAACCGCGGGGCGCTGCTAGTGAACTATAAGTACAGGTTTCCGCACGATGTCTTTCCTTCACCGGTATCAGTAATGTCTAAGATAAACTCATGTCGATGTCGATGTGTGTGGTCGAAAATTATTAGTGCGAAAAAACACTTTTTCATTTTTTTTTTTTTATTAATATATAAATTGAAAAAGTACTAAGTAAGAGGGACTTCAACAAAATGATCTACTCTTCAGTCATTCGCTCACTGCTGAACATCGTGATGTGCCTGACTTAACTTTCTGACCAATCTCCCTCCAAGTGTGACTATCATAACCTATTGTGACCGTTTTGTTTAAGTTCTGTATATAAACTTAAAGAAAACATTCAGAAATTTCTAGAATTCACATTAAATTATGCCTGACTATAGAAATGTCATTGTACGATTGCTTTGACTAATATTTACAGATGCTAAGACCATAGGAATTTCTTAGCAGAGTTTTGTGGCACAATAATCCGTGCATTCAACGTTTGCATCATAACATTTATTCATAACACCTCGTAACAAAGACCATTATGGTTTCATTAAGATCCCTCATTATTACCTCCCTAGACTAGGTAGTATAACACATAATATCACGCTGCTGTTCCTATGGATGTATGATAGGCAGAGGTTAAAGTACCCACATTTCTCCTAGTGCAAGTCTAATCGCCTATTGTCTTTATAGAAGTTCTTTAGATATTCAATCTTTAAAATTAATAGACTTTATTCGATACAATCAATCCCATCGTATTTTTACAAATTTAATAACAAATTACTCCTAAACTAAATTAACTAATCTCAGTAACTAAAAACCGACAATAATCTAATTTCTTATCTGATAAAAATGTAGGTACTTATACAATATTTTTTCTGCTTGAGAAGTAGGCTTAGTCAAAATAATTATGATGGAACATTCTAGCATCCATTACCGTTAATCCTAACGAGTTGAGAAGTGCGCTTCTTTTGTTAGTATATCAGACACATTCCACCAACACACCGCTGCCGCACTGCTGTGTATCCTACCACACATCTCAGATTAATAAACTTTTCAAGATGTTTTGAATAACTTGTCGAAACCGTTAGCTCAAGCTGTTAAGTTATCGTGCAAGACGTAGCCATTGTATATCGTAATTCTACTTACTATTGCTACTACTTATCTATCATCATTATCTTTGGAGAGTTATTGGCGCCCAAAAGGGACTCATGACAGATACAGTCGGCTCCGTATTTTGGAGTGTTAAAATCTTCTTTGTTCCGTTTCGGAAAAGAAACGATGGTTTTTGTCCTTATTATCTATCTCGAATTAGTACAATGGCGACTTTAATATTTTCCTATACAGTCCCTACAGGCCTTTAAAGCATGAGCAAAAGAAAATTAGGTATATTAAAAAAAAAACTAGTAAAAGTGTGGGTCGCTAGCCTACAGGGGAACAAACAAACTAACTAGTAGTAGCTAACTAAATTGATATTCCAATTAAATATTTTTCTTTTAAAAGTCGGCGGTATTTGGAAAAGAAAACTTTAAGAACAATACGTGTTTTATGAATTCTAAATTAAAAAAGTATTGTTCTATTGGTTCTCTTTGATATACTCGTTGCTTTGACGTTTTTATGTAAGAACATAAAAACGTCAAAGCAACGCCTATCCCATTGTTTGGAGTTTTCAGTGAAATCATCCATACACACAGTTCTTTTATGGCCAAAATAGTGGTTTGGGTAACCCCACAGCATTGTTTAGGTTCAAAAAAATACCAGTCTTTGGTAGTCCGTTGTATTGTGCATTTGGAAAAACTCTTTGTTCTGCCCTCTGACGTCAAATGGCCGCATATGGCTTGAAAGTTTGGAAAATTCCTTTTTTATTACGAAATTACCATCAGCTGAACTATCTTCCGAAACTATGCTGATTTTGATCCATAGTAATCAGATTCTCTATAAATAGTTCCCACTGATGGCACTATAATCGCTGTCAAAATGTATTACTTAAACTTACTTGAATTAAGTAGTTTATTAACAATATTACCTGCTCGTCAGATGCCTTATCGAGTAAAGTAAGCGTACCTAGTGGAATTAATGATAATTTTAATAAAAGGTAGGACTAGGAACAATACTCTAAATTCGGTTTAATTGTTGTTATCTGACCAAGATTATGTCTGGACTTTAAAAGAGAATCTGACCTCTGAGTTTGTTTCGGCCTTTCTTCTCAGAGTAGTCAGATAGGAAACGACGGCGACGATCTCATCTAGATTTTACCGACTTCAAAAAAAAGGAGGTTATCAATTCGACACGTATGTATGTAATATTATTGGAACTGCAATATATTCACATACCTATGACAAATCTATTAGGGCTTCCATACAAATATACAAAGTTTTATAGATGTATGTATGTATGTTTGTCCACGCATTTCTCGGCAACTATTAATCGGATCGTGACCATTCTTTTTATTGGCTTAAAACTTCAACTTAGGGAGCAATGCAAGTTTCATCAAAATCGATTCAGTAATATTCAAGATATGGAAATACGTGTAAGTGTGACGGCCTGGCTTATTGATACGAGCTACGGGTGTCAAGGGGAAAACATCTCAAAACCTTGGTCAAATTCTAGAGCAATATACACCAAAACTATTAACCACATATTACAAGCAAATATTCTAGTTTTTATTTAAAACTAATAAAAATTACGAAATAAAATGTAATTTTATTCAAATAATTAAATCCACTTCAAAAGGAAATTCACTCAAAATTACGAAATAACTTTAATTCCGAAAGTCGGTGGTAAAAACTAAAATACAGATTCTAAGACACAGACTTCCGGAATTAAAGTTATTTCATAATTTTGAGTGAATTTCCTTTTGAAGAGGATTTAATTTTTCAAAATTACTTTTTTTAAATATGATTGACATGTAAAAGTGGTTTGCAAACCTATTAACAGAAAAAAAATAATTTATGAATTTCTTGTTTGATGTCGATTTTCGGTCTTTAAATATTAGTTCTAAATACCAAGTTACAAACTTAGGTCCAACATCGCCCACTTGGTTATATTGCGAAGTACTTAGAAATCGTAATTTAAATTATTAAGAAATAAGTCCTCTCTTCTGCCATTTCTCTCAGTTTTCTATAAAAGAAAATGTATTTTCTTTAATTTAAATTTGCTGTAGCGTCCTCCTACAGGAAGTTATCTTAGTTTTCCGGGATGAAAAGCACAATATTCCGCTGCACCAATGATCAGCCTGCATTTGTGCTACTGCGGAGCTAAGTCCTCATACAGAGAAGGAAGCAACATTGTCCACCACGTTTGCTAAATCTTTGGTGTCCTAGAAAAGCGGTGAACGGTCACACAATAACGGCTGTATAAATACAGTGTTTTGGACATCTTAAGGGGCTACATCGAAAATCTAAAATCCTCGAAAACCTACTAAGCGAGCGAAAGTGATGAAAAAGAAGAGTGATGGCTATAGTGTGCGTGCGCTCGGAATAAAACGACGTATGTACCAAAACGAATAATTACTCCTATTTTTACGAAATAAATGAATTAAATTTAAAACTACTTTAAGTAAACTTTGATATATGATAATTCTCTATGTTTTAAAGTAAATTCCATTGAATATCTCTTAAGCGTTACGCCGTTATGTCGAAAAAGTAAAAAAATAGATATTATAACGTATAATTTTTTTTGTATCGAGAAAAGTTCATTGAATCGTGTATTCCTTTTACACGATACTAGACCAAAGAGCCAAAAAACATATAAGTACCAAAATGTTAAATCCCTATTCCACATAACAAGTTACACGAAATAGGAAAACCACATTTTTTTCAACATATCACCTTAATATCAAATAGGTACAATTGGTGAACATTACTGATTTTTATGACGACTGATATAAGATGAAGGAACCGCTTTCATAAGCAACCGAAGGTTTACAGCGTGTTGCCGATTTTAGGCCATTAACCGGTTGAATGCCGTATTACAGAAAGAATTAAAAAGCCATTGTGTATCGCGTAACCCCGCATGTGAATGGTTCAAGTCCGTATTACAAGCGAAAACGAACGAAATTCAAAGATTGATCTCTGTTTAAAACTAAGTTTGAGTCACGTTTTCATTTTAGAGCGTTCAAAAAGCATAGTTGATTTTAGTTCAGCTGATTTTGGCTGTATTCTAGATTGTTACTCAATTTGTGAATCGCACCTAAACAGTGATTGGATATGTTTAGATATGGATTCTCTCTTTCATTCACACAGGTTAAAAGCTAGGTAAATTATTACCGAACGGGTACTATCTATTTATACACAATTAGCTTTTACCCGCCCGTTACCACAAACCCTATGACATCAGCAATAATGTAGCTTTCTGCCAGTGAAATAATTTTCGAAATTGGATCAGTGGGCCCAGAATTTATTTATTTATTTAAACTTTTCGCACAAGAAGGTACCTATATTCCTTGAAGACTAGTTTTTAAGTACATGATTTTTATGTCATTTTGTTTAAATAACTGTTACAGTACGACATCCTATACTAAAACGTTTTGAAGCACGGATAAACCAAAGAATACCGTTGGAGTATTCATATGAATGTCATTGATAATCTTCTAATATATATATAAGAAACTCGTGTCACAGTAGGTACCTATTTGTTATCGCACTCCTCCGAAACGGTTTGACTGATTTTTATGATGTTTTTGTGTAGTATTTGGTAGGTCTGAGAATAGGTCGCAGGCTATTTTTTTTTTTTTTTTGCAAAACGACGTTTACGAAGTCAGCTAGTAGGTATATGTATAAAATAGTTATATAGTTAAAGTCTATAAGGGGGGACATCGACGCGCAATCATCGTTACAGTTTGCGCGTTTGGATTCCTTTTATCCACCTACTTTTTTCGTCATCGTTGCCTGTTGTACAGGATGTCAGGGGCATCGACGTGCTAACTGTTACCGATTCTGATCCCCCTCCGTACACACAGACAATTTGTAAATAAGAAAATTGTAAGTATCAAAATGTTTTATATTTTCATCTCATACTTATTCGAGTATGTGAATGGGAAATAATATAAATATGTTCTCTCACGGTATTATTTAGGTATCAATTTCTTTAAAACATTGGAAGCAAATTCCGTGCCTTGTGATTTCGAGTTTATAAGTAACTAGCTGACCCGGCTGAATTTCGCACCGCCTCAGAATCAGTAGGTAAATGTTGAAACTAATTATCACTAAAACACTAGCGGAATGTTGCACACTTGTACTGTAAGCGATTAGGAAGAAGAATGGGGCGCGTCTTCGTGGATGGCACTATCTGTACAGAATAAACAATTTCATTTAATTTCAATTTCAATAGTGAATTTAGAATTATGACAATTATTTTTGACTGGTTAAAAGTTAAACTAAACTATAAAAATAGTTCATGGTGCGTAAAAATACAAAGCCGACAGTTCAGGGTGCCTTGGGTCCTATAAAGATTAGAGGCTATTCTAATACCTACATTATTTTAGAATTGTTCGGACTACGAATCCCCCTCATGGATGGTTTTCCAAACGTTTGAAGACATTTCTTACGCGTGCAATAAGATGGATATACATATAACAGTCAGTGTGTATCAGTAGTTGTCTGGCATTTTAGCTAAACTGGACCTTTTTGGCGCAGCCGTGAGGCACACTCTGGTAATTTTTTACATCGGGCTTTTAATTTTTTTTTTTTTTATCTGATGTACATATATAAGGTCCCATTAAAATAGATGGACAAACTTTTAGAAATCATTCAGACCACCAAAATGGAAAAAAATTATATAAGAAAAACGCAGTAGATACTTACAAGAAAAATAATCAGCTAACGAAAATACAGTAACGTGCCGGCAATTTATTATTTTAGGTCAAAATAAAATCACTTTAATCAGTGTTTTTTTTTGCTTGTATATCTTTGGTTAGACGTACTGCGCGCTGTGTTAAATTTTGCCCATCTATTTTAATGGGAACCTGTATATATTATTGTGTGCCTTTTAGTCTGTGCTAAATAAATGTTTTTTCTTTCTTTATCTACATTATTCGCATGTTTAAAAAAAAAGAGATGAATCTGTTTGTGAACAAAATTATAATTAAGTATAACTAACTTTAAGTATGTATATTTTAGCCACTATATCCATAACTAGCCTATAATGTTCCCACTGCTGGGACACAGGCCTCCTCTCTGTCGGAAGGAGTGGACCGTAATCCACCACGCGGGCCCAGTGCGCGTTGGTGGATACTGTATGAATGTTACAGAAATAATTATTTACCTTTACAATAAAAAATTATGATTCATAAAATTTTACCACGTTAAGTAAACGTACTTCGGTTCTCAGTATTCAATGAAATGTTCGCCTCTAATTACGAATTTTTAGTAAATTTTTGGATTCAATAAAATACTTAAGTAAATATTTTTCACAGATTTTCAGATCATCCAGTGTTAAAGGTTTTATTTACTTCGAAACAGGCAATTAAAAACTGCAGTGACATATTATGATATTATTAATTACGAAAACTGAAAGTTGCACTGTTACGTAAAATAAAAATAAGAACACTACCCATACAAAACGAATCCTTAATTTTATTTTAAAAAAATCACATATGTAGTAAATGGTCACCCATCCAAATTCACGCTTAACTTAAACTTAATAATTTCTTAAACTACTCACCTTATCAAATCGATCACAGCATAAAAAAATTATAAAATAAAAGCGAAAACTAATCACTGTTACAATCACAGATACATGAATGGCATACGATGTTGTTTAGCCGTTGACACTTGGAGTAGTTGTGATGGACCCACTCTGTGTGTGTCCCTTTTATACGCTGTGAGAGTCGACGCGCTCGCTGTAGCGTTAGCAAAAGAAGCTGGTAGGAGGTTTTCTTTTTCAAAAGTAAGGTAAAAATGTTTTCATATCTATTCATGACAATTGAGCAGGAAAAAACAAATTAATATTTATTTTTTGGTATGATCGTTTTCATAGCATTATTTAGGAATGCTAGGAAATCGATCAAATAAAATAAAATGATCCAAAATACCAGTTGCAGTATGTTAGGAAAATAAATTATTTTAACCTACCTAATCTAATATACCTAAATATATTATTTGAACCTAAAAAAAATGAATAAAAAGTGATCTCATTTGTGAAAAATGGAAGAAATATTTGTGGTAAGCAAGGCAAGACACAGAATGCCGATGCCGCCAAAAACTCAGAATTCAGAGGTTCGAAACAAAGGTTAAACATCTTACTTATTACGATTTTTGCGAGAAAATAAATAATATGTTACCGCGGCGGGTATGAATATGTTACCGCGGCGGGTATGAATATGTTACCGCGGCGGGTATGAATATGTTACCGCGGCGGGTATGAATATGTTACCGCGGCGGGTATGAATATGTTACCGCGGCGGGTATGAATATGTTACCGCGGCGGGTATGAATATGTTACCGCGGCGGGTATGAATATGTTACCGCGGCGGGTATGAATACTAATTTAAACTTCCAACTCTTTGTTGTAATACTGAATTTACTTTGGCATTATTTTCTCGACATTTCCCTAGAGCCTACAACATATTAATCTCGGTTTCCGTTTTTCGGCTGGTGATTCACCATAACACTTAATGGGAATACTAGATTTTTGCACTGTGTCGTAATCTAAAGTTTATATTTAGATACCCCCAGGATTTACGCAATAGTAATAAATATGATAACGCTTGTTCTATTTCTGGTCGCTAGCCCACAATTGACCAAGTTACTAAAATAAACGTCAATGTTATGCACTATATACTTGTAATTATCGATCTGTAACCTTAATTAAGATTGAAGTCTTAAGCCGCGTCCTAACCAAAGTCAAAGTCAAATCATTTATTTCAATTAGGCACACTAAAGGCACTTTTGAACGTCAAAAATTGTAATAAAAAGAATTGATTCTAGTCCAACCAAAAGTCATCGTAGCGCTGTTTTATACAGGACGAAATTGAAAACTTGCGCCAAATAAAAATAGGAGATGCAGTAACTGCTACATAATCATTATAAATTGTCGTTTCCCAAATCTAAATAAACAAATCGTGTCGTCTTTGATAGTGCAAACTAATTTATTGCTTTCAATTAGACGCTAATTATCGTCGTTCCAGATTTTTTTTTCAATATTATCAAAACAAGTAATACAACTATAGTATCAATTTTAACGCGCGCCCGAAAAGCATTCAAGTCATCGCAAGGCATCACAACATGAAGCAAGTTGGCATCGCGTTGAACCAGCAGTATTTACCTAATTTTGACCGTTCCTATGAAAAAAGGGCGCGTGACGACGTTGCCAAATCGCTTACCACGCGCACGTATGTGCATCCCATTTCTTATTCACATAACATACATAATCAGCCTATAATGTTCCCACTGCTGGGACACAGGCCTCCTCTCAGTGAGAGGGAGTGGGCCGTAAACCACCACGCGGGCCCAGTGCGGTTTCCTTATTTATTCGTCATCATACAAACGATCGCGCTAATCGCGTACTCCCGCGACGATTGCTTTTGATTAGGACGCGGGGTTGCGGTGCCTACAGCTTTGCTCGATATTTGTCTATCGTTATTATCGCTCGATATGCTGTTTTGACGACCATTACGATCTGTCAGATTCTTACAGATTTGCTCGATTTTATCGATCTTTACTGTCACCTGTTGATGTAAGATAAATATCAAGGTTGAAATCACACACATCACTTGTTGATTTATCGATCGGAAAAAGATCCACAGTAACAATGACAAAATACGATGTCTATCGTCTGTTACTTTCACATTTCCTCGATTTTGTTTGAACACTTGTCGATCGTCAAAAAAGAGCAAATCTGTTTGTATCTCTACTCAATATTTACCCTTATGATTGTTATCCTTGTTTTTGTGTTATTGAACGATTCATATAATGAGTTTGGAAGCATCTTCCTCAAACATGTCAAAAGCATCATTGCTAACAAGGGTTGACATGATTAGCGTGCAGGTTTCTGATACGAAAATAGAATATAAAAAAAAAAACAAAATACAGATGAATTGAGGTCCTTCTCTATTTTGATGTTGATTAACAAAATACACTGCATTAGATTGTTGGTGGTTCCAAGCACTCACAATTAGTTCACAGCTGAAAGCTGTCATATTGAATCCAATTGGTAGCTTAATAGCGATTCGAGTATTTCATATTCATTTATTTTGCGTTCCACAATGGATAAAAGATCTTTACAAAAGGCTTAGAGCTAAGAGCCGTTGTAGACCCTGTTAGGGCACAGCAAAAATTTATATTTGATGCATAGCAGCTATTACTTAACAGTTAAAAATCTAAATCATAGAAACTAAAGTTAAAATAAAAATATACATGAAAACTGAATATATAAGTAGGTAGTTATTTTCTTAAAATACTTTTATTACATTTAGATAAAGTTATATTTACTTAGGTAATATTGTCACAAACACTTATTTAATAAGAGATCATATTTTAAGATTACAATTATTAATAAAGAGATCAGGTTTACGTGTATCATATTTGAAGTCTCTAGGTCGTTTATGTCGCTAATCAGCTAGCAGCTATTTTAGTTCGTAAAGAAACTTCACTTAAGTATTTAAATGAAACTTATTTAAGTATTTAAATGAAACTTCATTTAAGTATTTAAATGAAGTTTCTCGAGCCACCGCGTCGCATCCCATCGCCCGCCCGCGCTATTACTACGTTTTCGCATAGCGTTCTTTTTGCTCGGCTCCTGAGGATCGTAGCGTGACCTTACATAGACACCTTCCTCAAGAATTGGGCTATCGTATGCAAAAAGAATTTTTCAGATCCGACTGGTAGTTCTAGAGATTAGCGCGTTCAAACAAAAAAAAAAAACAAACACTTCAGCTTTATTATTAGTAGGTACAGACTACAGATAGTAGCATAGGTACAGCTAGTATTTCTTATATTTTTCGGGAACAGGGAGCAAGTCTCCGCTGGTCAGGGCTCCTGAGAGAGGCACCTTCTAACGATACGCGCCGTGTCCAGAAGTACCTACCGCTTTTTGTATTAAGGCCATGATCCAGCTGCCTATCAAGAGCCTCCTCAGGTGTTGGTCGAGGCTATTGACTATAACGCCATTGGTCATCACGACTATCGACATGACTGCTGTATCCACATCTCACATGTCGACAACCTCGCGACCCAGCGCAAGATAATTAGTTAAATAATTTAGTTTAGTTTATTATTATTACATTAATCAAATCAATCACACATTGATTTATGAGTACTTGAGAATTATTTTAAGTACATCAGCACCCTAATTGCGGAACACACTATCAGTCGGAATCTGAATCATTTTGAAGCAAATTGCTAATCCATTGCTTCATAAGTTCGAAAAATTTGTCTGCTCAACACGTAAATAACGCAATGAATGTTGTTGAACTGTCAAAATGAAACCGATTTCTATTGTTGCCCCCCCCCTGGTCTTACGAACTATCAAATTATGAATAACTTATCATATTTCACTATGGCAGCAGTAGGTAAATATTATTACAATAATACCTTCCCCGAATATTTGAATATTCGCCAAAGGTTTCGGTTTGGTTAATGCAAACTAGCTGGTTTTCCTCCTAATTTGGATTGCATTTGAAAATGTTGGACAAACATAGAACACACACTATTCATGTAATATTTTTTCTAACGTAGAAGAAATATTATATATTTAGGAAGGCAATGTTTCTAGAATTAAAAGATAAAGATATTAAATATGTATGAAATCAGACGCTAAATCTTCCGAGACTTAAAATAACATTGATTTTGACTGTTGTAGTCCACAAGTTAAACTTATTCATTTTGCTTTATTAGAGCAATGAACCATCAAAAATCTAAATAGAAAAAAAAAGTGAGATTATCTACTTACATATTATGACAAAGTTATCAAGACCTCGTCTTTGGTCTCAGGACAAAGCCGTAGGTATCTATAAAAAAATGCTTATTTAAACATCGTCGGAACAGTACATATACAAGTAATGACATCATTAATAACATAAACATTCCCATTCATAAAACTAATAATAAATAAATAAAAATACTTTAAATAACTTTGTAAATGATTTTTGTGTTAACGCTACTTGACCAGTGCGACCAACTGTTGAATTGCATTAGGACATTCTCTGCTCGATCGTAGGACGAAACGTCTTTGTTTTCTGTTGTATTTCATATTCATTAGTTTGTTTCACAAAATTATGGCCAGTTATATCCCATTGGTATCGGAAACCTTTATTTTTAACAAGTTTAAACCTTTCCGCTGTGACATTTTCCGCCATTTTGAATTGTTTTCCTTTTAAAAAATGTTGTTTCTGTTTTTCTGAGCTGATTTTATTTTCGTTTTGAGCTTTTAAAGTGCAATAGTTTTGTTATTTATAAATACTTTGTTTTCCGTAATTAAATGCTGTTGTTATTGGTATCGGGAATCTTTATTTGTAACAAATTGAAAGCTCTCTGCGCCGACGTTTCCCGCTAATTTGTTTTTCTCAATGGAAGATGCTATTATCGTATTGCATTGGCTTTTAGGATGAAAGCTATTCTTGAATACTTTGTAGTTCATTTACATGGTTTTATTTTTATCCAACTGGTTTTGGATAGGTATTCGTGTTTTTTTTTTTTTATTGTTCGCCTATGTTGTGTACCCCTGTTGGGCAAAGCCCCTTTTTGCTTCCAAACCTCATATCTTGTGCGATCTCTGGCTATGTTGGCCCTGCAAACGTTATCAGATCGTCGCACGGTCGAACCACCTTCGCCGTGGCCTACCTTGACGGCAATGTCCGTTTTCTTGCACTTAGGTATTTTATATTGCTCTTAATTTTGAGTGTTTTTTGTTTTGCCGTCTGGAAAATGTATGCCCATCATAATCAGCCTATAATGTTCGTACTGCTGGGACACAGGCCTGCTCTCGGTGAGAGGGAGTGGGCCGTAGTCCACCACGCGGGCCCAGTGCGGGTTGGTCGATGTCACATGTCATCGAATTTTTGGTTCTAGGACATGCCAGTTTCCTCACAATGTTTTCCTTCACCGTTTTGAGAGCAGTGGTGATGAAATAATTTACACAAAGTAAAGCGCCTGTCTGGGTTCGAAACTTACGACCTACAATTCGTAAGTCGCTTGTAAGATTTGTGCTCTACTACATGGTACTTAAAACATAAGTGGCGAACAATCGGTATATTATAAGTACACCTCTGCTTAACCTCGGGGAATACAGGCGCGATATTTATGTTTGCGATATTTTTAATCTTATACATATAAAACGGATTCCTACAGTAACAAATATTTAAGCAATCCTTTTCATTTTAATTTCATAAAGGATTCTGGGATATGACACGGAGAAATACTGCTAAGTTATTTATTGCGACAAAACAACGTGATGGAACAAACGGGTTCCGTAATAAGACCAATTTACTTATATATAATTCCTAGGATTTATTGACCCTGGATTTGTGCCCGGTTGATGGCAATACGCTCGCGCCCTATTACAAGGGATTTACCTAAACATAACTGGCGAAATGTGGATGTAAAGTCAGGGAAATAAATTGTTGACCAAAGTAATTTTCAACTTAAGTATATATTCGATCTAGCTGCCCGGCGCGACTTCGTTCGCGTGATCACGTGGTGTCCTACCCCTTACCCTACCCTACTCCTACCCTACCCATACCCTACCCCTACCCACCCCTACCCTACCCATACCTACCCCTATCCTACCCCTACACTACTCTACCCTACTCTTACCCCTACTTTACTCCTACCCTACTCCTATCCTACCCCTATCCACCCCTATCCTACCCCTACACTACTCTACCCTACTCCTACCCCTACCCTACACCTACACTACTCCTATCCTACCCCTACCCACCCCTATCCTACCCCTACACTACTCTACCCTACTCTTACCCCTACTTTACTCTTACCCTACTCCTACCCTACTCCTATCCTACCCCTACCACCTTACCCATACCCTACCCCTACCCACCCCTATGCTACCCCTACCCTACTCCTACTCTAAACGAAAAATTGTTATAAAATTAAAAAAAAATAGTTTACGTCCTATTCTCAGATCTTCTGAATATACACACAACGGCCAAGTCGTTATTTACGTTGTTGAGCAGACACATTTTTAGAACATGAAGCTCTTCTCATTTTTCGCTAAGTCGGCAGTGTGACAGGTGCCTATGGCACAGTTGTCTGTTTGTTTAATTTTATCATATTCGTAGCGCTACAAACGAAAACGTGCTGAAAAAGCAATTGAACAGCAGTGTTCCAAAAACTAAAAAACCGGCCAAGTGCGAGTCAGACTCGCACACGAAGGTTCCGTACCACCGTACAATATTTAACACTACATAATATTAAAAAAATCACGTTTGTTGTATGTGAAAATAAATAATTAAATAAAATTAAGGGGGCCCCTTAATTTATTTTAATTATTTATTTTTAAAGTGAATATACAACTAACTGTATTTGTTGTTATAGCGGCAACAGAAATACATCATCTGTGAAAATTTCAACTGTCTAGCTTGATACCTAGACAACCGGGTAGACAACCGTATGATCGGTTCATGAGATACAGCCTGGTGACAAACAGACAGACGGACAGTGGAGTCTTAGTAATAGAGTCCCGTTTTTACCCTTTGGGTACGGAACCCTAAAAACCGTGAAACTACAAAAGTGCGAGTAGAACTCGCGCCCTGAGGGTTCCGTCTCAAAGCTGTCTGCCCGAATTTCCAATTTCGGATTGAAAGGCAAACTTAATGTTGCAATCGAAAAAAAAACTTTTAATAGAGTGTAGAGTAGACCGATTTGAATGAGTTAAAGACTAAGAGCGAATTTCACCAATGAATGGCAATAAACTGAACGCGATTAGCACATCTAAACCGCATTCAAGAGCTGTCAATAGGCTACACTTACTGTCATTTTTGTTGATAGTTGGCCTTTGCCCAACATACATAACTTAAACACTTACACACACACTTACATTCACAGACGAACAACAAAGTAGTCCTACAAGGATTCCTTTTTGCCCATTTGACATACGGAACCCTAAAATAGGAATTCTCATTTCAAATATCAACCGTGAAATACAAACAGAAATCGTATATGTTGAATTTATTTTCAATTCGAAGCTTTCTTTTTCTTTGCTATTTCGTTGGTTTCGTGGTCATCTGTGCGACTGCTGAGACCAGAGACCGAATTCCTGGTTTCATTCCCCGGGTCGGGCAAAATGTTACTCAGTTTTTCCACTAGGAATTACTCAGTAGCCCGGTGTCTTTAATTATGATTAGTTACTCGCAAACTGGTGGACCCGTGGTAACGACTTACCGAGTTGTAGGTCATACTGTTCGAATCCAGACAGGCGCTTTACTTTGTGTAAATTATTTCATCACCACTGCTCTCAAAACGGTGAAGGAAAACATCGTGAGGAAACCGGCATGTCCTAGAATCAAACATTCGAAGACATGTGACATCCACCAATCCGCACTGGGCCCGCGTGGTGGATTAGGTATAGCCCACTACCTCTCACAGAGAGGAGGCCTGTGGCCCAGCAGCGGGAACATTATAGGCTGATTATGCAATCAGATTTCTTTGAATGTAAACTTTTATCTATTTTAAGAGAACCGCGGCCAAATTTTATAATTAAGTACTAAACTTTCATCTTCACTTACAAAACTTTTATTAAGTATAGAAATTATTAAGTTAAACAAAAAATATTAACATAGAATATAGCAGTGTTTACTGTGTAAGCATCTAAGTATAGATGAAGTTCCTACCCGCGGTTGAATTTCCTCATTATATTGTTCTTTACCTTCCGATATACATATTTAATATCCTATCCTTGTAATAAATTATCTTCCGTGTTTACACCAAAATGTTTAAGATTCATGGTTTACTTGTTCTTCTTTTGTGTAGACACGAACATCAACAATTAATTAATTACTTAGATACATAATAATATACCATTTTGTAAATTCAACCTCTAGTTTGTAAAACAAGCCATTCAAAAGTTACAATCGATTTAAGGTGGTCCCTCAATTGAAACGTTTATCATAAGAAAACTCAATTTACGTAGCATTCATAAATTATTCCTATCTAGCCAATAACGGGAATCTGTCAATGCTTTATTCGTAACTATTTTACTGTTATCTTGAGTTTTCTCTTTTGTCAACACGGTAGTATCATCTGCAAACAATATAGTATATTGTTTCGTGGAGTTGGGTCGTTTATATATATTATAAACAATAAGGGGCCAAGGACACTTCCCTGTGGTACACCACAGTAGTTTGCTAAGTACGGTGAGGGTGACCTAAAGGTTTTCTGGGCTACACAAAAGCATCTAAAGCCCCGTAACTGCTCATTAGGAAAGTTATTGAAATTGAAATCGAAGCCAATGTCATGACTATACAGCAGTTATGTCACTTAACAACTTTTTAGTTAAGTATTTCTAAATAAAATATAACAAACATTATGAAGCTTAACATTTTAAATAAATTACTTGACTAAAAAGCCGCTAAATAAGGGTTATCTACGATAAACAGAAAGAAATATCAATTGGTGTGTCCAACAATCATTATCCTAAGTATCATAGTTTTTAAGAAACAACGATTCCCGCGTTTTTTGGCATTTTCTCTGAAACAACTTTTTGGGCTTAATGGCCTTCTAGTTAAAGGACGACAGATCTAACAATTCATCACAGGACATTGGGCTAGTATTGCAATGATCAAGGAAGTCCATAGACCTTGATCTAATAGGTTGGTGTATCCGTAACGTAACGTTGTTTATTTCTTCCATGTCAGTAATTTATTTTTGTTTTAGAATGTGTAGGTAAATGATACATGCAACCGAATGTTTGAAACGAATGGGCCTATATCGTTGTTAGAAATGTTGGTGAAACATCCACAAAAAGTCGTCACTGTGCCACTGTGATTCGAACCGGGATATACGAGTATATCGCTCAAGTCGAATGTTTTGACCTTACCACCAACTGAACATTAGAAATTCTCGTCGAAATACGTTATCACAATGTTTAACATCAGGTGAGAAAGTTGGTAATTTATTACGCTCCAAAGGTCAGTTTGGAATCAAGCAAAATGTATCCATGTTTTATTTTGTTCAGCGGATTTTTTCTTGGAGTAATATTTAAAAATACACTCACTTGTTCATGTTATTTCCTTGGACTTTTTTGCTGATTTCTTCGTTAGGGTATTTATTATGTTGTGGTGTAATAATATTATAGAAAACTACAGTTTTCAAGACCTACCGCTGACTAAGTTTAAAAAAATACTTTTCAAACTATTACTATTTAAAAGATATTATACCATTAACGAGTATTTAGAAGACAAATCAATAGAAGCTGTAATTTTGTAAACTAGACTAATTGACATCGCTGATTGTGAATACATTTGCACGCCATGTTATGGCAGGATATGCTTATAGAGGTATGAGGAACAGGGTGTAAATTTCACTCATACTCTTAGAAAAGGAAGGATCCTCCGACCAGACGGGTGTTGTGTCTGGTTGCACACACACTTGAATGTTCGAATGGAACACGCACTCAAATTATAACCAGTCTGCATCATGAAAGAGGTCTCGTGGAGGTGCATCATGAGGAGAGTCTCTACAGTACTTTTGGAAGGGGCGCCTAGAATCAATTCTATTTCCTTGTTTTTAAAACGTTAAAAAGTGCATTTTAATGGACTTTGATATTTCTGTAGGCATCCTTTCATTTGTCTACCAAAAAGCTGTTCCTGTTTATTCGTGGGAATAGTGGCAATACATATCGATCAAGAAGACATATAGCCTAAAAATAATAATATTCCGATCACAAAATAGGTAGAGAGAAAAATAACAGAGGATTCAATAAAATTTATTTCTGGACAAAAAATACGTAATCTGCATTCGCGACTTAGTTACCAAAAATGTAAGCACATAATTATGAGTTTATGGAAAAATAACTTTAATTCCTGCACAATAAAGTTCAGTTTACGCTACAACTACAAACATTTTTATAACTTTTTCAATAGTGCTAGTCACTCTGAAATCAACTTAGTTGCCATTAAAATAAAGTTGATATTTGTTTAACTTGAAATAACATCAATTGAAAACATTTGAATAGGCCTTAGATAAGTACGAAGGTGCTCGCGTCAAGTTTCAGGTTTTTACGATATCTTTATGAGCGGTGAAAATATTTTACGAGATGTCGAATTATTGACTGAGGTTTTGGATTTCCTGTATTCCTATTGTGCCAAGTGATTTTTTATGAATTCACTAGCTTCTTCGTCCGCGTAAAATTCCTTGTTCCCCGACCTATCCTGTCGCATCGCATCGCCTGGACGCGCTATTACTTCGTTTTCGGCTTATTTTTAATTATTTTATTTTTGGATTGTTGTTTTTTTTATTTATTATTTATTTGCTGTACTCTGGACGCTTTTAACGCATACGTCTTTTTTTTACATCGTTCTCACATATTATTATAAATTCAACATAATGATGTAACTAATATTTTTGTAAAAATATAATTTAAAAGAGTGTTCATGGAGTTTCTTGCCCGTTCTTCTCCATAGGTACCTACGCTTTGGAATGGGCAACTAGCTTCATTTTTTTGACTGACCGACTTCTTGACAATTCAAAAGTGCCTGTAAATGGTTTAATTGAAATAAATGCTTTGAGTTTGAGTTCGTTTAGAATTCGCTCTGTTTTTTTTTGTTGAATAGGTGCAGGCCTACCACAAGCTCTTAACGCGATCCATTTTAGGACCTAAATTGAAATGTTCTTCTAATTCGTACCATGACGACAGTTTAACGATTCAGTTTAGGCCGTGCCATCTGCTGACAGCGATTGTCCCAAACTGAGTCGCAAGTTTTGGTTTCATTCATACTTGTTTGGTACCATGACGTCCATAGAGCGGCTCAAGCGATGCAGTTTAGGAACCTAAACTGAAATGTCTTGATTTTGAATCGTTTTTAATTAGGTTATGGTAGGCCACCAGTTCTAATCTCATGCTAGGCATGGACACTAAAGAGAATAAGAATTTTACAGAAAAAATCACCACGTCTTTGTCAAAGGTCCGCTACATTACACGGAGAATGAAGATCATGATTGCCAGTTGCCTCTAACATCCAAAAATCTCTCCTAATCTGCCAAAATACATAGCAAAAACCCTCTGTATCCCATAATACCCATCTCTAACTCTAAAATAATTCTCAATTCCAGCTTAAGTAGTCGTAAAACAACATTGATTATTAGGTAGCTATCTCCGTAACGTTGATAGGTAACAAAGTGAAACGGATAACACCTGAGATGGTAGTTGATTGAATGAAAACAAACGAAATGTATTAACTAGGAGCGTGGGACATCAAATTCGACCCTTGTTAGGGTCTGACTACAGTTTTACGTGGAGAAATGTTGTGTTTTTCTTTGTTTGAAGCTACTTTTTCTTAGAAGAGCGGCGGTGGATGCTATACTGTCCCTGGAAGCTGGAAGTATGGATCAAATCGAATAGGGGCGTGGGCAAGGTCATTTCCAAACTTTTTAACCCTGAGAATGTCGGTGAATTTTTTTACGCTTCAAAAGTTATGACCAAGTTTTGTTTTTTTTTTTTTTCAATCACTTAGCATAGTGCTCAAAAAAAAATCATTAAACAAACTATCAAGGCTATCTAAAAAAAAATAATTGATAGCCCTGATAGTTTTTTTAATGATTTTTTTTTTGAGCACTAATAATTCTAAGTGATTATACCTATTGATGATTTATTATTATGATTTATATAGGAATTTATTTTTGATAATACGTCATTATTTTTATAAGCAAATATAAATATTCTGTACGTATGATTTTTATTATGTACTATAAGTACTATAACACAATGGTTCCGTAATTGTATGTAGAAGTCAATGTTTTGGAAGTTTCTGCTTCAATAGACAGACAGCTCCTTGTATCTTGTTATTTTTATGTGCGATGTGTATTTATAACAATATGTGAAATCGCCGAATCGAAATGTTTCGTATTTACCATTTTACCCAAAAAAAACAGACTAGAAGAAATTTTATTAGTTGCCCTAACTAAATTGATGAATCGCCATAAAAGTTCTTAAATCAAATCATCAAATCAAATTCTAAAGTAATTTTTTTTATATAAAAATAAGTTGTTCTCAGCGCTTCTCCTCCACTATGTGCCAAAGTGTGGAACTCTCTTCCAGCGTCTGTGTTGCCTTCCACATTTAACCTGTCTGCCTTCAAAGCACGAGGAACAGACAGAGGGCACACTCGTTCCATCATAGACCTCATCCATCGCATTCCATCAGGCGTGATCGAGGCCCAATCAGCAATAACAAAAAAAATCAAAAGTGTGATCCGTCCCTAACACTAGTTCGTTTCTTTTTAATTCATTCCCTTCGACAAGCAACCCACATATGTTTCAATTTCTTCGTCTTCGTCCTTCACACTATCCGTTTGGGGGGGCAATCAGCCTTTTTCTTTCTTTCTCTATAGGAATCGGTTTAGATAGCCGTACATGAAAGCAACACTTCTTCAGTCGTATCTTCACGAATATAGTTATTTTTATATCTTTTTTTTAAGTGAAAACTTCTTTAGGCGGGCTGGGCATTTTTTGAGATGGGGAAAAAACTATTGAATTCGCGCCACCTGTTCCCGTAAGCGACACCGCTTCGGTTGTGTTCGGCTGTCCTCGGGGTGTACTCTGAATTTGATTGATGATTTGTTGTATATTTATATGAATAAATTACTTACCCGATTCTACAGTGTTAGTATTAGGTCTCTCCTGAAAAAAAAATGGCTTAAATGACACTGCGAAAATGACGTTTTGCGAAAGTGTCATTATGCGAAGGTGACCAAATTTTTCACGATGACGATTTGCGAAAGTGGCGTTCTGCGTCAAGACCTCGGTTTTACAATAAATAATATATCTTTATCTTTAATGTACTCGTATATCCGATATGTCAGTGAGAGATGGCAAAGTATTCTGTTTGTGTTTTGTTTTCACTTCTGTCGGCACTCCCGGAGTGCCACTGTTTTTTTGTTTTTGTGTGAATAAGTATTATGTGCCTTGCCTAGCCTGGGTCAAATAGACTTATTTTCTTTATTTCTTTCTTTAAGGTCATATAAAACTGGACCAATAATTTAATCCATTCGAATAGTTAATGTTAATACATTAGGGGTTTATTTATAAAAGATGATTAAAGTTAAGTGACGGTCAAACGTCAAAAATGTATGGTTAAACAGTCGCTATTCACTACTTAACTTTAAGCAACGTTTATGAATAAAGGGGAATATGTGTAGCAGTGGCGAAGGGTGAATTTATGGCAGAGGTAGGCCGGAGCAAAAAAAAAACCAAAATAAAATTTCAATGATGAATTGACTATAGAGTGGTTATGTTCTGAATTTTCGAAGGGAAGCCGGTGGGAATCGAGTTGTATGGTACCTTCGCCACTGATGTGTAGTACTTACCTTTTTTTTTTTGTTGCGCGGTGGAAATCCTCATGGACTTCCTCCATCGTGGGGGGGGACAGAGGGGCATGCCGGACTCTTACCGGCTAAAACCACCGCGGTGTTCCACCTCTACCTATGGCCGGGGGTGCGGGATTCGCATAAGCATTCACCGCTACATCTAAGTAGGATCTATGAAAGATTTTTGATTTGGTTAATTTATGATCGTATTAATCTGAATTAGGTTTTTAGGAAAATAAAAAACGGTAATATTGCCCGGAAAAATTGAAAATTTGGGAAAAACGGTACTAAGTTATATGGGATTTCTCTATTGTTTTTATAATTCAAGACCGACAGAACAACGTCTGCTAAGAGTGCTGGGTAAGTAGTTGTTGATAAAAGACTAAATCTTAAACTAAGTTAGTCTGGTGGTCCATCCCATTAACATCAAAGTTTGTATAGTCATAGCCAATAATAAATATTCTTTCAGCCATTCCCTCTTTCAGAATCCTTCAGGTCCTGAAACAATTGGTACATATTTAGTATATTTACGGTACGTCACACTTTGGTATCGTAATCAGTAATGGATCACAAGGGCTCTACAAATATATAATTAGGCCTAAGTAAATAATGTTTAAGAATTGCCAAACTTAAGTGGCAGTTTGCAGGGCACATTGCTCGCAGAACAGATGGCCGATGGGGCCGAAAGGTTCTGGAGTGGCGACCGCGTACCGGAAGACGTAGCGTTGGAAGGCCTCCCACAAGGTGGACCGACGACCTTGTGAATGCCGCAGGAACTCGTTGGAAAACCGGTCGAAGTGGAGGTACTTGGGGGAGGCCTATGTCCAGCAGTGGACGTCATTCGGCTGAAATGATGATGATGATGAAATAATGTTTAAGCAGTAAGATGATATCGCGTGAAAACTCACTTAACTTTGTAAATGTATCCTTACATTAGGTACAGGTAGTGGTATTCTGTAAAAATTTCACCGTGAAAACTTAGGTAAAGTGACTTGTCATTCCACCTGACACTCAGTGGCGTGCATTCGTTTTCAGTATAGGTAGGCACTAGGCCTGGTCTAGTCTAGGCAGACGCGGTCACTAATCAGAAAAAAAAAGTGAGGTCAAAAGTGTGGTTATTTGAGTAGGCAACTAGGCATTCCTACTTAAGGGTGATAAATTGCGAAGGTCGAACGTCATGGTATAACGCGTGAGACGTACGTATTTTACATTTTGTCGTATTAACTTGAACGAGTAAAGATCAATCAAATGACAATGTGCGAATAGTACGGGAGCCGAGTAGGCCGTCCGGCGACTGCCTACTGCCACGCGTTTTTGTATGAAGATTTTGTTTTTTGTTAGGTATGATAATTTAGTGAGTTTCTTAATTATTGTGGGGCACACATAGGTACTAAAATGTAATTGACAGGCTTATGTTGATATATTGAGGTAGGCACTGCTTATATACAATGCACGCCACTGGTGACACCACAGAACAGTAAAAGAGGTTCTTTTATCTGTTCTGTGGTCGCTAATCTAACTAACTGACGTATCTTACATTTTGGACTAAGCCGACCTAACTATAGTAATTTGATACATTTTCAAAGTAGAATCTGATATCTTATCATGTATTCCGAACAAAATTAAAAAAAAAAACTCACGAAATTGCGTATCTGTTAAAATATTTATTATTAAAGTAGTAATACCAATATAAAGATCTGAACTACACACGTGCTCAATTTTGTAACAATAGAATTTATATAGAGCAAGCTTGCTCTATATCAATTCTATTGGTAGCTACCCTCAATCATAGGTAGGTAATCCTCATCTGCAAATAGCTAGCCCTGTAAACAGTTACGTCACTTAGTTTAGCGAGAAGATAACTTAGATAAGTAGTAGGTACCAAGTACCTAAACCCACTCGTCGCGTAGGTCGTCACAGCAAGTTTAATATAAACGTAGCGTGTTCAGCCCGTCAATATGCCCTCATTGTGCGCCATTGAAATGAAGGCTTAATGCCAATGTTACAGCTGGAAACTTTGTATTAAACTGTTCTGCTGCGCTTCCGAGCTGTCTATAGTTTTTCTCGTTGTTTTTTCTATGTAACTTCTAAGGTCTGTTTTGTGTGGGAAGAAGTAAGGTTGAATATTGTTGCAGTTTTGTAGAGATAAAGACGGTAATTGACTTTGTACAGGGTGCAAGAAAACAAACGACCAGTGGTCCAAATTAGCCCAGCATTGAAAGAACTGGAAGCTATTTATTATTTATTTATGCATTTATTTCAGGCATCAAGCCCCAAGAAGTATGATTAATGATAATAATTAATATAATATAATGTAAACTGTATAACTGTAATATTGAGTATGTACTTACACGGTTTTAATATTTATAACCATTTAAATTGCAATGCCTTAACAGACAAGTGCTAAGAAACTACATTCTACTTATGCTACTTCCCGTTAACCTAGATTCATGTGGCCAGAAGGAATTTCATGTAGCACAATTAAAGGAAAAAAATCGAAAACTGTAAAGTAGTTACATACCTACCTAGAAATTTGTACGGAACCCTCGGTGCGCTAGTCCGTCTCGCACTTGACCGATATTTTTCAATAGTCAGATAACTTTTATCGGAGGAATAAATATTGTGGATTAACAGTTTTTGTATAGAATATATGTCAAACTGTCAGATTTATTCCTAAGATAAAAGTTATCTGACTATTGGAAAATCAGCCCTAAGTAGGTATATTTAATTCTTTATTGTTACACGAGAGAGTCGCGAGACAAATAATTTTAACCCCAATTTAGTCCCACACGAAATCAACTCCAGATGACGTATCTAAATCATAATAGCAGTACTAAAACTAACATCAAATGTAGTTCATATATTTGCCGCCCCATTCGAAGCATGTTAAACCAAATTGTCCGTACTAACGCCCCATATAGTCCCATATACGGTACAGTATGATGGAGGACGTCACATGAATGTAATTCCTATGATAATGTTACAACTGAAGTGTTTGTTACAGGGACGCGCGATTTGAAGGCATGGTAAGTGATTTTGTTTTGTGTTTTCAATGTCAGTTGTACGAGTAGAGAACGAAAATAAAGGCCATAATGGCTATTATCTTGAGCTTAGAAAAAAAAAGAAGGGGGTGAGTATATGATTTAGAGTGCCTGTTTCTTAAGTTAGCTTTATTTTGATAAACCTTTTCAATATTTGTAACAGAAATTCAAGTTCTGCTCTGACGGCGACTGCCCGCTATGGGCGTTGGCAGCTCTTCATGCGTTGTCGAGTCTTCCAGCCACGCTGTTCAGGGCCTTACTGCAGCATGTTATGGAGGAACAGCCTGTAAGTAATCCTATCAAAAATATAATACAGGGTGTTCCTGCAAGTATGGATCAAATCGAATAATGGTCTAGGCAAGTTCATTTCTAAACGTTTTAACAAAAAATAAAATAAAAAAAGAAACTAAAAAAAAAGACGAGAAATCGAATCTCTTTAAAAAAAACTAGCAGGGCTATCAATTTAATTTTTTTAGATAGTCCTGATATTTTTTTTATGATTATTTTCTTTGAGCACTATGCGAAGTGATTGAAAAAATAAATAAATTAGTCATAACTTTTGAACCGTAAAAAAATTCACCGACATTCTCAGGGCTAAAAAGTTTGGAAATGAACTTGCCCACGCCCCTATTCGATTTGATCCTTACTTGCAGGGACACCCTGTATAACACAGCCTGCATTTAATTCCATCAAAAATTGAATACAGCCTGCAAGTAATCCCATCAAAAATATAGCGAAAAACACTGGCAACAGACTCTAAGCGCTAAGCAAGCCACCTATCAGTACGTACGAAGCCTTTGGTAAAGTAATTATGAGGCCGTCTATACTTACTGCCTTGTTCGTTGGTAGTAGGTAGTATCAAACGCCACGCGTGGGGTCCTGGTGGGATCCCCAGGAGGATCTAAGCGTGCTTGGGTTTTTCATTACGAAATTCTTAGTAACAGCTTGGAGTCTCGATTTGTGCCGGTTTAATCGATATAGGCTTGCCCTCTTATTACATGAGACTTACACATAACTGAATGTCGGAGCCTACCCATTGGGGGAAAACAGCTTGAGTTCTCTTCAAAATTACTAGGTTAAGAAAATACTTCGTGGGCCAACAAAGTGATTGAAATGCAAAGTAATGACAAAGTTATGCACAGGCTACTGTTGTTTTAGGCTACAGTAACAGCAAGAACGACTTATAAGTATAATATTATGTGACATTTCTCTAGCCCTTTGGAATATGAACATAAAACTACTTCGTTGTTTCTGAACGATTAATATGGTTCTCTATGAACTTTTTTCTGCCAGCGGCTATCCTCGCGTCTTTTGTTTTTTTTCACAATTTCTTTTTTTGTAACCGTTTTCCAATAAACTAGCTGTTACATAATCAGCCTATAATGTTCCCACAGCTGGGACACAGGCCTCCTCTCTGTGAGAGGGAGTGGGCCGTAATCCACCACGCGGGCCCAGTGCGGGTTGGTACTAGATGTCACATGTCTTCAAATTTTTGGTTCTAGAACATGCCGGTTTCCTCTCGATGTTTTCCCTCACCGTTTTGAGAGCAGTGGTGATGAAATAATATCCACAAGTAAAGCGCCTGTCAGAGTTCGAACCTACGACCTATATCTCGTAAGTCGCGGTCGTTACCACTGGGCCACCACTGCTCTCTATAGCTAAGTATTACTACTACTATTAACTAGCTGTTAATAGTAGTAGTAATACTTTATCCCCCTTACTAATAAACGTATTACCTATATCAGATGAATAGTTTAGTTACACACCGATTTCTCTCTTTCAGTCGTCAGTAGTTTGACTTTCGAAAGAAGAAGACAAAGCGTTGTGTAACTATACAGACGCTATACAACGTTTATTAGTAAGGGGGTTTATCTTTAGTTTTATTACATTAGGTTATGGGTATATGACCCGTTAACAGTCATAAATATAGTGAAACTACGTTGAAATAAAGTTATCTTGTTCTGCGAAATGACTTCTCTGATTTTTAGGTAGCAACCGTTACTAGGTAAGCAATTTTTGAATTTGCTCCAACGTAAAATATTATAAACAACGTTAAAATAGAAAAGTTTAAGGAAAGAAAATATATGATCGAATACTAGTAATAATTACTTAGTTTTTTTGGCTTTCTGGCAAAAATAAACAAGGGTACCTCCACCAAACGGGTTAAAAAGACCCCAAAATAGGAATTAATTGAGGTTCACAAAAAGTGACGCAATCATTATAATAGAGTGTTCAATAATATTTTTAAGAGCGAAAAATGAGAAAAAAATTATTAAAGGTTCTATTGAATACATGCCCCTTCAAAATAAACTCCTTCAATACTTAGATAGCAACAAAATATAATCATCCAGAATCGTGTAGCTACAGTATAAAAACAGATCAAGACAGACTCACACCTGCACACGCGGCACGTACCTAGCTCCCACACGTTTCAGAAACTCAATTCTATCATTTTATCATAACATTTTATTTCATTATACATAGATAGCTTTTGCTGACTATATAGTATAGTAGACTTCAGTTTACTGCATATGGCTTAGTGTCCAAACACACTATACCGAAGTTACGCGACCGAAGTTCCGCGGCTGAATTATCTATGACTATCGGGACAAAAATAGCTTATAATTATGTTAATCCAGGGTGTCAGCTATCTTCAAACAAAATTTTATCAAAATGGTCCAGCCGTTTGAGCGTGAAGAAGTAACAAACTTGTAAACACAAACACACACAAACTTTCGCCTTTATAATATTAGTGTGATACTTGCCCAAAATTGAAAAAAAAACATAATTATATTCTATTGGCCACCTAGACTATTACCTATATAATTTTGTTCGCTTCGTGTACTTACAGTCAGGCATTATTATCTGGAGTCTAACTTCAGACAGTTTGAAAGAGAACAGCTCCTAATGAATGCACCGTGCAAGGTATGGTTGAAAACATAAGTATTTAAGCAACTCTCAAGAAAATAAGTTGGGCATTGATTTACGAGTTTTAAAACATAGACAAGTAACTTTTCCTAGTGCATACGTTCAGTGTGTTGCACCTACGTATGTACAGTCAACAAAAGAGATAAGTGTATGCAGGATCGTCGATATAGTTGAAGTTTAGTAAGAAACCGATGGATGTTGTCGACTGAAATTTAATTTGATAAAAGTGCTGTTTGGTTTCTATTAATAAAATTAAGTTTTATTCGAGAAAATCCATCGGATTGTGTCCCAGCAGTGGGCTGTAGGCTGATTAGTAGATATAACGGAGAAGTAGACAACTGAAACCGGGCTGCTTCGAGTCCCAAGTCGGGTAAAGTAACCATATACGTATTTTGTACCTATTAGGTATTTTTTCTCCATCTATTCAGAAATCGTCGGGTAATTATAGTACTTACTATCAAAAAAAACAATTGTAGCATTTTACGGGTGCACTCCACCCTCATTGCAAAAAGGCGCATATTATATTTATTTATTTTACGTTCAGTTAATAAAACACCAAATTATATTAGAGCCCGACGCCACGTGTTTGGCAGATTGCAGAGAGACTTGTCCTAATTATCTTTGCTCATAATAAAAGATAGTTAAAATAAAAGGGATGCGTAATACAGAGACACTCAGAATAATGTGAGAGTTATTTAGTTGCGTGTAAAGATAATTTATTAAAATGTTTAAAGCGATAAGGTTGTATGACCAGGTTTTTTTGAAAAAATTGGTATACCTACGTGTTTGTCGCGAAGATTTGTTTTCAACTAAGTACTTAATTTGACAACAATTTTAAGTAGATTGTTTGATCATCTATATCTCGATAGCTAGCTATATTTTTTTTGGATGGGAAATTATCAAATAACTTCTTAGTGGTCGTTGACCCTCAAAAAAATAAACATTTATAAGGAATCTTTTTTTTATTTTTTATTTCGTGTTTAGATATTGATACCATCACATCTGCAGAGTTTCGCTAGCTCATTTAATTTGACCCTATACACCCACTCATATCTAAATTATTAACAGCGGCTAGATCCACACCCTCTAACAAACCCTGTATCTAATGTTTCCTTCGAAAAATAACATTAGACACTAGTTCCTTTGTCAATTTTGTTGTATTAAGTATACCACGCATTATTCCGTCTGATGGTCTCGCCCACTGCCCCTCTGAGGACAAGCCGGATAATTGAGTAGTCTTGTGTAGCACTTAACGTGTTATTTGACCTTTTCAGCGGTAATATGTGTTATTTGCATTATTTAAGAAATATTTTGGGGGGTGGTACTGTAGAGGCTGGCTGTGAAGCCTCACCTCGTTTTGGGACAGGCTTGTTATAATTGAGGGCGTGTTCCATTCGAACGTTCAAGCGTGTGTCAAATATTCTGGTAGTGTTTTTTCTTATATTTGAAGCAGTGCTAGTTTTATCGTTGTACAGTAAGTTTCTCATAAAATAAATGCTGGTTAAAGCTTAACGGCTCTTTAATTATATGTCCTAAGCACACACCGTAGTTAAGCACCCCACAGTTCTTATTGTAGGTTTCGTTTATGACCTGCGGGGTAATTACGTAACACACCTATTAGTAGCAAAGGCTTTCATTTTGACAGTTCAACAACATTCATTGCGTTATTTACGTTGTTGAGCAGACAATTTGACATATGAAGTAATGGATCAGCAATATCCTTCAAAATGAGTCAGTTTGTGATAGTTTGTTACGCAATTAGGTAGGGTGCTGAGCAGTTGATGTGGAGCTTCTTTGATTAACCTATTGGCTGCCCCAGACGGATTAGCACAACAAATTAGGGAATTATTCCGATCTGTCACCCTGCTTTGTCCCCTTAGGGGGACAAATCGGAAAAAAAGTTTGATCTGTCCCCCTGTTAGCAACGAGGGGACAGTTCGAAATTTTTTCACTCCTATCTGCCCCCCTATCAGTAATAGAGGGACAGATGAAACTTTTAATAATTTCTCGAACACTACAAAATATCGTACCGCGTATCGGAAGACGTAGCGTTAGAAGGCCTCCCACAAGGTGGACCGACGACCTTGTGAAGGCCGCAGGAACCCGTTGGATGCGAGAAGCACAGAACCGGTCGAAGTGGAGGTGCTTGGGGGAGGCCTATGTCCAGCAGTGGACGTCTTTCGGCTGAAATGATGATAATGACAAAATATCGCGGTACATACATAGGGGTCCAATCGATGGGTATTAGTGTCCCCTGACCACAGACCTTAGCTGGTACAGGTTTCCTGGGACAACCTGTATATTCAGAATAAAGAACAACAGAATCGTACTATATTGTGATAACGGGCTACTACGGAACCCTATACTGTGCGTGGCCCGACACGCACTTGGCCGGTTTTTTGATAATTGGTGGACCCAACCAGTTTTAATTCTATACCCCTGAAATGTTTTCATGCCCGTGCAGCCTCAGTCGTATTTTTACGACTGGGAGTCTGGGAACCTATGTTATTTTTTTTTTATGTCATTGCACGACCTGTTCGTCGTAGGTGTTTATCTATTTGTCGATTTATGAGCAGTTAAGGAAAGGATAATCGAGCCCCGAAAGGGTTCGGTAAACTCATCTATAACGCTCTTATGCTACAAGGTTCTTTTAGTGCGTGGCCAAAATTGGAACTAACCCCATCAGAATCAGAATCAGAATGCTTTATTTGTAAACATAGGTCAAATTACAATAGTGTGCGAGATGTTACAGGTAGGTAGATCCTCTATGTCCCATCATCTTGTTTTTCAATACATTTCACAAAATAATTGCGCAAATGTTTCCGAACAGCGCCCCTCTGTCAAGTCATTCGAGCGCCAAAAGATCCTTGCAACAATGTATTGGGCGAGACTTGGGCGAGGATATGATCTCTCCTAATTTTGCTGTGCCCGACAGGGTCCATATTGATCTTTTACTTTATAATATGTATTATAAACTATGTAATACATATGGAATGCAATAAAGAATTGAGTATCTATTGAGTATCATGCCGAATATGTTTTCTATAGGATATGATTCGATGTTTTGAGAATATGATGATTTGCGAATATAATTTCCTGATATTATGATGTATAGAGAATATCATAATACTGCGGCGGAGCGCTTAGTACATTACTAACTTAGCACTTTTTGTTTTTACTATGTAGCTAAGTAAGTATTCCCAACCTAAAGTCGCTCTCTGCATGCATGCTTACTTACGTTAATACATGGCTGAAGGTGGCAGGTATATCGACGGTCAAATTGTAACCATGATTCTAGAACCCCAACGTAGAAAATTTTCGTCGGTTTAAAAAAAAGTCTGGTGTTAGGTACATAGAAAAGTGCAATACTTACGCAGTAATTTATGGAACAGCAAATTTTTTAAGTGAAAACTTCTTTAGGCGCGTTGGGCATTTTTTGAGATGGGAAAAAGCCATTGAATTCGCGCTACTGTTACCGTAACCGACACCGCTTCGGATGTGTTCGGCTGTCCTCGGGATGGTTTTAATGTATATCCGATATGTCTGGGGGGTGGGGATGGAGGGGGGGGCTCGGGGATCAGACCGGAATAAATCGTGATTGCAAAGTATTCTGTTTGTGTTTTGTTTTCACTTCTGTAGGCACTCCCGGAGTGCTTTTATTGATAAACGACAGAAAATTTCTACCCAGGGGTTTTAGAATCATGTACTGAACCCATCCAACTCTGTATACCTAAGTATTTAAATGTTTCTTTTTTCCTTAGGATGACGGCATCATGGAAATCCTGAAAGACACGAGTTTATGTAAGTTGATATTTTACGCGCTAAATCCATCTTGTATTCATAATCTTCTATTTTCTGATACCCAGTGGTTGTGGAGGTCAGCTAGGCAGTCGCTCCATGTAAAGTACTGGTACTCTGCATCCGGTTAGACTGGAAGTCAACTCCAACTAAGTTGGTAAAAGGCTAGGCAGATGATGATATTCCTAATGTTCTATTTCTTCATCAAGCAAAAACTCTTCAGAATTTTGACTAATGGCATGCGGTAGGCAATGTCATTTAGACATGACATTATTCGTTAGCGATATCAAACCTTTAACGAGTGTGTGAATATTTTTTGAGCATCCATGGGTTTCTGGAGTTGCTGGATAACATCAATGGTGTATGATCATTAATTTATTTTTCTCAGCATCCCGCGACGAATGCGCCCGAGCAGCCGCAGTAATTCGCTGGGTGGTGCAGCAGTCTTGTGCATGCGCGTGCACAGGCGCACAACTCATGCGCGACCTTCTCGTGCTGGGCGTGCCTCGGACTCACGCCAACGCGCTGGCTGATGCCGTGGACGTCTATAAGCCTGATCACGTGGCGCATGTTGAGGCTAATGGATTTATGAGTGAGTATGTTAGAGACAGGGCGGGGCCACAGCGGGAGAGAGTAGTGGTGGCCCAGTGATATCGGCCTTTACTTTCGGGTCGTGAGTTCGAACTCAGACAGGCACTTTACTTTGTTTGTGTATTTAATTTCATCACCACTGCTCTCAAAACGGTGAAGGAAAACATCGTGAGGAAACCGGTATGTCCTAGAACGAACAATTAAAAAAAATGTGACATCCACCAACCCTCATTGGGCCCGCGTGGTGGATTATGGCCCACTCCCTCCACAGAGAGGGAGGCCTGTGTCCCAGCGGTGGGAACATTATAGGCTGATTATGTTGTTAGAAAATAGAAACAGATATATAACAAAATGGACACACCAAATGCACGAGATGTTGCCATGAGAGGCTGACTTGAGAAATAATTATTATTAGTTATTTATAGTTTTAATAGGTTTTTGCGTCCCTTTATACTTATTTAAAAATATTTTTTCCTCAATTTTTCACAATAGCTCCTACACTCCTACCACTGTTTATCTCTGCATGCCCCAAAGGTTGACAGGTAAAAAATCTGTACATTTGTGTGCATATAGTATTAAATAAATAAATAATTAGTTATTCAAGAGGATCCTGGTAAATGTCCAGTTTAAAAAAGCAGTTTTTTTTTGTATAATCTGCCGTAATCGTAATTGATTTTCTTAACTCATAAGTACTTCAAGTAACTCGTCTCATCGACCCCAATAAAAGATAATTTCAAAGCATTTTTTTTTTGTTTTGTCGTGTTTTGTTTAGATATCGATAACCCATCACGTCTGCGGAGTTTCGCTAGCTAATTTATTTGACCCTGTTATACTCCTGAGACAAACTGAAACATTCTGATTAGGGTGTCCATTGGTGGGTGGAAAACGCTTCTATCCACAGTAAAACTGAGCAATGAATTAGCATTATTAGAATTTGCTTGAGGCCCTCTTTAAATTGATGTGATTCATCAAGCAGTCATGCTACCACAGCATTTGTTAGAAGCGTGTGTGTGCGTGCGTAACTTTTTCCTGGCGCGGGCGGGGTCCCTCGACCGCATACTTTTTTGTCTTATAATTTGCCCCTGATGACCCTTTTCAATTTTCCTGAAGCCAATTTTATTTATGTACAGACGCCAGCACATCAACCTACTACAATCTGTCAGATTTCTGTAATAGATTTTCAACTTTATCGCTAAAGCATAAGGTTCAATGTTGATTGGGAAAATTTGACAGTTAGGTGTAGGTTGATGTGCTGGCGTCTGTACCTACCTAAGTCAGATCTTCTCTTCCAGTAAACAAGCTGACAGACGTGTCGGTGACTCCAGGACCTGAAGGAACCGTAGACACGTACACTCTAACCATGCACAGTGATAACGTATTCACGGGAGAACAGAAGAAGAGAGAACTGCTCATAGAGAAGAGCCAGGCCATGATTCTTCTGGAAGAGCTCAAGAAGGCGTATAAGAAGATGGAAGAGATTGAGGAGTAGGATCTTAGAAGACGTTTTTGGTTTTAAATTTTTCGACAATTTGTTGGCAATACCAAGTACCTAAATGTGAAATGAGTAATTTTATAACCATACTTATATTTTGGTTATCTAATTGGTAAAACTAAAATAAAATTCGAGGTGCTTCGGGGAGGCCTATGTCCAGCAGTGGACGTCTTTCGGCTGAAATGATGATGATGAAAACAAAATTCTAAGCAAATGCTTGAACTTAGGCTCTTACCTATGTTAGATTCTTTTACATTCCGTGTATACGAGACTTTGTAATTAATCTTGTATGAAATTCATAGTTTGTATTATTCATATAATATATTTATAATAAAACGTAATTAAGCTTGTCTACACTCTGTGTTATTTTTGTTCATGATGCCCATCTTCTTGCTTCATCTTTATAAATCTGCACGATATAGCCTTACTAGGACTTAGTTACCCGAAACTGTCAAGTTTTCCCAATCAAGCTTGAACCTAATGCTTTAGAGATAAACTTGAAAATCTATTAAATAAATTTGACAGATTGTAGTAGCTTGATGTGCTGGCGTCTGTACATACAGGCTCCAATGCTCCGGCCACCGAAAAATAGCGAAGTACGATTTTAGCTACTGAAAAAAAAAATATAATAAAGCCAGTTCTTTACGTTACAACACTCAGAACTCCCGAGTTCAAAAGTGCTGGCTCTTTACAACCAATCTGTTTGACCTGAGAGCTGCTTTAGCGCCCTCACTGAAATTATATTTCTATACCACTATTTCGAGATTTAGAATCTCAATAAAATAAACATATATTATAAATTATTTAAAAGTTATTTTTTATTTTTATTCTCCACCCCAAGACGGTAAGGTTTGTCTACCTAGTCTCTGCCAAAGACCAAAGAGGTCGTAGGTTAATCGATCGATTTAAAAATAGTCCCTAGCAACACTATCTATACCACAGATTGAAAATTGAATAAATTTGTCTGACATTTTTGAGAATTTGCTTATAATGTATTTGTTGTCTATTATTATTGTTTTATAATGAAATCGTTAAAAATATAGTTAGTTAATCATTTATAATCGAGTGATGTGCTTAAAATAACATAATTATTGTTCATGTTATGGTATCGATATATTATGTGATGTCGTTTTAAAATGTAGGTAGAATGTCTCCGACATATTTGTAAGAATTTACGGAAGAATCGGCTTTATTTATTAAAATACAAGGTAAGAATGTATTTATTAATATTTATTAGTTAAAAGTACATCTAAATCATTCTAATAACATCAAGTTTACTCGGCTTTGCGCCAAAAATTGTTGACCCAAAACATAACCTGAAATTAAATTAGATAAAAAACCTATTTCAGATGAATATTCTGTGTACTATATGCAGTGATCTTGTAAATCAAGCTGAGAACATTTATGTGACAAAATGTGGCCACATATTCCATCACCACTGCCTTGCGCAATGGATCGAAAGGTATTTACAAAATCTATTGTTTAGAAAATCATTTGAATCTTTTTTCCTATAACTGTTCGCTGGCGATGGTTATTTTCTATCTGCATCTTCTGTGTAATCCTTCTTTCTGTATATTACTTTATGTATGGAATGTTTGTCAAAACTATCATTAGAAACCATAATATTATGATATATTTATCATAACAACTGCAATTTCTTCCAAATTGATTTTTTAATTCCTTTGTTTATGGCACATTCTATGTCCTGGGGTCTTTTGTACATCACCTTCTATAAGGGATGACCGCACATGATGATAATTAAATAATTTTAATTGCAATGGAAATAATTTTGATGTTATGCGTTAAACAACAGCATATTACTCCATCCATCCATCCATCTAGAAGAATACTTGCTTCACATTGTTCACTATTATAATTCAATCCTCCATTGTTTGCTTATCATTCTTATATTGACCTGAATTAGGATTAGGAATTAGTGGTCTACCACTAAAGATGTTTTTATCAGAATACTTGTTACTTTATAAATGCGAATGTATTTATGACCTTGTACTACTTTAAATAGTTTTAGATAAATGATTTTATTTCTGTAAGTAGGTTTGTACAGACGCCAGCACATCAACCTACTACAATCTGTCAGATTTCTGTAATAGATTTTCAACTTTATCGCTAAAGCATAAGGTTCAATGTTGATTGTGAAAATTTGACAGTTAGGGGTAGGTTGATGTGCTGGCGTCTGTACAAACACTTTTAAATGTCAATCATTTTTTAAAAACTACATGAGCTTGGTGTTTCTTATCAGACTCTGAAGAGAAAGGCCAAAAAAAACTCAGAGGTCACAGTCTCTTAGTACAAACATAATCTTGGTCAGGTCATGTGAAGACCATTTTGATGGTGTTTGAAATGGTATTTTGAGGGAAGTACCACACAGAAAGATTAGAAGATACTCAAATGTCTTTGTCAAGCCAGTCCTAGTGACTGGCAAATAGACATCTGAGTATCTTGCTATCATGTTTAAGGTGCAGGTCGTAGCATCTCTTTGTTAAAAGTTATAATCATAGTTCTGTTAATCAACAGTGCAACATCAAGCACCAGTTCTGGTGTTCTTCTATGAAAAGAAATAGCCTTCTTTTCTTAATTAAGGCCTATAGTCCACAGTGCTACTCAAAAGTAAAGTGTTATAAAATCAAATCACCATAGAGTAGCCAGAATGTTGCAGCACTAGTATATTAATGATGATCCGTACACAATGCTTCTGCCTTATCATTCGGCTACAATACTAACCAAAATCTCACTCCATATCCAATTTCTTCTTCCTCCTTGTCCTTCCTTCCCTTGATAATTTCTCTTGCTCGGTAAATGCTGCCTCCAACAGCCTTCCTGATCGTGTCTGACCATCCTGCCATTGCTCTGCCTGTCATAAGCCATTTACTTAATCCCAAACACTTCCAGATCCAAAACCTGTCCGCAATGCAGGAACAAGGTGACGGACAAGTGCATGTTCCGTCTGTACCCAACGGTTTCTAACGAGAACAGCAGTGAAGATGCTGCCACGTTGCAGTCGAGGCTGGACGATGCGCAGCTGCAGTTGCGACAGCAAAGAGTCAAGTATAAGGAGAAAGAGGATAAACTTTCTGTTGCTAATGCTGATCTGAAGAGGCAGGAGTAAGTTTTGTTGTAACATCATAACATTTTTTGCATTCAGAGATACAGTGTGGCGATTACATGTGGGTGGTTGGGTGTGCTAAACAAATTTTTAAAGAAATCAAAGATTAAACTAAGTAGACATTGCTAGTAATGGGATTCTTATGGGAGGCCAATGGGAAATTAAACCTAATGCAAACTAGACAGTTTTCTAAAAACGAATTTCCCTTTGTTTTGTGACATAAATCTGGAACTATTCCTTATTGTAGGTAGTAAAAAGATATACTTACTCAACAACATTTATTTATTTACTAGTTTCTACCGGCGGCTTCGCGCGTTGATGTCGCAAATTCATTTGTTTTTTTTTTATTGCGCTGCACCCTTATTTCTTTTCATAAAATAAAGTTACTTCTTATAACATCAGCTATCTGCCAGCGAAAGTCCCGTCAAAATCGGTCCAGCCGTTTCGAAGATTAGCGGGAACAAACACAAAATTTTTAGAAATGGTTTTTTTTTTTGTTATAAGTTCTGTATACTAGGTACTTTCATATGCATTAGTGAAAAGCTGTTATTTTGACATTACAAACAGACACTTCAGTTTTATTTATTTGTGTAGATGTATAGGTTTACTTTTAGCCTATATTATTTTTTATTATTTATTCAAGACTACCAGCGCCCCGCGGTTTCACCCGCATAAGTTTCAATCCCGTCGGAATATTGGGATAAAAACTATCCTATGTCCTTTCCCGGCACACAAACTATCTCTATACCAAATTTTATCTAAATCGATTCAGCGGTTCAAGCGTACTGTCGCATTTATAATATTAGTATGGATTAGATGCACAATAGAAATGAATCCCAAGGCCAGAGCAATTTACAAACTATAAACTGACACATGTTGTCCCACTGCTGCACAAAGGTTTCCTTTTCTTCTTTCCACTCCTCTATGTCTTGAGCTTGTGTGAACATTGAAATTTCTACAATCCTGAACTAACCAAATATTTGCAGTGATCTTCTAAAATCATATGAGAAGCGTCTGGTCAGCTTTGACTCCAAAGTCTTGGCTCTTCGAGAACACGTGGAGTTCTTGACCATTCAAAACAAAGATATGCAAAGAGTGAAGGATGAGAATGAGGCGCTGAAGAAGAATATGCAGACCTTGAATGGGTAAGTCTTTTCAACTTAGAGTGCTTCCTTAGTTTTTAGAGACATCGCCAAGCGATTGGTCGACTCTTCACGTGACCAGAGAGCTGGCCTATTTTTTTTTTGCCAAAGAATTAGCATTGCCATACAACATGGCAATGCTAATTCTTGTTGCAAGACAGGCGCTTTACTTTGTGCAGATAAGTTCATCACCACTGCTCTCAAAACGGTGAAAGAAAACACCGTGACGAAACCGGCATGTCCTAGAACCAAAAATTCGAAGACATGTTGTCACATGTCGGGTCCAGTGCGGGTTGGTAGAGACATCTACTAACCTGCAGTAGTGGAATAAGGCCCACTCGCTCTCACAGAGAGGAGGCCTGTGTCCTGATAGTAGGAACATTATAGACTGATTATGCTATGCTATATTTTAGCTTGAGGGATTAAAGGGATTTCTTTTTACCGTAACGGGTTTTGTAAACAGGAGTTCTTACTGCATGCCAATTGCGATGTCTTTTCCAATAGCCCAATTGATGCGAATGTACTTTGTGTAATTCCCTTATCCTTTTAGACTAAGGCTTAAGTAACTAAGCCTAACTTCTTCTTATAGCCTGCTAGCTGCGCCCCGCGGCTTCTCCCGCATAAGTGCGGTGCGCGATCCCGTGGAATATCGGGATAAAAAGTATCCAATGTCCTAATCCAATCATGGTCCACCCATGTGCCAAATTTCAACAAACAAATATACAAAACATCGATTCTTTTCTCTTTAGTACGTTTAGGTTTCTGAACATACTAACAGAATCTTTCTGTTTCAGTCTGCAAAAAGTGTTGAATGCTACAAGCGATGATGTGGAGCAGATGCTTCATAGCTATACCGACGTGCGAACTATTGCTACGTTCGCCACCGCTCTCAAAAGGTAAACACATTTATAATTTATTTAAAATCTCTTGTTTTTTCTGCCTTCTCTTGTTTTTCCTGCCTTCTCTTGTTTTTTCTTCCCATGTACAGATATTAGAAATTATATTATGATATTGCTATTTCTCTCGACATGACCGAAATGCTCATGACGCGGTCGCACGGAAATACCCCTTAAGCTAAACGCACATTATTGCTCATATATGAAAGAGAAGGGAGTGAATGATAGCGTGACGGTTGACAGGGGAGAATGGAAGAAGAAAACGTGTTGCGCCGACCCCAAGTAACATGGGATAAGGGCAGGAAGATGATGACACGAGCGACACGTTGCCAACGGCTGAGGCAATTGCAGCCGTCGACGGTAACGTGCCGCTCGTGTATTTGAGCACTTACAGCCGCTACGGGCCGCAGCGCAACGCATTTTCATACAATAAAGTGCTTCATTCTTTCATTTTCTCCTTCTATGCGCACATGTCAACTGTGACGTTAGTATTTACTCCCTTGACATCTCACACAATATACAGGGTGGCTGGGATATCGACGTGCAAACTGTAACCACGAATTCAGCTCAATATTCTAGAACTAGCGTAGGAATTTCTCGTCAGTTAAAAAAAAAACAGAGAGGAGTGGTGCCCAGTGGTAAGGTAAAGGCCGAGACTTACGAGTTGTAGGTTATAGGCTCGAACCCAGACAGGCGATTTTTTTATTATTATTCATTTATTAATTCAAGTTACAAAGACTCATAGACAATAGGCAAAATTCAAAACAATACAATACATCACACTTACGTAAAAAAATACATTAAAAATACAAAACAAAAACCACGGTACCTTCAACCCTTACACATTTAATGACCGACGACTGTAGGTTACGTGCAAGTCACTGCAGCGCCGCATGTATGGACAGTCGAGCCTGTCCGCTATCATCATCGCATTACTTTGTGTAAATTATTTCATCACCACTGCTCTCAAAACGGTGAAGGAAAACATCGTGAGGAAACCGGCATGTCCTAGAACCAAAAATTCGAAGACATGTGACATCTGCCAACCCGCACTGGGCCTGCGTGGTGGATTACGGCCCACTCCCTCTCACAGAGAGGAGGCCTGTGTCCCAGTGAGGACATTACAGGCTGATTATGTTATGTTATGTAAAAAAAACAGCTGTTTTACAAGTGCAATACCTACGAGGTCAAAATGTATGGAACAGCAAATTTTATTTTTACTAATCAACGAATTTCAACGCTGGGGGTCCAGAATCATGTACTGAATCCACAGTAACAGGTTTGCGTCGATGTTGCCAGTCTGTATTCACCTTTTTTAAGTTTCCTTTTTCCATTAATCCATCATTCGCTTCGAATGTGCATCCACACTAAATAATAAAGTTTATTGAAGTCTCACCAGTCTATAAATTATTTATTATTTTAAATCTTGTTCACAGAGCCCTATGCGACTCAGAGGCTAAGAAGAATGAGTCTCGAGACAGATTGCACGCCGCAAAACAGCAGCTCGCTCTAGAGAAGAAGATTGCCGGTGATCTAACAAGCAAAATAATGTAAGTATTTTATGTCGAGGTGTTTGATTATTAATTTCGTTAGACACACTAGCAGCTAATTAGCTGATGCATGTGTATCAAATAGCTTGGAGATATTTAATCTGTCCAGTTGATTCTTGAAGCAGTTCAGTGGGAGCCGTCGCAACATTTTCCGGGAGCCTATTACATGCTCCCGGAAATGTTACATATTATGTAGCGGTGTTACAACGCCACATGCGAACAACGCGTCATGCTGACGTCACGCAAAATCCTGCATCTCGCAAGCAGAGTTTACCGCGCAACTAGCATAGATACAAAGGCCTTACATGAATCATCTGGCAGTTGCCCGGCAGACACAACACCCGTCTGGTCGGAGGTTCCTCCCTTTTCTATAGAGTATGAGTGAACTTTACACCCTGTTCCTCATACCACTGTACATACAACTCGGTTTGACAAGAATTGCTTCAAGGGCTTCTTCTTTGATGAATTTTTCCATAGCTTTAGGGAATGCCCACGCAAATGTTTGTTCGCATTCAGTGTCTAAAGGTCTTGAAGGCTGGGCACTTCGTAGTGTTCTGTAAGTATTTTGTACGAAGGCAGACCACAGCGAAGATGGTGCGACGATCCGAAAACGTTCGCAGGGCCAACTTGGCCACAGACTGCAGAAGATAGGGAGGTTTGGAAGGATAAAGGTGAGGTCTTTGCCTAGCAGTAGGACTCATTTCAGCTGGAATGATGATTATGATCGCGAGAATTACAAAACAACAAAAACTAATTTTCTAAATTAACTACAGTTTTTTTTCTGATAAAACACATACAGCAAATAAATGCATACAATCTATTGTACATTATTAATTTGATTACCAAATCATTGAAAATAACACCTCGTTCCCTTCCAGGCACCTAGAGGACGAACTCCACCAAGTGCAGGCAAAATACGACATCTTAAAAGCCGATTCAGACTACGCCGAGCTACAGAGGCAAATGGATGAGACCAGGGGTGTAGGAAATCGCAGACTCGACGACAGCCCGACGTCGCCGCCATCGACTGAAGACACACATGTCATCAAAGACCAGAACTCTAGTTTCGTAAGTTTCATTGCTAATAATAGATGTTATCTTATGCAATAATAACTCGAGATAAATTACCTAGCTGCCCGTTCTCAATCCATCAATCGAGCTAGTACACCGTAGTCCAATGTTGGATATAGGTCCATACCAATTTTGCCTATAATACCCCGTTCTTCGCCTTCCACATCTGAAAGTGATGACACTCAGTGGATATCAGAATTATTGATAAGCGACGCTCTAAAGAGTGTTCTCACATATGTAACCTCCTTGAATCAACAGCTGAGTTAAACAAAAAAAAAAAGCTCGACGAAAAAAACACCGCTTACTGCTTTGCACCAATTCGCTTCAATTCAAAATTGGGACTTATTAAGTCAACTAAAGCCTCGTAAATGGCGCTTGTTATCATAAGCACCAACAACAACACCTTCTAATCATAGCTAACCATGATATTCTAGATTAATATATTATTGTATAATTTATGATAATACATTGTTCATTGGCGCAGACGGAAAATGGTAGGGCGACGAATGATTGCGTTGATACTGATATTAAAGATTTGGAACGAAAGAAAAAAGCGGCTTGGCTCAACGTGTTATGCTCTAAAGCCACGAGGATGAATCAGGCAACGAATGAAAAAGATGATGAGGAGAGAAAGCAGAAAAGATACAACGAAATGAAAAGAAAAATTAAAGCTATTATAAGAATGAAGAATGAGGACAAAAAAGAAAGGGAAAATGAGAGAGAGTTCTCTGATAACGTCAGGGCCAATGTCAAGCTGTACTGGAAACAGGTAAGACTGGCTCGCGAAGTATCAAGAACATTGAGCATGAGTGTACTAAGTATCAAGAACATTGAGCATGAGTGTACTAAGCGCAGAAGATGGAAGCTTCGTCATCATCCACTTGCCTTTATCCCAATTCGATCAGCGCAACAACTTTTCTTCAATTAGCCATCATTTATAGTAGTCACCATCTTGTAGCCATATCATCATTCACACAGTCCATCCATCATTTCTTCAACCGAAGATGGAAGCTTCGTCGTCACCCACTTGCCTTTATCCCAATTCGATCAGCGCAACAACTTTTCTTCAATTAGCCATCATTTATAGTAGTCACCATCTTGTAGCCATATCATCATTCACACAGTCCATCCATCATTTCTTCAACCGAAGATGGAAGCTTCGTCGTCACCCACTTGCCTTTATCCCAATTCGATCAGCGCAACAACTTTTCTTCAATTAGCCATCATTTATAGTAGTCACCATCTTGTAGCCATATCATCATTCACACAGTCCATCCATCATTTCTTCAACCGAAGATGGAAGCTTCGTCGTCACCCACTTGCCTTTATCCCAATTCGATCAGCGCAACAACTTTTCTTCAATTAGCCATCATTTATAGTAGTCACCATCTTGTAGCCATATCATCATTCACACAGTCCATCCATCATTTCTTCAACCGAAGATGGAAGCTTCGTCATTTGCCTTTATCCCAATTCGATCAGCGCTACAGCTCTTCTTCTTTAATTAGCTATCATGCTATCATATAGTAGTCACCAACTTTCAAGCCATATCATCTTTCACACAGTCCATCCATCGTTTTCTTCAACCGAAGATGGAAGCTTCGTCATCATCCACTTGACTTTATTCCAATTCGGTCAGCGCAACAAGTTTTCTTCAATTAACCATCATATAGTAGTCACCCCCCCCCCCCCCTCTTTCTAGCCATATCATCCTTCACACAGTCCATCCATCGTTTCTTGGTCTTCCCCTATTCTTATAGCCATCCATATATACAATATTGCTGTGGTATGATAGACTGAAGAATTGATGACATTTATTTTAAAAAGTTTACTTTGGTTTAGTCATAATAAGAGGATGAATTATTAAAAGCGAAAAGCGTAATTTATAAGACGGATGTTTGTGTATACGCCCTAGAACAACAGGTATTAATGGCGCAGCGTGTTAGACGTTTTAAAGCCACCATTGTTCCAATGTTAGAGAGAGATGGAGCTATACAGGGCGAATAGCACTATCCTTTACGACGGTTCAATGATGGACTTTAAGCAGAAATCAGACACTGCAAGAAAATTAACCAAACGTAAAAAAATTATTCATCAGTGAACACATCCAACAATGTTGGGTTTTGGTGCTCGGTATCTTTTATTCGGCGAATGATCGAAAATTGAAATGAAATGCGGCTGCACGTTCATTCTATGTCATTTTGTTGGTGTCATGTTAACATGAAATGAAACATTAAATGACATATTACCTTATTGGCGATGTTCTTGAGAAGGGTCAGGTGCGTAGTACTCGCAACGGGCGTGCGTGTATGACCTGGCAGTCTATTCTGTAAAAATATCACCGGCAGATCTTCGGTGAAGTGAGCTGTCATTTCTGTCATGTCTGGCTTGACACTATTGACAGCTCAACTTCACCTAAGTTTTCACGATGAGATTTTTACAGAATAGGTCGGCAGATGTATGAACGTAAACGAGGCAAAAGAAGTATGTAAGAATCGTAGCAGGTGGCGTTTTGTAGTTTATGTATGAAATATAAATGAATGTTCACACAAGTGAGCCATTAATTTGTGTGAAGCGTCTGATGTCAGCTTTAGAAAGTCATTCGTCATTCGGTTGTGGCCTTAGAGTGAGTATGAACGCACACGAGTCGTGGACTAAATAAAAGAAGTATACAAGGATGTGGTGTTCTGTAGTTTCTGCCTACCCCCAATGCTAAAGAAGGCGTAATTTTAATGTATGTTTATTTATTTAACTTACAGAATGAAATGGTGAACAACATTGAGAACTCAGACTCTCCGTACTTGAGCTTGAAACAGGGCAACGTGCTATCCCTGGCTGCACTGCAACGCGCCCCGTTGAAACTGCCTGAAAAAGCAAAAGTAAGTTTAATACTACTCATTTACATAATGTTATACAGGGTGTCCCGTAAGTCGACGTCAAGCTGGAATAGGGTACTTAACAGGCCAAGTCATAATAGTTATCAGAAAAATAAAAAATGTTATTTTTTGGAATGCTTATTAAATGCGCCAACTTTTAATGTTACTTGCCAACCTCGCATAGTACATTTTTTTTTCCAGTACAGTCAGTCAAAGTTTGGCAAAGTATTAATTTTGAATATTTGGTAGGGCAAAAAGTGACATTAATCTAAGTTGTGTATTTTTTAAAGTGACAATAATTTAAAAAATACACAACTTAGATTTTTTTAAACGTGACTAGTTTGAACAGCCAATCTTAGCTAATTTACATGTTTTACCAGTTAACCAACTATCTACTGGAGTTCTAAAATACAGGCCTAGGCTTTGTTTAGACTCCAGAGGGGCAATTCTTGTAATTTAAAGAACATTCACAGTCTGATCTCAGTGTCAATCTGTCAAATATACCTCTAATTTTCCTAAATTTTTGACAAGTTTTTGACATTTGCTGCGATTAGATTTTGAACGTTTTAAATTACGAGAATTGACCTTCAGATCTCCCACAAATTACAAAATTAGAATAAGAATGTAATTTGTGGAGGTAAAATAAAAACAAACATTATTTACCTTAGCCTTGTACTAACAGCTTATTATAAATATAACTCGCTTTTCGTGTCCTTGCGATGTAGGGGCGTGTTGCTAGCTTGTTATAAGAAAGTCTTTTAAAAAATTTGGTTGCAATGGAATTTGAACTTTGTGTGTACGACATTGTACCCCAAACCTGCACCCTAATTGCGTAACACACTATCAATCTTAATCTGAATCATTTTGAAGGACATTGCTCGTTCATTGCTTCATATGTTTGAAAAAGTTGTCTGCTCAACAACGTAAATAACGCAATGAATTTTGTTTAACTACCCAAATGAAACCTATTGCTACTGAGTGTGCTACGCAATTACCCCGCTGATGATTATATTAGATTCCGATTTCAAATATAGTATAATTTCGTAATTTACTTTTATTTGCAAATAAATCAATCTTCTACTTTATTTCCAGTCAACAGAGCAACTCTACCAAAACGCAGTAAAAAACGCCACCAAGAAACGCATCGGAGAAAAATCAAACGCTATCAGCACAAAACACAGCATCTTCCACAAAAAGAGCGGTATGGAGATCTCATCCCTTGATAACGTTCCACGCGAAATGGATATCTCCTACGACGGACTGGGAGGTCATTCAAAGCCAGATGTGTTCCCAGTTCCCAGCAAGACCCCAGTCAAGGGTTACAGACCTAAGTTATCAGCAAAGCATAAACTCAAGCGTCCTAGCCCAGCAGGCAGCCAGGACATCGGAAAGATGCTTAAAAAAGTCAAGGATAAGTAAACAGATACCGAGGAAGATCGAAGTCAGATCTTTTCTTGAACGAAGACTTGTAAGTACACGCCCCTTATGCGTGACAGTTTATATCATGTATCGAATTTTGACATTTCGGCATTTTCTTGTGAAGGAAATGGGAGAGTCAGCCATAGATGTCCAATAGAGAAAGGTCCAAGTTTCAGTGAGTTGTCCAATTTTGAACAAGAAATCAGAAGGCCAATAAAATTTAAAACGTTCAATATCTAGTCGCAGTCTCATCTCGGCGATAAGCAAACGTCAAAAACTTGTCAAAATGTAGTGAAACTAGAGGTATTTTTGACAGATTGAGACAGATCAGACTGAACGTTCTTAAAATTACGAGAAATTCCCCTCAGGTATTTTGTACATTCAACCAGACATTGGTGGTAAAAATTTGACACTGACAACGCCTATATGTCCCCTATTGCCTTTACTAATGTAAGGGCAATTTTCGAAGTGCAAGTTGACTGTACCACTATGTCGCAAATATTTTTAGCCGAATTAACTGCTGATTCAGTTATCAGATACTTGTTCAGGCTTTTAGGCTACCGGGCGTTAGATTTTAAACAAATAAGTATCAATTGACGTATATAGTAGAAGACTTCTGTGCTTGCCATCACAACAATGCTCTTTAGATGTAATAGACACGGACATAAAACTTACGCTTTCTTTCCTTGTAGCAGAAACCACAGAGCGCCAACTGCTACGAGCAATCTCGTATTTAGATGTAATAAATAAGTGACAGCTTTGTCTGAGTGTGACATCAATCTATTTCAATATCGACCTTTCTCTATATACTCGGCAATATATTTATTTAGTGGTTTAGTCACATAACATTAATAGTACGCGTCTACAAATAAGGGGTACCCATAACATATATTAATCGTATTTTTGCTTCTAAATCCACCATCTAAATGTATTTAAAATTAAACTAAAAATGTGAAGTAGTATTAAAGCTATAAGCTTATTGTTAATTTTGGTTATGGCCTTACGTATGGTAAAATGTTAGGTATAATGCATCGACCCCATGTATTGGAACTTAGGCTATAAGTGATGATATAAGGGCAAACACCGCGGGAACCGGAATTGCCCGGGCAATCAGCTTTATGCCCTTACTTTAGGCTATATTTAATATGCATGTATGAATTAAATTACCATTCTATTGTAGTTACCCACCGATATTAGTAATAGTTTAAAAGTCTTCGTAATTTGGTGTAAGCTTTAGGTGTTCTGGTTTAAAGGGTGCCACTAAAAATGCAGTCACAAAACAAGGACTTGCCCATAAAACGTCCTATGACCGCCATTTTAAATTGTTCATAAATTCTTTTACTGTGTGGATGGTTGTAGCAATATTGTTATTTATGGTCTAGTGGCACTGTATCGCAATTCAAATTCAGTCTTTATTCACAAAAAGTATGAAACAAGCATAAAATATGCGTGCAGCACCGTACTCGTGATAGCGAGTAATAGCGAAAATTCTTAAAAAATAAAGATTTAATGTGAGAAACAGAGAGAGTTATATCTTTCTTCTCTCTCATGTAACGAAATGTACCTAAACTTGACTCGTCCTTTAAATTTCGTCGTCGTTTTTCTCGTCCAATTATCGAATCGCTACCTGAGAAGTTAAAAAAAAAAAACAACTGCAGTTCACTTTGTAGCGTGTCCTTGGAACACGAATGCCTCCTGTAGTCTACTATCTCTTGCAATTTTTGTCATAGTAGTCCAGCGCTTTTCCTTAGCTCATCTGACCGCCTTCTAATTTCTCTACCTCGCTTCCTCTTGGTATTATATCCGGGAGTCCACTCCGTCAATTTATTTTGTCCATTTTATTCATTGCTCTCTGAGCATATTATGGCCTGTCCATCTCCATGTTTGTTACCACATCTCCCCACATCATCTTTCGAGGGTCGTTAGCTCGATTTCTATCTCTTCTTTTATAACTTAATACACTGTGTATCCAATATTATAACATATATTTTTGACCGGTTCCAAAGTATCCAACCGAAAATAAACAAACGTGGTATATATGTCCTAGATGGACGCCATTTACGAGGCATAGCAGTTGTTACAAGTTAGTCGGCATAGAACTATCCGAAACAAAAAGCAGAATGAGTATAATATAGAGGTATGAGGAACACGGTGCAAAGTTCAATCATCCTCTATAGAAAAGGGAGGAGGATCCTCCGACCAGACGGGTGTTGTGTCTGGTGGGCTGTTGCCCGGCGGTTGATGTTGGGACGTTGTATATGCTAGTCGCGCAGTAAACTCAGCTTGCGCGATGCAGGATTTTGCGTGACGTCAGTGTGATGTGTAGTTCGAATGTGGCGATGTACATGTCGCCACAAGTATGAATAAAAAAATCAGGGAAAGCCACACACCAAAGCTTATGTCTCTTTGCGAAGACATCAAATAACATAATTTTTTTAAGCATGATATTATAAACTAATAGACGTGCCAACAATATTATAACCTTAATATATTTTAGATTTCTAATTGAAAAACATCTATATGTGTATTCTGACATTTAAATTGCACAATTTTGCATTTATTACTACAACATTAATAGTATTTCAGTGTCTATTTATTAGATTAGAATCTCAGGATTGACAATGACTACTCTTTGATTTAGTTTTTACCCGACTGCCCAAGAAGGAGGGTAATGTTTTGACTTAACTAACAGCCTAATTGCGTAACACATTTGCGGCAATAGCTCAAAAGTTCAGGTGACGCGCGAGAGTTCATAAAGCGTTCCATTTTTTGTTTAAATTTGCCTTTCATTCGGAATCGTTCACTCGAAGTGAAACGTCGGAACACAAAATGAATCAAAAATTAATTCATTAGTGAATCTATCCAACAATGTTGGATTTCGGCGCTCATTTTTCACCCGCCTACCAAATGATCGAAAAATGATATGGATGAAGCAAATGATCGTTCATTTCTATGTCAATTTAGTCATTTAAATTTAGTAAAAAAGAACAGTCACTCGAGTGAAGCATTTCATAAGATTTCAGCACTAATAACAGAGGAACAACAACTAGTGGCTGTGAAAGAAACGAGTGTTTAAAACAAAATTTATGATGCAATATTTAAGGGTGCAAAGGCTAGAGAGATAGGAGAAGGATATAAGTTTTATTACTGTGGAAGCGATGGCAAGCGAAATGGTGTGGGTATAGTTCTGGATAGTCAGTTAAAAGAATGTGTGGTGGATGTTAAAAGAGTGAGTGATAGAGTGATAGCTGTTAAAGTGATTGTGGAAAGTTTGGTGCTTAATATAGTTAGTGTATACGCACCCCAGTCAGGGTGTGAGGATAGTTTAAAAGAGAAGTTCTGGAAGGACTTCGATTGTGTGATGATGGATGTGCAAGATAGTGAAGAAGTGTATGTGGGGGGTGATTTTAACGGGCATGTAGGAAGACAGAAGGATGGGTATGAAAGAGTACATGGCGGTTGGGGATACGGAGATCGTAACACTGATGGCGAGGCACTGCTGCAAGCTGCCACGGCCTTCGACCTGGCAATAACAAATACGTGGTTCGAAAAACGAAATGAGCATCTGATAAGTTACAAAAGTGGCCGCCACGCGACACAAATCGACTACTTCCTAGTAAGACGGAACAGCCTTAAATGTGTCAAAAACTGTAAAGTGCTCCCAGGTGAAGACCTAGTCTCACAACATAGACTAATGATAATGGAGGTAAAAGTCAGTGTCTCGTCCAGTAGGAACAAGGAACGGCCCCCGCCCAAAACCAGATGGCGTATGATAGAAAAAGAGGAATGTGCCAGTATGTTTAAGAGTCAAGTGATAGATAAAATGATTGAAATGAAGGATATGGAAGGAAAATCTGTGAATGAATGTTGGAAAGAGATGGCGGATTGTATAAGGAGAGTAGCAAAAGATGTGTTTGGAGAATCGAAAGGGAAAGGTATGATAGAAAAGGATACATGGTGGTGGAACGAAGACGTGCAAAAGATGCTTAAAGAAAAGAAAATTGCGTTTAAAGAATGGCAGGGTGTAGGAAACGGGAATGATAGTCTGAAAGAAGATAAGAAGAAGATTTATAAAGAATGGAAGAGAAAGGCAAAAAAGGCGGTAGCAGTTTCGAGGGCTAAGGCGCAGGAGAAGTTGTATGACTCACTGGACAGCCCTAGAGGCCAGAAGGAGCTCTACCGGATTACAAAAGCAAGAGAAAGGAGAACGAGAGATATAATTCACATCAAATGTATGAAAGATGACGCAGGTAAGGTTCTGTCCAAAGATGACGAAATAAAAGAAAGATGGAAGGTTTATTTTGAAAAACTAATGAACGAAGAGAATAAATGGAATGGTGTGCTCAAAGAGGTACAAGTAAATATGGGTTTGGTGAGGGAAATTAGCGTGGATGAAGTAAGAAAGGCAGTCCAAGGTATGAAAAATGGAAAGGCCAGATGATATACCAGTAGAAGTATGGAAGTGTTTAAAAGAAGATGGATGTATGTGGCTGACTTTATTCTTCAATAAATTGTTGCATGAAGGAGGGATCCCACAAGAATGGTGCAATAGTTCGCTAGTGCCCATCTTCAAGAATAAAGGTGATGTACAGGACTGCAACAACTACCGAGGGATAAAGCTCATGTCACATAGTATGAAGGTATGGGAGAAAGTAATAGAGAAAAGATTGCGAGAGGAGAGTGAGATTACCCCAAACCAGTTTGGGTTTATGCCAGGTCGAGGAACAATGGACGCCACTTTTGCACTCCGCCAATTGTGCGAGAAGTACAGACGTGCACACAAGAACTTGCACATGGTGTTCATTGATCTGGAGAAAGCGTATGATAGAGTACCTCGGGATGTGCTGTGGTGGGCCTTGAAAGAGAAAGGTTTGCCCGGGAAGTATGTAGAGTTAATTCGTGCTATGTACAGTCAATCTTGTACCTACGTCCGGTCGGCTGCTGGCAATACCGACAAGTTCAGTGTGGCTGTAGGCTTGCACCAGGGATCGGCTTTAAGTCCTTACCTCTTCCTGTTGATTATGGACGCTCTTACGTCGGAAATCCAGGAGGAGGCACCCTGGTGCATGTTGTTTGCCGATGACATTGTCCTTGTCGGTGAAGATGGACCTGAGATCCAGAGCAGATTGGAGAAATGGCAACAGAAGCTGGAGAATGTTGGCTTGAAAATCAGCAGAACCAAAACCGAACATATGTTCTGCGATTTCGGCGGTCTCTCCAGTTTTGGAGCCATAGCGCTTGATGGCGCACTTCTCCCAGTCTGCTCCGACTTTCGGTATCTCGGTTCACTTGTGCAAAGCGATGGCGAAGTAGATCGGACGGTTAAGCACAGAATTAACACTGGATGGATGAAATGGCGGCAGGTCACGGGAACAATCTGCGACTCCCGCATTCCCCTTAAGCTTAAGGGGAAGATATATAAAACAATGATTAGACCTGCTGTCTTGTATGGATCAGAATGTTGGGCCACAAAAGGGATGAATGAAAGGCAACTGCATGTAGCAGAGATGAGAATGCTAAGAGGGATGTGTGGTGTTACACGAATGGATAGAATAAGAAATGAGTACATAAGAGGAAGTTTGAAAGTGGCACCGGTAACGGAAAAGTTGTGTGGAAATCGGTTGTCATGGTATGGGCATGTGATGCGGAGGAATGAGGAAAATGTCGTGAGGAGAGTTTTGAGTATGAATGTCGATGGCTATAAGGGTAGGGGAAGACCAAAAAAACGATGGATGGAATGTGTGAATGATGATATGATTAGAAAGGGGGTGACTACCGAGATGACGTCTAATAGAGAAGTATGGAAGAAAAAGATATGTTGCGCCGACCCCAAATAAATTGGGATAAGGGCAGGAGAATGATGATGATGATTTACATTCTGACTGAAAGCTATTGCAATTGGAGTGTTACGCAATTACTTCCTTAAAGTTTTGTTTATCTATATTTCTATACTGTATCCTACATCGACGTCATAGTACGAATTAATTAGTAAAACGACTTATTTGCATATTATTCCGGGTTTCTGAAAACCTTTTCAATAGAATCTGTTGTCAAACAAGGATCATATTATAATTGGTTGTTGGACTTGCTGGTTTTATAAAACCTTATCAACCGATGATTCAGGGTTTCTGTCGCTCTTCCTCTCACAGAGAGGAGGCCTGAGTCCCAACAGTGGAGCTATATAGGCTGATTATTTTATGATAATCTGAGACTTGGCAGCAGAAACTTGATGATGAGTCACTTGTACTCCCCGTCATTGTGATTTATTTTTTGTACTTGACCATACCTGACAACTGGAAGGTATTTTTAACAGAAATATTGAAAGTCAAAGTTCGAACTTTTTTTTTCTACGAGAATATAATATTCCCAATGCTGGAACACAGACCTCTTCTCTGTGAGAGGGAGCGGGCCACAATCTACGTGGGCCCGGTGCGGGTTATCCTATATTATTCATGTTTAATTCGGTACGGACGCTTGTCAAATGAAGGTGTTCAGAAGCCGGAATTATAGATAGTAAGGGTGTGAGGTTAGCTTCATGGCTGAACGATATTTGTTATACTAAAAGTGCTGTGTGTAAGTACACCCCTACTACAGTCCGGCCGTCGAGATAGTGCGTTACTGACACCTGTCAGTGCGAAGTACGTATTCGTTTGTATAAAACTGAGGTGTCAGAAACAGATTTTCTCAACGGCCGGACTGTAAGCCTTCTCTAGGGGTGACAGTTATTTTGGTATGTATATTTTTGATATGGGAATCTAAAGGCGGCTTGAATGTATTGGATGGAAGGTTGTAGGAAATTCGGGATGTATCCAGCCATATAATATGAAGGTGATTATGATAGGCTAGGCTGAAGATTTAAAACGGATTTTGTAATGTTTCAGTTACCATTATTATAATCGTTAATTCGTTGCATTTTAAAATGACGTGGCTTATTCGAATTTGAACTTTGTGTTGAGATAAAAATCAAAACGATTAGGTACAGTGCGCCCAATATATCCTGGTAAATAAAAGCAGCGCTGGTCACGCAGCAGTTTCTCATACAAGATATTTACTGGATACACTATAAACATGCTTGTTCACTAATTAATCGTTTATTTTAGCTTTTGTATATTTCTGTTTTTAAAGCGAAACTATGTTATTGGTGTTCTATTATGTTTTATTTTTTGTATAGAGCGTCTGTGACGTCAAAGCTGTAAATCTTCTTGTAACTATAGTATCTTTCTGTCATGTCATCCATGTCAGCCTAAGCAAGGCTCAACTAGTAATTAAGCTCATATTTATTATCACTAAATTGTAAGTCATAACTTTACAGTAATATGTGGCTATTTAAAACCGCGGGGTTAAGTTACATGCAACTAAAGAATGAATGGTGTAATTTTATTGACGAATGCGCATTTCACTCGAGATGTATTGTGTAGGATAAAGTGTTGCCATCATCTGTAGATTTGTGTTGCCAGATCCAATGTAACTAAGATATTTTTACGCAGTCCTGTCAACCATAAAAAAATAATAATGTGAGAAGTAGGATTACAGGCATAAAATATATATCTTTTCGCCTTGTTTTGTTTTAAATGGCCCATCTTACTGTATGTATAAAGTAATCATTATAGATACCATTTAGTTCTGTGAACCTCGGTGTTTAAAAACATAATACTATAAATATTGTGAATGAATGTTAATGAGTTATGTGTATAGTTTATGAAAATAAGACTGCAAATATCGTGTAATAAAATGAATTGATCGATGATTATTTGTTGTTTTATTTTATTATTCGTTGTTGTGCCGTTGCAAACCCATACAATCGCTAAGGCTCATTACGCACTGTCGACTGGTCGCCGGCAACTCGGTCCCTCGGCGACCAAAACATAGGCATCTTCTGGCGACCAAGTGCGTAAACACCTATTTAAACTATAGTAAGTCACAGTCGCCGTCGACCGAGTCGCCGGCGACCAGTCGACAGTGCGTAATAGCTCTTAATCTCGTACAGATAAATGCGACATCCTCTTTCCCAACCCTGCGTTTTAACTTTTTGTTCGGTGACTCGGCTTTCCGAACAAACAAAAAGTGACATATGAACGCGATGATCGCTTTTGGTTAAGACGTGGCCTTAAGCTGTCTATCCATTGGAAGATTGTAGAGTTAATTCTATTGGATACTACCTACCCCAAGCCCCAAGGTTACCTGGTACAGGCAGCCTCACGCTTCCTTTTTTCTGCACTAATCACTTACAAGATTTATTTTTAATCTGTGGCCTTATACAGTCTTTTGATTATGAACACGTTTAATAGGGTGAATTTGAACCACTTCATCTAAACATTCGTGAATGTGATCAGACTTCGTAACTATATCTCAAGTTTATTATCATGCATTAATATTTCGTTTCGAGTTATTTCCATAAACATAACCATCTCTGAATAAACGCCTACAGACCATGTGGTAGAAGAGTGTCGTTTGTAAGCAAGTATAATCAGAATCACGGAAATTAATTGCTCAGCAGATTGAACCTGCGTCTAAAAGGTCACATGCTCTGTGCCCGCGTCCTAACCAAAACCGATCTTTGCGCGAGTAAGCGATCAACGCGACCGTTTGTATGATTTTTGACGTATAAACGCGACTTGATTGATCGCGCAACTACATCATATTCGTATTTAAGGGGGAAGTGCCAGGGTAGCCCGCGAAATTCAAATTTACTTACGTTTTCCGCAATTTTCAGATCAGTGTCAGGTTGTATTTTGATCAAAATTTGTTTCGCGACTATAACAGGTACGTATTTACAGAATTATAATCATTAGAATCATTAATACATCTTTCTATGTTAGATTTGTACCACGACAACAAATCTCTTATGGAAAACTGCTTAGTGGTACAAATCTAACTTAGAAAGATGTATTAATGATTCTAATGATTACAATTCTATAAATACGTACCTGTTATTGTAGCGAATCAAATTTTGATCAAGATACAACCTGACACTGGCCTGCAAATTGCAAAAAACGTAAGAAAATTTGAATTTCGCGGGCTACCACTGCGCATTCACCTTAACACTGCGGCGGAATTTTGGTTAGGATTAGGACGCAGCCTGACATGCTATCGTTTCGTTTCAACGAACACGACCGTCAAAACGTCCGTGTTTAAAAAAATTTACTAACACAATTTACTAGTTTTGTACCATATAATAATTAATTATTTAGTTCTGGAAAGTCTTATAGATTATTATCAGCATTTTTTTTTATAAAATAAAAATATTGATGATTTAAATATTTTAGTAGTATTGTTAATTTGAACGTGAAACCAAACGCGCCCATTGTTGACATTTCGTTTGACATTTTGTGATTGTGCGTGTCGTTCGTCTCGCCGATTTTATTTATAAAATATCACATTTTGTCTATTAATAAACCAACAGAATACTTTTAGAACAACATTTAGATACAGCAGGGGCGCTCCAAGGTGCAGTGTTTATAACACAAACGCGTAATTAAATGTGATTCGGTGCGCGAATATTTCGTGTGTTAAATCTTAACGAAACGATGTTTTCATTTATAATAACTGGATTTTCGTGTGATAATGTGGTCTGTACAAAGTTTGGCTGGTGTCTGCAGGCTTGAAATAACCGTATCGCATATCAGTGATCTATACAAATCAATGTACTGATAAGATATTTAGTTGTTGTCGGACTGATTAGGGAGTTTCGGAAGTGCTAATCTGGTCTGAAAGAGGTGTTAATATACTGTATAATGTTGTCGTAGTGGTTGTATTGGATTATTAAATTGTTGTTTAAGTGTTAAGTGTGGGTGTAAATAATTGAAAATGCCTGGGAAGATAAAGGTGAAGGTGTTAGCGGGGCGAAACCTCCCGGTAATGGACCGGGCGAGTGATACTACGGATGCGTTCGTGGAGATAAAGTTTGGGAGTATCACGCACAAGACTGATGTCTGTCGCAAGTCGCTGAACCCTCACTGGAACAACACTGAATGGTACCGATTTGAGGTTTGTAAATTTCTTCATATTTTAAAAGTTTTTTGAACATCATGATGTTACATGATGAATATCTGCTTGTTCATACAGTTGTCTCTCATGTTTCCATCTCAATAACAAACATATTGTGGCCAGTGTTTATAAAACAATGTTGTACTGACACAAACAGGTGGTTTTTATTCATGATTCCTGAAATTTGTGTGTAAAAATAACTGACTAAGTATTCTTATGTTTTTCGAAAATATTTTTATGATTAGTATTAGAATACTAAGTCAGTATTTACTACACTTTTTTTTAACAGTGGGTACTTGATATTTGAAGAAATAAATATTGGATACCCTCTTTTTACAACTTAAGGAGCCCAACTGAATCAAAAAAAAACAACTAATGAAATTAGTATAAAGAAATATAGGATAAGTACCTACATTGGGATTTTGCATAAGTACTAAATAATCAAGTAGATAGAAATCATAAAAATCTGAACAAGTGGGAACATAAAATGTTTAACCCTTCGTATGCCGGAACGTAGATCCACACGAGACACAATGGCTTTTTAATTGTTTCGGTAATTACGGCATTCAACCGGTTAAACAACAAATAATTTTAATTGGAAGGTCGAAAGGTAGTCTTAAAAGATCACTTAGCTATAAGACCGCCCATTGTGTCAGCCTTTGTGAAATTTCTACATTATATTTGTAATTTATATGGTGTACATAATAAAGAGTATAATATTCTATTCTAATTGATAAAAAGTAGTGAAATATAGGTCATAATTATTTATGTGGCTGTAAGATAGCGACAGATTAACATAACAAGTCAACATTTAGATAAAGAGAGCCTCCAATATAAGCTCAAAAGGCTTTCATCATCATCATCATCCTCCTGCCCTTATCCCATGTTACTTGGGGTCGGCGCAACACGTTTTCTTCTTCCATTCTCCCCCGTCAACCGTCACGCTATCATTCACTCCCTTCTCTTTACCCCCTCATATAATTATCATTCACACAGTACATCCACTATCTTATACATACACGGATATGGACTGAATGGTGAACACAATTCTATTTAAGTATTTTGATTGGATTGAATAGGGGTGACGACAAATTTTTTTTTCTTCGTCTATCAGGTAGATTATTAAAAAGTATTGGGCACGTATTTTTTCTTTTTTCACATAAACAAAACATTACAGAGATATATTGATTTGAAATGTCGCATGACGTCACGTGTTGGTACAATTTTTACCTACAAGTGACGTCACGAGCCCCCACTCCCAAACTTTGACACGCTTTATCTTTGTAATTTTTTGGTTGATTGACACAAGAAAAAATATGTGTCCATTATTTTTTGATAATCTAACTGATGGACTAAATAGAATTTCGTTTACTTTACCCCGTCTTCATCCCTATTGGAATGGAATAGAAATAAGTAAGGAAGAAATAGCTAATTAAATTAAAGCTACAATAAATTAAATAAAGTCGAGTATTGTATACATGTATCTATCTAATCTAATAAAAATGAGTATGCCATATTTGCTCATTTTTACCGACTTCACAAAAAGGAGGAGGTAATATGTTCGGATGATTGTATGTTATACCCACCCACCATATAACTGTATACATCTAGTTGGCAGCGCGACCTGGCGACGTCGCCATGGCGTCCCGGTGAGGTATGGCTCTAAGGCAATCAACTTTTTACTTAAATATTATCCGACTGCCTACAGAACAAATAAGGTTCTTTTTTATTGTTATAGTTTATTAATTAAGGAACAAAACAAGATATACTTAAACAGAAACATCACAAAAACCTCAATAGGTTTGTCCGGAGGTTGACACACTTTTAAGCAATCTTAATACTAACGTAATAATTATTATACACATAACACATCCATACTAATATTATAAATGCGAAAGTGTGTATGTCTGTCTGCCTGTCTGTATGTTACCTCTTCACGCTTAAACCGCTGAACCGATTTAGATGAAATTTGGTATAGAGATAGTTTGAGTCCCGGGAAAGGACGTAGGATACTTTTTATCCCGATATTCCCACTGGATCAAAACTTATGCGGGTGAAACCGCGGGGCGCTGCTAGTAGTTCATAAAGCATTCCTCAGAATGCTTTATGAACTACTAGCAGTGCCCCGCTGTTGTATAAAAATGATGAGGCGCGGGTCAGGCATTCCGTCGATGCTAATTACTTATTGAATAATTTAAATAGGATGATGCATTTGCAAAGAGAAACAGGCAGAAGAAGAAGTAAACTTGCAACTGAAGAATTCAATGGTTGATGGGCTGGTTAGGTAATTGCGATCTCAGAGATGTCACTTAGTAACACAGAACTCGTAACTCAGTAATCAGCTTTACTGAGTCTGCAATACGTCATAGTATTGTTCAGCCCATTAAACAGGCTTACACATTTGCTCGCAGCGATTCGCTACAGAACTCGAACACGCCAATAGTACGCCAGCTGAACTGTAAACAATAACAAAAGAAAAGCGACAACAAAGCTAACGAGCTGGCAAACAAAGAAACATTCAAATTAATTGACCAAAGAGATGTCAACGGCGACCTTCGAATATGTTTTATGACCATTAAAGCTGACTCCAGACGTGTCAATGTGTATCTGCCTAGCCTTTTACCAACTATGTTGGGGTCGGCTTCCAGTCTATGCGGATGCAGCTGAATACCAGTACTTTACATGGAGCGACTGCCTAACTGACCTCCACAACCCAGTTACTGGGTAATACGATACCCCTAGTAAGACTGGTTGTCAGACTTTCGGGCTTCTGACTACCCGTAACGACTGTCAAAGATCCACGAATGACAGCCGAGACCAACGGCTTAACGTGCTTTTCGAGGCATGGAGGGGTCTCGGTATGTAAAGATGGTCACCCATCCACAGTCCAACCGCGACAAGCGTAGCTGAACCTGATCGATCGACCTGTGAGCTGTTATTATTTAGCCACGGACCCTTCACGTGTTATCAGCTGTTCCCTACATTTATGTTCGGATAAATCGTCAAAATGTACGGAACAGCTGATTTTTTTTCGCGATTTTAGGTTTGGTCCCATGGTAAAAATTGTTCATAATTATGAGTACAATGACCCCCTAGAGTTATGGGATATAAAAAAAACACGTTGTATAAACTTGTCGACGCCCTCAGATTCGTCTGAACAGAGTTGAATCATAATCAAATCTGTGCGTTTTAATAGGCAGTTTCGCTTCGGTTTCGCTTGTCGTACACACGGCTACACATCAAGCTATACATAACCAGTATAAGCTGACTTCTGATTGTATGAAAAACCTATACAGTGCGAGGTCAGCTCAAACTGGAAATGTATAGCTTGATGTGTAGCCGTGTGTACAACAGACAAGTCATGGCGGTATTACCTACTGCGGTTTGGCTGCTATAGTTTCGCGTCGGAGATGTGATACCCGCATTAGTGTGAACACACATAGGCTCTCGCAATCGATCACATACATTTTTTTTATTTTATTTTACATTTTAGTTTTAGTTATAATAGTATATTGTGGCATGTATTTTAATCGTTGGTTACTAACATAAATATGGATCACTGTGTCTGAATTAAATAAATAAGTAATTATTACACATTACACACGTCTAGATCCCGGCTTAACAGTCTAGCAACAATGTAAAACATACCTACTAATAAAAAAAGCTGATATATTAATCCCATGTGACGATTCCTGACTAAAAATACATCATTATTTTTCTGTGAGTCTTGTTACTTGTGAGATTCGACAGATTTTATCAGTTTGTTGCGTAGACATTTGCGCAATAATGATAACATGAAATCATGAAAATCTGTTTGGTGTAAGTGCAAAACTATGCTCCCGTTCCCAGTTAGGTATATAAATAGTCTCACCAAAATCATGTCTGCGAAAAATGCAAAGGAATTGGCACAATAACTAAGTCCCTAAATGTTTTCGGACAGTCCTACTCCAAAACGGCGGAAGAACAGAATTTGGCGTCGCATGCTGCAGATAAGCAGCAATTATTGCTTCACAGTCGAGCCTCCATGTCTATGCAGTCTACTGAAGAAGTTGGCTCAAAGAATTCCTTCAATAATAGATTTATTTTTCCGACGTCCAGCGCTTGACAGACAGTCCTCTACAACTTGGCTGAATGGTTTATTAGCCTTCAGTTTTTGCAAGACAGTGATCTTTATTCTCGTTGATAAGGATGCTGTCAGAAGTAAAATAATTATGTACTTAATTGTGAAAGGTAATCTCGACCTCATATCGACACAACAGAGGATGAAGACAATACAAATCATCGAAATAGCAGACCTTGCGCCCAAAAGCTATAGATATAGAAGACCCAACATACTCCGAATACTCGCCTCACAATTTTCATAATCGTCGCAACGTGCCAGAATATTTGGCGTCGTTGACAATGACGTCACAGAGTCGTTTGCCATGTGCAATTGGTTGCCAGTATTTCGCGTCCACGTCTGGCGCTCGTCTACGAAATATTTGTTTGTGCATTTCCACAATGTGTGTATCCAATGATTCAATATTGATTTGGATGGAAGCCAAATGGTGTTTTATTAGATGCCCGGTTTTTTGCGCAGTTTTATGCTTTAAGGTATGATTAAGCTTGATGGTTTAATCTTCTTTTATTGCGGTAGAGTCGGCGCAGTTGAGGAAATAATTAACGCCGATTAATTTAATAGAAAGTCATCTAGGACCGTAACGAAAGTGACCGCCATCCATCTCGGTCCTCTGTAAAATGAAACCTAAACCGATTCGACGCCCTTAACGCGATTTGGCCAGCTTAATCCGTTCTACAGACAGGACATATAATTTATTGGAACTCCCCTTGCCAAATCAGATTATCTTGTTTTTACTGCACTTCGTTGGCCTAGTGGTCGCAAGCACTACTGCTGAGCTTGAGGTTCTGGATTAAATTCCTAGGTTGGGCACATTTTTATTGGGTTTTCCTTATGACTGGCGAAGTGTAGGTGTACAATTGTAGGTGCACCTCTAGCTAACCCTTTTTCTTGTGGATGGAAAATCATCTAATGACTCCTCCCGCTCTGGGTGGAGCGGAAGGGAGTGTCAGGCTCTTACTGACTAAAACCCACCCGTGTTCATTTCATAGCCCTTTATGTTCCGGGGCAGCGGTAAACTTTTCGGACGATCCTGCTGACCCGGCAGGCTTCGGCCCTAACGGGAGGCGCGCGTGGAACATATACGCGCCGTCCGGCACGGGCCTGGTCCTGATCGGACGGTGAGCTAGCCAATACTCTCCGTCCGCAGGCCCGCGCCTACGGTGGCCGGGTGTCGTCACGCGGCTCCCGACGCCCGGAGCGTCTCTCGCGGCGGCTGGGACGTGAGGCTCTCTCCCTCAACCATCCCGCCACCTCCTTCGACCTCTAGCTAACGCTTCGGATAGTACAGGCATAAACAAGCCGATGTCTTGCTCTGCTCAGCTGGTCTAATATCTTGACTCCTTCTACGAAATATACGCAAAAACTCCGTGTATTTATAGACCATGTTCTCTTTCCTCACTAAGCATCGTTTGTTTTTCAACACAGCTGTACTATAATTCGCGAGTTGTTTTCCACACGTGACTGTCTGATGCGCGCATATTTTCCGGAAGCTGCGATCGTAAAATGTTTTTGTTCGCGTCATTTGATAGTGAAAACGAAAATATTATGTAAGAAATGAAATGGTAAAAAAACAGACATTCTGAGCGATTGTGATAACTCCACGAAAACATGAGTCTGTGTCTGAACGAGCGCCAGGGTAGCCCGCGTTTGATTGCATGATATTTCATGAAATGGTCATTCAATAGGATTAAATGAACTTAGAGGGTTGTATTGATGATTTTAATGATTATTCTCGTAATTGTGTAAATACATACTTGTTACGGTCGCGAATCATATTTTAATCATCATACAACCTGACACTGGCCTGCAAATAGCAAAAAACGTAAGAAAAATTACAATTTCGCCAGCTATCTTAGGTCTTCTGGGTTCGCTTGTTCCATCGTAGACCAGTCGTTGTATTCTATCAATATCCCTATTCTATTCTATTTTTAAGTAGCAGCGCCCCGCGGTTTCACCCGCATAAGTTTCGATCCCGTGAGAATGGGATAAAAACTATTCTATGTCCTATCGACCCCGATCCTTGATCGGGGTTCGGTCTCAGAGTAAATCCGATAGAATATTTCGTCTTCAGCTGTATTGTAAAAAAAACTGCATTAAAATTTTACTGTAGGTAAGTGACATGCATATTTCCCGTTATACCGTTGGTCCCGGCTGCCATTTGTAGATTTTTGACAGTCGTTGCGGGTAGTCAGAAGCTCGAGAGTTTGACAACCAGTCTTACCAAGGGGTATACAAGGAAGGAATACCTAAAAAGCGCTCTTCTGCTCTCCTACTTATTTAAAATTTTGCTGTGCCCGACAGGGTCCAAAATTGATTCTATTGATTTATACGCACAACCTGTAAATTCATATAATCTTTATTGAATCCATAGTGTACACACATTATGGATGCAATAAAGATTTATTTGAATTTATTTCGTAAGTTAGCTGACCCGGCTAACTTCGTACCGCCTCAGAATTAAATAGATCAATAGACATGTGACGCCATCTATTATCATAATATCGTTATTGTTGTTTTCCTCGGGAACAGCACTTTTTTCGGGATGAAATGTACCCTATGTCCGTTTCTGTACACCTGGCAACGCTTATACTTATGCAAAATTTCAGGATGATCGGTTCAGTGGTTTAGGCGTGAAAAGGTAACAAACGAATTTACTATAATATCAGTTAGGATTACCCAGTAACTGGGTTGTGGCGGGCAGATAGGCTGTCGTTCTATGTAAAATACTGGTATTAAACTGCATTTTAGTCTGGACCCCGACTCTAACATAGTTGGGAAAAGGGTTCCCTATACATAAGTTTGATTCATGGAATACGAGTGTTCTTACTCACAGACCGTACCTACGGCACGCTTCGTTGTCAACACAACATTCCGCGCAGAATCCAAACAAAACCTAATATAATTAAATATAGATAGCTCATTAACTTCCAACTGACCTTGGAGATGCGTTTAAAACTATAAATCCAAAATAATCTCGCACGTTCCACTTTGTCCGGCACAGTTGCGCGAATAAACAACGTTTATCTGTTAATGCAATGTCCATCTAAACAGAAATGATGGTTATTGTTTGCCAATAAGAACTGTTATTGTGGCTCCCTTTAAATAAACATCGATTTAATATTAAACATGGCTTGAAGGAACACGTTGACCAGTAGTGGATGATTTAGTCAAAGTCTAAATATCTTTTAAGCTAAGAAAACCTCGATTGCTGCCCTTCGGGATACGTTTTACCTTCGCCAGATTTGGCAAAAAGTACGTTACGAGTTGAAACTATTTAACTAGACTGTGAAACAGCGTGACGCCTAGAGCCTGACCTAGACAAGTCTAGTCCTCTAGAGGCATACTCTCGTGTCAGCTCGAATATTACTTTATAAACAGCATATACTGTGCTTGAAAGAAGGCTTATTTATTCAGCGAAGTTAGTAGCGAAGTCCTGGGTACGCTAGCCCGATATATTTGTATCGTCACTTGTAAAGACTTCTAAAGCGGGATTCATTCGTGTAGGCTCACCAAGATGGCTGATATATTCAAACTTAGGGGTTTCCTGGTCTGAATATGTATAGTAATCTACTAGCATCGTCATCACTAATCCTATATCATCATTCTCATACATATACATACTGCGTTCGCGAGTTAATTGCCAAAAATGTAAACAAAATATGAATTAATGTAAAAATAACTTTAATTCCTACACAATAAAGTTCAGTTTATGCTACAACTTCAAACATTTTTATAACTTTTTCAATAGTGCTAGTCGCTCTGAAATCAACTTAATAACTATTGAAATAAAGTTGATATTTGTTTAACTTGAAATAATATAATTGCCAACATAAATTTGAATAGACCTTACATAGATAAACTCACGTTTTCTTCTCATGGGGGTAGGCAGAAACTACAGAACGCCACCTGCTACCATCCGTACATACACTTTTTGCACCGTTTACATCTGTTCATACATGCCGGTTGCGAGTGGGTACTACACACCTGACCTTTCTGAAGAACGTTACCAATATCATCATCACCATAAGAAAAGAAAGTCGGTTTACTGACGATAATTTTACGTGATAACGTCATAAGAAAACATATGATCGTGCCTCTCTATCGCTTGTTCCGCGCTCTCGCTTGCACACTCGGCTCAGGCGGAACGTGACAATGAGTCGTGCTTTTTCGTACGTGCAGCCGGCGTTCATCGATTTATAAGACGTTATCACATCAAAAATAGTCATGCCATTTCACGACAGCTCTAAACCCACCTTTTTTTCTAGGTGGACGAATCAGAGCTTCAAGATGAGCCTCTCCAGCTGCGACTCATGGACCATGACACGTACTCCGCTAACGATGCCATCGGCAAGGTTGTCATCAGCCTCGCACCGCTCTTGGCAAGGGAGGCTAATAATGCCAAGAGTACTGCTGCGCCACATGGAGGTACGTAAAACCATTTATATCTTTAGTAATTCTTCTAATGTATTTTAGCGGCTAGAAAAAAATTCGAATGAGATCTTCGAATTATAATAACTCCAAAGCCTGAACTGACGAACCTGCGTCGGTAGATTATATGTATTACATTTGGAAATCAAGCTTAAGCGATTAGTAGAAAAGCAAAAACATTCTTATTTGCATCGTTTTTAGCAGCCAGTAAACTTCACTACTAGTCTTTGATCATGTAAAGGACTAAAGGCGGATACAGACATTGCAAGGCATGCGCCGCGCACCGCCGCGCACGCCTCGCAAGTCGCAATACACGCCTCGATATTACTTTTCCTCGAGTAACGAGTAGGCTCACCACGAATATGAACGTCCACACATTATGAAGCATGCGATGAGCGCAGTGCGCTGCGCATGCCTCGCAATGTCCGTATCCGCCTTAAGATTGTTGGCTATTGTATGTATTTTAAAGACCAGTATTTTCTCTAACAACTAGCGATCTATCTGCAGGTATTCCAATGGCTTTAATGCGCCTTCTATAATTACAAAGACTAAATGCAAGCTGAAAAAATTACCTGGATTTTTTGCACATTTTCTAGGTTGGATCGGACGTACCTATAAGTATCATCATTCGTAGAGGCTCTTTTAATGCAAGGTTATTCTTCTCAATGGTATTCTCAGGTGCGGTAATGTCAGGCTGGATCCCTGTGTTCGATACGATGCACGGCATCCGAGGCGAGCTTAACGTCATTGTCAAGGTGGAGCTGTTCTCAGACTTCAACAAGTACAAGACTTCCAGCTGTGGGGTGCAATTCTTTCACTGTAAGTATGTCTGTCAAGTTATGAAGTGGGGTCCGCCAATCGGTAAGCATATAGCATGGGAAGTCCTCGACAGACGACGATTTGAAAGTCTGGATTGTGATGTAACTTGGGACTTACTTCTAATACTTTCTTACGTTTCATGCTGGCTTATACGAAATGTGAATTGATACTATTTAAATAAATTGAATTGAAGCCTAGGTCCTGTCCAGCTGTGGTTTGCCACGGGCTGGGTTTTATATTGTCATGTTTAACAGATAAAGTAAGTACGCTGACGACGTTCGGTTCGCCTTTGTTTGACTTGGAGTAGCATAATATTCAAAATCTTAATTGTAGAACGTTGTTTTGCATTGCTAAATATACTGCCTAGTTTTGCGCCGCGTGAATGCCATTACAAGTCACGCACTTTAACATCCGAATTAGAAAATGCAGATGTTTACAAATTAGATTACCCAAGAGTATAACAATAATTATTCTGAAACCAATTTATTTAGTACTACCTTCTACCCGCGACTTCGTCTGCGTTTACCTTGATAAAAAGTATCCTATATGTTTATCAAGGTTGTAGACTACCTGTGTTTATATGTATCACATATTGTTCTTTTTGTAAGTAGCTTTTTTATTTAGAAGGGACTATAAAGGAATAGCATTTATTAGTACTTAGAGAATCTCCAGCATAGGGGATCGTAGTGGAACATTGAGTGCTGTGTAGTCCCTTAGGGGACTGGTCTAGGGGATTTTAGTGGAATATCTTCAAAGTGAGAGTGAACAGGCTTCTTCTGGATAAACTCGTTCCATCGTCGACTTTGTCTCTGTCACCTTTGACCTAAACTAGAGTCAAGAGCAAGTCATTTCAAATAAAAACGAGCGAGTCCATTGAGCTGTTTTTGCGTGATTGAGTAACAAACATCCAAACATGCAAACTTTCACATTTATAATACATATTAGAAGGATTGTCTGTTTCTAAAGCCATCATCTCACTGTGTACCACCGTCACGGCCATTAATAATAATTAAGGTTTTATGATATTTCTCCGAAATCAGCCTCCTGGAACTATTCCAATTCAATATTAATAAGAATACCTGCATGCTGCATTATAGGTACTTCGTTAAGACATAATATAATTTATAGCCTTTCTAATGGCAATATTAAATGACACTGTTGTAGAAGTAAACCGCACAAATCGCAAACCTCACAAATGTCAAATACCTACTATGTTCCCACTGCTGGGACACAAGCCTCCTCTCTTCGAGAGGGAGCGGGCTGTGAACTACCACGCGGGCCCAGGGCTGGTTGGTAGATATCACACGTAAATATGTCTTCGATTTTTTTTCCAACTGATGTTGATTTTAGAACAACTCAACTTATTCCTCCATCCTCAGGTCCGACGATTCCTCCCGGGTATAGAGCCACTTCCATCCATGGGTTTGTTGAAGAGCTGGTGGTGAATGATGATCCTGAATACCAGTGGATTGACAAGATCCGAACACCGAGGGCATCCAACGAGGCGAGACAAGTGGCGTTTATCAAGCTTAGCAATCAGGTATGTGTTTGCAAGATTATGTGTTCTAAAGGTCTCCCCAGCCTTTTCTCAACTATGTTGGGGTCGGCTTCCAGTCTAACCGGATGCAGCTGAATACCAGTATTTTATATGGAGCGACTGCCTATCTGACCTCCAGAACCCAGTTACTGGGTAATACGATACCCCTTGGTAAGACTGGTTGTCAGGCTTCCGGGCTTCTGACTACCTGTAACGGCTGTCAACGATCCACGAATGATAGCCGGGACCAACGGCTTGACGTGCTTTCTGAGGCACTGAGGGGTCTCGGTATGTAAAGATGGTCACCCATCCACAGACCAACCGCGGCAAGCGTAGCTTAACCTGATCGATCGGCTTGTGTGGCTGTTATTATTTAGCCACCAGCCCCTCTCACATCTTATACAAGGCTGGCAGGGAAACACACAACCTGTTTCTGTAGATTGAGCACATGATACTAGCGCATTTGAAACGGATCTCATTTTTCTTTCACACTTAACAATAATAATAATTATAATATTTCTCTGCCAAAACTTTCTTCACAATAGGAGTGCCAAACCCATTAGTATGTCATCGTGAGGTGTTTCTCGTTAACGCGCTCTAAATTCGAAGTCTTTAAGTCCTAATTAATAATGCCTTTACTTCTGAACGTTGCAGGTAGTCAGAAGCCCGAAAGTCTGACAACCAGCCTTACCAAGGGGTATCGTGTTGCCTAGTACTTAACTGGGTTCACGAAAGATCGGTGGTCGCTCCATATAAAATACTGCTAATCAGCTGCATCCGATTAGACTGGAAGTCGACCCCAACATAGTTGGCAAAAGTCTAAGTAGACTGATGATGATGGTGATGACTTCTGATCACAGGTCCAACGTCTAGTAGGACTGAAGGCAGCTGAACTGGGAGCCAACGCAGTGGTTGGGTACCAGCAAGACTTCGACTTGGAAGGGGAGGCAGGAGTCGTGGCTAGAGCTATAGGTAAGTTTGGCCAATAATAAAGGTTTAAGTTGACAAGGATGACCTGGACGCGTACTGCGACGGCTGGTTCGAAGTGGCACGGGAAAAGAGTTCCTGGAAGAATTTGGAGGAGGCCTTTGCCCAGCAGTGGGACAGCATAGGCTAACAAAAAAAGTTGACGAAGTGAAATACTGACCAAAAACAGTTTTTTTAAACCTTATTTCAGAATTTTGTCAGCTGACATAGAAGCGTGTCCCTGTAGTATCAGCATTGATGTAGTGAACATTTCTTAAAAATCTTTTTCCTTGTGTCGTTCATACAGAAGTTTCAACGATTCTTAATTACTAGCACTAGCAGCGCCCCACGGTTTCACCCGCATAAGTGTCGCTCACGAAAAAACTCTAAAATTTCTAACATAATTCAATCATGATTCGAAAGACACGTGACGCCATCTATTATCATGACAACGTTATTTTAGTTTTCCTCGAGAACAGCACTTTTTTTCGGGATGAAAGGTACCCTATGTCCGTTTCTCGACACCTGACAACGTATATGCAAAATTTCAGGATGATTGGTTCAGTGGTTTAGGCGTGAAAAGGTAACAAACAGACTTACTTTCGCATTTATAATATTAGTTAGGATTAGGATATACAGTTACACAATAAATCTATTTATCTTCTATATACTAATTATAAAGCTGAAAAGTTTGTTTGTTTGTTTGTTTGAACGCACTAATCTCTGGAACTAGCAGTCGGATTTGGAAAAATAGTCTTGCATATTGTTAGTCTAATTTTTGAGGAAGGCTTAACTTAATTTTACATCACACTACGACCAATAGGAGCAGAGAAAAAAAAGAAGTCAGAAAGAGCGCTAAGCGACAACGATTTATTCCGGTCTGAGCCCCCCTCCACCCCCCTCCTTGATCCACTACTAGTTCGTCTTCTGTTTTAAACTTTGTTTTATCCACTTTATGCTAGACGATGTAAAAGCGACGGGGAATTGTATAAAAATGTGGTTGTTATTTTAGTATAGGCATTGTGTACCTTATGACTTCCACGCGAAAAAAGTCGCGGGTAGATGCTAGTGCAAAAATATAAATGGGTGTTATTTTGATGATATTTTCATCCTAATAAAATGCTGACCATTTGGTTTACTTGAATAATATTAATCGCTTTACCTACGAAACCAAATTCGCTTACTTGTGTTCTTGTATCGATTTCAGGCACTGCCGTGAGCATAACTCCTTTACCGATGCCGAGCCAACCTTTAAACATGCCGCCTTGCACGCAACAGTGAGTACAAATGATATTCATCTTTATTTTTTTCGCTATAAAGTCCAGAATCTAAAGTTAAGATTACCCCCTTCTCTACAAAATTAAAGGGCAAGATATTTTATTTTTTGTGACAAGGTCGACATACAGGATGGCATAATTTTCCAATTGTAACAAGGTCAACATACAGGGTGACAGGGAGATCGACGCGCAAACTTTTACCATGGATTCAGTACATGATTCTAGACGCCCCGGCGTTATTTATTTTGGTCGGTTATTAAAAAAAATTGGCTTTTCCATACATTTTGACAGCGTTCTATGAAGTAGCTGTTTTTTTTTTTGACAACCGACGGACAGTTTTTCACGATTACAGTTTGCGCGTCGATGTCCTCACCACCCTGTATACTCAAGGTCTAGATATGTTGCCTCGATTGGTTCTAAAACATTGTTTTTTTTTTATGAATCCAAGTCTGTATAGTTTAACAAAGTCAAAACAAAATCAAGCAACAGTAAATATTTTTTAATTGCTTTAAATGTTCGTATTAGATGTTGACAAAACCGTAACTTAGTTTAAAAACCGAGTTTATATAAACAAATTACTTATAGTTATATGTTTGCATGGTTTGTCGTGTCCGCTAACCTAAAACAGACAATTAAAAAAATATTTGGACATTTTGGCGACAGATAACGAAAGTATATCGGAAATGTCTACGTACTACCAAAGTCATCAGGACGAGTTACAAAAGTTGCTTCTGATATTAAACCCTAATGCGTCATCTTTACTGGATGAAACAGACGCGCTTGAAGAGGATGAAAAAAGTATGATGGACATGGGGAGACAATCCAGTATAACAAGCTATGCTGGAAGTGTCTCCATATACCAAGATGACTTACCACACAGAAGAAGTCTAAGACATCTATCTGAAGACCAGACAGATCTAAATAGACTGCTTAACAAAGAAAGCGACGATTCCGACTCTTCAGGGCCCATAGAGAAACTCAAAAAGATTAAAACGAACTTTTTTACTAAAAGATTCAATAGGCGCTCTAGTAGTAAAAGATCTTCGGTTGATAAGCAAGACGATTCTATATCTTTAAGGTCTACTGCTTCCGATACCTCGCGAATCTCTCTAGTCGATATCAAAAACGAGTTAAAGAAATTCAAAGGGTTGAGGAAACCGAAATTCCGTAAGCCTTTCGTGAATAAAGAAGATGAAGGAGAGGGAATGGCTTCGATCCTTGCTAGGTCTATAATACATGTCCAAACAAACTTAGCTTGCATCGCTGAGACTCAAGATTCTGAAGCCTCTCCCGGCTCAACTATGAGACGAACGAGCGAATCCGAACCTAATATCAATATGTCTGATGACGACAAAGCTAATAAAATTGATAGCGAAGAAGCTAAAACGATGCCAGAAATTCGTTTCACTTCTTTAAACAACATAAGTACCGAAGAAATACATGTGCGAACAAGAGAAAGGACGATATCCGAGTCTTGTCCCGCAACCCCAATGCCAGATAGAACCGAAAATCTTCTCAAATTGCCTGGGGAGGATGGTTATTTTGGGTCAATTTCGTCTGCACTTTCTGCTGACAGTTCTGAGTTAGAAACCAGTAGCGAAGAAGAAGATGATGATGAAAGTTCTGATCTAAAAACAGACAATGAAAGGTCTATTGAAACTACGAGCTCTGTAGTACAATCAGTACTAAGCCATGACCTTAATCCGCAATTCATAGCTAGTATGGATAAGAAGTTAAACGTTCTTGAAAGCGGGAGTCCGGATCTAAAAGAAGACAAGCCAATGGATATCAAAAAAGAGATTGATAAGAAAGCTGTAGTAGAACAAGAAGTTTTCGATACTCAAGTACTTATAGACAAATGTAAATCACTAGAAAGTGTGCCGCGAGAAATGGAGAGTAAGATAGTAGTAGAGAAGCCAGTACGATCAAACGAAGCATCGACGTCATCGGTCAAAGACGACACGTGTGTAACTAAACCTAGTAACCACCATATTAAATTCCACAATCCGTTTTCCCACAAAAAGCCTGCTAAAAGCATTAGTGAGCCTTCTTCACCCGTAGATAAAGATAGTTTTGTCAATCGCTCGTCTAGACGTATTAGACGTCAACTGTCAAAGTTATCTAAAAGTAATATGATCAAAAGTATCTCTAATTACTCTTTGCATCCGAAGAAAAAGGAAACTAAGACTCCTTTGAGTCAACCAGGGTCTTCTTCCGATGTTCGTTCGAAAGCGCCTAGTGAAACTGTGCTGGGTTCTCCATTCTTGTCCTTTAATGATCTGATGAGTTTGGACAAGGAAAGTATTGATACCAATAAATTTTTCCATAAGAGTGATGATTTTGACCAAGTGAAAGTCTCCATGTATATCGGATCGGAGCCTGTTTCTAGGTCTTCTCTCAGTGGTATTTCATCTCCGTATCACAGAGAAGAACCTCATCATCATCATCATCATGAGAAGAAACATTCGATCAAGTCTACCGGATTGGTCCATACGGCTATGGAAACTATTCTGCTAGATAAAGTACAATCTTTACTTGTGCCTGCTTCTCCTGATCACAACTCTGTTAAAAACAAACAGTTTTTCGATGATGTTAACGAGAAATTGGGTTTAGTTAAGGAATATAGAAACAACAACAATAATGCCTCAGTAGGAAGCAGTATCAATCTGATGCCCTCGTACAGACCGAACAGTCAATCTCCACCTGTGAGCAATAAACCAGTAATTGTCAGTGGTATTAGAAAGGAGAAAATTCACGAACATAAAAGTAAACCTCCAAGTCTTATGCAGACTGCAATGGTAACCATGCTTATGGACCAAGTTCAATCTGTGCTTATGTCTACAACTCCCGAACCGTCTCATGCTGAATTTAGACTTGAAGGCAATGAGCTACCGGAATCTCATGAATCACAAAAAAATATGGCTAAGAAGTCTATTTCCTATATTCAGTCTCTTCTTGGTCCGAAGTCTCCAGACCACACTTCGCCAACCGAAAGATTTTTTGATAGCAAAAAGAAGAAAGAACCAATGTCAACTGGTCTCGTTCATACAGCTATGGAAACTATGCTAATGGAAAAGGTTCAATCAGTTCTTGGACCCGAAACACCAGAACCCGTTTCTTCAGTTTTTGACTATTATGATAGACCAGAAGAATATGATCATCATCACAAGAAAAATGATAAACCTCATAGTTTATTCCAAACTGCAGTAGAAACTATGCTTTTGGAAAAGGTTCAAGCATCTGCGCTTGGCGGCTCCGTACCTGATCCAGTAATTTCTACTGATGACGAGAGAAATCATGAGTTGCATAAAACTGACAGCTCAACAGGTATGACTCACTCGGCTATGGAAACTATGTTAATGGATAGGTTCACTTCTCTAGTTGGACAATCTGATGTACCTCATGTAAACCCACATCATTCTGATGAAGATGAATCGGAGAAGCATGATAAGAAATCTATTAAAGATGATCTTAAACCTACTGGGCTAATACATACAGCTTTTGAAACTATGCTTTTGGAAAAAGTCCAAGCCTCTGCTCTTGGTGGCTCTGTACCTGAACCAGTAATTTCTACCGATGAAGAGAAAAATCATGAGTTGCATAAAACTGACAGCTCCACAGGCATGACCCATTCAGCCGTGGAAACTATGCTTATGGATAAAATCACTTCTTTGGTTGGACAACCTGAAGTGCCTCATGTGGAACCACATCATTTTACTGAAAAAGAATCGGAAAATCATGATAAGAAATCTATTAAAGACGATCTTAAACCAACTGGTCTAATACATACGGCGGTTGAAACTATACTACTGGATAAAGCCCAAGCTTCTTCACTAGGAACACCAGTTCCTGTTGTTGGGACTGAGGATGACCACCATCTACGGTCCCACGAGAAAGATGATTTAAAACCTACTGGTTTAATACATACTGCGGTTGAAACTATTCTACTGGATAAAGTTCAAGCTTCTGCACTAGGAACACCAGTTCCTGATCCCGTAGTTCAAACTGAAGATGAACACAATCTTAAGTCTCATGAGAAAGAAGAAATTGGTGGTCTTACACATACAACCATGGAAACAATATTAATCGACAAAGTCCAATCTTTAGTTGGCCAACAGGGAATTACCTTTGTTGAACCAAAATCCTTTTCTAAAGATGAGTTAAAGGAAGCTGAGCATCTGAATGATGACTTGAAATCGCCTGGATTAGTTAAAAACGTAGTTAAGAACATCTTATTAGACAAAGTCCATAATTTGGTAGACGAAAAGGAAAAACTAAAGGAAATCTTTGATAAATCTCATTCTACTGAAAATCTGAAGTCTTCTGGATTAGTTCATACAGCGTTTGAAACTGTACTTTTAGATAAAGTACAAACTTTGATACCTACGGAAGCTGAAACGGTCGAAGAGAAAGCAAAAGAAGATGAGCCAGCAGGAATAATCAGTACTGTGATTGATAAAATCCAATCTCTACTACCTACAATGGAAGTAGGAGCGACGGAAGAAACAAAAACGATCGAAAAACCCGAAGCAAAGCATAACAACAAAAAGCTAACTCGCCAAGATAGCGTCCACTCAATAACAGAGAACGAAACGCCTAAAATGTCCAAAAAATCTAACAAACCATCTAGTGACGTCACTAAGCCTGTATTACTTCTACACGGTGCACTAGAGACCATACCTTCGTTGCCCGAGACCCAAGACGATGTAGACGAAACTAACAATAGTGTGTGTGATAACTCGCATGCCGTGTGCGGTGTTAACAGGAACGAGCGAGAGAGAGATAGGCGGGAAGATAAGTGCGACAAGGACAGAGGATCGCCGAGACACGCGCGCCATGAATCGTATGGAGGAAGGGAGCCGGTACAGACAGCACATGCGCAAAACTCATCGTTGAATTCGACGTCGGCGCCGCTCGGGATACATCGGAGGTCTTCGGATTCTGATCTTAGTGTGACGCCTAAAGGTCAGTGCAGTTCTGTTTGACGTTTATGCCCCGTATACATTGGAATCAACACTTGCGAAAAATTGCTGCGAGCAACTTTTGATGTTGAGGAAATTTCTTATGTAAACTCAGATAAATTAATTGTTAACAAAATTGACCATTTTCTCTATCACATTTTTTTCCTTCACTAGTGGAATGACATTTGTGAAGGAAAAAAAATGTGTTAGAACAGGACAGATAGTTTGACAGTTGTATGTAATTGGCATTTGACAGTTGATTAACAATTAATTTCCCTGACTGTACCACGAGAACGGAAAATTAGCATGGTTCCCGTAACATTTATACATTTTGCTTTTACAATATTAGTTACAGCCTGATTTAAACTTTATGGTGGCTCGCCTCATGTTCTGAGCCGCCATAAAGTTTGAATCGGGAGCAACCTTTTTACCCAATGAATATGCGGCTTATTGAATATGGAACTGTTGTTTTAATTATATTCTAATATTGCTTCTTTATTTTCTTTTTCTGCTATCCTTGTCCGCCCAGTGATGGGTATGGTGTTTTTGAATAAATTTTCAAAAGTCACTGTCTTTAGGCGTTTTTTTGTCCATGCTTTGATCATCTATGTGCTATCTCATTCTACTGAAAATCTGAAAGCTAAGCTGTATACTACTTAATCTTAAAATAAATATCTGTGGTGTCTGGGAGAAACCTGATAACTCCATATAACTTCATTTTCATCATTTTTTAGTTTGGTACAATGTTGTTATTAAAAAAATTCATATTTTATTTTGTTCTATTGCTGATAAGTGTAACTATCATAGGAGTGGGAGAATCGTAGCGGTGGTTGGCTTTTTCTACTTTACCTAACTGATAAACTTGAATCTTAAAAGTCTTATACTGAAAAATTACGTTTTTGGACTTAACAGGTTTCTCCCAGACACCACAGATATCATCACGCCTGAATTCCCCAAAGGGTTAGGCAAAGGTGTACCTATCTATAGTACACATTTCGCCAATTATGTCGAACTCCCATACAGGATATTTTTTTTACCGGTTCCAAATTTTTACAGGGCTTCTACCCATGAATATGAACAACTTTCACCATGGGACCAACTCCGAAATCACGAAAAAAATCCGCTGTTTAATACAAAAGTTTAATACCTACTTGACCAAAATGTCCCATAGCGAAAGTTGTTCATATTCATGGGTAGAACATCCTGTAAAAATTTGGAACCGGTAAAAAAAATCAGCCTGTATAATAGAGGGCGAACCCTTTGCCATCAACCGGACACAAATCTAGACTCCAGGCTGAGAAGTCCCTAATTAAAAACCCAATAACACTTTGTCCGACCTGAGAGTTGAAACCAGAACCTCATGCGCAGCAGTAGTTGCGACCACTAGACCAACAACTACTACATAGTGCTTCTTGTAACATGTTCTAAGGACTTCAATTGTCGCGCTTTTTCTTGACGACTTTACTTTCTGACATGTTTCTAAGGACCTATAGCTAGGCTAAAGGAGCTCCTTATTTATTTCGTGCTCATCTAAGATTTAAAGGACATCATTCATGTAGTACCCAAAAGTAAAATTGACGGCCAAAACAAAAAGTACTGTTTTCTTATGGGCCTTGAGCATTTTGTACTACCATAACGACAGTCTACAATTAACCCCCCGGCAGCTATTTGAGATTGAAAATGCTAAAAATCATATTTTTATAACAGGTTTATAGTTAAAACATGTTCAGGATGTTAAATTCAATTAAAAGTTGGTATTTATTTAATGATAATAATATGATTAAAATACTTGTTATAAAAATATGATTTTTGGCATTTTCAATCTCAAATAGCAGCCGGGGGGTTTATATTAGACTTTCGCTGTAATAGTAAAAAATGCTCAAGATGTTATTTCCCATAACAAAATAGTACTTTTTTATTCTGGCTTTAATTTTTGGGTAATAAAACTTTCGAGACTTGAATGATGTCCTTTATTCTTTCAAGTAGTTAATAAAATAAATGCTTTGATGTCTCATTTATTTGATCAGTTTCACAACATGTATCAGACAGGCGTGGTAATATCTAAAGACCATCAAACTGAACAACTTTCTCCATGGGACCAAATCGTAATCGCAAAAAAATTATCAACTGTCCCACACAAAACGTTGCATGCTGTACAGATTGCGCCATGCACGAAGACGCGCCCCACTCTTCTTCCTAATCGCTTACAGTACAAGTGTGCAACATTCCGCTAGTGTTTTAGTTTTGTCGATACACAGTAATTACTTATTACTGGGTAATTAATTAGTGTGTATCAAAAAAACTAAAACACTACCGGAATTAACTAGCGATAACCACTAGCGATTTGTAAGAAGAAGGGGCGCGTCTTCGTGGATGGCACTGTCTATATATCCACTAGTGCTATTTTTATAGTAATTATCTTTTTGCTTTTTCATTAACCATTGCCTTTCTAACTAAGGAAACTACACCATAAAATTACAATAATTTCTAGGTGGATCACTGAACACATCCGCTGGTAATGTTGGTAGCGGCGGTGGCGCCATCTTGCGACCTTCAATGAACAGCAACAACTTGGACATGCTGGAGTATCCCTTCCTCACCATGACGGAGTACGCGCCTGGATTTATTGTTCATATTGGTATGTAAGGTTTATTCAAATGTATGTTTCCAATTGATGTTATTTCAAGTCAAACAAATATCAACTTTATTTTATTGGTAATTAAATTGAATTCAGAGTGACTAGCACTATTGAAAAACATTTTTTTTTTGAAGTTGTATCGTAAACTGAACTTTATTGTGTAGGTATTAAAGTTATTTTTCCTTAGCCTCATATTTGTTTACATTTTTGGCAACAAAATTGCAAATGCACAACATTAGTATGTACAACAGAACTTCTCTTAAAATTGAAATAATGATATGTATGAATCACTATTGTGTTTTGTATCAATGACACGTCTTATAAAATATTTTATATTATAATATATTTTTTAAATGTGTAAATCTTTTATCTTTACTCTGTGTCAATGTCAAAAATCTATGATTTCCTCAAACGTCGACTACGATTCGGTCCACAAGAAAAAAATAGAATATTACCCTACTGACAAAAACTGGTAGTCGTGATGTTGTCCGCAAGTATTTTGGGTATTGATTTGGTAACGGACCTGAGAAGGACGCGAGACCAAAGACTAGCGCAAACTTCAGGTTCCTCTTACGAACATTGCACTTAGTTGTCCGATTGTCTTGGTCATTAAATACATATATAATCTGTAGGTATATTGTAATATAATGTATGGAATTTAAAAGACCTCTGAGTTTGTTTTGGCATTTATTCATAGGGATCAGTCCGCTAGGAAATGCCGGCGCCATCTAGTTTTTAAAACCGTATTTTGATCAAAAATTTACTTGTAAAAGTGTCTAAGTGCATGGGCACACCACGTTTTTTAAACGCGCCGTTGACGCGCGTTTTAGAAAAGTGCGTCGACGGCGCGTTTTTATCCTACAGAAGGTCTACAGGCTGCGTCTAACTCACGTGTGTATCGCGTCTGTACCGCTACAAACGCGCGTCAACGGCGCGTTTAAAAAACGTGGTGTGCACAGGCCCTTAGAAGATCTACTTACATAAATAAACATTCAATTTTAATAATATTCGGTGTTGTGCCATTGAATAAGGCTATATGACTGTCGCCTGTCGTCCTCAGGCGGCACGGTGTGCGCGCGCTCCGTGAAGCTGGCGGACGGCGGCGAGGGCGGCGCGCGCGCGGCGTGCTGGGCCGAGCTGCGCACCGAGCTGCGTGCGCATGCGCGGGCGCTGCGCTGCAACGCGGTGCTCGCCTACACGGAGAACACGGCTATTTGGTAACACACAAAACTGTACAAAGATCTTCAGCCACTTGGCAAAATAGAAACTAACATCGCTATCTTGTTTTTTCAATACAATTTCATCAACGTCCTCGTGTCTATGTCATTCAAGCACCAACAGGAGCCGTATTATGACGAATCAATGCCACAATTTTTCCAGTGTGAGAGAGACGGAGCTGTAGAAAGCCGATAGCACCATCTCTTTTCTACAATAGAATTATGATGGCATTAATACTTCATAATTAATACTTCATTCACTCTTCAATCATACATTTTGGAACGACATTTAAATGACAATAATCTGCCCCAATTTTCCAAAACAACAATTGACAATAATCATAATAGTGATTGCTATATTCAAGGTTTATTTTATGTTTACCTTCGTTTTGCCTACGTCAAATTGACTATCAACTTAAAATGTCCATCAAACAACAATCAACTTATTATTTTTTGTCAATTTGACCAATGATTTCCTGACTGAAGGTACATATTATATGTGAGTTTTATCTTATGATATAAATTAATTCTTGTTTCAGCGAGGACGTATGTGTTTTATCTGCTTCGGGCACTGCAGCCGTCATCAACTTAGATTGCGATTTCAATGCCGAACTGGAGCCTAGCACAGGTAAAAATCTTCTTATTTTTTTTCCTGTCGCTGGTACAGCAGTTATTTAAATTGTATTGTCCCAATACTTCCCGACTTCCACTGCGTTATCGGTGGCAGCGCAGACTTGCTACAGTCCGCGAGGTCTAGGCTGAGCTTTGTGTTCGTGTGAGTGCGCGTCAGGCCGATTGCCAAAAAGCAGTATAAACCGGTTTAAACCAAGCGAAGGACGCGTCGCGCTCTAGGCCGACGTCACACCCAAACTGTCTATGTCATCTGCCTAGCCTTTTCCCATCTATGTTGGGTTCGGCTTAAAGTCTAACCGGATGCAGCTGAATACCAGTATTTTACATGGAGCGACTGCCTATCTGACCTCCACAACCCAGTTACTGGGTAATACGATACCCTTTGGTAAGACTGGTTGTCAGATTTTCGGGCTTTTGACGACCCGTAACGACTGTCAAAGATCCACGAATGACAGCCGGGATCAACGGCTTAACGTGCTTTCCGAGGCACGGAGGGGTCTTGGTATGTAAAGATGGTCACCCATCCACGGACCAACCGCGGCAAGCGTAGCTTAACCTGATCGATCGACCCGTGCGGCTGTTATTACTTAGCCACGAGCCCCTCACGCAAAGGATGCGTCGCGCTCTAGGCCGACGTCACACCCACACTGTCTATGTGCACACAGAAATGCAAAGCTCAGCTTAGGCCTTGCGGACTGCACTTAGCGGTGACTATATTGTACAGAGAAAGGTATAATATTTTCACGTTCTTTAAACTCTTGTAGAAACTGACGACCTTCCGTCTCCGTCCACAGATAATATTTTATTGTCATCAGATTAGACAAAATCAATCAGATTACAGGAAACAATAGATTTGTGTTTTATTTTTTAGTCTGTGTTGTCCCACAAGCTTAGCCTTATAGCTTGCAGAGTAAGCAAACTGAAGTGGCAGTGCGCTGGCCATGTTTGTCGAAGGAGCGATCGCCGGTGGAGCAGACGAGTCCTGGAGTGACCGGACTCCTCAAAGAGGACAGGGTGTTGTGGTGCAGCCTGTCCAGCAGTGGACTGCGATAGGCTGAGTTGATGTTGTCCCAAAAAGACTTATCTAATGCTGGAGCCACATATTGGACATAATTTGACCCAAGATGTAGCCTTGGCGCGTTGGCTCCAATGTGTGTATCGGGCCTGGACAGATATTGGACAGAATTTTACTGATTTTGCTCAACATTGGATGTGGTGCCAAGTCTGAACCCATGGACAAGGCCAATGTGTAGCGCCGTCTTAATAGATAACTGTTATTAAACTGTGTAATAAGCATTTCTTCAACTATAATTTAAGGTTCTTCAAATTACACGTTTTACTGAACTTTTTACAGCAACCACGGGCTCGAAGAACGCCATAGACGACCTTGAAAGCGAGTTGTGTAGTATGGCGCACGTACCTTACTCACCTGGAGCCGGGCCCTACAGAGCTGAACTGTCTACTTGTGGTGGATGTCGGTAAGTTATAAACTCAAGTGTACCAATTTTTTTTTGGGCTGGGTAGGTAGCAGACGACCCCATCTATCTGTCTTTTTCGTATGTTCAACGTTCTGCGGAACACCCTGTATTATATTCATAATCTCTATTTCACAGGAGAGCGCGAGTACCCACAGTATTATTAGCGACGTGCGCCAAGCCAAGCAAGTTGACATCACATGCTAAAGCAGTCACGCTTACTGCCGTCGGTGAGTACGTTCTTACATACAGTATTTTTATCTCACGAAGCGGCGCGTGTTTTACTTGTAATAACCAAGTGTACACACGCTGTGTGAGGGTGTGTGTGTGTGTGTGAAGCTAGTAGCTTCAGCACGTCATAATACACACACTACCGACTTCGCCATTGTCTCGGACGGTACCGAGAGCTCCTGCGCTTACACACATTCACAGCTTGTTTGTACAGATGCCAGCACATCAGGCTACTACAATCTGTCAAATTTCTTTAATAGATTTTCAACTTTATCGCTAAAGCATTGTGTTGAAAGTTGTTTGGGAAAATTTTACAGTTTCGGGTAGCTTGATGTGCTGACGTCTGTACATTTGGTAATCATAAGTAAAGCGTGTGTCGTTTCATGAGATAAAAATACTATAAGATAATAAATGCATGTAACTCTAGGTTTCAGTATTAAAATACTGAACAGATTTGGATGGAAAATGGCAGAAAAGTAACTTGTTACTTCGAGTAAGAAATTATTGTATTTTCATAAATACCATTTAAAACTAAATACACTCGACGTTGAAAACTGGGGGGCGCAGTTTGTATTCTCGCGTTATTTATACGTCCTTGTACAGTTTTTCACTATACAAAGTTTTTTTTTCCTTTTATTCATAACCAAAGCTGGCAACGGTCAGTCTGATCTAGAAGTTGTGTTAGACTGTTGAACTAGCTGTCTTGGGTTCGATCTCAGGTTTGGGAGATATCTTATTTGGTCTTTGCTGATACACACTAACATAATGGAAATGTTATTATGCCTTATTCTTATGATCTGAAGCTCAATGATGAAATTAAAACTACCTAGAACTCTAACGGAATTGAAAATAAATCACAATAACGTAAAACCGAAATAATTAAAATCTACTGTTCTTAATACTCGTCAGTCGCTTTCAAGCTCCCGAGCAAGTGACTCAGGTGCGTTAGCACCCCTAGGCTGTAACGTTGTGTCGCCTCTTCCACCGGCTACCTCGCCATGTCCACGTGACATCGCTGCCGTCTCACTTGACTTCGCCATGGCCACGTGACATCGCTGCCGTCTCGCTTGACTTCGCCATGACCACGTGACATCGCTGCCGTCTCACTTGACCTCGCCATGGCCACGTGAAATCGCTGCCGTCTCAATGGACCTCGCCATGGTCACGTGACATCGCTGCCGTTTCACTTGACCTCGCCATGATCACGTGACATCGCTGCCGTCTCACTTGACCTCGCCATGGCGACGTGACATCGCTGCCGTCTCACTTGACCTCGCCATGGCGACGTGACATCGCTGCCGTCTCACTTGACAAATCCTCTAACATTGTTTTAATTTGTATGACAGCGGCACGTGTAAGAAGAGCCCCGCCTACCTCAGAGCCGGGCGCTCGGGACATATCTGACCAGCTGCCGTTCTTAGAGTACGAACTGCACAAACTGTTACTGGCTAAGCTTAGGATGCAAGTAAGTCAAGTATATTTTAATTAAAGATGGCTTTGAGTCCTTACAGCTTTAGTTAAAAACTAGTACCTATATCTTAGAACCTGGATGAGGCTTGCACAGGAGTTTGGGGATTGGTACACACGGCTACACATCAAGCTATACATAACCAGTATAAGCTGACGTCTGATTGTACGAAAAACCTATACAATGCGAGGTCAACTCAAACCGGAAATGTATAGCTTGATGTGTAGCCGTGTATACATGAAAATAGAGGCATATGCCCAGTAGAGGATGAAGTCAGGCTTATATATTTTTTTGCCTATACTGTCCCACTGCTGAGCAAAGGCCTCCCCCAAATCCTTCCAGGAACTTTTTTCCCGCGCCACCTCGAACTAGCCCTTACGGTACGCGTCCATCATCAGTTCATACTTTAATTATGTTAAATCAGTGAACTTGATTGATAAGCAAATTGATTATCAATTTTTTTCTTTACGTGTCGGTTTGACTCAAATTTTGTGCCACCTGGGTCTCATAAAACGAACTCTTCTTTCCACAGGGCGCGAACGCCTTATTCTCTCTACAGACACAGATATCGATCGGCGAACGTTGTGTGATGGCCCTCGCGAGCGGCACCGCGTGCAGGCTGGCCGCCCTGCCGCCGCCTGCGCCGCCTAGGATCAAGGTATGGCGTTATGAAGACATGTGTGTTGTGAAGGGCTCCCACAAGGTGGACTTGTGAAGGCTTCAGGAATCCGCTGGATGCGGGCAGCACAGAACTGGTCGAAGTGGCGGGGCTTGGGGGAGGCCTATGTCCAACAGTTGACGTGTTTCGACTAAGTAATGATGATTATGTGTGTTTGAAGTTGATAGAAAACTGTTTATTAAAGCTATTCACAACCACTCGATACGCTTCGTACCGAATCGTACAACAATCGATGTTAACGAAGGAGAAATGAAAACGCTGTTCACAAATTCAAAACCCGAAAATTTTGTCAATTTAAATCAACTAGACGATCGCTATTCTTCCGACGGCTGATTGCTGTCGGAGGCAAGGAAAATTAGGATATCGAAATGTGTCAGACACGATAGCTTGTCGAATGGTTGTAAATAGCTATTCAGAAGAGAGAGCAGTGGTGGCTCAGTGGTTTCGGTCCCGACTCACAAGTTGTTGGTCGTGAGTTCGACCCCAGGCAGGCGCTTTACTTTATGTAAATAACTTCATCACCACTACTCTCAAAATAGTGAAGGAAACCGACATGTCCTTGAACCAAAAAAAATCGAAGACATGTGACATCTACCAACCCGCAATGAGCCCGCGTGCTAGATTACAGCCCACTCCCTCTCGAAGAGAGGAGGCTTGTGTCCCAGCAGTGGGAACATTATAGGATGATTATACTGATTATGTTATGTAATTTCATCACCACTGCTCTCAAAACTGTGAATGAAAACATCGTGAGGAAACCGGCATGTCCTAAAACCAAAAATTCGAAGACGTGACATCTACCAACCCGCACTGGGGCCGGGTGATGGATTTTGGCCCACTCCTATGACGTTCCCACTGCTGGTAGGTAGATGCCACATGTCTTGATTGTTGTATGAATGTGTTTTTGCTTACGCCATTTTTATCATAAACATTCATTTGTATGTTTAATTCTACAATAATAATTTCAGGCATCAGAAAACGACAAAGACGCATTGGAAATACAGAAAGCGTTATGGGACTCTTTTTCAGCGAACCGAGCGGCGAACGGATTCGATATAGGTAAATAAACTGTCATATCTCTCTCGTGACTAAGTAAAGCCGCACGGGTCGTCGATACATCAGGTTAAACTACGCTTGCCGCTGTCGGTCCGTAAATGGGTCAAATCAAATCAAAATATTTTTAAACGTACATGGGCACTTATGAAACGTCAGAAGCTAGGTGCACGGTTCCAATTGGTCGTTTCCTATGGAGAAGAACCGGCAAGAAACTCCATGGTTACTCTTTTAAAAAATAATTGGATTTTACAATGTTTTTAAATTACAGTAGGTATGGGAGGACAGCGTAGGCTGTCAACAAGTACCAGGTACTTGATAACATATAAAATGGTCTACAGATCTAAAGTCTACAAGGCCTACAACTCTTGGGTGACTAATCTTTACATACCGAGACCCCTCCGTGCCTCGGAAAGCACGTTAAGCCGTTGGTCCCGGGTGTCATTCTTGAATTTTTTACAGTCGGTACGGGTCGTCAGAAGCTCGAACGTCTGACAACCAGTCTTATCGGTGTAACCCAGTAACTGGGTTGTGAAGGTCAGGAGTGGGTCGTCAGGTATTCAGCTGCATCCGGTTAGACTGGAATTCGATCCCAACAATGGTGCGAAAAGGCAGGCAGCTGATGATAGCTTAGTTAAAGCAGCTAATAGCTCATGCCATCCTTTTTCTTATGTTATCAGGTGGGATAGAGCACGCCACCAACGGAGTGCTGCCCGAGGTGGAAGGTGAGGAGGCGCCCGCGCTAGACTTGTGCGCTGATAAAGATGCGTGTGTGCTCGAACTGGACGAGGCTGAGGATGTAAGTTACTTGTCAACGGTTTTTAAAGCCTTTTCAGTTTAGTTAAATTGATGAAGAACTTTTCACCCGTACTTTTTCTTTTCCCCACCGTATTTAAAGAAATCCATACTAATATTATAAATATTATAAATATTATAAATATTATAATATTATAAATGCGAAAGTGTGTCTGTCTGTTACCCCTTCGCGCTTAAAACGCTGAACCGATTTAGATAACATTTGGTATAGTTTGAGTCCCGGGAAAGAACATAGGGTAATTTTTATCCCGATATTCCCATGGGATCAAACGTTTGCGGCTGAAACCGCGGGGCGCTGCTAGTATTCAATAACGTAGCGGGAGCAGTGGTGGCCCAACGGTAACGGCCCCGACTTACGAGTTGTAGATCGTGGGTTTGAACCCAGGCAGGCGCTTTACTTTATGTAAATAACTTCATCACCACTAGACTCAAAACAGTCAAGGAAACCAAAATGTCCTTGAACCAAAAAAATCGAAGACATGTGACATCTACCAACCCGCAATGAGCCCGCGTGGTAGATTACAGCCCACTCCCTCTCGAAGAGAGGAGGCCTGTGTCCCAGCAGTGGGAACATTATAGGATGATTATGCTTTATTTAATAACAACAACTAAAATATTTTTAAAATTCGTTGGTATTATTTTGTTTGACATATATTTGCAGATAAGGCTTTTAGAAAACTTTTTCATAACATCATTTAAAATGTTCTTAGTCCCGTTGAAAAAATATTGGTTAAATTGGCACTCCTATTGAAGCTTTTCTTTCGTTCAAACACCATGAAATTTTTGGAGCTTCAGTTGGTGGTTGATGTATGAATAATAACTACGGTTTTTGAAGAACACTTTTTTTTTAATATTTCCTAGGTGGAGACTGCTCGGGCGCTCGCTCAACGTCACGTGAACATGCCGGTGTACACGCACGGACTCAAACCTGTGTTGGGAGCACACCCGCAGGCGTTTGCGCAGGTTTGTTACGAGCACGGACTTGAAAACGAAATGAATTTCGCTCCGTCACCACTAATGTTATCGCGAGTAAAGAAATGAGCAATATAAATACAGGTAATAGAATAGAAAATAATATTAACTTTATAACAAGGAAAATTAATAAAGCGCTCTTCCTCTCTCTTCTTATTTAAATATTTGCTGTGCCCGACAGGGTCCATAAATTGTTTCTATTATTTTTTATTTACCACCTGTTAATTGTACATTATGGATTGCAATAAACTATTTGAGATTATAACATTCCAAAATTTGTAACGATTCTAAAACCTAAAAATATCAATAACGTTACAAAAAGAAAACGTTATAGAATATCATTTTCGTAGAACAATATTATAAGTAACGTTATAGGTATCAGTAACATTAAGCTTATCCGCTTGTAATAATGTTACAGGTACAATGTTATAGATTCATTTGCAACGTTATTCTTCATATTTTTTCGTCATCTTATAAGTCATGAAACTGGCAATGTTGGGTATCGAAATGAATAACGTTATTATATCGTTATAATAATATATATTGATAAGTTTCGTTCCGTTTGTCAGTATCGTTATAGCCAAGGAATTAATTTTGTTACGATCCTCGTGGAACGGTACAAATTATCGGTACTGGAATTACGCGAAACGTTATTTTGAGTAACGTTTCAAGTCCCTGGTTACGAGTTTGTATAATATTGAAGATATGGTTGGCAATATTTAAAAAAGACACTGATTGGAAACGGCAGTTTACAGTAATTTTGGTAAATTAAAAATGGCAAAATGCATATTTATTAACATGTTTAGAGCAGTGGTGGACCAGTGGTATCGGCCGTGATTTACGAGTTGTAGGTCGTAGGTTCGAACCCAGACAGGCGCTTTGTGTAAATTATTTCATCACCACTGCTCTCAAAACGTTGAAGAAACCAGCATGTCCTAGAACCAAAACTTTGAAGACATGTGACATCTACCAACCCGCACTGAGCCTGCGTGGTAGATTAAATAAAAATGATAAATGATAGAACTAAATAAAAATGAGTCCTATCTAATAAATAAATAAGTAATTAAATAAATAAAGCAGTAAAATGACTGAACGGGTAGTTACGTGTGGCAGTTAACAAATCGGAATTAGTCGGTAAGAAATCTACTTTGTCCATTTTTATAAGATTTGCGAAGACAGACTTATGTTGAAGAAAGTAATCGTGATAAAACATAGCCGGAATTTTAGTTGTCGTCACTTTTTTGTGTGGCAGCTGGTTGTTTTCTGCAGTATAGAATCTTACAGGATGAGATAAAGATAAAGATACATTTATTTGTTTAAACATGTGTAACATGATACATAGATATTATGCACATATGGATGGAAAAATATTGCTGGTTCAACATGTTTTGCCATATTCGGCGTACGAGATGATTTATAATACAATTGCGTCCAGTCTCTTTTAGACGTAATACTTAGTCGCAAACGATGGGACACTTGACATCATGTCCTGCGTGTTTTGCTCGTTACGGGTAGTCATTGACGCTATTGATTGTAGCAACATCTACATCGCCACATGTGAACTATGCTTCACACTGTCGTCACGCAAAATCCTGCATCGCGCAAGCAGAGTTTACCGCGTAACTAGCATATTTACAACGTCCCGACATCAACTGTTGTGCAACAGACTGCCAAGGTGTCGTGAAGAAAGCGGTGCTGTGAATCAGCGTCGTGGCGTGCTTATAGAAACACAACATGCAACATGGGCGTGCGTAACTCACGCCATTAGGCTTTGTCGCAGACCAAATGAGGGGCCTGTATTTACAGGCCACTGTATAGCATTCCGTGGCCGGGGGGCTGCCCCGGTACCGCTCGCCATGCCCGCTTACGCGGACGTCGCGATCTCTCACGAGCAACCGTCGGGCAGTTGCCCACCAGACACAACACCCTTTTCTATGGAGGATGAGTGAACTATACACCTTGTTCCTCATACCTCCAATAATATACTCCTAGTAAGTTTTGAGTTGACACAATTATTATTGCCGTCGTCCCGTCACTAGATACACGCAGATGTTGTACCTGCCTGTTGTCGCAGGTGTGGCGCGGGCGCCTGGTGCTGTCGGGCGGCGCGGGCAGCGCGGCGGCGGAGCGTCACGTGCGGCGCGCGCTGGGCGGCGTGGCCTACAAGCTGCGCCGCCTGCAGCCGTGCGCGCTCGTCACGCCGCGGTTCCAGCTGGAGCTGCCGGAGGTGGGCTCGACATCACTTTTTTATGAATGTGTCCCAACACAACACCATCAAGCCTATATCCTGGACGCGAAACTATTAAGAATCTAAAAAATAATTGCAAAAATAAATAAGAGCAGGTTTACAACCAAGTAGTATTATGAAGACCGAAAGCTATCACAAAGTTTGGAACAAATCACTAAATAAAAAAAAACTAATAAAAGTAAACTTAGCCAATTAATAATAACATCTTATATATATTTATCTACACCCATGCTATAAATCCTCTATAAAAGTTTCTGCAACAGTTAACTTATTGCCGACATTAAAACAACCAGTGTCATAGTAACCATAATATCATAATCCAAACGAGTGTTATAATATTGTATTTTTCATTATGCAACTCGTTTTCAATAAAAGAACATTGTCATGCACGCGCGTTTCACTACCACAGCGCCGTAATTTAAAAAAAGAACTTATAGTTTATTCGAATTCACGTCGTATCCCGCCGGCCGCCATTTTTGTTCGATATTAGTATTGCAAAAAACTGTTTCAGAACCTTTATAGAGCATTCATATCATGGATGTAGATAAAGTCTTATATGCAACTGTACATAATTAGATATTAAAACACTCATGTGATACTACCCACATAAACCCACATTCGTGTTTTAAAACCCCTTATTATGCAACAGTTGCATAAATAACTATTATCATTTATATTTTTTCCAGGACGAAATCCAACTCATAGTCTCGGGATCCGCCATCCCCCTCCAAGACCCGAACAACCCCGAAACAAACGGTGTCGACCACAGCACCCACTCCAGTAGCCAGCATAGCAGCCAGCACAGCAGCCAGCACAGCGGCCAGCACAGCAGCCACAGCAGCGCCGCCAGCAGCCGGAGCAGCCAGGGCCGCGGCGTCGGGGACGCGGACGATGATATCTTCACGTTGGATGAGGAGCAGCTGGTTAAAAGTCAACCGGAAGTAGTTGTGGAGGAAAAGAGTTATGTTAATGGACAGGTGGGTCTATCTTGAAGCATTACAAATAAAATATTCAAAAAAATATTTTTAAAACAAGCTTTGAATGAACTAAAAATTACTAAATAAAACTTAAACATAGCACTTCAATATTTTCTTAAAATCTTGAGGCGTGAACGGAAGAAGTAAGAAGGATCAAGTCTTACACTTAAACATAAGCCTCAAGCTAAGTACGCATTTTTTTTTTTATTAATCTAATTTAGCACGCTTATATGCTGTGAACCTCATATCATATCAACCAGAATATTTCTGCAAAATGTGTTTACTTCCTATCTTTTCATAAATGTTTTTTTTTTGTGGCCAAGGATCTTGATTGATAAACAAATAAATTACTAATGAATTACTAAAAATTGTGTCCATAAATTCAATATACTCAAACTCAAAGCATTTATTTCAGTTTAATCATTTACACTTTTGAACTGTCAAACAGTCGGTCAGTCAGAGCAATGGTGGCACAATTTTCATCACCACTGCTCTCAAAACGGTATAGGAAAACATTGTGAGGAAACCGGTATGTCCTAAACCCAAAAATTCGAAGCTATGTGACATTACCAAAAAGCACTGGGCCCGCGTGGTAGATTACGGCCCACTCCCTCTCACAGAGAGGCGGTCTATGTCCCAGCAGTGAGAATATTATAGGCTGATAATGCTTATATTCAACAATTTAAATGTTTATCTCCAAATAGCCTTCATTTACCACTTCCATCCGACAGGTCCCAACTACAGTATCACTAACAACTCTTAGCCACATTAGTGGCGGGCGAGTGTCGCGTCGCCTGTGTGCGCTGCGGTTACTGTTCGTGAGAGAGACTACTGCAGTCAGGGAGCTGGGAGGACTTAGTGGGTTCCTGCATACGTTTACTTGCGAGGTGAGGAATATTTACCATAGTTTTTGCTACAGTTAAATGTAACTAAGGCTGTAGACAACCTTACAAAGGTGGCTGGGCCAGACTGGATGCGGAAGACGGAGGACAGGGTTTAGTGGCGCAACCTGGGTAAGGCCTATGTCCAGCAGTGGACTGCGATAGGCTGAGTTGATTGAAGGCCGTAGATAATTTTGGGGTGTCATGAAACGCCATCGCTGACTGAGGGAACCTCAGTTGGTTAACAGGCAATTGAAATGGGTGTTAAGCTTATTGCATCACGAGCACCAAGATCGCTTCTGATGAGATCTGCAAATGCCCATTTAATTAGGGTTTTAGGTAAGCTGCTGCCACAGAAATGTGTAGATCAGCGGCTGCAAATAAGAAGGTATCTTTACGTAACAGGGAAAGAATGAAAGAGAGTGGTTTAAAGAGTATTCTATCTTCTATCTATCTCAAGTCCGGCAGATTGGTCTATTAAAAAAAAAATTACATAACTATCCCCACTTTGGAGGTTTTCGATAGTAGTATTAAAATTTTTACGAAACAAAAAATAATTATTTTCTTTTATTTATTTTATGCCTCGGGAAGCACATTTACGAGTAGGCTGCGTTTCCATCAGAGATTAGCGAGGATGCGTAGCGAGGAATGTGTGTAAAACTAACGAATAACAACGCTACCTTATGAAGCGATGTTATTGGTTTGTTTCACACACATCCCTCGCTACGCATCCTCGCACATCTCTGGTGGAAACGCAGCCTACTCGTAAATGTAAAAAAACGCAGCCTAAGCCGTTGGTCCCGGCTGTCATTCGTTGCCAGTCGTACGCCCGGTTACGGGTAGTCAGAAGCCCAATAGTCCAACCAGTCAACCAGTCTTACTAAGGGGTATCGAGTTACCCTGTAACTGGGTTGTGGAGGTTAGGTAGGCAGTCGCTCCATGTAAAATACTGATATTCAGCTGCGTCCGGTTAGACTGGAAGCCAACCCCAGCATAGTTGAAAAAGGCTAGGCAGATTGATTTTGAGTCTTAAGAATAATTAGGATGCTATACAAGACTATAATTTAAAAAACAGCGGCACTCCGGGAGTGTAGACAGAAGTGAAAACAAAACACAAACAGAATACTTTGCCATCACTCACTGACATATCGGATATACATTAAAACCGAGTACATCCCGAGGACAGCCGAAGACATCCGAAGCGGTGTCGATTACGGTAACAGTGGCGCGAGTTCAATAGTTTTTTCCCATCTCAAAAAATGCCCAACGCGCCTAAAGTTTTCACTTCAATAATGTGGTTGTCATCAGGTCATGGCGATAGTGCGTGCGTACACGGCTGCGCTGGGCGGTAACGCGCTCACTTCCTTCTACATCACACAACTCATGCTGCAGGACAACGCGCACAAGAATCAGGTATGTACTTCTGTAATTTATTTATTTTACTTTAAGTGGGATATGCTAAGGTAGCCCGCTAACTTCGAATGCAAGTGAATGTAATTATTATAGAAAATTGATAATTTAGCGCAGAGACTCATTTTAATTTGAGGTACCGAATAAAGTGTATAGAGCCTGACTTTAACTACTTGTCGTGACGACGTCAAATAGCTTTTTTTGGGTCAGTCTTTATCCCGTTATAGCAAAAAGAGATGCAAAAAGTGATATCTATTATTTTCCTGAACCCGAAAACCTGACTTTAAATTACAATAATAAAATTATTAAGGTCCCTTACGCCCCTCGCCTACGGCGACTTTTTGTAGCGATGATGTCGCGCGTTTTGTAATCGCGCTTCTACATCGCTACTATCGCGCGTTAGTCGCGTTTGCAACGTGCGACAGAAACGATGCAAACGCGCAGCTGTATCGATGCATATATCTTTTGTAAATGGGTGCATCCAATATATTGTACGCTGCTTACGTCGCGCACGCTTCGGCGGGTTACGTTTACAAAAAAGCAGCACCAAACAACGCAACCATTTTTATCTCGACTGAGTTCATCTTGCAACTGCAGCGTTCATAGGGTGGCGCTTTCATATTTCTGTGTCGATGCTGAATCGCGTTTGCATCGCGACTGAAGCGCGACAGCATCGCTACTGCATCGCTAAAAAAAGTCGTCGTGGGCGAGGCCTCTTAGACTTTATTTCCTAAGACTATGTATGTACAGACGCCAGCACATCAAGCTACTACAATCTGTCAAAATTCTTTAATAGATTTTCAATTTTATCCCTAAAGCATTAGGTGAAATTTGATTAGGAAAATTTTGACAGTTTTAGGTAGCTTGATGTGCTGACGTCTGAACATTATCATACAATTATTAAATAATGTTTTTCCTTGCAGGGTCAATGTCTCCTCTCGGTAGGTGGCGACATAGTGCACATAACATACTGAATTTAATGCAACCAAACATGACATATCTGACAAAAACGTTTAGGACCTATTATTCTATATCTTTGTATTAGTAGGACTATATCTAGGTAGTTATTTTGCGAATTTAAACCTAATTTGTGTTCCAAGAATGTGATTTTGATTATAAGTTTTTTTGGTGTAACTAATCTAAATATTAAAACTTATATGTTAACAATGTACAGACGCCAGCACATCAAGCTACTACAATCTGTAAAATGTATTTAATAGATTTTCAACTTTATCGCTAAAGTATAAGGTTCAAAGTTGATTGGGAAAATTTTACAGTTTCGGGTAGTTTGATGTGCTGGCGTCTGTAGAGTCACAGTCAGTCAGGAATAAGAAGTAGCACCTTTTGGTCAATATTACTTAGTGCCAACATTATAAATGCAAATGACAAATCGAAAAGGTGACATGTGGAATGTATTTGAAAACTGCTGAACAAGTTCGTATACCTGGATGTTAAAGGTGTAATTACACTTGGTCGTTAGCCCGTATTCGGGTACTTTACTCGAATTCGGGCACCCGATGCATTAATTACTCTGGTCATCGCACTGGAACACGGGCTAACGGACTACGAGTAGTGTGAACTAAGTCGAGACTACTCATCGCGACGACTGGCAGCATTGATAGAGGTGAAAGGAAAACTGGCGTCGGGTAACCGAAACTATGAAGCTTGACTAGATTGTCCCAAGACGGGCGTACTCAACCCCGATCCTTCACACTTGGTCGTTTGCCCGAATGCGGGAGAACGACCAAGTGTTATTGCGCTATTAGTTTGCTGGTTGTACTTCCTACGTGTAAATTTCACGTTAGTATTAAGTCAGACTGTCTAACAAAGTTATTAATATTACTATTTGATGAATATCGTGTATGGCGGAGATAAATTGACAACTCTAAGCGATGCTGCATTGACATAATATAATGCAATTAGGAATGTAATAAACCTTGTGCTGAGTCGTCATTGGCTCAGTTGCCAAAGAAGAAAAAAAAAATCTTGCTGTCAGTTTGACAGCTATAAATTTAATTTTGGCAGCTAAAAACTTTTTAGGATCGTACATTATTGTTGCGCATGTGGAAATGTCAGACAAGTACTAGAGTTCTACAGTCTTTTCACAGTTATTTTAACTCTGACAGCAGCAACCCAATAGCAGCCTTATTGTAATGTGAATAAAGTTTACTGTGATTTTGACAGACTTGTCAATGGCTGCAACCGAACAGCAACCTTATTGCAACAGCAATGATCTGTGATTTTGACAGTGATGCAAACTCAGAGGTAAAATAACTGCGAACGGACTGTACAGACGCCAGCACATCAAGCTACCCGAAACTGTCAAATTTTCCCAATCAACTTTGAACCTTATGCTTTAGCACTAAAGTTGAAAATCTATTAAAGAAATTTGACAGATTGTAATAACTTGATGTGCTGGCGTCTGTACAGCAAGAAGCTTATAGATAAACGCGGAGGCAACACTACCTCTACTCTACTCTATACCTAAGTGAAGACTACTGTGGTCGGACACTCTTTCTAAATACATACATATGACAAAGAAAACACAAATCACTGTCTCGTTCTAACGTGTGTATTTAGAAAGAGAGTGTCCGACCATAGTCGTCTTGACTTAGGTATTTAGAGTGTTGCCTCCACTTTTATCTATAAAGACCCTATTACACTACACGATATTTAGGGTCAGATATTTAGGTGATGTGTTTTTTTAATATGGGCTCTTCCTCCCTTTGTCTTATTTCACTATCCTGATTTAGGGAAATGGTCCCTGAATATCGCATAGTGTAATAAGGCTTTAAGCTTCTTGCTGTAGAAGGATCTTTTGGCGCTTGAATGACATTTACAGGGTCGTTGTTGTGAAATTGTTACAGAATTTCACAACAACGATAAGACAAGTATGGACAAAACAAGATGGCGGCGTTAGTTCCGATTTTGGCCACGCGCCAAAACCGCCTTGTAGCATTGTATCTGTATACCTTTGAGGGCTCGAAGACATTTATGTCACAAAATGTTATAATGGTACCTTCGTCAATTTTAATCTACTATGCAAGATATTTTGTTTTTTTTTTCTTAATCTTTAGAATAATAAAATATTATAGTAAGTACATAATTTGTAAATGATTAAATTGTGGATTGAAAAAAAGATGAGAAATGTATATATCAAGATCCTTTATGTATACCGTGCAAAATTATTTTTAAATATTTTATTCATTATAAACTGTTATTTCTAAGAATTCGACGTTTTTGTCGAAATGCTATATTCAAATGAGACTTTAGTGAAATGTTTTTAACAATGTTTATTTTTGATGTTTTCCTTAATTTTAATATATTTACTAAATTCCTATTTTAAAGTAGCACGTATAGGCCATAAAAAGTTTTTTGTTTTATTATAGTATACAGGTAAAATCTAATATTAAAGCCTCATAAAACGTACTTAACAATTGTATTAACCATCCATATATCTTGCCATAGACACTTCGTAATTTTTATATTTAAAGTCAACAAAATGATAATTATTTCTTTAGCAAAAACTTGCCACAAACGTACTCTCTATTGATAAATACTGCTTTAACTATTCTGTACAGGTATTTACGCGTTGCAGTATTAATATTAACAACAAGTATTAATTGATTAACTTACTGTCTTCATAAAATATTTAATCACAACGTCTTTTAAATAAAGTAAGTTTTACTTATTAAAATATACAGATTATTTCTTTTAAATACAGTATTTAAAGCAACTCGGTATTAAACAAAAATGCGGTATTTAAATAACATTTAAACAGTATTGAAAAAGTATTTATATACTGCAATGCGTGGTTTGCCTCTAAGAAACCAAAGTGAAGCGGTATACAAAATATTGTAAGTTGTTTTTGTTCATTTATTGTAAAAATATCACTACGGTTAGTGGAAATGAATGGTGCTACGTAAAACTTTCTTGTCATTTTTAATTGTACAAGTATTGATGACAAAATATACTCAAAAATTGCTGAAATAATGGGTCACTTTCTAGTATAACCTTGCAAAATATCGGTAGTAATATATTCCATTACTACATTTGATAGACAAATAACTACTACTGATAATGTTGGCAACATTTCATGTCATCTAGTCAGTAGTGTTGCCATTAGTAATAATTAAAGTAGGAAGGTTTCTGCTGTATTTTGTCACCGATACAATTTTTTTCTCCTTTCTTAATTTTTACTCGATTTTTCCTATTCATGTCGTATGCTCTCATATAAATTAATAATCATGTGTGTAAAAAGTACTTGTGGAACCTTTTAAATGACTCTCTTAAAACATGCGAGGATTTACAATAATATTTAAGTAGTTATTATTGGTTTCCTAAACGGCCTAATGCTTTTAGGATTTACTTTAAAATACTCTTAAGAGCAGCGAAGTAATTATTTCATCACCACTGCTCTCAAAACGATGAAGGAAAACATTGTGAGGAAACCGACAGGTCCTAGAACCAAAAATTCGAAGACGTGACATCTGCCAACCCGCACGAGGCCCGCGTGGTGTATTACGGCTCACTCCCTCTCACAGAGAGGAAGCCTGTGTCCCAGCAGTGCGAACATTATATAGGCTGATTATGTATATATAAAACTTTTTAATATTTTTCCTCCTCAAGAATTTTATTACATTTCACATAGTTTTCCGTTCAGCATTGTAAAATAAAATGTTCCAAAGTCAAACGACTTCATTCATTTCGTACCCAAAAATTGAACTCAAATAGCAGCCAGGGGTTAATTGTAAACCAACCAGGGGGTCAATTGTAAACCAATGTTGTAATAAAAAAAAATGTACTTAACAGAGGGTGTTATTGCCGGAAGACTACCGTTTTTTTCTTTCTAGCCTGACTTTATTTTAGGGTACAAAATGTTTGAAACTTGACTGATGTCCTTTTATAAAAACTATGTTTGGTCCTACGAGTACCTACTTAATTTTCACGATATACATAATAATGTTTTCGTAAGTCATTATGATTGTAAGAAACAGTATTTAGCCGTTATTTGGATGTCTTTATGTATTTTGTCTATGTATGTTTACAATATGTGTTGTAGGGCGAAATATATGACAAATATTTACTTACTGTCTATCATTTTTTATCCGATCTATCGTTTCTGAGGGGCTCGTGGCTGAATGATAACAAGCCGCACGGTCGATAAGTATAGCTAAGCTAATCGATAAGTTAAGCTAAACTTGCCGCGGTCGGTTCGAGGATGGGTGACCATTCATATCATACCTATCGAGAGTGCAAGACCCCTCCGTGTCTCGGAAAGCATGTTAAGCCGTTGGTCTCGGCAGTCATTCTTCCTACTTTTGGAAGTCTGTGATAAAAAAAAAAAACGAAAAACCAACCAAAGCCTACTTCCAAAACTAAAAGTTAGTTTGTTAACTAAAGTGTTCGGTTGTTTTATTTTTACTGAAGCTGCTACTTATTTTAATTCTTTGACAGGCTAGTGTTCAAGTTTCTATAGAAAGCCAACTTTTTGTTGTTGAAACTTGCAATTCATTTATACAAAATGATAATTAGCATCATGTGTAAAGGTACAATGAAAGGCTCATAACATTTATGATTTCAGTTTCTGAAGTAATCTAAACTTATTTTATGCGACCATTAATTGGTAACAAGATCAACTGTGTGAAAGTATTCAAATTAATTACAATGTAAAGATGAATTTAATGGCCAACATGCAATGTTGGAATTGATGTAATTTGCATGTTCAAAGCTCTAGGTCACAGATGTATGAAAGTATAGAGGTATGAGGAACAGGGTGTAAAGTTCACTCATACTCTATAGAAAAGGGAGGATCCTTCGACCAGACGGGTGTTGTGTCTGGCGGGCAACTGCCCAATGATTCATGTCGGGCCGTTGTATCTATGCTAGTTGCGCGGTAAACTCTGCTTGCGAGATGCAGGATTTGCGTGACGTCAGCATGACGCGTTGTTCGAATGTGGCGTTGTAGATACCGCTACAAAAGTTTGTCCCTTTGTCAATTTAAGAATTTGATAAGTACAGTGTTATATTTGGCTGGGATAAAGGAATTGATAGAAAAATATCAAAAAGCTTGTCATAAATACGTACTTTATTTATTTAAAACATCATAATAATTATTTAAATACACTTACACTTATCAAATGAAATGCCACAAAAATGTTGACAACAAGATCGTTTAATTACATCTTAAATACTATTAATACTTTTAGCAATAAGTACATTTCATTATAATAAGTTCTAATTCTAGTCTATTAAATTTGGAGAGAGAGGTTTAGACGTCCGGTGTTGTTGACATCTCGACGTTGAATGAGTTATTTTTTTTTATTTCGCAGTTCGGATACCTAGCATTTGGATACGGCCTTACATTATAAAGGAACTTTTAAATATTTTGGACGAAATAACGTAAAGAACTAAATGTATGTTATATTAGCAAACAATCTAAGCCTGGTCGCTGCGTGTGGGTTGCGGTGGTTGGGCGTGGACGCGGCGTGGCCGCTGCGGATGCGCGACGCGTCAGCGCCTGCGACCGAAGCGCAGGAACGAGTGCACGACATCTTGCCTCTTCATGCCGGTGTCCAGGAGTTGTGGGTAGTCGCGGACCAGAGCTGGGGAAGAAGAAGACCATATTAGCGAAGTTTTATAATATCCCAAAGGGAAATTGTAATGATTTGGTTTCAACGTGGTACATGACATCCACTTTGTTTTAAGGTGAATGGCACAATTGAAAGGGAATGAAGCCACGTCTGACGGTAGGTAGACTGTTCTGAGTAAGTGACCGTCGGCTGCAGTTGTCAACTTGTCACAGACAAACCAATCTACTTAAGTGACCTAACAAAATCAGTCAGTTTAAAAATGTATAAAAGTCCTATAGGCCGAATGGTTTACTACGCAATCATGGTATAATTTTTGTCCCCGATAAAAGAGCTCCAAAGGTCGATACTCGGCTACTGTCATCCAGCTGCTATCTAAGCAGATCATACTCCACCTTATCGTCCAGAATCCCTCATACCTTGATACTCGGGCACCTGCTCCCCAGCGGCTTCAGCGTACAGTTCGAGGAAGGTGTTGAGCGCCTGGCAGAAGCGCGCGGCCCTGGGGTCATCGTCGGCGGCGCCGGCGCACAGCTGCGCTGGCGCACACAGCGCCGCGCCCGCGCACGCCAGCACCACACACACTACCGCCACGTGATAACCATTACCGCTGAAGACAAAGATACAAATTCTATTAATTAAAGGTAGACCAACAAAATTAGAGATGGACAGGACAAGTGCAGCAAACTTTTGACACAATGGCACCCCAGAGATGACAAAAGAAACAGGAGAAGACAATACACGAGTTGGGAAGACGGATTAAGACTCACAGGTGGGTCCAAATTGAAGAAGAGTTGCTAGAGATAGGAAACAGTGGAAGTTGAGGAGGCCATTGCCAAGACGCACACTGAACTAAGAGACATTTTGACACTACTGAAAATACCACAACGTACCTAAATTTGTTATAATAAAAAAGTTAAAGGATAACATACCTACATCGTGAGAAAACGATGGATGGAATGTGTGAATGATGATAATATGGTTAGAAAGGGGGTGACTACCGAGATGACGACTAATAGAGAAGTATGGAAGAAAAAGACATGTTGCTCCGACCACAAATATATTGGGATATAAATAGGAGAATGATGATGATGATGAGGACATCGTGAGAAAACTGGAATGTCAAAGAACGAACAATCGAAGTGCAGACGCCAGCACATCAAGCTACCCGAAACTGTAAAATTTTCCCAATCAACTTTTAACCTTATGCTTTAACGATAAAGTTGAAAATCTATTAAAGAATTTTGACTGATTGTAGTAGCTTGATGTGCTGGCGTCTGTACATCTACTTGTTGATCCCACACTGGGCTCGCGTGTTGGATAACGACCGTTTCTTTCTCGCAGAGAATAAGTAGACCGTCACTCAATGAACTATCCTAAAGAAAGGCTGCCAAAACCACGTCATGATCATCGTTATTCAGGTCCAAATCAACCGCATTCAGAGTAGAAACCTAAAATGTTAATAAATTGTATTCCAAATTGTTTACAACTTGATTCATGGCCGATATATGTACCTAGCTAGCGGTAGGTACCTACCTGCTTATTACAAATACCTAGGTAGGAAGTGTGTAGTGTCCCGTATAATTGATTCCTTTGCCATCAAAAGAAGAACTTTTATCATCTATAAATCGGACATTATAATCCAAGTTTCGAACGTGTCTGCGACAATATTACAGCGGCACAGGCCGACAGACGATTTTAAACGTTCATAGCAGATTATGAATCGTGCATCTTTTCCATTTCAAACGTAAACGCCACAGGCTTATTGAAAAGCTGGCTACTGAAGCATGCGAGCTGCACATGACATAGTTTTAATAAGAATAGTTACCCTGTAGATAGGTATTGCAAATATTTATATATACTTAGTACTTAGAAACTTATTAGGTACAGCTTTAATTATACTGGCTTTAGGATCGTACTTATATTGAAACTAATATTTGTGTGGCCTGCAAATATTTGATTCGCGTCTGGATATTGTACAGACGCCAGCACATCAACCTACACCTAACTGTCAAATTTTCCCAATCAACATTGAACCTTATGCTTTAGCGATAAAGTTGAAAATCTATTACAGAAATCTGACAGATTGTAGTAGGTTGATGTGCTGGCGTCTGTACATGAGCTTTTGAGCCTGCAAATGCTTGCATGATAAGGAAGACATGTCTACTTGAATAGGACAGCGTATTCAAAAGAAAGACGTAGCGTTGGAAGGCCTCGGAAAAAGGTGGACCGATGACCTTGTGAAGGCCACAGGAATCACAAGAGGATACGAGAAGCACAGAACCGGTCTAAGTGGTGGGGTTTGGAGGAGGCCTATGTATGTCCAGCAGTGGACGTCTTACGGCTGAAATGATGATTCAAAAGAAAAGATTTTTGTAAACCTGACATTTCGCTTCTCTATTTTACTTTCGACCTTTATATGATCCTATGTTATACTAGGTACGTTACAATACTGCTCCAAGTGTGTTTTCATTTTAGAAAGCTCGAAGCTTGACCAATGTTATTCTCGAGTGCAAAGATAAAAGCCAAAACATTGCTGCATTTGCGGATAAGTTACAAACCATGTAACACCTACAACAACAGACTAAAAATATCCAGCGTTCTATATTTCGAAAACCAATATGCATTATCTGCTACAAGGATCTGTTGGCGCCTGAATTACATTGACAGAGGGGGCGCTGTTGTTGAAAAGGAAAAAAATTGTGAAATGGTATAGAAAACACAAGATGGCGGCGATAGTTTCGATTTCGACTCTGCCTACGCACCAAGTTACACATTAAAAAAAAAAAAGAGAAGTTACTTATAGGTACATTTGAGCCAACTAGTTCCTGTTGCTTATTTTTTTACTTATTACAAAAGCCTTTACTAAAACTTTCTTTCCAATAGCTACATTATAGGTATAATTATTTGTATCTGTTTTCGTCTCAGAATTTTACTTCAAATGTTTGTTGAACGCCCAATTATGATTGTTGATAATATCAAATAGAAGTATGTCGTCAAAAACTTTTTATAAATGTTTATCCATTATAATGCGAATCTTACAAGTGCTTAGAATTATTTATATAAAAGTTTTAAGTGTAAATGAGTTAATCACTCATTTATGGATCCTACTTATTTACGTACCTAATAATATCTTTCTTTGTTATCCAGGAAGAGAAGGACTGTCCTACCGTAATACAGTGATTATCTATTAGAACAGAGGACAGTAGGTTATACCTAGGTACACACAAACTCGCCACGAAATTACTGAACCCTATTTCAGGATGGTCACTGTCCATCTTCGCGTAAATTTGAGATTTTTAAGACCTAAACGGTCACACAGATAGACATGAAAAGCGGCTTAGTTTTATACTATGTACTATCTTCTGTCCGCGACTTCGTCCGCGTGAAATCTGCGAAAGTAGGTAAGTTTGTTTGTTACTTTTTCACGCCTAAACCACTGAACCGATCATCCTGAAATTTCACATATTTGTACGTTGTCAGGTGTACAGAAACGGACATAGGGTACCTTTCATCCAGAAAAAAAGTGCTGTTCCCGAGGAAAACAACAATGACGTTATTATAATAATAGATGGCGCCACGTGTCTATTGAACTTTGTCACATGATTTAATTCTGAGGCGGGACGAAGTTCACCGGGTCAGCTAGTTTCTTATAAACCCGTCGCATTGCATCACCTACCCGCAGTGTCACTTCGTTTTCGCTTAGTGATCTTCTAGATTTATTTCTTTTTGCTCGGCTCCTTATGGTCATAGCGTGATGTTAAACCCTTTAGCCTTCCTCAATAATTGGGCTATGAAATGCAAAAATATATTTTTTAATCCGACTGCTAGTTTCAGAGATTATAATAGCGCGTTTAAACAAACAAACAAGCTCTTCAGCTTTATTATTAGTAGGTACAGATATAGATTAGTACCTACCTATAGATAATAGATACTCGTATAGAGGGTCCCATTAAAATGGACAAATTTTAACACAAGCGCTCAGTACGTCTCACCAAAGATATCCAAGCAAAAAAAACCCTGCAGGAGGCCTACCACAAGCTCTTAACGGGATCCATTTTAGGACCTAAACTGAACTGTTCTTCTAATAAGTATTCAGTTTAGGCCGTGCCATCTGCTGACAACGATTGTCCCAAACTGAGTCGCAAGTTTTGGTTTCATTCATACGTGTTTGGTACCATGAGTCCATGACGTCCATAGAACAGCTCAAACGATGCAGTTTAGGAACATAAACTGAAATATCTTGTTTTTGAATCGTTTTTAATTAGATCACGGTAGGCCACCTGATTAATTAAAGTGATTTTATTTTGACCTAAAATACTTACACACATTAGTGTATTTTCGTTAGCTGATTATTTTTCTTGTAAGTAAGTATCTAATGCGTTTTTCTTATATATTTTTTACCATCGTCCTTATTTTGGTGGTCTGAATGATTTCTAAAAGTTATTCCATCTAGGTATTTTAATGGGACATTATTATGGAAACTGCGTTATCAAAATTCAACATCCTAAAAAGAGGTACTTATATCTAAACTCGTGAGTATCTGTCGTATCTCAACTTAGTTTGGTAACTAGTTGCAAACGTGTTTCGACTGAGGCACCTTAGTTCGAGAATCGAGTTAAATCGTTTACATCGATAAGCAGGGATCGAGTATTCGAGGTGCGAAGTCCATTTGAAAGTGTTACAGGTGTTATAGAGGTGATATAGTGGAATAGGGGTGGGAAACAATGTTGATTTAAGTTAGCTAGAGTTGCGTTAGAACTTAGTACCTCATAAACAGCCTATAATGTTCCCACTGCTGGGACGCAGGCCTGCTCTCTTCGAGCGGGAGTGGGCCGTAATCCACCACGCGGGCCCAGTGCGGATTGGTAGATGTCACATGTCTTCGAATTTTTGGTTCTAGAACATGCCGGTTTCCTCACGATGTTTTCCTTCACCGTTTTGAGAGCAGTGGTGATGAAATTATTTACACAAAGTAAAGCGCCTGCCTGGGTTCGAACCTACGACCTACAACTCGTAAGTCGTGGCCGTTACCACTGGGCCACCACTACTCTGCATTGCCGCTTAGTTATAAGCAAATACCCAATAGGTGTTAACTGTTCACCAGATTGACTGATTTTTATTTCGCTAGTATTATTTTACCATTCAGCTGTCCGTTTTAAATTAGTTTTTGATTTATGACAGAGTCTATCCACATACAAGTTGGTGTAGATAACGAATATTTACAGTTAAAGGAAAAAGCGACTTTACCATACTTCAAAAACGTCATTAGACAATAATAATCTCGTTTTAGCTTTTGAGTCATCAGTATTTTTTGTAGGCAACTCATTTTTAGGCCAATGAGTAGGTACTTTATCATTTCGAACGTTCTTTGACGGCTTAAGCGATTAGCTGGATCCAGACCAGACGATCCAGCGCGCTCCGATCGCGCGCGGCACCTCCATATCGATCGCGCATTGTTCTTGCCGCGCCCGATCGGAGGGCACTGGATCGTCCGGTGTGGATCCAGCTATTAACACACGGCACCGCGTACCGCCGCGGAGGGCGGCGACGGTAAAGCGGATTTCGTAGCGGTGCCCCACGCGGTAAGGCGGTTTACGCGCCTGTCCGCGCGGATCGATTTAACACGGTTTTGACCAGTTTGATCACAGACATTGGAAAGAATGGATTTGCAACACGTCCTGCACCCACGATGATCCGCGCGGCTATGCGGCGCCCCGTGTGTGAGGCGCCGCTCCACCGCGCGGACGGCAGCGCGGAGGGGCGGTGGCGGTGAGAGCACCGCTCGACCGCGCGGTCGGGCGGTGTACGTGTGTTAGGCATCTACGGATTTATTAGAGGCCAATGCGACATGAGATCCGCTTCACCGCCTACCGCGGCGGTGCGCGGTGCCGTGTGTTAATCGCCTTAGGCGATTAACACACGGCACCGCGTACCGCCGCGGAGGGCGGCGACGGTAAAGCGGATTTCGTAGCGGTGCCCCACGCGGTAAGGCGGTTTACGCGCCTGTCCGCGCGGATCGATTTTTAACACGGTTTTGACCAGTTTGATCACAGACATTGGAAAGAATGGATTTGCAACACGTCCTGCACCCACGATGATCCGCGCGGCTATGCGGCGCCCCGTGTGTGAGGTGCCGCTCCACCGCGCGGACGGCAGCGCGAAGGGGCGGTGGCGGTGAGAGCACCGCTCGACCGCGCGGTCGGGCGGTGTACGTGTGTTAAGCATCTACGGATTTATTAGAGGCCAATGCGACATGAGATCCGCTTCACCGCCTACCGCGGCGGTGCGCGGTGCCGTGTGTTAATCGCCTTAGCTATAGCTCAGTGGTAAAGCGGACAGCCCACTGATAAGTCGCGGGTTTAAATCTTTAATTTTTGACGTTCAAAAGCCTAATTGAAATAAATGATTTGACTTTGACTTTGACTTTAAATCTCGTAGGTAGGTATGAGAATAAATACACAGTGATTTCTTTTAAATAGTTCTTAAGTGCATCCATACTAATATTATAAATTCGAAAGTAACTCTGTCTGTCTGTCTGTATGTTACCTTTTCACGCCTAAGCCGCTGAACCGATTTAGATGAAATTTGGTATAGAGATAGCTTGAGTCACGGGAAAGGACATAGGATACTTTTTATCCCGATATTCCCACGGGATCGAGACTTATGCGGGTGAAACTGCGGGGCGCAGCTAGTTCATACATAAAGTAAAAGGGCGCAGTGCTACACACCTCTACCCTATTTCAAGTTAAACAAATATCAACTTTATTTCCATGACAATTAAGTTAATTTCAGAGTGACTAGCACTATTGACAAAGTTATATAAATATTTGAAGTTATAGCGTAAACTGAACTTTATTGTGTAGGAATTAAAGTTATTTTTCCATTAATTCATATTTGTTTACGTTTTTGGCAAATAAATCGCGAATGCACGGTACGAATAGGTAAGTATTACATTTTGTGTTAATGTACTATTAGATTCACCTCTGCCAAACCTTCGGAGTTTGTTATGTTACGAGTAGGTATATGTAGGTTTTGAAAGCGTTGGAGCCATTCTAGATAACGTATCATAACATCCATATTTTCCTCAAAGGTGGAAGGTGCTAGCAGAGGTGTATATACCAAAAAGTAGGTAGCCTATATCCATCCCCAGGATGCCGTCTATCTCCTTGCCAAAATTTATAGAAATCCGTACAGTGGTTTAGGTGTGAAAAGGTAACATACAGACAGAAAGACAGATTTATAATATGGATTGTAGATAATAAAAATCTTTTAAAAACGACCACTGCACAATGAACTATACTGTAACTGAATAAACTTGTCCCACAAAAGTAATCTTATATGATCTATATTATTAAAATATTTTTCCTCAATTTCATGATTGCACCTGCCACTGTTTGTTTCTGCATCACCCAAAGGTTGTCTGGTAGAAAATGCCTATGGCATTAAGTCCGCCTCTGTACATGTATGTGCTTGAAGCATTAAATAAATAAATAAAGGTTACAGGAACTACAGAAACATTCAAATAAAAATATCTCCGCGAAAGGAAATTCAAACCTCTGGAAAAACAACTGACATTACGTTCCATCTATAAGAAGATCGAATTTCAAAAAATGTTCGCGGCAAAGGTCAAGATGGCGTCGTGTCCTTTCAGTTGTTATGCTAACGAAGACTAGCGTCTTTTTGTCCGTTCAAAGGCACGGTGTTAGTTGAGCGGAGCGGAGTAGGTAATAGGGATGAAGGGGGGTAAGGAATTTGATTAGGAGGCTTTTTGGGCGTTTTTGTGGGTAGTTCGAACGTATGAGGTAGAATAAAAAAATATAAGTCGCACACTGAAATTGCAATGCGGTAGCTCGACGACTATTCCCGCTTTACCTAACTACTAACAACGTAATAAATATGGAGTAAGTCTAAATCATTTCTAAATAGAGCACATTGCCACTAAAATGAAAGCTTGCACTAAAATCTACATAGTAGTGCCTGTGACGTTCACCTCATTACCAAAACAGCTTGGTGTGATGCCAAGCTAAACTCGCTACGCCTGCGGCGTCGCTCGTGTCTTGTAAATTCTGGTTTTATGGTTTTACAATGCTTTATACATCACTCTGTATTGGTAAATTGGAATGCAGTTGCTTTATGTTGTTATTAGAGCTTTGTACAGACGCCAGCACATCAAGCTACTACAATCTGTCAAATTTCTTTAATAGATTTTCAACTTTATTACTACAGCATAAGGTTCAAGGTTGATTGGGAAATGTTGACAGTATCGGGCAGCTTGATGTGCTGGCGTCTGTACTAGCCAGCACAGAGCCCTAATGGGGACGCCGATGAACCGTCCATCCCTTAAAAATAATGACTTACGAGTAAGACGTATTACCGCCGACTCGGTCCGCTCTCGGTCGCTGAAAACAAGCAAGGGCTCTGTCTCGCATACGATCGTAGCACTATGCTGAGCGATGGCCGTTTTGCGTGGATGTGACGCATATTTTACCCCAAATTTGTTCTTTTTTGTGTTTAGTGTTCTTTCTTTGCGTCATGTTTATCGCAAATAAACCTATTTCTTTCTAATAAGATCATTAAAATTGCTGGAAGAACTTTATTATCAGACTGACATCTATGTGTGCGAGAAAAAAAAGCGGCATCTGTTGAACCGTAAGCTCCAAACCTCGTTACAATGCTTTCTTATTGCATTATTTAAGCGACAAACAAATAAACATTCCTATTTACAACATTATGAACAAAACACTTGGACACTGTGTTCTCTTAATAAACGCGTTCATTTCGTATGCAGTTTATTGCTCATTTGTGATTTTATGAGCCAAGGGAATCTGGGGAAGACGTTGCTAGATACTAATATTGGGATACATTCGTGAATCCGATGGCACCTACCTATGCGCATGCATAGGTAAGTATCCATCTACAGCTATTTTACCTCTGCTGCAGCAACCTTATTGTAACGAGAATAAAGATCACTGTGATATTGACAGACTTGTCAGTAACAGCATTCGAACATCAACCTTGTTGTAACGAAAATAAAGATCACTTTGATTTTGATGGGTGATGCAAAATCGTTTCATATGTTATTTTATTAATTCGTTTGACAAGCGTGGTAGGTATCTAATTACATTTAAATATGAAAGCTATGTTTAAAATGTGAGCCCAGTCAGCAAGGCTCATTCCGAATAGAAAGTTTCCAATTAAATTCGTTAAAAATCCCAAATAATTTTGGTCAACCGGCGAACAATGTCCAATCCTCAAATGAAACACGAGAAAACGAAGCAAATTCAAGAAAAACCGATAAAGAATTGTAATATATTTTGGCATTTGAGCAAAAATTGTTGGAATTTGTAACGGGTCACACCCCACGACCTCCACATTGGAATGTTTGCCTCTCGTATCACATAATAAAACATTTATTGGTTTTATTTCATCCACAAGGGTTTTTTCACGTTTCATTGTATTGGCGTATGGTTTTCCTTTGATATTTGATGTGAGCAGCGTACTCGCTTGTTATGGTGACGTAAGTATGAAAATGTAAGATGTTAATGCCATCATCATCTGCCTAGCCTTTTCCAACCGTGTTGTAATCGTCTTCCAGACTAACCGGATGCACCTGAATATCAGTTGTTGGTCGAGGCTCTTGGCTATTAAACCATTAGCTGTCACGACTATCGGCACAGTGGTCGCTGAGTCCATCCCACATGTCGAGAACCTCGTGAGCCAAGTCAAGATATTTGATTTGTTTATTTATTATTATTACTGACTGACAAAACTTACTAACACACATAGCACTTTTCATGCAGCTGAATCTGACATGAAAGACTAAAAGTTATAAAAAAACACTACTTACATTAGCAGATTTACCGAATAAACAACTTGGACAATATTTCAGATTACGCCAACACTTCCAGCGATTCAAGTTAGCACGCCAAAGCCATAATACCTAAGACAAAAATAGCTTGTCTTGTTTATAGTGACAAAGTTTGAGCTGGTCCTTTGTCGGCAGAGATTACAGGGATTGAGTCCTGTTTGTTGACAGCTTATGGCTGGGAAGGCTGTTATCCAATAAAAAAGAGATTTAAGTGTATGATTTAAAGCTTTTGTACGGAACTTCGTGGAGCGTTGGTTAATTAATTTATGATGTGGGACATGATGATGTTCGGTTATAAGATTATGTTTTTTTTTTTTTTGTAGAACTTGAAAGAGATGATGGGACCTTGTGATTTGCAGATAAGTTGACGGCAAAAAGTCTTTGGGAGATGAAGTATTGAAGATCAGTGTATTCTTGATCGTACTTTTATTGCATAGTAGGTACGAAAAATATCGTGAATCGTGATACGATCTAAGAGCTTTTAACAATCAGAGGGGCAATTCTCGCAATTTTAAGAACCTCATTCAATCTGTCAAAAATACCTCTAACTTCCCTACATTTTTGACAAGTTTTTGACATTGATTGTCGCTGAGATGAGATTGCGACTAGGTAAGTACATTTTGAAAGTTTTTAATTATGGGAATTGGCTTTCAGATACCTACTTTCATTACCTAATTTTATAGACTTTTAAATATTTCACTTTAAATATTTGTATAACATGAAACATAACATCACTCCTATTTTGCCAGAAGGATTAGGCAGAGGGGTAGGTACCTATTATAGTACAGACGTCAGCATATCAAGCTACCCGAAACTGTCAAATTTTCCCAATCAACTTTGAACCTTATGTTTTAGCGATAAAGTTAAAAGTCTATAAAAGAAATTTGACAGTTTATAGAGCTTGATGTGCTGGCGTCTGCACATCCAATATCCTGCAGTTATGTTTAAGTCTCATGTATCTAATAGGGGGCGAACCATCGCCATCGACCGGGTACAAATCCAGGCTCCGGGCTGCTACAATTTTAAATCGTTTTATTTAATTTTTTTATCGATGTTGCAAAAACAATTCCATTTTAAATAACTGCACATCAAAAGAGCCACATGGTTAAACCCAAATCACGTCAGTATTTTAAATGAAACATGTCATAAGAAAGTACCGCAGACAAAGACGGGCTCAAACGAGTTCTTTTCAACATACCGATCAACCTGATGCGAAGTCTTTAATTTGAAGCATTTCACTTCAAATTACTGTTTCAATTAAGTATGTGCTACAAGTTTTCTGATTCTTGTGAAGTTGGCTTTTTAGGGTTCCATTTTTATGGATAAATTGTTTTAGATTTTGGGGATTTCATATTATTATTTAGGTATAGCTGTTTTATGTCGTTTGTGATATGAATGAACAGCTTTCCATTCAATGGAAGTAGGTATTGGCAATTGGCATTTTGGCGTGGAGGAGAAGTGTAGGTCAGTATTTTTTAAGTTCAGTAAACACCAAATACCTACCTATTTGTTTTCATACCTCTATGTATCAACTTTAAGATAAAAGGGAAAATTACATCGTTTTTCTACATCCTAACTTTCTTTTTAATTTTTTCTTTTTGTAACTACGGTTGCCACATCCGAGAAGATTTATTTTGGTGTTTTTTAGATTTGAGCCACGAAGTCTCAACCATTTTAAACCATTGTAAAGCACTAATTATATAAGGTCCCAATATCCCATTAAAATAGAAGGACAAACTTTTAGATATCATTCAGACCACCAAAATAAGGACGATGGTAAAAAAAAATATATATATACGAAAAACGCATTAGATACTTACAAGAAAAATAATCAGCTAACGAAAATACACTAATGTGCTGGCAATTTATTATTTTAGGTCAAAAAAATAAAATCACTTAAATTAGTGTTTTTTTTTTTGCTTGGATGTCGTTGGTTAGATGTAAGTAGGTACTGAGCGCTGTGTTAAAATTTGTCCATCTATTTTAATGGGACCCTGTAGGTATATACCTCTGCTTAGCCCCTACACGGTTGAAAGCTTCAAGGCGAATTCCTGGAGAACCCCGCGATTGCTGGAGAGATGCCAACTTTCCGGAGACATGTTCTGTCTAAGCAATCCAATGATCAAAGAGTCTGATTGCTTTTGAATAAATATCTTTGTTTAGAAATAGATCTGTGTTTATTTTATTAATAGACATTGTCCAACCAGGGTTTAAACAAAGACCCAGTTGACTACAATGAACGATAGTTGAGAAGTTAAGCCGCAAAAGCTTGGGTGTTTGAATGCCGAGCAGTAGGTAGTTGTATGTTCGATCTGCACCCCAATACACTATCAATTCCTAAAAGGTACATTGCTTCAAAATTTGCAGCATTTGTCTTCTCAACAACGTAAATAACGCAATTAATATTGTTGAACTGTCAAATTACATTGCCATTGTAAGTGTGTTTCGCAATTATCCCGCAGGACCATAATTCACTATGACCTCTTAACGATTCCTTACGTCGAAACCACGTCAATTTCTTACCTAATCACGACATCTGCTAATAACGTAACGTATTCTCTATGTCGCAATCGCGTGTAGTATTAGAGTAGGTATGTTAATCTATGATCGCGTGGTTTGTCAAAATAGGTACATCACAGACATAGATCTACCTCTACGTCTGTGAGGTATATGTTGTCCATACGGTTGACCATAGACTATACACTCGGTTGACATTTCGATTCCTTGTGGTTAACAAGACACGATATTGTCATGATTTGCACGTGGTAAGATTTCGCGGGGAAATATTATTAGATTGATATATATATATATTATATATTTTAAATTGGGGCCCAGGTTTACTAGGTATCCCTTGCTCTATAGTTTGAGCTTTAGTGAAGTAGGTATTACTAAATCTGTAAACAGAATTGCAAGTAATTTAAACAAAAAACTGTGATATAATCACCACAAACCACTTGACAAAAGGATGGGCAATAGCAAAACTTGGAATACGAAGTGAAAGGTTATGTTAAGGATAATGCTGCTGATCTAACACAACATAGGTAATAATCCTATATCTAATGTTCTCACAGCTGGGACACAGAGGACGCCTCTCTGTGAGCGGGAGTGCGCCGTAATCCACGGGCCCAGTACGGATTGGTAGATGTCAAATGTCTTCGAATTTTTGGTTCTAGGATATGCTGGTTTCCTCACGAGGTTTTACCGTTTTGAGAGCCACTGTTCTCAAAACTTTTTTCACACATCGATTTGAAACGAGCCGCCATAGTAGTTATTGTATTATAATGAAATACCTATCTAATGGCATATGTGGTTGTTATTGGTGCTTGGAGCAGTTGCCATACACTTTTGCCGATTCTCTTTTGGAAAACAAAGTGAAAGATTCTGCTAAGGATAATGCTTGTTTCCTTTCATCACAGCTACGTCAAACGTATAATGTAGCTATTTTTCCTTTTGAACCAGAGATAGGCGAGCTTTTCATTTGATCCTTCTTGTGTAACGAGGGTTCCTAAATGATTGGAGTTAGTGTCAGTTTAGGGAGTATAATGACTTTTTGATATCTTCTTAGCTCATATAGCCCATTTGAACATGAAACTTACTTCATGTTCAAATGGGCTATTTGGGAAAAATCGTTAAACCTGCCAAACAGTCAGGGAAAATTGTTACCTATGGAAATTGACAACCTATTTCACTTTGCCGTGTTATAGCCAGGCATTTCGTGGTAGCGTGTTAGTTCAGGCTAGCTCCAGCGGTATCCTGAGGGCATTCGCGCAGAGGGTCAATTATTAGGACCTTTCAGTATGCTTCCCGTATGAGCAATCACAGTCTTAGAATAGAATAGACATGTATTTTGCAAATATGCGTAATACATGATAGGTGTTAAAATTAATTAAGCTCAGTCATATTTCACTATTCGGCATGCAACATATATATTATTAAGATTCACCAAAAGGTGCTTGTGGCTAAGTAATAACAGCCGCACGGGTCGATCGATCAGGTTAAGCTACGCTTGCCGCGGTTAGTCCGTGGATGGGTGACCATCTTTACATACCAAGACTACTCCGTGCCTCGGAAAGCACGTTAAGCCGTTGATCCCGGCTGTCATTCGTGGATCTTTGACAGCCGTTACGGGTCGTCAGAAGCCCGAAAGTCTGACAACAGGTCTTACCAAGGGGTATCGTATTACCCAGTAACTAGGTTGTGGAGGTCAGACATTACACACAAGTGTTAAAGAACGGCAGTTGTGACTTGAATATACGGACATTTTAAGCTGGTAGTCATAAGCTTTACAGCCCCTGACTTTACAGATGATTTCCCCAAGGATAATCTGCTAATTACAGTAGGTACTAATTCAAGTACTTAACTAAAAGTGGTCTCACTTCACATAACATTTAAGGAATACTAAACTAAAGTTTTAGCTTTGTCAAAATTCCTAAATCCTAGGTTCCAAAATGTTTTTGATGCGATCATCTGCGACTACCAAAACCGAGTACCTCGTGACTTTACAATGTTAGCTCATTCTTAGAATGTTAACTAGCTATAAGATTATTTGCAAATAAGTATAAATAGCATAAAATACAGTAACAACTTCAAGGACAGTACTGCAGTATTTTACGCGCAGCGACTGCCATAGTTGGTTCATGTTAAATAATGGTATTCAGCTGCATCCGGTTAAACAGCAAGTGGACTCCAACATAATTGGTAAAAAGGCTAGTAAATGAGGATGGTGAGCTTAAAAATGCTGTCTGGCAAATATTTTACCACGGCAGGCAGCTAAACAGTTTGTGCATATAAGAGAGACGAAGAATTACTATTGACTAACAGTATAGCGACATTAGTAACACGCAAGAGAGCTAGAAAGTGTTCACAACTGTTGAAGAGTCACAAGGAAAAACCCATAAAAAAGTAAAGCCCCTTTCACCAAAAGCGTTTTAAATCTCGCACCATATTACGTCCATTTTTAAATTCCACAGATGACAGATTTAAAACAAATGAGAGTGAATTCTTTATTTAAAGTTTAGGTAAGATCCTCTCACCGAGAGGAGGCCTGTGTCCCAGCAGTGGGAACATTATAGGTTAAGGTTATCCTATTGTTTATCTTAGGACTGCTACACAAAATGATCGGGTGATTCGGCACAACCAGGCGGAATAATCGAATAAATGTTATGATGTATGTTCGAAAAAAGCCTGTCGGCTTAGCTCGAATAGCGCCGAGCCCACTCGAACATATTTCAGCAAGAATAGATGCCGAACGGAGTTTGTGGTATTGGGTATTCCCATGACTTACATTCGTGTGTTTAAAGTGTGAACGCTTGATCAAATATATGTACATAGTTAGTCATAACTTTTTATCTGATAGGTATTGTGTTTGAGAAATGGTGCAGGTATAGTCTTAATGATGTCATCATTTTGTTCAGAATCATCGTGAGAAACCTCTGCAACAACAATGAGAGCAAGCCTACTGATTTCTCTGTGTGAGAAGAGGACTTTACCCTTTTGATATTCAATCAATCTGCCTAGCCGAGCCTTTTCCCAACTATGTTGGGGTCGGCTTCCAGTCTAACTGGTTGCAGCTGAATATCAGTAATTTACATGGAGCGACTGCCTATCTGACTTATAAAACCAAATTACTGGGAAACACGATACACCTTGGTAAGACTGGTCTTCAGACTTTTGGGCTTCTGACGACCCGTAACAACAGTCAAAGTTATATGAATGACAGCTTGGACTAACGCTTGGTGCTCGCATATTATTGGATGGCAGGCAGCCTATCTACCTATTGGTTAGTGGTCACTGTCACCTTTGGACATCTACAATACCAGCCGGTCTAAGAAGTGAGCTGTCATTCCATCTGCATACTAGAGATTGGCACTATTGACAGATCGCTTGACCGAAGTTTTCAAGGTGAGATTTTTTCAGAATAGTTCAGTTTACAAGAGACATTGACTCTATTGACAGCGCACTTTTTTTTTAAATCACATCACACTAATATTATAAAAGCGAAACTTTGTGAGTGTGAATGTGTGAGGGTGGGTAAATGTTTGTTACTTCTTCACGCTCAAACGGCTAGACCAATTTTGATACAATTTTGTATGGAGGTAGCTGACACCCTGAATTAACATATAGGCTACTTTTTGTCCTGATATTCTCACGGGATCAAAACTTATGCGGGCGAAACCGCGGGGCGCAGCTAGTAGGTAATAATTATTTATTGACATAATAGGTCGCAGAAACTTGTTTGAAGCCTCAAGTCACTCAACTTCAAGCTCACTTCACTTATATTTATCTACACGATGTGATTTTTACAGAATATATTGGCTAATACGAGATAGCCACTATTGACAACTCCCTTCACCTAAATTTTCACTGTGAGATTTAAAAAAATAAGTCGACACTCGGCAGCTACCTTTCTTGTTATCCCAAAAACAAAGCTAACATGTCTGAAAAACGATATGCTGATAATTATAATTTAACTTAAAAGTCTGTTTGGCTGTTTGAACATTAACATAAACAGGCCGATTATAGTACAGTCAACAAAAGAGATAAGTATGCAGGATCGTCGGATACAGTAGAAGTTTAGTAAGAAACCGATAGATGTTGTCGACTGAAATTTAATTTGATAAAAGAGCCGTTTGTTTTCTATTAATAAAATTAAATTTTATTCGAGAACATCCATCGGCTTCTTACTAAATGTCAACTATATCCGACGATCCTGCATACTTATCTCTTTTGTTGACTGTACCTAACCGAGTGACGATAAGAAGCCAGACATCAAACGGTTCCCACAAATGATCTCTTGTTACTTCTCTTGAATTGTCTTGATGTGTTATCAAGTAAACAAGCACATATATACAGTATTCGCCATTGTAAGTTTATAAATATAATTTTCCTTATTAGTATTAATAGCATTCTTATCAATTCAAAAGTGAAAGGATAATTTAAATGACATGCATACGTTGCTTTGACTTTGACTGTGTTTTTAAGTTTCTATAGAGATTTATGAGGAACAGGGTGTAAAGTTCACTCATACTCCGTAGAAAATGGAGGATCCTCCGACCCTACGGCTGTTGTGTCTGGTGGGCAACTGCCCGATGATTCATGTCGGACCGTCGTTTATATGCTAGTTGCGCGGTAAATTCTGCTTGCGAGATGCAGGGTTTTATTTATAAAAAAATTACAGCAAGTCTTACCTATATGCAGTCTATACTTAGACAGACAGAGTTAGGTCTTAGGCTAAACTAGGTAACCTTCGCCTTAGAGGCTTAGGAGCTTAAGTCGTGGTACAGACTAGCTTTTACCCGCGTCTTCTCTCCTATGGTTTGATGCATAGAAATATAAAAAACAGGTTTGATGGTTTCTCCCAGAGGAATTGAGTATTATTTCGAGGTAAAAGTAGCCCATATCACTTTCTGGTTCATAAACTATCTCTATGCAAAAAATCACAAAAGAGCGGGCCCATTTAGCAATAAAAAAAACGAGTGTGTTTATGACCACACGACTGAAGTGAAACTCCCGTTCGCCTCGCCCGATCACACTTTTCGTAACGCTTACGTCACGTGTTCGCCAGCTTACTCCCCAAGTCAAGGTAGGTATATGCGTACCTCAACTATCAAATACGATATATCAATATCTCTATTAGATAGGTACCATTTAACTATCTACTCAACTAATTCCTCGTTGGGCCATTCACGTTGCCTCTAATATAAATATAGTACTGCGGTTCTATCTTAGCGCATATCTCTGCACTAATTGACGATGCATTCCAATTAATTAACAATATGGTAATGTTTATTGCATCTAGTAAAGCTTAGATCACTGCCTGATCCTCGCAAAATAATTGGTCAGTCGTTCTCAGTGTGGGTGTTTGATACAACATGTAACCATGGTCTAGTGGTCTAATGGAAAAACCCAATAACGGCCTGGGGTTCGAATCTAGGACCTCACGTTCAGAAATATCACGTAAATTTGCAATTCTAGCTTGCTAGAGAATCGATGCAGTCAATTAGTTTAATATTAACAACATGCTACCGGCCTGTCTCCATGCATAATATTCACTAATTAATGAACTGTACTAATTAATTATTAATGTGGTAAATAATGTCCGTGACGTCACGTACTGCTTGCAGACTCAATTACACAGATTTAGCTCAAATTGATAATAGGTTTGTTAAACATTCAGTAAGTAATATAATATACTTCACGTGACCAGAGGGCTGGATCGTTCTTTGGTCAAAGAATTAGCATTGCCATTCAACGTGGCAATGCTGCCAGTCTTCTGGGCACGTTTCCGGATGACAGCGATGCGGATGAGTACTTCGACGCCTAAGTGTCCTTTGGTTTTTTATTTATTTATTTGTATAGTAGGTTAGTTAGTCTTTTATTTTAGTATCTAGTGTATAGTATATAGTTATATTGTAATTATGTGTGTACAGGAATTAATACTTGAAATATTAAATAAATATAAGGTTCAGAATATGCGATTTAGACATTATCCCCCTTACTAATAAATCCCCCATTACTAATAATCCAGGGTGGATTTCCACATAGGCTACTTTTTATCCCGATATTCACTTATGCGGGTGAAACCGCGGGGCGCTGCTAGTCATAGATAAAACACAAAATTATATTTAAAAAACATATAATTATGTTGGTAGGTACACAGTCACTGTCTTAGTCATAATCATCACAATCACCCAATAGAATGTTCCCTCTGCTGGGACAGAGGCCTCCTCGCTGTGAGAGGGACTGGGCCATAATCAACCACGCTGGCCTAGTGCGGGTTGGCGGGTGTCGCATGTCTTCGAATTTATGGTTCTAGGACATGTCGGTTTCCTGACGACGTTTTCTTTCACCATTTCGAGAGCAGTGGTGATGATATAGATTGTCTTAGTATTTACGGCGTATTTTGAAATAAATTTTCACTAACAATTTCACACAATTTCCAAATGTAATTTGGCTCGTACATATTTACGTAGGTAGGTACCTATAGGCTCCATCAAATCAGTCGCCACAAGAATTCGTAACCTTCGAACAGCCAAATATCTATCGAGGCATTGAGAATTATTCAAATTACTCAAGACTCCCCGAAAACAATAAAATGTTGGTAAAAGGAGGGAAATGCGAAAAAAGCCGCGACCCGCGGAATTACCGTACTGTGTCGATTTCTTGGTTGTGTTGAGCCTATGCGATATTATTATTTATATTTATTACATAATATTATTTATACTTAGTAGATAATATTATTTATACTTAGGGCTGATTTATCAATCGACAGATATTTTTATTCGTGGAATAAAATTGACGTCTGACAGTTTTTGTATGGAAGAAATGTCAAAAATTCAAAATTATTCTTCGGATAAAGTTATCTGGCGTTGGAAAAATCAGCCCTTAGATGATGACATTATACAGACTAAATGTACTCCTACGTTCTCGCTCACGTTCACAACACACACACACACCCCAACACACACTCACTTTCCAACACATACTCACGCTTACACTTCACTTTATTTTGTAAAATTGATTTGTATAATTGATTAGATTTTTGGGAGTTATATGTTCGAGCCGTTTGGGGTTGAAACACTAGGGCCATGGGGTCCGAGTGCCCACGTGGTTTTTCGAGATATCGCCAAGCGGTTAGTCGACTCTTCACGTGACCAGAGGGCTGGCCTATTTCTTGGCCAAAGAATTAGCATTGCCATACAACGTGGCAATGCTGCCAGCCTTTTGGGCACTGTTCCTGTTGACAGCGATGCGGACGAATTCTTTGATGCCCTATGATTATTTTACTTATTTTTTTATATAAATGTACATATTATTATAGTTTATATGTTTTCATTAAGTAATTAAATAGAAGTCTTACAATAAAAGGATTTTTGTTGATTTATATTTTGTGTTTTTATTTTGCTTATTTTCATCTCACGCTGATGGCAATGTATATTCAAAATTTTGTTTTTAATTTTATTTTAATTGATTTTAGTTTAGTTTTTGTTTGTTTAATTGATTTTAGTTTAATTTTAGTTTATGTTTTTCTGTCTTGCAAGAATCACTATTGCGCCATTTTCAAATTGTGGTACCTACGTACCACACTTTGAAAATGGCGCAACTCTAACTCTCAAGATACAGGTAGTTTGGGGGTCACCGTCTATTCTATTGTAGTTTGCAAACTGTGTTTAATAAATTTTGGAATTTAATATATTGCATTTTGTGTCTTCTTTTTTCATGAAACAAATGAAATGTCAAGGGAGCGCGCAAAATAGGTAAACAATTTCACTATAAGTCAGTCTTACTGACTAACTATTTACAATAGATAGAAGCATCACTTTTGTACGTATTTTTCCGATATTTTCTTATTTAGATAAGAAGAAAAAATTAGAAGAATACGTACAAAAGTGATACATTTATATATGTGTGTACAAATGGTTAAATTAATCGATAGTAAAGTTATCTTTAAGGTTTAGTCCCGTCTAAGGACTAAACTCCTTGTCTAGAAGTTAAGATACACGAAAGGTTAAAAGATATTTATGACAATATGAGAGAAAGGTATTAAAGAGAAAGAAAAATTAAGAATACTCACAAACAATTCTTCATTAATAATCCTTTAAATAAAAATACAGTCATTCACAAAAAACGAAACAAACTTTCACATTTTTCACCAAACTCCACACAAATACTTGGGTATATTTTTTACACAAAACTTTACGCACTCGACTGTATCAATAATAGTATTAAAATAAAAATAGTGATGTGCGTAACTGTGTACTATATTTAAACTTATCGACGGTTGAACGACATGTCATTAATGTTGCGTGCGCGCCTGACCGTTGGTCACTGGAGGCTGCGCGGGAGTACGCATTATTTTATCTCGGAGTATCTGACGCACCGTTTAGGGATTCACTTGGCGGTCGATAGAAATTCCAAAATATTTGTTGGTGGATCTGATGCGAAATGATGAATTGAAAGCTTTTTTTTTGTCTTTTTATTTGTTTTCTTGACTTGTGGGGTTGACTTTTTGGACTATGACAAACAGGATTTTTTAAATTCTTACATCTACAGAAATAGTAAGGGCTAGGAAAGCATTGTGGTAGTAGACGAATAATCGGACAAAAGCATTGTAATCATCCCTGTCATGTGACTCATGTGGTCCACATACAACCATAACCAAGTTAGTAGAGTAGCGAGAGAGAGAGAGAGAGAGAGAGAAAGACCAAGACGTGTCTCTCTCACATTTAATTACAAACTTTATCCAATAACAATATTTATTAATAAATTAATCAACTTCATTATCCCGTTCTTGTGTGACGGAAATAACTGTTTCTGTTGCGTAAGATACGGTAATGACTCGAAAACCTTGACCTGACTAGGTCCTGACTCAGGTTGACTTTACGATCAATGACTTTGGAGCCCGACGTCATTCTCATAATATTGCGAAATGTGGGTTTTTGGCGAGATTCAGATTAGTAAGATGTCATGAATGTAAGTTTTTTTTTTGCATTCTGATGTAAAGATGCATTGTTATGAAAAATTGAGCGGATTTTACTATGCAGGGAGATTCTTGTTAGGTTCATCATTAAAGGTTGATTGGTCATAGGTGACATGATTTGTAGTGCGTTGGAAGTTTCCTAGCAACTGAATACAATCTATCGATTAATCATATTATACATCACTAGAAAAAAAATGAAACTGAAAACAAATGAACCCCATAATATTTAAAGCATTATATTATACTAGCTTCTGCCCGCGACTTCGCCCGCGTGGTCTTAAACTATACTATAAAACAAACCCTATGGCACTCAGCAATAGTGTAGCTTTCTGCCAGTGAAAGAAGTTTCTAAATCAGATCAGTCTTTCCAGAGATTACCTCATCCAAACTTACAAACTTTACCACTTTACAATATTAGTGTAGACTAGCTTCTGCCCGCAACTTCGTCTCACCCCATCACATCGCATCGCCTGCCCGCACTAGAACTTCGTTTTCTCTTAGCGTTCTTTCTGACTTTTTTTTCTTTTTGCTCGGCAGCTTATGGTCCTAGCCTGATGTTATATAGCCTATAGCCTTCCTCAAAAATTGTGCTATCAAATGCAAAAAGAATTTTTGAGATTCGACTGGCAGTTCTGGAGATTACCCCCTACTTACAAACAAACAAACAAATTTTACATCTTTATAATATAACGTAGAGAAAGCTTTAAATAACTTGTAGCCATATTGTCATATTTAACCTGCATAGTTAACCTTATAACTGATAATTCAACGTAATACACCTCAGTGTTTTCCGTGCAATAATGAACCCGCAAACAATTTATTTGTGACTACAAATAAAAGCATTTTGTATTTATTACTTAATTAGCATATACATTATGATAAAGACTTGTAAGGAGTATTGTTGTCTTCAAAAACGGTTATAATTATTATCGTGAGTAATGGCGTAATTTTATTACATGTTATCATACAAGTCATACAATAAAGAGGGAAGGACTTTGTAAGGAGCATCTCATTTAAATATTTCGTAATTGACGCCTCGGAGGTAATTTTCTTGTATAATGGGAAGTACGTAATTGGATACTTATAATAAGTTATTTTGAGATAAAAATAGTATTATAATAAGGGTGTATTTTCTGTTACAGTTTTTTTTAAGTATATTTAGAAGAAATACTTCCTTAAAATACTCCACAGCCTTATTGGTAAGTCCTGCACTGGCTGAAAGTTTGAGGTCAAGTTTCAAAGCCTTCATTCCCGGGTCAAAAGAACTGCACTATTGGATTTGTCCGCCGAAACTACAGTTCGATACTAAAACCCTTTATGGAATATGTTGGACAAGCACTTGTGAAACAACCAGTAGTAAGTATACAACTGTTATTAATTATAATTACAATGTAGCTATATACACTAGATTACTAAAATAAATGACTAACTAACTTACTGTACAAATAAATAAAAAAAACAACCAACTGTGTTAAATGTTTAAAGTTTGTAAAAAAATAAAGCAATTTTGAAATTTGAAAAAGAAACCAAAATTCTACCACAAAATGATTAGGGATGTATGATATCATGGTTACTCATCCAGACAGGAAAAACCAGACTTGAGGTATAATTTGCACACGGGGTTCCCAACACTAGCAGGTACCTACCTACCAGTTTTTTTTTTATCGATATCCACACGCAATTTGGGAAATATGCGCATCACTATTGCTTGCTTACGTGCAAATTCGCACGCAAATTGTTATATTAACGCACAACACTATTCGCGTGCTATCTATTATGCACTCGAAATTTTGACAGGATAACGTCATGCAAATGTAGACTCTATTCCTTTGTTATACGGTTATTGTTGAATGCAATTTGTGCAGTATTTATCTTGGCAACGCATTCGGTGTTAAACGATTCTATTTTAGTAACTCGTTTGAATTTGGACTGTATTTTGTGGGAAGTAAAATTGAATTTTAATTAGAGGTCGTATCACTTGATTCATTGAAAAAGAAAAGAAAGATTTTCTGCCATTTGAACTAAATATTTGTGAGGAAACACTTAAGGTTCATTTTGGATCGCTATGGCATGGCGAAATTTCCTATGAAATGTGATTTTCTGTGAATCATTAAGCGATGTTGTAGTAAATTATTTGATTACTGCAGCACGTGTCAGCTTCAAAACGATAATATTTTGAAATGCGTGCGTCTGTGTGACGATTTCTCAGAAAACATTCTCATCTAATTATTCCCAGGGACGGACGGTCGGAGGAACGTGTGGCTATTTTGAATTTCATGTAAACATTTATGATTTAATTGACAATAATAGCCTAAAGACGTCAAACTGGTAAACGAGAGTTTGTAGTTTTAAATACCCTTATTAAGTAACATGAAATTTCGCGACTTCGTCCGCATGAAATTTCTTGCTTCCCGACCCACCCCGTCACATCGCATCGCCTTCGCATTCGTTTTCTCTTAGAGCTTTTTCTGACTTAGTTTATTTTTGCTTGGCTCCTAAGGTAAGCCTTCCTCAAGAATTGAGCTATCAAATGCAAAAATATTTTTTTCAAATCCGACCGGTTGGTCCAGAGATTAGCGCGTTCAAACAAACACTCTTCAGCTTTATTATTAGTATAAAAATATAAGCTACTAGCAGAGCCCCGCGAAGTTTCCCGTGGATATCGAGATAAAAACTACCCTAAGTATGTACTTTCCCGAGACTCAAACTATCTCTATAGGTACCCATCTAGGTAAATCGGGTTCAGCGGTTGAAGCGTGAAGAGGTAACAGACAGACAGACAGACAGACTTTCGCATTTATAATATTAGTATGGATTGAACGTGAACCCAATTCTATTACCAGCATTACAAGCTTTTCTAATTGGAATAAGAATACCTACACTTCAAGCCACTTAAAAAAAAACATCTTAAAATGTTTATAGTTTCTTAATAGCTAAGATATTTGCCCTAAGCTTTGACTAAGCTCCATAGAAGTATATATGTAGGTACACATGTCATTGTGTAAGCATTTACCGTTAACTGTTTCTGGAATATCCCATCTCTGACTCTTATATTGCATGAGGAAACAGCGCCATGGGTTAATCCATAATTTTGAATGAATAAAAAAAGTTTCAGAGCTTGAAGAGCCTACTAGTGTACGTAAAGGAAAAATCTGTGCTTTTGTAAAAAAACGGCCAAGTGCGAGTCACACTACAACACACTACTTACATACAAATAACGGCAAAAAAATCACGTCTGTTGTATGGGAGCCCCCCTTAAATATTTATTCTGTTTTTAGTATTTGTTGTTATATGACAACAGAAATACATCATCTGTGAAAATTTCAACTGTAGCTATCACGGTTCATGAGATACAGCCTGGTGACAGACAGACAGACGGACAGTGGAGTCTTAGTAATAGGGTCCCGTTTTTATTACCCTTTGGGTACGAAACCCTAAAAACGTTGATAATAAATGCAAAAGTACAATCACAATTACGAAGAAATAACTCCTAAGTATAAATTTAATGAAGCACGCTATTCAGTCAGAGTCATCTACCTAGCCTTTTCCCAACTATGTTGGGGTCGGCTTCCAGTCTAACCGGATGCAGCTGAATACCAGTATTTTACATGGAGCGACTGCCTATCTGACCTCCACAACCCAGTTATTGGGTAATACGATACCCCTTGGTAAGACTGGTTGTCAGACTTTTGGGCTTCTGACTGCTCGTAACGACTGTCAAAGATCAAAGGTTCTAAAATTATTCATCAAAGCAGATCTAAAAAAAAATGAGAACTAAACACAATCATCTAATTAACAGAAAAAGCAACTTTTCTTTCAAAAAGCTTCATTAAAAAACCCACATGTTTGTCACACGCAGACACCAAAAAAAAATCCAACTACAAAATAAACAGACCACACACAACGGTTTCAGGTAAACGCTACAATAAAACTAGAAAACTGTAAATTACAGACTAAAAATAAAAACAAACTACACAACGTTGTAAAAAAACTGTGAGTTCGTTAACTCCAGTGCAACGTAACCCTTTAATACTGTGGTTTCTAACGGGTGCTAATTGATAAATGACGTCGGAATTACTTTGCGACCGAAGAACTAGTACTATTACGAGTGTTTTATGAAGCTAGAGTTGAGTTTGAGAGGTGTACCATAGAAATGCTTAAGTATATCTATGGGTGGGTGTACCAATAGTACACCCCATATACAGGCTGGTCAAAAAGTCGTGGATCAAACGAAATAGGGAGATAAAGGAGGTCATTTCCAACGCTTTTAAAGTGAGAAATAATTTTTGGTAACTCTTCAAAATTTTTGAGAAAAAATTAATTGCTCTTAAAATTGGGTAGTCGAATAATCGAGAAGACGAACTTTCTTAGACCTTGCTTAGGTTATTGAGTCACGATTGATTAATCTCGTGTACTGTTGTGAGTTGTGACGTCAGATTCCGGTTCAAATGACGTCAGAGTAAGTCAGAGCTCAAGAATTTTAGGGTGATCAATTATGGTTTTGTCAAAACTAGAGATCGGATGTGGTTTTTAAATGGGTTTAAGATGACTACATTTTCATTAAATTCTATGCGGCGTTTAGATGATTTCACTTGAGCTAAAGACAATCTTCTGGCTCTATAATTATGCAGGTTGATCGAATTCATAACATTTTAGACACCTACTTTGACACTGACAGGTCCAAGCCATTTGATTATCGCAAGATAAATATTTATTACTAGCTTATACCCGCGACTTCGTCCGCGTGAAATTTCACCCTCCCCCTTTTCACCCCCTTAAAGGTTAAATTTCCAAAAACCCCTTCTTAGTGCTCCCCTACATTATAATAGGAAGCCGTGTGCAAAATTTCACATTCCTAGCCCCAGTAGTTTCGGCTGTACGTTGATATGTCAGTCAGTCAGTTCTCCTTTTATATATATAGATTAATTATGAAATATAAATAGGTAACTATATTTGTTTCTTAGTCTTTATTAAACTTCTTTTTAAAACACGTCCGTACCTACTGATATAATTCTCTTAATTAGTAATAAAGAAAATTAACAGCTTTTTATATTAAGTACTTATTTTCTTTCCATTCCCAAACAATTTGTCTTACCCCCCTTACTAATAAACGTTGTATAGCGTCTGTATAGTTACACAACGCTTTGTCTTCTTCTTTCGAAAGTCAAATTACTGACGACTGAAAGAGAGAAATCAGTGTGTAACTATTCATCTGATATAATACGTAAGGGGGTAAAGATATTAGGGAGATGTTTTAATTGAAACTAAGTTGGTATTAAAGTTTCCATATGATTACATACTATAAGTATTAACTTAACCCTCAAAGCAAATGTTTGACGAGATTATGAAGCTGGAACAAAGTTTGAGGCATGTGAGTCAACTATGGAGTTTGGTTGAGTTTGGAGGTTGTTGAAAGCCCGCTTTTGTTAATGAAAGGAATGATTTCTAACTTGCCCAATGGAATTTCCCTTGGGCAAAAATTACGAACTACCATACAAACCGTCATACACTTTGACCGCGTAGGTGTTGCACTTTTATGAAACAGCAGATTTTATTTTGATAAGCGACGAATAATTTCTACGGGGTCCAAAATCATGTACTGATTCGAATCCATGGTAACAGGTTGCGCATCGATCGAGGGGCTTGTGGCTAAATAATAACAGCCGCACGAGTCGATCGATCAGGTTAAGCTACGCTTGCCGAGGTTGGTCCGTGGATGGGTGACCATCTTTACATACCAAGACCTCTCCGTGCTTCGGAAAGCACGTTATGCCGTTGGTCCCGACTGTCATGCGTGGATCTATGACAGTCGTTACGGGTCGTCAGAAGCCCGAAAATCTGACAACCAGTCTTACCAAGGGGTATCGTATTACCCAGTAACTGGGTTGTAGAGGTCAGACTGGAAGCCAACCCCAACATAGTTGGGAAAAGGCTAGGCAGATGATGATGAGGTTGCGCATCGATGTCCTTGCCAGACCTGTATAAGGAACTTATGTGCAGAATTTCATGCTTCTAGAGGTTTATCCAGAGGTTTATTTAGGCTGTGCCTCTTTTAAGTAAATTATTAAGTACTTAGCTGCGGCGCCCCGCAGTGTCACTCGCGTAAATGTCATGATCCCGTGTAAGTAGTTTACACTTTGAATAAGGTAAAAGTGTCCTAAGAATAAAACTAAATTACTCGTAAGTCTCTAAGCTTAATTTTGACAATTAAGCTTGGAGACGTCAAATATGTTTGTAACCAGGTAGGTGTAGGTAAGTCATCACTTTTAAAATTAAAATGTGTCCCGTCTGTAATTTTTTTGTAAACATTATAAAAGTAGAATGACTTTGTACTTTATAAGCCGCTTGTCAACTGAGCAGAAAAATAAATCCGACTTTGCAAAGCATAAGTATTACACTTAAGTATGAGAAAAAAAAAACAAATTAAAAAACTAAAATTATAATTTCTCGTTGGCTGCACCTGCCTTATAAGATTCTCAATAGATATAAATTGCTGGTGAACTAAGATACTGTGTGGGAATTAATGTGGGTTCACCCTTGTTTGGTATAACAACGTTTTGTCGAAAATCGCTTCGGCTAATTTTAGTTACAATAAAGTAATTTCGTATAATTATTCATTTGACTGAATAATTAATTGGTAGATTTTTATTTAGCATTTATTTCTTTGAAATAATGTCATTTGTTTCTGGCACTCGCCGGCCGCTGCCGCGGCACCGCTCGCTTCGCTCGCTCGGCTCGTGCGTAGGGGTCACAATTTCAACCTAACATAACCTAACAATTTTTTTTAAAATAATTAACCTAATCTTACTAGTTCGGTTCCGGGTAGCCCACTAAAAATAGTTTCCTTTTTCTATTAGCGCAAGTCGATGATTATTATTATTATTACATCAAATGAACATTATACCTTTTGATCAATAGCGCAAATGTTGTTATTGCAAATAAAAATTCGATGAAATGAAAATTATGTTAATCAATATTATACAAATTGATTATTTTCGAATTAGTAACATTACATCAAAAGTTGTTATACCAAACAAGGGTGAACCATTAATGTGATTATAGAAAAAGAAAATAGTTTGTCCCTATCGATTCTGATAATTATCATTATCTTATTTTAAGTCATCAAAAAGTTTTTCGGCTGTCAATCAATTCAGAGCCCAAAAATTACTTATATTCAGTTTAAACTCATGTTTTCTGAATCATCCGAATGCGTCATTAGACCCTTCTTTGGACATTATGGTAAATTGTACCCACAACCGTTCTGTGGTCGTTGACAGGGAATATGAATAGCCTACACCAGTTACAGCCCCCATGGTAATTACCAAAAAGTACCTAATGAAATGAAATGTTTATTTCTGTAAGTAGATCTTTTAAGACACTTTCACACGTCAATATTTTGTTGGTGAATATTTTAAAACTAGATGGCGGCCTTTCCTAGCTGTCTGATCTCTGATAAGAAACGTCACACGACGCTACCAGAGAAGCAATTCCCGTAATTTTAAGAACGTTCAAAGTCTGATCTCAGTCTCAATTTGTCAAAAATACTTCTAATTTCCCTATATTTTTGACATTGATTGTCGCTGAGATGAGCGACTAGATTATTAACGTTTATAATAACGGGAATTGGCCTTCTGATCTGCAGGACATTTGTGCACGCCATATACAAAACACTCAAAACCGCCAGACAGTTATAAAAAATCAAGTATCGTGTATTCAGTATCATGTATCTAGCCTGCACGATACTCACATTCACAGTCAGTTTTCTCTTCAAATATCATCAGTAATTTAGAAATGATACGTAAAGATTGATTGATACACAACGCTTTAACCGCTCAAGCGTCAAGTGAACAGTTAACAAATGAGATAAGTATGCAGGATCGTCGGATACAATTGAAGTTTAGTAAGAAACCGACGGATGTTCTCGAATAAAATATAAATTTTATTGATAGAAAACAAACAGCTCATTTATAAAATTAAATTTCAGTCTACAACATCTATCGGTTTCTTACTAAACTTCAACTATATCCGACGATCCTGCATACTTATCTCTTTTGTTGACTGTACATAAGAGAAAGTGCTCGAAACGCCAACGGTACACCAAGTGTACACAAGTATTAATTGTCAAATTGTCATTGTGAAAACAATGACTTTTACTGCGTCCATTCAACTACTCCGACGCGTCGGGTGTTCCAACAGGTAGGCGGGCAAACGCGTGAGAGGTTAAGAACGTCTAATTCAAAATTGATAGTTTGTATCAAAGATATTAAAAGTAAGAGTGAGATAAACGACACTAAAGTACAAAGCAAAGCCCTTTAATACCCCACACGTCCACAAAGCAATACTAATCGCTCCCTATCCATAGAAAAAACCCAATAATCTGGGCACACAGCAAATTGAAAACTAAATAGTCACCCGTCAGCATAATTGTAACAAATCGACCATTGTCGTCCGACAGATTAGTTCAACTAAATAAACTAAATAAAGTGAGACAGGTGGCCATTTGTCTGGACCATCGTAATTTCCGATGGGACGTGTGACGTAGGATGTACGTTTTGACGTTATTGCGTACGTGATTTTTGGTGTTGGCTTTGACTTTTGGGCTTTCTTTGCCTCTTCTATCAGCACGATATTCTGCTCTAGTACATTCCACCTTCATACCGTGATATAAAGATGAACTACCCTCTCAGCCGTCGAAAGAATGCATTCTTGACACCCGTCAGTTTCATACACACGAATAAGTGTTTTGCGAATTTGATCTTAAGGCGACTACATGACCTAAAGCGCGGTCTTTGTAGAAAAGAAAGAGAAGCGCGATGACACAACGCTGGTAATTTATTGCAAAATATGAAGCAATTATCTATTTACAAAAAATCTATTGTTTGGACAAAAAAATTAAAACACTAGTGCTTTAGTATGCTGCTTGTAGAGTAATTTAAACAAATCTAGACAAAAAATCATAATGATTGCAATATTAGTATGGTTTTTATTGTAAAAAGAAAGTTTTTAGAGGTATCTTCATGATTTTTTTCTATCGTATCAAATTAGTTGTATTATGTTTTCAATACACTATCTACCTAGCATATATCCTGAAGAATATCATATATTTTTTCTGATTTTGTTTACTGTAGTCGATCATATACTTTTATTGTTTCTAAAACTTGCGTTTTTTGCGTTTAGGTCCTGTAAGCCCCTTAATCAGTTACTGGAATTTTGCACTGGCAGGTGTCAGAAAATGATTTTCTCGACGGCCGGACTATAAACAGCAGTGGCGAAGGGTGAATTTATGACAGAGGTAGGCCGGAGCAAAAAAAAATGCCAAAAGAAAATTTCAATGATGAATTGACTATAGAGTGGTTATGTTCTGAATTTTCGAAGGGAAGCCGGTGAGAATCGAGTTGTATGGTACCTTCGCCACTGATAGACAGTGAATGTGATAGTAGAGCTGGAGGCTTTATCATTACCCGAAACTGTCAAATTTTCCCAATCAACTTTGAACGTTATGCTTTAGCGATAAAGTTGGAAATCTAATAAAGAAATTTGACAGATTGTAGTAGCTTAATGTGCTGGCGTGTGTACAATTATATGTATTTCGACTATAAATAAATCGATACTACCTAGCATCCTAATGTGTAATGGTAGGTACGGTACTATAAGTATCTACTGCGTACCTGTAATAGAAAAATACATTCTTCAAGATCTGAATACGGACAGACAACACTATCTCTCCGTGTGGGTTTTGGTAAAGCGTTTGCCAGGTGATTGATGTGTGACATTTGCTGTACAATCATTATGTCCGATAAACCGATAAATAGGCTCAATACGATAAAATGGGTACAGAAGACCGGCAACACCTATTTATTGTAGCGTACCTATTTGAGGACTACTTTACAACCCAGAACGTATAAAAGAAAAAACTATACATATACATAAGTATGTTTAATTTACCTAGTACACTTCATCATCAGCTGCCCAGCCGTTTCCCAACTACGTTGGGGTCGGCTTCCAGTCTAAACGGATGCAGCTGAATTCCAGTATTTTACATGAAGCGACTGCCTACCTGACCTCCACAACCCAGTTAGGTACAGAGTAAAAATGATAATGGAATCACTCGTAATATATTCTTTTGTTTTTTGAATTAAGAAAGAACACTACAACATATTTACAGAGTGATAAGCAATAAAATTGTGTTGTACCTTCTACATTCCTACAAGTCAAAAACAAATGAATGATACTGTATCAAACTCTAATCCAGCCATATTCATTTCTTTCATTCCCAATTCTTTGATCCACATTTAATCGAAACTGTTACACATCCCCAACGAAGTACTTATCCCATTCTTTAAATAGAAATAAACCCACGCTATTCAGCTGGCTCGTCCCCGTTTGAGCACAGCTGTCACTTTGACGTGAACACGGCGTAACGTCGGCTTGCATGGAGGCATTGAGTTGATATTCACTCTATTTAACACCGAAGTACACACGACTATAGGGCTCGGTATGCAGGTAAGCTGTGCATTGTACCTCTCTGCCGTGGTTATAACGTGTCAAATACTTTTCTATGAACAGTTAAGAGAGTTGATTGGTAATGGGGGCAAGAAATGACCTTGCACAGACAAAAATCATTGGAATTGTCTCTTTGAGCAAAAGACACATTCAGCAAAGGATATATCAAAGACTTGGCGAGTGATCATCACAGGTGCCTACACACTGATTTCTTTTGTTATCTGTACTTTTTAAAACAGCTCAGACTACGAATAAACATTTATTTTTAAAAGCAGCACCCTAATCGCGTAACATACTTTCAATCAAAATCTGAATCATTTTGAAGGATATTGCTAATCCATTGCTTCTTATGTTCGAAAAATTTTCCTGCTCAACAACGTAAATAACGCAATGAATGTTGTTGAACTGTCAAAATGAGCTGAATGAAGCCATTGCTACTGATAGTGTGTTACGCAATTACCCTGCAGATGTAATTGACTACCCAAAGGCGCATAAGTACAGACGCCAGCACATCAACCTACTACAATCTGTCAGATTTCTTTAATGGATTTTCAACTTTATTGCATAAGGTTCAAGATTGATTGTGAAAATTTGACAGTTTGGGGTAGGTTGATGTGCTGGCGTCTGTACAACAGTACTAACAACCGACCTTCTTTGCGGACTGTACCCACACAAGGACATAAATATGTAGAACATTCTAAATCTAATGGAGAGTATGTCAAGAGAGTTGGGCGGTCAGTTTAAGTAAGTAGCAAGTAATTTGTCAAAGGACAGACAAGTGGAATAGTAGCTGTGTCGTTTAACTGGAGTTAGCGGTTGTGACTCTTAAATTTAATTTAGGTATTCTGGAATGTCTATGTGTATAACTATAATACTTACATTTATATTCATAATTACATAATCAGCCTATAATGTTCCCACTGCTGGGACACAGGCCTCCTCTCTGTGAGAGGGAATAGGCCGTAATCCACCACGCGGGCCCAGTGCGGGTTGGTAGATGTCACATGTCTTCGAATTTTTGGTTCTCGTACATGCCGGTTTCCTCACGATGTTTTCCTTCACCGTTTTGAGAGCAGTGGTGATGATATAATTTACACAAAGTAAAGCGCCTGTCTGGGTTCGAACCTACGACCTATAACTCGTAAGTCGCGGCCGTTACCACTGGGCCACCACTGCTCCTTTATATTCAACTTAGATTTATTAAATAAATCTCCATAAAAATTGTGTGAAGCAGGGGTGGGTCGCTAGTAAATGAATAACTCAATTATATTCAATGATTCTTTAGGTTCTTTGGTGGAAAACTTTTTAGACATTCATTTTGCAACCTGAAAACTTACTGCATTGCAGAGTACACTTTTTTATGGAAGAAGCTCTCAAAATTCAATACTAGGTGCACAGCGACTTTGTAGGCTCTCATTTCAACTTGTTTCTTTAAAAAAAGGTATAAAAAAATGTTTTCAGCGATAAAAAAAAACATTGAAAAGCAGGTGTCATGAATCTCAAATCATGGTAATATACAAACGAAACACGTGCTTACACGTGTGCCCTTTGAAATGTAAATGGTGCCATAAGTTGGGCACACGCAATTAGTGACGAGTACCAACTAGACACATGGTCATTAACATTCATATAACTTTTTTTTTAGATAACCTCTATGGAATTGAATTATCATTTTTAATTTCGGGTTTTACGAAATGCCGGGAACCCGTAATTAGATTTTTAATTCGAATTTAAAATATAGTAACTCTTCTTTGTAGATTTAATAGGAAAATATATACATATTTGAAAAAAAAATGAAAAAGACGAGAAAGGGATACCAGCAAGCTATAAAAAAGAAAAAATGTAAAGGGTCATGTGTGTGGGTTTCCCCTAAAGCGTTACCATTGTCGATTCTAAAAATAGTACATAGATATTAATATCACCAGATCATAAAGAAAAACAAAAATGTCGATTGAAAACAACGTTACGTTTGTAATCCCGTAATGTCGAACGTCATCGAGCGACACGTGACATACCTAACCAGGAAAGTTTAATCGCAGTGTTGATAGAATGTCCACTACTAACCCGCTTGATTGCCCGATTCAACCCGAAACTAGAATTCAGTGGGTTAATTACCGTACCTACTTCGTTCGGAAATCTGATTAGGAGTCAACGCGCGCTTTCCAAAAAGTGACAGTTGACGAACGGCCATGTTGGCCGGCATTATGCAACGGCACGAGCGCGTTCAGCCTTGTTAATTACATCTCCGCTAATTACTTTTACAATATAAATGATGGTCGCAAACCGGTTTGTAGTTACAAGTGGGTGGACGATGGGATCGGGACTAAAAATTAGAAGATTACATCCAAGATAAGAATGCTTGGAAACATGCTGGTCCTGCTCCATAGGACAATCTAGAGTCTAGACAAAATCAAACTGGTCGCTAATTTAATTTATATATTTTTTTATGACATTAGTTTTACTTTTTGTGGCTACAGTAACTCACACACTTGTTAAAATTATATAAAAATAATCTACTTTAACAATAGTTGTAAATATGTGAGCACCATGTATCTATCACATAATTGATTTACCTGTCATTGCTTTATTTTTAATTCTTTTTACCTTTTGTTGGCAGACTAATTTTTATTCTAGATGCATCGTCTTCACATATAATTATATAATTAATGTACCTATACAGAACTTGTAAAACATTTTAAAAGAGTAACGGTGGAGTTTCTTGCCCATTCTTCTCCATACGAAAACTACCTTTTGGAATGGGCGACTAGAATCAATTGTTTTTACTATAATTTTTGACGTTCAAAAGTGCCTTTACTGTGCCTAATTGAAATAAATGATTTGACTTTGACTTTGACTAAAATGTAAAAAAAAAAACATGGAGTTTCTGGTTCATTAATCTTGCTTTTTCAAAATCGCATCTTTCACATTGTGTTCTAGAGAGTAGCGTGGATATTGGATAGCAAACTCTTTGATATCTTGAAATAAAATTGTTATTAGTTGCCAACAAATAAATTTGTTTTTTTCGTATTTTTAATAACCGTATAAGTATTATATTTTCCCAGAGAACACGGAACAAAGGCGTCCCTAATTATATTTAACCTCCTTTATAAACTATACTACAACGAATAGAAAACTTTTAATAAAACATCCGTATTATAAGAAAAGCTCCTTAATTTTTCCTCACACAAAAATATGTTTTTTTCAAGAAACAATATTGGATTCAATACAGCAGTATTTCCTTTGGGATATCGGGCTTGATTGTGGTCACAATCCAAACACGTTCAAATTACTTTTACTTATAGGTATTATTATTTTACATTACGTTTTTAAAGTTAGTTCAACGTAATGGCGAAACGTTCCCGGGAGAATATGACGTTTCCACTTCAGTAGTAAAGGTTGAGAGTTGAAATAATATTTTTGTCTTTTGATTTCCTACTTACTGACTGATTTTAAAGGTGCTTATCTTAATTTTTATTTATTTTTTCGATTTTTTTCCTACTCTAATAAAAACTTCGGAGCTATGCACCCACTGGATTCGTCGCTTTAACAGAAAACTCCGTGCTTTTTCACTGGAAGGAAAACTTTGAGGCACTCAAAGCTCAAAAACGAACTAGGTACTTTATTTATCTTTTCATCAGAAAATATTTCTATACAGCATAATACAGGTTGAAATTGAAAACATGCGACAAATTGAAATGGGAGATTTTACTCATCATTATGAACAACTTTTATTATGGGAAAATCGCAAAAAAAAATCTGCTGTTCCCTACATTTATGTTCGCATAACTCGTCGAAAATAGGGAACAGTTGATTTTTTTTCGCGATTTCAGGTTTCGTCCCATAGTAAAACTTGTTCATAATGTTGAGTACAATCTCCCATTTCGATTTGTTGCACGTTTTCAATTTCACCCTGTATATCATATGCTTAACTTATATAGCGTTACAAGATTTTAGCATTGTGGCCATTATCAGAACTACCGTCGCCATCTTTTTTTTCCATACATTTTACAAACAAATGTATTCCAACAGCGCCCCCGTCAACTTTACTCGAGCGCCAAAAATACTGCTAAGTATAGTTTAGAAGTTTTACTTCATGTCACAAGTTTGTCTAAAATACTAATCCTTCATGAATAAATGTACCACCTTTGTGTAATGTATACTACCTTTTACTACTCGTCTATTATTGCATGGTCGATACCGGAGCTCTCGTCAACAAAGCCTCTCAACAAAGAGCCGTCAGATTATATCAAAATGTCTTTCTTTATCTCTGTTGGCTTTACGTTATTTCTGGCGGACAAGATTCCAAGATTATCTATACTCCGATGAGGTTTATATATGTATTATGTTCTCAATCTTCTTTTACCTGTTCTTACTTATTAAGAATTCAGATAGGCAGTCAATCCATATAAAATGCTAATATTCAGTTAGACTGGAAGCCGACCGCAACATATTAGGCTAGGCAGATTGACTTGCTTATTAAGAATTCAGTAACGGATTAATTGACAGGTGTATATAAACCGCTGAAGTTGGTCCTAACCGACTTCAGTGGTTTGTCTTTCTGTCAATTATTAGTATTGTAATACTGTATAGTTGATCTAGTGTTTTCGTTGATTGATCTGGGATCTTAGATTCGATACCAAGATAGGGTAAAGTGTTACTGGGTATTTTCATTTGGAACTTCTCCGCAGCAGCGCGTTGTCTGGATTTGAACCCATTTTTTTCTGGTTAGTGGCATTAAGCTGCTGTAACTATTCCATTGGTCTTGCAACAGGTGACATGTAGGTCACCTATAGGTACACCACAGACTACATTTTCGGGGTATACAAGGATGGTGTAATGTATGTTTGGCCCGGAGTTTTTTGTGCCCGGTTGATGGCAATAGGCTCGCCCCCTTTGACATGGGACTTATACATAATTGGCGAAATATGGGTGTACTATAGTTACACCGCTGCCTGACCCTTCCGGGATTACTGGCGTGATGTTGCGTTATATAATGTATGTTAAAATGAACTAACTGAAACCCGTATACCAATAAATCCGTCCCCAATCATTTAAAAACATAAAATTCACCGATATTCTGACTTTATAGGTATTCTATTCTATTTTTAATAAATGGCAAGCAAAGCCGATGTCGACTATTCTGCCAATGTCTAAAGTGGGCTGCGACTTTATAGGTAGTATGTGTGTTTGTATGTAATGTAACTGTCTCATTAGCTTCATGTTTTTTGCAAATGACATGCGGTGTCAACGCAGGTACAAGGGCGGTCTGTTATCCATTAAAATTGTTATGACGACTGAAAGAATTGGCGGTATTGACTATTTTGTGACGCGTTTGGATATTTTTTAATTTTTTGAAGTGAAAACTTCTTGAGGCGCGTTGGGCATTTTTTGAGATAGGAAAAACCATTGAATTCGCGCTACTGTTACCGTAACCGACACCGCTTCGGATGTGTTCGGCTGTTCTGGCTTCTTCTGGGTAAGCTCACTCCATCGTCGACTTTGTCTCTCTCACCTCTGACCTAGACTAGAGTCAAGAGCAAACCCATTTCAAATAAAAAAAAAAAAAAAAAATCGTTCTAGAAATCGAAGTAGTTAACACTCCCTCGTAACAATAATTTACTAAATCTATCAAAGGAAGTGTTTTCCAAATATAAAGTTGGTTTGCACAAGTCGATAGTTAAATAGGCAATATTCCTTGCATTTATTGCAGTGGGGTGTGATACTCGTAGCATTAGTAGAAGTAGTAACTGGGTTCTAGGAGATTAACTTTAAATAGACACTATACAGGACGGCAGGGACATCGACGGGCAAACTGTAGGTAACCATTAATTCAGCAAACGATTCTAGACCTCCTTGCGATGAATTTTCTCGTCGTTTATCAAAAAAAAAAACTACTGTTTCTTGGAAAAGTGCAATACTTACATACAGTCAAAATATATGGAATAGCAAATCTTTCAACGCGAAAATTTTTAACACAAGGGAGTTCAGAATCATGTAAAGACGCCAGCACATCAAGCTACCCGAAACTGTCAAATTTTCTCAATCAACTCTGAAGCTTATGCTTTAGCGATAAAGTTGAAAATCTTTTAAAGAAATTTGAGAGATTGTAGTAGCTCGTTATGCTGGCGTCTGTACTTACTGAATCCATGGTAACAGGTTGCAATACTCCCTGTACTATTATCCTGTATTTCTTTGGGTTAATCTTTGCTGTAGAGTTAGCAAAGAATAATACGTTCTCCTTTTTTAAAAGGGACTTGTCTACGTCAGCATTTGGACGGACATTTTCGTAGTTCTTAAAAGAAGGTCATCGTCTGCCTACCCTTTTCCCAACTATGTTGGGGTCGGCTTCCAGTCTAACCGGATACAGCTGAGTACCAGTATTTTACATGGAGTGACTGCCTACCTGACCTCCACAACCCAGTTACTGGGTAATACGAAACCCCTTGGTAAGACTGGTTGTCAGACTTTCGGGCTTCTGACGACCCCTAACGAATGACAGCCGGGACCAACGGCTTAACATGCTTTCCGAGGCACGGAGGGGTCTTGGTATGTAAAGATGGTCACCCATCCACGGACCAACCGCGGCAAGCGTAGCTTAATCTGATGGATCGACCCGTGCGGCTGTTATTACTTACCGACAAGCAAGAAGGTATGATTTTAAAACCGTCAAATTGACTTCTGGCGTTTTTATTTAAATCCAGTTGCCAAAGGAGCTCGCACTCATTATGATAATGAGTACCTAGTTATTTTAATAAATGTCACCTTTTCTTGTACCTATCTGTGAGTACAATGTAGGAATACGACTTTTTAATTTTCAACAATTTTAGTACAGTCAACAGCAAAAGTAGATGATGATGTTGAACTTTTGGAGTCAAAACTGATCACGAATATATGGCAGCTGTACTAGTAGTAATGTTTGGTATAATTTACAATCACATACTTTTGAACCACTTCGACGCCACACAGTTCTGACGCGAACTCCGTTTATTAGTATTGAATTTCTGATTTTCATCATCTACTTTTGCTGTACATCTTTGAGTCTTCTCTATCAGACTGGTGCATGACAAATATTAGATTTTCTGGTCTCATAGGAGGAAGTAAAATAATGTCCACAGTGACACATACGGGTGGGGTAATATCAATTTTACCCTTATTTTTTAAATGTTCTTAACTATTTTTAGACCTTTGTATCCTGCTTATTCGTATGAAGTTTCATCAAAATCAGTTCATTCATTTCGAAAAACAAGGGCTTGAAAGTTTTTATGAAATTTCGTACGTGTCGTAAACGCTAAGAAAAGTATCATCTATTCACAAAATCTCATTTTAACAACGAAAACCAACATCATGTCAAAATATATCTTAAAATATAATACAGCGTGTCCTAAAGTAACCGGTAACGACCACTTTACCCACAAAGAAGAGCAGCTTAAATTTCTACATCCTGTATATTAGACGGTAAAGTTTCGGGCGCTAATCGCAATTTCCAACTTGTTTGAGCCGAAAAGCGGTTTCAAAAGTTCTAATCTTAAAAAGTAATATCTTTTTTGAGTAACTTTATCTTTTTGTGCTTTTTTTTTTGTAAAGTTACATAGTTTTATTTTCAATTTTGTCATTATTCCTGACAGACTTACAAATTATTATAATAGCTTTTGGTATCATTGTAGCTACGATTTTAGATTTAGTTTGTTTGTTAAATTATTCTATACCTTTAAGGAAGGATATTCTGTGAAGTTTCCTGCATAAGCAAATCTTTTACTATAATTTCTCAATTACATATTAATCGGTGCCAAGAAATCACTGATTAAATATATTATTTTCACACTGTACACAAAAATCAACCTACACACCATCCACACACGTTTTCATTTCATTTCCTCAAAATTGAAACAACACACGCCATAGCTTAGGTTACAGTAACATTTTAATCGAAACTTTTTTCCGCACATTTCCTCGACTTCCCGACGTCGCCTGGGAGTAAGAAATAATAACTAATAGTTGCTTGGGCGTACGGCGGGCAACAAGGCAACAGGTGTTTGTACCGCGGGCAAAGAGAAAAATTGCGAACTTGCGTGGACGTGTGTGTACGCTTCGGTTGTTGATTCAATCATTTATATTTGTTGTTAGCGTTTGTTCTGGTACGTTACATGGCGCTGCTTCATGGCGAAACTTTTGAAATGGGTACGACCTTGCCCACATTCGATTAAAAGCAAAAAATCCACGCGTTTTTATAAGGTTCTTATAAATTACGTACCTGTAGTGCAAAATCTAATTTAATCAACTTCTGGCAGATCGTGAGTATCTAAATATGATTCCTGGTCCTGATGAATTAGTAAAATGAGGCTCGTTTTTTAGAAAATAAGTTATAAGTTTAAGTCGAACAATAATTGTTCTCTTATTTGAGTTGAGCTGCACGATTTCTGACAAATGCGTGCACTAACTGGACAGGTCCACTCAATCTGTGTGGTTCTTTCCTCAAAAGACCATCTCGGACATCGATCTACATGGTCTTCATATAACCTGACCAAGATTATGTCTGGACTTTAAAAGAGACTGTGACAGTGTGACCTCTGAGTTTGTTTCGGCCTTTCTTCTCAGAGTAGTCAGATAGGAAACGCCGACCTCATCTAGTTTTAAAAATATGATTGACGTGTAAAAGTGATTGTGCAAACCTATTTACAGAAATAAAATCATTTATCATTTATCATTTATGAGATAACGGCTGAGGAAAAAGATCAGTGAAGTAACAATAGGACAACTATTCAGTATTTTCGAAAAAAGTATGTAGGTAGTTATTAGGTAGGTATGTATGTTGAAACTGTATGTACTCCCCGTCACTTGTCCCTAAAGGTTCATTAGAAAACCAGCGTCAGACAGCATCTGTCTGGCATTAATGCTGAAATGAACCTTTTTGGCGCAGCCGTGAGGCACACACTATTGTTGTATGAAACATTATTTTGTATTTTGTGTTTCACAAACTGTGTCCAAATAAACGTTTTTTCTTTCTTTCTAAATAATTTCAGAATAAGACCAAAAACTTCTGTAAAATATAAGACAGTATAAACACATTTTATTTCGTAAAGGTAACATATTTTGCAGCCTGAACTATTAAAACGAAAATCGCGCGAGTCACAGCACGCTAACTAACATAAGTTTCCTTCCAAAGGATGCTAAATTAAAAAGGAATGCGAACCTTACTTACTGACTACTATAGTTAGCTCATTTTACGCGCGTCGACAGCAAACTATACCAATTAACCTTTTTACTTCCCCCGACTAGATTTACATAGAAATTACTAGCTCTTAAGTAATTTTATGAGGAGAGATTGTCACATTATTTTCTAAGTAAATTCTTATGGGATGGAAAAACTTGTAAGTAGTTTTTTTTTTTATAACTCTTGGATAACACGACTGCGTGGTGAAAAGTAGTTGCTATCTTGCCTTTTTTTTTGTGGATGGGAAATCATCAAATGACCCCTCCTGGGTGAAGCGGAAGGGAGTGTCAGACTCTTACTGACTAAAACCCACCCGTGTTCCTTCCTTAGCCCTTCATGTTCCGGGGCAGCGTTAACCCTTTCGGACAATCCCGCTACCCCGGCCTAACGGGCCCCTTCCTTTATGCTGACATCTCTTTGAGGCGCGCGTGGAACACAAACGCGCCGTCCGGCACGGGCCTGGTCCTGATCGGACGGAGAGCTACCCATTACTCTCCGTCTGCCTAAAGTCATCTTTGTTGAATCAACAATCATAGAGATAAAGTTATAAAACCTTAACGTGTCTCTAATTTTAAAGGCATTCTTAATTTTACTTTAAGGGATGATTTTTCAATACATAATCAATATAGGTACATAATCAGCCTATAATGTGGACACAGGCCTCCTCTCAGTGAGAGGGAGTGGGCCGTAATCCATCACGCGGGCCCAGTGCAGGTTGGTAAATGTCACATGCCTTGGAATTTTTGTGTCTAGGCTTTGATTATATATAATCAAAGTGTCTAGGACATGTCGGTTTCCTCACGATATTTTCCTTCACCGTTTTGAGAGCAGTGGTGATGAAATTAAATACAAAAAGTAAAGCCTGCCCGGGGTCGAATTCACGACCTACAACTCGTAAGTAGGAGCCAAAACCACTGGGCCACCATCGCTCAATAGTCAGGTTATATTTATGTGAGGAATAAATGTCAGGGTTTGACAGCTTTTGTATAAAAAATATGTCAAACTGACATATTTAATTCTTCAGATATACAGTATCTGACTATTAAAAAATTGCCGTTTTGGCAATGCTACTTAGTGCTTAGTGTCAGAAATGCTGATAATACTTCCTTTGAAGAACTTTTCAGCTTTTACAAGGAGTTTTAATAATAATATTGTACCCAAAAGAAACCAAAATTATTTCAGAATCACTGTGATTCCTTTTAAACTGCATATAAAAACCTTTTCGCTTAAAAACCCACTGGATTAACTCAGCCCCTTTTATACCGATTATGTAGTAAAAAATAAAAAGAAAACTTATAGTTAAGTCAAATCATATTTGTGGAAGATTATCCTTGTTGAAGAGTGTTCGCTAAGTTTGTGAAAGTAGAACAAGATTTTGTTATTTTAAAGTTTTTATTGCGGACCGGATTATGTAAAAATGGATGAAACTCAAGTATTGATTGGATTTAGTAGTTTTATTTTGGCTTAAATAGATGTTTAAATGTATGAAAGTATAAAGAAGTAAGAATCTAAATGAAATGTGCTAGATAATCTAGTTTTTCTTTGGATTTTCCATTTGCCATAATTTTGAACACAAATATCGTGTTATTTTTGTGTATCGAAAATGTAAATAGGTATGAACGATTATGGTAACGATGTTTGCCCACACAATATTTTGTGAAATTAGATTCTACCTTTACGACAGTCATTTGAGTGAGTTCCAAACATACTTAAAAAATAATAATAGCTTTGTTTTGTTCTGAGTCTGGTATCAAGTTGTTAAATAATTTGTTAATAACAGAAATTAATTGCTGCGGTTTTAAGTAAAATTAAGTAATAAATAACTCGGTTTAAGTAAAACTGTTTGATCATTTTTGGTCAATATTATTTTTTTGGAAAGTAATGTTATGGAAAAGTTACGTTTGAAAGATTTTTGTAGATTTAAATTCAGCTTTTAAGTAACGAACGAAAAGACAAAAATAATATTAAGTTCGTTTCATAATATTTTTTGCCAACATGTTGCAAATAACAAATTTACTTGAATCGCGAAATTTGAATATTTTATCATGTATTTTTTAATATATCAATATAATATTTTATCTTACGAGGCTATAATAAAAAATCACTTCAATAAACCAAAATAAAAACCGACCCTATAAATTCAAAAACAAAATTACCCCCTCCGAATAAAAACAGTTTTTAAAGTCCCACTAACTCCCAAAAAGTCATTGGAAGAATAATATAAAATCCGAAAAAGAAAATAATTTCAGCGACACTTACCCCAAAGCCATTGTTGATGTGTATGTGCTACGACGGTTCTACGAGTCTACGTGTCTACGCTGCTACGCTTCTGATGTTCGTAGCACAGCGTCCGGGCTTTATATCCGTCGTAGACTCGTAGCACCTCCCCGCGCCCCGCCCACTGCATTTGCACACATATTGGATCTTATTGAAATTAATTGTTATTTTTTGTGTAAACTCCGGAAATAATTGATATTGTTTGTATTCTATTTTTAGGAAACACAGGTAGGTAATTATTTGGGGAATTTACGTGGGTTTTGTCGTGTTAGATGTGGAACTTATTTACGACTTCGAAGATATTCTTACAAGAATTTTTCAACGTAATTTTGTATGTGGGATTCAAATCTTGGTGTAAGACTCCATGTTCTTCCTTATTAGTTATTTAATTGTTATTTTTGAGTAAACTACGGAAATAATAGATACTGTTGGTGTTCTAATTTAGAGGGAATTCACGTAGGTTTTGTTTTCGTGTTAAATATGATAAAATTACTTATTAGATTTTCTTACAATGTTTTTTTGATACCATATTGTGGGTTTCAAATCTTTATGTGGGATTTAATAGTTTAAATACAAGTCCGTCAAGATTCGTTCATAATATTTAAAGTATGCAACGTACATTTTCGTTGAGCTGACTGTCTTTAAATTCAACACTGATATCGGGAGATAGAAAAAGCTTTTCTAACAATAAATATATTGTGATTTGTCTTATTTAATTTGTCCATTTAAGGGAAGAAACTACTGATAATGTTTAATGTCGTGCTTAAAGAGAATTAAGGGTAATTAATGTTGATACAGTTGTCTGTTTTCGGTTTCAAGGTCACTTCTTCTAAAACGTGGGAGGTGTAAGAGAAGACAAATGAAATGAAATTCGGTCTCTTAAAGACAGGTATTGGTTAAAATTCAGACTTACATGTTAAAGTCTTGCCGCGGTTGATATTTACATACCGAGACCCCTCCGTGTCTCGGAAAGCACGTTAAGCCGTTGGTCCCGGCTGTCTTTCGTGGATCTTTGACAGTCGTTGCTTACCAAGGGGTATCGTATTACCCAGTAACTGGGTTGTGGAGGTCAGATAGGTAGTCGCTCCATGTAAAATACTGGTATTCAGCTGTATCCGGTTAGACTGGAATCCGACCCCAACATGGTTAGGAAAATGTTAGGCAGATTGATTGATTTGAACCGCCACATCGGTCGAATCTACTGATGTGGTGCGAAGCAAGGGCGGTTCGCTAATCTCATATCATAATCAGCCTATAATGTTCCCACTGCTGGGACACAGGCCTCCTCTCGGTGAGAGGGAGTGGGCCGTAATCCACCACGCTGGCCCGGTGCGGGTTGGCAGATGTCACATGTCTTCGAATTTTTAGTTCTAGGACATGGCGGTTTCCTCACGATGTTTTCCTTCACCGTTTTGAGAGCAGTGGCGATGAAATAATTTACACAAAGTAAAGCGCCTCTCAGGGTTCGAACCTACGACCTGTATCTCGTAAGTCGCGGTCGTTACCACTGGGCCACCACTGCTCTCAACTTACTAAAATCACAAATAAAAGTTATACTTAATATTTATGTTGAATTTACTTTAGCAAACATTGTTAAGCCATTAGTTAAAAGGTGATCAACAGATTAGCAGATTGATGTAATAGCACTAAAACATTTAGGAAACACTCTCGACGCCGCAGGGCGCTATCGAAAGGTGCCATTCAACTACGTTTATTACTATTAACTTATTAATATTGACTGATACTGTATGTAATGTATCGTTGTTACAAATTAATGGGTTTTGTGATGGTGTGTCCTATGTTATTTTGTATTTAAGTTTTAATTGCTTGATATACAGGGTGTCATGGACATCAACTCGCAAACTGGACCATGAAGTCAGCATATGATTCTAGCGTAGAAATTATTCGTCGTTATTAAAAATAAGCCGACACCAAGGTCAGCTTCCAGTCTAACCGGATGGAGCTGAATACCAGCATTTTATATGGAGCGACTGCCTATGGGGAACTCGATACCCCTTGGTAAGACTGGTTGTCAGACTTTTGGGCTTCTGACTTAACATAATTCAACAACTGTCAAATATCGACGAATGACAGCCGGGGCCAACGTCTAGGGCGGATTGTTTCACGTCCACTTGACGCACGCGTAAACGTCAATAACGGCGTTAACTATCGTCAAACCAAAAAAAGCGTTGTTTCAAATTACAATTACAAAATTATGGCCTTGCCGTACGTCAAATAATAACGAGTACGTAATAGTTATTATTTGACGTTCGTGTGTTAACCAACCGGCCCTTAACGTGCGTTCCGAGGCACGGAGGCATCTCAATATGTAATGGATGGTCACCCATCCACGAGCCGACCTCGACTAGCAACCTTCGATCGAGCCGGATGGCTGTTACTATTTAGCCAAGTGTTCCGCTTAGCCACGAGTCTCCTACACCTAATGTACTGATGAAAATTACAGATTTTCATTACATAGACATAGATATAATCAGCCTATAATGTTCCCACTGCTGGGACACAGGCCTCCTCTCGGTGAGAGGGAATGGGCTATAATCCACCACGCGGGCCCAGTGCGGGTTGGCAGATGTCACATATTTTCGATTTTTTTTGGGGATAGGACATGCCGGTTTCCTCACGATGTTTTCCTTCACCGTTTTGAGATCAGTGGTGATGAAATAATTTACACAAAGTAAAGCGCCTGTCTGGGTTCGAACCTACGACCTACACCTCGTAAGTCGCGACCGTAATCGGCCGTTACCACTTGGCCACCACCACCATTTTCATTACAGTCGTTATAAAATGACGGAACCGCTTTCCTAGAAAACCTAATTTTTATGCCGCAATTTTTATACTTTTATTTTTATTGTTAAGTGGAAATGCGGTCGGTGATAAATCCTAAGTAAATAGTCGTAATCCGAGGTTTGGCTCTCGCCTATTTCCTCCTCCAATATTGGAACAATTTAAAAGATATTTCATAAACTGAATAAGAAGGATATATACTGTGGGACCTAACTCAAATGGGAGCACTTTTATTAAAAGAAACTCCTATAAGATTAATTTAATCCTACTAGTCCTACTTCCTATCCTACTAATATTATAAACGTGAAAGTTTTTGAGGATGGATGGATGGATGGATGTTTGTTACTCTTTGACGCAAAAACTACTGAACGGATGTTGATGAAAGTTTACAGTAATATAGCTTATACATCAGAATAACACATAGAATACTTTTTATTCCGATATTCCCACGGGATCGATACTTATGCGGGTGAAACCGCGGGGCGCTACTAGTAAAATATATTTTGAGACTTTTCCATTTTACGATAAAAACTAGCACTTCCTACCTGACAATCAAACCTAATCTAAATCTTTGACGTCTGCTTAAATGTTCGAATAGCAGAGATGCCGTCAATTACCGGCCTGCATTATAAAAGAGGTGAGGCTTCATAGCCAGCCTCTACAATACTGTGTCCCTATGTTTTTCTTTTTTCATTAATATAGTTGTCAAAGTACACTAGGCTTCTGTTGACAGCGGTTTAAATCGGCATTTTTTGAGGGTTCTAGTGCATATGTATCATTAAAAAGGAAAACATAGGGACATATAAGTAGTTAATATTTATTATTCTGTAAAAAAATCATTGTTTTATGGTCATTAACCAGAAAGAATACAGGCGAGAGCGTTTCTATGGAGAAACGACCACCCGCATTTCCTCTTAAGTTAGCATGGTCGTTGGCAGAGTCATACAAAGTTCTGTTTTGTTTTCTTAGCAGCATCACGTGGCAACAGCTATCATTTACGTGCACAAGCAGTGTAGTGGTGACTTTAATAAATATTTAAGCAGTTCATAATAATTAAAGTTTTCAACTAATTCACAGACTAGAAACTTTTGTTTGATTTTATGAGCATGTCCGTCTGTTGCAGGGTTGTGTATTAGATTGATGTTTTATGCTTTTGGTACAGATATAACATACAAGGTGGCCAGCGGGGCAATTGCGTAACACATTATCCATCGGAATCGGTTTCATTTTGACAGTTCAACAACATTCATTGCGTTATTTAGGTACGTGTTGAGCAAACAAATTTTTCAAACTTATGAAGCAATGGATTAGCAATTTGCTTCAAAATGATTCAGATTCCGATTGATAGTGTGTTACGCAATTAGGGTGCAGGACATCGACGCGCAGCCGGTTAGCGGCTTTTCTTTTATGACGTAAGACGATTTGAGGGGGGAGGGGGATCAAGCAAGTCTTATTTTTCTTACGTGGGGGTGGGAGGGGTCTAGACTGTTCTTACGTAAGATCACAAAAGTGAGCAAATATTATAACTTTTAAATTTTTTGCTACTTTTTTTTTGTAATTTTGGTAGATTCTGATCTTACGTAAGATTAAAAAGGGGGAGGGGGTTCATCCAAGTCTTATTTTTTCTTACGTAGAGGAGGGGGTGTCAAAAAGTGGTCAAAGTTGTCTTACGTAATTAATGAACAGCCTCTTACCATGATTCAGTTCGTGATTCTGAACCCCTGCGTTGATATTTTTCGTCGGCTATTAAAAAATAATTTGCTGTTCCATGGGGAGCTTGTGGCTAAGTAATATCAGCCGCACGGGTCGATCGATCAGGTTAAGCTACGCTTGCCGCGGTTGGTCCGTGGATGGGGGACCATCTTTACATACCAAGACCCCTCCGTGCCTCGGAAAGCACGTTAAGCCGTTGGTCCCGGCTGTCATTCGTGGATCTTTGGCAGTCGTTACGGGTAGTCAGAAGTCCGAAAGTCTGACAACCAGTCTTACCAAGGTATCGTATTACCCAGTAACTGGGTTGTGGAGGTCAGATAGGCACTCGCTCCATGTAAAATACTGGTACTCAGCTGCATCTGGTTAGACTGGAAGGCGACCCCAACATAGTTGGATGCGAGAAGCACAGAACCGGTCGAAGTGGAGGTGCTTGGGGGAGGCCTATGTCCAGCAGTGGACGTCTTTCGGTTGAAATGATGATGATGATAATGAATCGACCAGAAATTTCAACACAGGGGTTCAGAATCATATGCTGAATCCGTGGTAACAGGTTATGCGTCGATGTCCCTGCTGGAACTGTCGAGATAAGGACATAAGCCAGTCAGCGAGATGATAGCGTGACTGAGTATCCAGGGTGCATTGAAAGTACCTACATTATGTACAGCTTCAAGCTACTAAAGGGTGTCTCAGTAAGAGTGCACTTTTTAAAATTGGAATATTTTTTTTTTCATGCAAGTGGCAGCTCTGAAATTTGACAGCTGTCACCTCTGTTTATTCCGATTATTAAAAATGGAGAGCTTTTTGAAAGAACAACGCGTTATAATTCTGAAAACTCATTACAAAAATGGGGAAAGTTACGCTGAAACCGCTCGCAAACTTCGCCAAATTTTCAGCCGAGAAAGTGCATCTAATGTGTCAACCATTCGAAGAGTGGTAAAAAAATTTGAAGAAACTGGGTCAATTATGGATAATAAGAATCCTTTGCGTCAACGTACCGGTCGGTCTCTTGAAAACATTGCTGCTGTAAACGAGAGTGTCGCCGAAAACCCGAAAACATCAATTCGACATCGTTCTCAACAACTTCAAATTTCACGAAACACTACGCAGCGAATTTTGTTCTGATGACAACTGGCCACCAAGATCGTGCGATTTAACGCCGTGGGATTTTTTTCTTTGGAGTTTTGTGAAATCTCGGGTTTATGCGAATAAACCCGAAACAATTCCTGAGCTCAAATCGGAAATACAACGCGTCATCGGTGAGATACAGCCACATCTCTGTGCAAAAGTCATGGAAAATTTCATGAAAAGAGTAATGGCCTGTCATCGGAGCCGTGGGGGTCATTTGCCGGATATTTTATTCCATACTAAATCGGAACATGTCTTCTTTACAATACAATAAAAATATCACAACTCTGTCATAAAATACTTGTTTTTATTTTAAAATGAAAAAGTGCACTCTTATTGAGACACCCTTTACAATCTGTCAAATTTCTTTAATACATTTTCAACTTTATCGCTAAAGCACAAGGTTCAAAGTTGCTTGGGAAAATTTGACAGTTTCGGGTAGCTTGATGTGCTAGCGTCTGTACGTCGCCACGTATATCAGGCTATTTTTATTATGCCACACGTCAGACCTTCCTTAAATTAGGACGACCTGCGTCCTAAATGAAGGTAGGTTAATGAAATTCAGTTCGAATTTTGTTGAGTTTAGTCTAAATTAGACTTAAATTTAGACGAAACCACCCCTAGCCACTAGTGAATATCTAGTGGTATGAATATTCATTGATATAAGTTTAATGAAAGGGTTCTTGTGCATATAAATGCAACAACTAGCGACTGTGAATAGCTGCTGGTTGGTGATAATACCTACCCTGGTCCTACATAATACTTATGTATTCGTGTTTTGACGTAAGAATATTATTTTTAGGTAATCGACAATAGCGCATCGCGGCAACAAATAAGGTTCAAAACAGATGTGTTTTTGATGTTAGTTGAATGGAATGACAACCAAAATAAAAGAAATTTTACAGTTTTAACTAAACAAAAAAATAAATGCCAAATAATAATATTTAGGTATTTCTTTAGTTAATTGAATTCCTTTTTTTATCATATGATAGTTTACGCTCAAAATTCTGAGACAAATGCGGCGAAAAAAAATTTTTGAGCTCTGTTTTACGATTGATACTATTTTATTTTTATATGAAATATTTTTGAATAAGTATTTTTTTTGAACATTTGACAATACACTCAACGAATTAGTAATTTTAATTATAATTTATATTATTATTCTGGGTCCAAATATGTAGGTACCAATACGACTGTGCGACAAAAACTGAGCGTTTGACGGTGTCCTTCATTTGGGCAGCGCCTAGACAGACGAGTCTTAATGTAAGCTAATAACCGAACAGGTGGCCTACCATGATCTAATTAAAAACGATTCAAAAACAAGACATTTCAGTATAGGTTCCTAAATTGCATGGCTTGAGCTGCTCTATGGACGTCATGGTACCAAACAAGTATGAATGAAAGTTTGCGACTCAGTTTGGGAAAATCGCTGTCAGCAGATGGCACGGCCTAAACTGAATCGTTAAACTGACGTCATGGTACGAATTAGAAGAACAGTTTAGTTTAGGTCCTAAAATGAATCGCGTTAAGAGCTTGTGGTAGGCCTCCTGTACCTTCGTTTAATTCACAACCCATGTTCCAGGCGTGGTGATCTACGTATTACTATTGCTGTTTTGGTACCTAGACCCCTGCAGACTGTATTTCGGCCACGGCGGCCAATCTCAACGGGAACTAGCCTTCGATCGAGAAGTTATAGTGCACAAGTATGTGCTCAAATACAGGTGCACTATCTCTTCCCTCGCTCTCGTAGTCCGATAGAACGGCACGTAATCCGACACCACCGGAGAGAGATTAGGCGCAGGACAAACGGATTAACGTGCTTTCAGAGGCGCGGGGCTACCACACCGCCTGTTTCCAAACTCCGGGCTGTTGCTAAGAATAAGAAAGGACGCATGGGCACGAGCACGACAGAACGAGCTGTATAAGTCAGAATAAGGAATGAGTCATGTTCGTGAACGAGCGCCGTCAGTAGGGACTGATCATCTCTTTGCTGCCATGGCTTATTTTAATTTGATACAACGTGGCAATGCCGCCAGTCTCTTGGGAACATTACCAGTCGACAGCGATGCGGATGAATTTTTCGACGCTATATTTTAGTTTCTGTATAGTTTTAGTTAAGTTAGGATTTAATTTTGTAATTTTTAGTATTAGATATATGTACATAGATATTTATACATAAACAAATAAATAAAATCTATTCTGTGGTACTAAAGAAAAAAAAAAAAAAAAAAAAAAAATTGATTTTATATTTTAATGAATTTTTTTGTATCTTTTCATTACGGACGCTTTTATTTTAACGTTCTGCATCAGTTCTCACATGCATACTTTTTCCTGCCGGGGTAGCGGGATTGTCCGAAAGGGTTACCGCTGCCTCGGAACATAAAGGGCTAAGGAAGGATCACGGGTGGGTTTTAGTCAGTAAGAGTCTGACACTCCCTTCCGCTCCACCCAGAGCGGGAGAGGTCATTTGATGATTTCCAATCCACAAAAAAAAAGCATACTTTTTAACATGAATGATGTAACCAATACTTCCTAACCATATTATTTTGATTTAAAAGTCTCCTTGGCGTTTCTTGCCCGTTCTTCTCCATAGGTACCTCCTACGCTTTGGAATGAGCAACTAGCTTCATATTTCTGACTGACCGACCCCTTGACAATTCAAAAGTGCCTGTAATTGGTTTATTTGAAATAAATGCTTTGAGTTTTGAGTACCCAAGTCAATATACAATGAAACATGTTCTATATGACACGCGGCAATTGCATAGCTTTCTACGAGTATTAGTGAAAGATCGTACTTCTAGAGATTACTTCTCACAAACAAACCATTTTACCTCCTTATAAATAAAAAACCGGTCAAGTGCGAGTCGGACTCGCGCACCGAGGGTTCCGTACAAATTTGTTAACTATGTTTTACATGGTGTTACATGACATTGCCTCTTGCCAAATTGCATGATTCTAGGTCTACGGGAAGTCCCCTATAGGTTTTGATTCCCTTGCGAGTGTCAAAATATGCGACATAAACGGAACATAAACGCCCGTATGTTTTGTTTGCTTTCACTTAAAAGTTTGATTTTTTCACTGCTTCAAGGGATTGCAGCCCTGTGTATTTGATATTAACTTGAACTTGATAACTCCACGCGTTCCTGAGAAAAAGGGTCTTGACAGACGGACAACGAAGTGATCTTATAAGGGTTCCGTTTTCCTTTTGAGGTACGGAACCCTCAAAATATAATATTACGTAGTGGGACGGCAATACAACAATAAATTAAACTGTGTATCATAATTATACAAATTCAACCAAATATATCAGAAAGTGTCACTATAGCTAAGAGAAACCCATAGTCGGCCTATCACTGCTATTTAGTTCATTTAAAAAAATCCCTTTTTTAATTCGATGTTAGGATTTATTTGATAGCTCCTAAATATTCCTATGCAATTGTGTTTTCATTTATTGTCGTCGCCACATTGTATTAATTGATAGTCTTCCGTCGTCCGTCCATCGTTGATTTCTTTAATTCTTATTGTGGTTTGCGGATTCAGTATTTATCAAGGTTTAGGTACTTGGTTCTACCAAATGTTATGAGTGCTTTTCAGCAAATAAACCCACCCATCCATCCCATCTGTGGCGGTCATAAAACCGAATAAGAGGAAAACATATTTATGGTTTTCCCACATTGTAACATTCTTTCAAAAACGTGCCCGTTATACCTAAGTACCTATTATATTTCCGTTTCGAATATCTTGAAGTAGCTAAGTTATAACAGCCACACGGGTCGATCGATCAGATTCAGCCTGCGCTTGCCGTGGTTGGTCCGTGGATGGGTGACTATCTTTACATAATTATCAAGACTATTCAAGACCGCTCCGCGCGTGTCTCGGAAAACACGTTAAGCCGTCGATCCTTAGCCGAGACCTTAGGCAGTCGTCAAGTAGAAGCCCCAAAGGTGACAGTGACCGCTAACCATTAGATGGACCTCCTGCCATCCAATAATATGCGGCTGAACTTCCTTACGTCGTAATTCGTAGACCTTTAACAGTCGTTGCGGGTCGTCAGTAGCCCGAAAGTCTGAATACCAGTCTTACCAAGGGGTATCATATTACGCAGTAACTGGGTTGTGGAGGTCAGATAGGCAGTCGCTCCAAGTGAAATACTGGTATCCAGATGTATCCGGTGAGACTGGATGCCGACCCCAACATGGCAAAAGGCTAGGCAGATTTATTGATTCTAAATAGCTCTAACTAACGGAAACGCGCCTTCACAATAATCAGATAGATGTGATTTATCTACAACGTCAGTTTTCCATTAGACCTAATTATTTTATCTCTGTTTTTAATTCACTGCCCTCCAGTGGAGTGTGTCGATAGTGTTTCGATAAGAGGAACATGAATACAGAGTGTTTACACGGTGTAATGCGTGTTAAAACATAGATTATAAACTACTGCTTCGTTGGTTCTGTCTGTATTTATGCCCGGTTGATGGCAACAGGCTCGCACCCTATAACCTAAGGGCTGGCGTTTCTAAATTTGTCAAAGATGTGAAGTACAATGGCCGCTCGAACATGAATAAAAACGATATATAAGAACATTTATTTCTTGTATATCGTTTTTATTAAATTTCAAGCGGCCATTGTTGTTTACATGTTTGACAAATTTAGAAACGCCGGACTATACATGGCAAATTGTGCGTGTATTAAGCAAGTACACCTCTGTCCAACCCTTCGAGAAAAACAGGCGTTGTATTATGTATGGTGTAGGTATGTTTGTGTTTTGCTTCGTTGGTTTACTTGGTTGGTTCGTTGGTTGCAAACATGACTGCTAAGCGCGGAGTCACGGGTTAGATTCCTGGTCGGTCGACGTGTTAGTCTGTTCTCCTTTAATAACAATTAGCAGCCTGGGTCTTGACAATGGCCTGTCTAAGATGCCTACAGATTTACTCGATTTTTGACGATTTACACGTGTTTTCGTTAGTACTTCTTACCAAAGAAAACACGTGTCGAACGTCAAGAACGACAATAGGATCGTACCCTATTACCAACTCAGGAATTATGTCATAACTTACAATAAATAAAGAAAGAAAGAAAAAGTACTTATTTATTGCGACTCGTACAGGAAGATCACAAAGTAAAACAAATCAATAAAAAAAAAGTGGCACTCCGGGAGTGCCGACAGAAGTGAAAACTTGAACAATTTACGTGTGTATTTTTTGAAGCGTCAGGAAATATTTCGAAAAAATGACAACATGCATGTGTATATATGTACGTACATACACAATATATATACATACTTATATACAGAGCTGTCGGTTATGGTAACAGTGTCGCGAGTACAATGGTTTTTTCCCATCTCAAAAAATGCCCAACGCACTTAAAGAAGTTTTCACTTTAATAATCGGTCAATACGTAGGTCAAATCAAATCAAATCAAAATATTTTTATTTCACATAAACCAACATGGGCACTTATGAAACGTCAGAAGCTAGGTGCACGGTTCCAATTGGTCGTTTCCTATGGAGAAGAACCGGCAAGAAACTCCATGGTTACTCTTTTAAAAATAATTGGCTTTTACAATGTTTTCGAGTTACAGTAGGTATGGGAGGACAGCGTAGGCCTGTCAACAAGTACCAGGTCCTTGATAAAAATAAAAAATGGTCTACAGATCTAGTCTACAAGGCTTACAAAGTCCTCACATTTACAAAATAAGGATGTATCAAAAGGAGGTGCATCGCGCCTCTTCGGTAACACTGTCGCGATATTACGTCATGTCATGATTATAAGTAGCAAAAATAGAAAAAGCACCCGTGAATATATAACCTTTAAGTTTGGGCGCCCCTTGTTGTTACATGAAACCTCTTTCCAGCTTTGCCATCATCTTATTATCACATTACAAAAAGAAACATTGTTCTTTGGTTAATTCCATGCATTTGTAACCAAAAGTTGAAGATATTTTATGTTATCAAATAGACACCTACCTACACAACACCAGGGTGCTTAGACCCTTTGTATACGGCACGGTTCCTTTACGGTACGGCGTATAAAGGCACACGTATCAAACCGGAAAGGGATCGGAACCGTATCGCCTTTCGCCTCGCCTCGCCGTCAAACAGGCGTCAAACTAACGTAAGCACGTAACCAAAGCAGATCAGAAGTTGTGATACGTCGACTCGGCTACGGCTAGGCGACGCCGCGCTTACGGCTCACCGACCGCTGGTTGATGGTGCAGCAGGCAGGCCGGAGGGGTGAGAGGGGCAAGGGTGGACGAAGAGACGTTCTACCAACTTTAAAGACAACATTGAAAGATCTCAATCTCAAGTGCCCGTTGTTTCACAAGTAGGTACCTCATAACCAACCTACAATGTTGCCACTAATGGGACTCAGGCCTCCTCTCTATGAGAGGGAGTGGGCCGTATTCCACCACGCGGGCCCAGTGCGGGTTGGTGGATGTCACATGTCTTCGTTTGGTTCTAGGACATGCCGGTTTCCTCACGATGTTTTCCTTCACCGTTTTGAGGGCAGTGGTGATGAAATAATTAACACAAAATAAAGGGCCTGTAGTTCGAACCTACGATCTAATAACTCGTAAGTCACAGCTGCTACCACTAGGCCACCACTGTTCACCTGCTACCGCTTAAATTGGAACTTCTCTGAAAATATCAGAAATATCGGTCTGCGGTGTTCACAAGGAGACTAAATTACCTGGTCGCTAGCTAAGTTATAGGTACCTAAACTCAGAAATGAATTTCGAGATAAAAAATGTAAACAAAGAAATGTCATTGTCAAAGTGAAGTTTCAGGGGTAGTCAGCATTTTCCTAGGCCTATTATAGGTAGGTACGTCTTTTTATTACGCGTACACGATTTACGCCACCACAAAATAAGCAAAAATGTAAAGTAGGTACTTACAACGAAGAAAAACTTAACAAAAAACATTCGAATTGAGAACCTCCTCCTTTTTTAGAAGTCGGTTAAAAATAAAAACTCACGAGGGACATATTCAATCATCACAAACTTCAGAAACTGAATGACTCCGAATGACCAAAACAAAATGGCGACTTGAATCGATTATTAGGATAACGTAGGTATTATTAAAAAAAAAGATTATCTTATTTAAAAGGAAAAACACTTTATAAAAAGAAAATAATAAATGAAAGTCCAAATGTTTAGAGCTTCTGCCTCATTGCCAGTATTATAAAAATAATTTGCAAAATAATCGTAGTTTACGTCACTTTAATGCTAAAAACTGTGTGCAATGTTATATTTTACTTGTTTAAGATATGTCTACAATTTTAGCACTATATTATAGTACTTTTCAACAAATTACACCATTGAGGTTATTATTTCAAATTGGTACCACAGTTGTTTACATTTCTGATCTCGAATTCCATTTCCGAGTTTACTTATGTTATTCAAGGTTCTAGTACCATACACGAATGAAAAATGTACCCAACACATATTTTTCTGTAATCGAATTCTCAAATCCAAGATGGAATACTGTTGCGATCAAATATATGCCAATAAACAAGTACCTAAATTATAAATACCTCGCACTTCTTCAAAGTTATTTCGTTTATTAGAAAATAAATTTTTCCATACTCGGTACGGTTCAGATTTATATCACTCCCGTACGTTTCTAATATCGTGCCAATATCGCGATTTGTAACTTTATTAAGAACTAGCAGCGCCCCGCGGTTTCACCCGCATAAGTTTTCCGTAGGAAAATCGGGATAAAAACTATCCTATGTCCTTTCCCGGGACTCAACCGTATATTTGGTATAGACTATCTCTATACCAAATTTAATCTAAATCGGTTCGCGGTTTAAGCGTGAAGAGGTAACAGACAGACAAATACACATTCGCATTTATAATATTAGTATGGATCTATGAGATACGTAGGCGAATCTATTTGTAACTGAAAAATTTGATATTAGATACGTTATACGATACGTGTAATGTAGGGACCCGTGTCGAAAATATAGCTTTAAATATAGCATTTTAAAAGATGTGATAATGTTGATCAGGGAAAAACTTAACTCGGTTTGATGTTAGCACATCAGGTAGGCACGGGCATTTTTTAATCGCATCGATTTTTTTTTTCGCATGGCATTAGATTTATGACGAAACATGTAAAAGAAAACAATTTTAAGAATAGTTAGGTGAGGCGACCTGAATCGGGAGTGGCGACAGGAGGCAAAACGCCGGGGCGTAACTCCACTGCCGCGAGAAATCGCGGCACAGCGGACAGAGCTCCGGCGGGATCTCATGGCGACATGGATAGTGCGGCTGTCGCAACCCAGTGCTGGGCACGTCACAATTGCCGCGATAAGTCCCCTCTTTGAGGAGTGGCTGGAGAGGCGCCACGGCGTCCTCACCTTCCGCCTAACACAGGTCCTCACCGGACATGGCTGCGTCGGGAGAACCCTTTCTTAGTGGATACCTACTCTTCACAAAGAACATCATCTGCCTAGCCTTTTCCCAACTATGTTGGGGTCGGCTTCCAGTCTAACCGGATGCAGCTGAATACCAGTATTTTACATGGAGCGACTGCCTATCGGACCTCCACAACCCAGTTACTGGGTAATACGATACCCCTTGGTAAGACTGGTTGTCAGACTTTCGGGCTTCTGACGACCCGTAACGACTGTCAAAGATCCACGAATGACAGCCGGGACCAACGGCTTAACGTGCTTACGTGCTCGGTATGTAAAGATGGTCACCCATCCACAGACCAACCGCGGCAAGCGTAGCTTAACCTGATCGATCGACCTGTGCGGCTGTTATTATTTAGCCACGGGCCACTCTTCACAAAGAACACACCCTCCAAATTTCATGTCTCTAGGGCCAGCTGTTTAGGCTGTGCGTTGATATCAGGACTTTGAATTTTATATTATATACATTTCTAACCCACCAACGTGGTCTTTTTCTTTTTGAAGCATTTTTTCGATAAAATTATAACCACCGCCGCTGAAATCAACACTAGTTCCTCTGGCGACATGTTGTCGATGACTGATCATGCGTAGACAGACAACGTTGCTAAACAAAAGTTCCGCGCTAACTTTCGACATGTTGAGTAACATGTCGCACGCCAAATGTTTCCTAGTGGATACGAGGCTTTAACCTAGATCAGGCAGGTCTACACTACAGTTAGAATTTAACTTTCCTCGATTATAATTAATGTAAATCATAATTTTATTTTACTTTATAGTTGAATATATTTTTTTATTAGTTAATCACAAAAGCCGTACGTAGGTAACTAGGTACAGACGCCAGCACATCAACCTACTATAATCTGTCAAATTTATTTAATAGATTTTCAACTTTATCGCTAAAATATAAGGTTCAAAGTTGATTGCGAAAATTTTACAGTTTCGGGTAGCTTGATGTGCTGGCGTCTGTACCTACCTTTGAATGGTCAAATATTTGTTCTCATTCAATTACCTACTATTAAAAACCATCCTTCGAGTTTGTAGCAAAGAATTCTCATTATTATCATTTATTATGACTGAGAGGGGCTTGTGGCTAAGTAATATCAGCCGTACGGGTCGATCGATCAGGTTAAGCTGCGCTTGCCGCGGTTGGTCCGTGGATGGGTGACCATCTTTACATACCAAGACCCCTCCGTGCCTCGGAAAGCACGTTAAGCCGTTGGTCCCGGCTGTCATTCGTGGATCTTTGACAGTCGTGACGGGTCGTCAGAAGCCCGAAAATCTGACAACCGGTCTTACCAAGGGGTATCGTATTACCCAGTAACTGGGTTGTGGAGGTCAGATAGGCAGTCGCTCCATGTAAAATACTGATATTCAGCTGCATCCGGTTAGACTGGAAGCCGACCCCAACGTAGTTGGGAAAAGGCTAGGCAGATGATGATGATCATTTATTATGACTGTCTAAGATAGACCTTCACTTTTATTCAGTCAACTGGTTTACTCTTGAGAATAAATGCATCAATATGATTTAGGCCTGATTTTTCAATAGATAAATTTTATCTGAGAAATAAATATTGCGATTTGATAGCTTTTGTATACCAAATATGTAAACTGTCATTATTTATTCTTCAGATATAAGTTAACTGACTATTGAAAAATTGGCCCTTAAAATTATACCTACAAACTTAAACACCACTTAAAAACCCCATATTGTATCCCCATGGATATGTAAAATATCACATTTCTTAAGAACTCTCCCACACTTCGATTATCTCGGGTGAGTTGTCTACCAAAGTATTCATGGTTCAATATAAATGTAAACGCGACTTCATACATACCCATACAATTACTCCATGCAAACGATGTATGGGGCGCTGAAGGAAAAATATCCTCTCACAAGGTTTCATTAAAACCGCCTATAACTCGCGATGAGGGGTTGTCAAACTTCAGTCGTCGAAATATAACTCCTTGTGAAAGAGCTTTTTCGGGAAAATACGAACTTACGAGTAGGGAATATTTTTACGCCTTGCAAGGCAGCACATAGTGACACAACATATCTTCTTATTTTATCCATCATGTACCACTAATAAATTAATTTGAATTTTATATTTTTGAATGAAATTTAATTTGATAAATGAACTGTTTCTTTCCTATGAATTAAATTAAATTTTATCCAAAAACATCCACCGGTTTCTCACTAAACTTCAACTATATCCGACGACCCTGGATTTTATGCAAAAGTAGGTAAAAGACACAAGGGGTTTTTAAACACGGTTTTACTGTGACTTGGGTGTGACCTTTACATAAGTTAAGGCAATTACGCCCAAGACCATACAAAAAAAGATAGGGAAATAATTATTTTACATCATTGGTGGTAAGTAGGTACTTATTCCGTTTATCGTGCAAGTGTTGTTTGGGAGTGCGGCAGGGTAACCAGCAAAATTCAAATTTTCTTACGTTTTTGCAATTTGCAAACCAGCGCTGCTGGGGCTCTGTCTCGTATAGGGTTTTAGCATTATATGCTGAGCGATCGCCGTTTTGCGTGGATGTGACGCATGTTTTCCCCCAACTTGTAATTTTTTTTTTGTGTTTGTGTTCTTTTTATGCGTCATGTTTGCAAATAAACGTATTTTCTTTCTTCTTTCTTTGCAAAATTACACATTGATATTTCATGAGATAGTCACTCAATAGGATTATATGAACTTAGAGAGTTGTATTGATGATTTTCATTATTATAATTGTGTAAATACATATTTGTTACGGTCGCGTATCATATTTTGTTCAATAAACAACCAAACAAACAAACAAATTGCAAAAACCTAAGAAAACTTGGATTTCGCCGGCTGCCCTGGCGGTTACCCCTTTTTTTTTTTTTTTTTTATTTTTTTTTTTTTTTGGATGGGAAATCATCTAATGACTCCTCCCGCTCTGGGTGGAGCGGAAGGGAGTGTCAGACTCTTACTGACACTGGCGGTTACCCCTTAAGGTAAACTACTAACAAGTACCTATTTAGGGTATAAAGAAAACCATTATGTATTCCGTTGAATAAAATGATTTCCATTAATGAAATAAGATTATAGGACTATTACTTAATCGCAACTTAATCCGTCTAGTCGGCGTCTCTCGATGCCAAGTTTGAGAAACGCTGCTCCTTATTAAGTAATAAGTGTATGACTTGATTTATTACAATTGGCACATCACCCTGTATTGTGCGTTCACATTCGCGTACGATTCACACAGATCGGAGATTATTTAACATTTAACAATGAGGTCCTCATTATGAGGACCTCTCGAAAGCTGTTGTAAGTTGTGTGTTGTGTTGTAAGTTGGATAAGCTCGCTCCATCGTCGACTTTGTCTCCGTCACCTTTGACCTACACTAGAGTCAAGAGCAAGTCCATTTCAAATAAAAAAAAAAAGCTTTGATACTTGTGTTATTAGGAGCTATTTTCAGTATCAGAATAGGTACCTACTATGTAGTTATACAGGATGTAAAAACCCCTCACATAGCTGATATCCGCATATTCTACAGTAGGTATGGCAAATTTAATAACGTGGAGCAAAAATGAATGCAGGAAAACTACTTTTATTTTTGTTGTGAAAACCACTGTATACGGCAGAGTGCACGCAAAACATTGGGCCTTTGGGTGCATGCAATGGTTGATACAGGAATTGTATATGTGTATTTTTCTGGATGTATCCCAATGTAGAACTAGTTACACCTTACCGTTTTGTCAAATGAAAGACTTTTTAAGGAATTACTTCATACAGAATGCAGCTGCGTCCTCTTGTCTGTGATATCGACAAACAGCGATCACCAATTCATTTGCTAAACGTTGTGAGTAAACCTATTGTAGCAATTGAAAAACCCACGTCCTGTAAGATGTTGGAAGGTAGGTATATACAGGAAGATTTTTTTATCAGCATCCAAATTTTTACAGACCCATGAGAATATGAACAACTTTCACTATGGGACCAACACTGAAATCACGAAAAAAAATCAGCTGTTTCATACAATTTTGGTCAAATAGGTATTGAACTTTTGTATTAAACAGCTGATTTTTTTTTTCGTGATTTCAGAGTTGGTCCCATAGTGAAAGTTGTTCATATTCATGGGTAGACCATCCTGTAAAAAATTGTATGGTGATAAAAAAATCTTCCTGTATTATGTTGGTACAGTTCCAGTATCCATGGATGGACATATAAAGAAAGAAAGAAAGAGAGAAAATACCAGAAAAAAAAATTTAAAAAAATAATAAAATAAATAAAATATCAGGTTTAAGCAAATGAGTAGTTGAGTAGTATGTTGTACCTACACCTACGTTTTCTATAGAGCTGTTTTTAAGTCACATGTTTAAAAGGGGTTACAATTTCTTCCCACTGGACCTATCCACGACACCTGTCCACTTTTTTTTTTTATAGTTAACTATTTTTTTCCCTCCAAAAGGTACAATTTTGGTTCATAACTTTCATAAATAACAGCAAGATAGAGGATAAGCCCAGAGTCCCGGCTACTGCTGACAATTTCCTTATACTTAATAAAATAACACTTTGGATGACCTAGGGGCGCACCTAACTCAGGCGTCAGCCACACCTTCATGGCGCACCACCTTCTAAGATATTAATATAAGTTGCATGTATTTTCCTTATCCAGTTTCCACCATAATCTCCCAAAAATACTACAACAACTAAAATAAAATCTCTCGTCCTTCTCAACCCTGCGGGTTAGCAAACCCTCTCACCCTCTCACCCCTTAATTTTAAAACCGTGCATTAATTAAAAATGCCATTTTACAATATGTTTTCAAGCTGACGACGCTTCACAATGAAAAATTACTTGATCAAATTCAATGCGGAACCAGCTGTTTTACATAAAATAATAGCCGGGCCTTATTACTATGCAAAACTTAGCTATTAATTTTTAAATTACGGTTTATCAAAGAAGCTAGTTAGTAATCTATCGTTTTGATAATGGAAGAAATAGTTTAGTCTCTCTTTCTTCCTATTATCCTGATCCATAATACAGAATTGAATAAAAAACTAATGCGGTAAACTCTGCTTGCGCGATGCAGTATTTTACGTGAAGTAAGTGTGATGCGTAGTTCGCATGCAGCGATATAGATGCCGCCACAGTAGGTATAAGACCCCGAACACGAAACCCTACTAGATTTGGTAAACAATAAACAACTAAGTAAATGAATATTACGCAAACTAAAACATTCTGCTGTTGGCATTTTAAAAAGTGTCATTATGAAAAGCAGACCAAACGTACAGTTGGTAACTATGAGGTTGGGAAAAACAAAATTATATGATAAGTTGGCAAATGATTATTCGGCGAAATAAAATTCTGCGAAACGTTAGTTGGCAAGTGAAAATCTGGCAAACAATTTTCGGCGAAAGGGCAGAGAACCGTTTCTCATAATATGCACGTTTCCGCGCCACCTGTGAGGTAGTGTACTTGGCGCGTTTTTTAACATGGTTTCACCGGTAGGCCTGTTCCACCATCTATCGGGGTCTAGTTCCGGGTGTCCAGGTGTCCTCTCTCTTACTTATTTAAAAATTAGCTGTGCCCGACAGGGTCCATAATTGTTTCTATTATTTTTTATTTATCACCTGTAATTGTAATTACCTACATTATGGATTGCAATAAACGATTTGAGATTTGAGTTGACTTAAAAATATTGTGTCAAATAAAAAATAGTACTATTTGAAACGATGAAAGCATTTTAAAGATAATTTATTTAGACAATCCCGGAAGTACGGTCAAGATCCCTATCAGCATCTTACTGGAATACTTCCTTCCTCCGAGCACGTTTGCTCTTGCGAATCTCCACTCTAGCCGGCCAATAAAGGCAAGAATGAGGTGGGAGCTCTGTTCCTCGTCATTGTTCACTCCAGCCGGCCATTAAAGGCAAGCCAGAGGTGAGGAATAAAACTTCTCCCGAGAGATAGGGTCTGTGGGGTCGCAACTGCCCAACAGCTCGCCACATGCTGCCCTGCGGGTTTCTGTATCTCTCTTGGTCTAGCTTCTCACCCTAAGGTGAGGGTCTAAACCCATTCCGGAAAGTAAACTTTTCCGGCACAGGCCTAGAGTTCGGAGCGCGCAAGCCCCACCACGACGTCAACGTAGAGACATGGCGATGGGGTGAATATTATTATTATTATTGCAAACAAAAATAAATATTGCCAAAAAACCGCACTGCGCTTCCTGAGATTCGAACCTAAGCCAGTTGCATAAGTTGCATCACAGTCCAACGCTTGACGATTACTGCTATGACCACATACCATAACAGTTTGAATTTTAACAACGGACGGAAATGTTTTTTTTTTTTGTTCGGTGTAGTGCGACGAGTACGTGGCGATATGGCAGTGTGTGAAGCAGGTAGGTGGTGTGTGTACCGTATTGTTAACACATACAGATGTACGCTGTACCGCGTGTCACAGAAATACGACTCGTAAGGTGCTCAGATACTTTTGAACGCTTACTGTACACACGGCTACACATCAAGCTATACATTTCCAGTTTGAGCAGACCTCGAATTGTATAGGATTTTCGTACAGTCAGAAGTCAGCTTATACTGGTCATGTATACCTTGATGTGTAGCCGTATGGACACATTCTAACACAACACTATCCCATACATTTCGTTACTCAGAAAATAAGAAACATCTGGGAGTCCTGGGATCTTGGACCTCTACCCTAACTGACGTTAAGTGGGTACAGTCGACCGCGTCCTCGGTAACGCTTTCAATGCTTGAGCTGGCCTTGCGTAGTACGATGTTTCTATAGAATAAGAGGCCTATTTATATTGGTTTTGCTGCCACTGAAGTGCAGCCTACTGTAACTATAGATATAATATTAGATCCAGAGAGAATCCTACACTCACAAAAGTATCTTGAAAAGTTCTCGATGAAGCTAAATAGTAAAAAAAAAGATATATTAAAACTACCAGTATAATGGACAAACAAACATTCACATTTACGTGTAATTTATTAGCACTGCCTCTGCCTCTGCCTCTGCCATCCTTCGAAATCCACCTATTATACGCAGACACACGAGTATACAAAGTAGTCATATCAAAATTCTTCCCGCTCACAACACCGACCAAGATCCCGTTGTTTTTTATCTCTTCGGGGTCGCCGGTATGCATGCACACCAGCGGCCCACCAGAATCTCCCATGGAAACATCTGCGATCGCAGACCATGTGCAAATAAACCGATTCATGTTCATTTCCCACAACGAGGAGCACTTCCGTCTGGGAATGATTTTAACATTAGCCGTAAGCAAGACTGGGGAGGCTTTGGCATGGGAAACATAGCCGGTGGATCCGTATCCAGCGGCCACGCACTGACCCTTATAGTCGGAGATCTTTGTCGCGATTCTCACATAATTTACTTTGTCATTATAGACCCACGGCTGGTCCACAATTGCCACAGCAATATCGTGTAAAGGGAAATTGAAATTCTTGTGCAAAATCACTTGCTTTATCTGTCTCCACTGGGCATCTGCTGTAGTTTCTGTGTCCCCTGTGTGTATAAGCTCCGTCTGCATGTTGCCTGCCACGACACGCAGCACTCCTGGGTTCTTCGCGTAGTAAAATTGGTCACTTTCGAAGCAGTGCGCTGCCGACAGCACCTTTTTCTGAGCAATGATGCTGCCACCGCAAAGATTCGTCCATACTATTTTACCTGGCTCAATTTTTTGCCCGGGTTCCTTGAGGGACACTAGAAATGGGAACTGCCCTTTTCCTGCAGGTTTCCCGTTAACAACGGAGGGTGTTATGCTGTATTTGGAGTACTTTAGAGTAGTTATAACACGCATGTCATAACATATAACAGTTTGAATTAAAAACGTAAAAATTGTGAGGAAGTTCATTAGTAATTTTGTTCATTTCCGAAATGTTGTTTTCTTGACATGTTTGTCTTTGATTTGACTGGTGGTCAAAAAAAACTTCTGACATTATATTGTAGTCTGTGGTTCTGACCATAGACTACTATTAGTTCTGACATTTTAATTTTATTTTCCCCGAAAGCGATTATATCGCGAATCCATTGAGGTTTGTATGTCAATGCGCGAATCCGACCAAATTTAATAGTCACAAAATATAAGGGCTATTGAGTAATAATTGTGACATTGCGCGTTGGTCGGATTCGCGATATTATCGCTTTTGACGCAATTCGGAACGTAGGGTTTATTTATCAAAATCTCCCTTACCACTATCATTACAAGTGTACCTATACCTAATTTTATTTATTCTAGGAGCATAAATAATACGTCTTTTTGTTAATCATGCTCAAGGTCAGTGATCATGCTTGTTCTTAGCCAAGAAGTTCAACCTCCATGGCATTGAGTCCTTTTTACTCTCAAGGACTCAATGCCATGTATGTACAGACGCCAGCACATCAACCTACACCTGTCAAATTTTCCCAATCAACATTGAACCTTATGTTTTAGCGATAAAGTTGAAAATCTATTACAGAAATCTGACAGATTGTAGTAGGTTGATGTGCTGGCGTCTGTACATTGAAGTTCTTGGATAAAGTGCTTGGAGCAAGTGATTTGTGCATACAAATTCGTGGTCATGACTACTTAGGTCCTGTTATCTACTTACAGAAACAATATCTACTTACTATTATATCTACATAAGAAAATGGTCATTCCAAAAAAATACAGCAATATTTTTTCTACAATCAACTTACAACAGTACCTACCTTCCCACGCAAAACATCTTTCAGCACTTATACATTACACTTTTTTCAAATCCATCTATTAAGATTAATTGATTGTAAATTTGTAAGGCTGATATTAATCAGCCTTACAAATTTACAATCAATTGGGCCCAATAATTACAGGCCAGGACAAAGTAACCCGCAGCCGGCCATATTTGCCGCCAGTGCAAACGTCGCGACTCCCTAACGCAGACAAATGATTGTTAAAGATCGTCTTAATCAAAGACCAGCTCTTGATACCCCATTATTATCAAGAGGGACGCAATTAATGCTTAATTTATAGTCAGGATTGCGTTTTCGTTATTGCAGGCTTATTTTCTTGTTATTGAGACTTTTCAAGGTTCTGTATAAGGTGAAGATTAAGGGGTTGCGGGTCAATCAAGGGATACTGTAATTATGGTTACAAGGATGAATTACATTTCATTTTTTTATTTATTTATTCACTCCAAACATACAAATATCCTTACAGGCTAGACCCAATGCGATATTGTGGTACACTTAAAGATTAAATAGTTCCAATGCTTGTACCATAACAAATTCTAAAGGTAGCTATTCTTTCAAATTCACCCAAAGCGCAACAGAATATGTCTACGTCATCAGCAATGAGGTTGAGAGTGCGGAGCGCGCTCGTCAGCGGCGCCTCACGCAGTAAGTTAGTTCGCGCGCGCGGTGCCGCCAGCAACCGCGGCTAACGACGACGACCCACGTACCCGTCTGGCACGGCTAGTTCCACCCTTCGCATATCTTCCCTCTAATTATCTTAAAGATATAAGTAACAAGTGTGAGTTGCCTCCTGACCCGCGGCGGCGGAACGAACTGGAACGGAATGGAAGCGTCAACTTCGTTCAACGTGCGCGAATTTGCGAAGATGCTCGAGAATTCTCGCGAATGTGCCATGAGGCTCTAGTAGGTGTTCGCGCCAAACTAGACGCTTGACGTTCAAAAGTGCCTTTAATGTGCCTATTTGAAATAAATGATTTGACTTTGACTTTGACGCCGCACTGCGCCTCCCTTTGCGCCACTTCCATGCAGCGTTTTCGCCAGACGCCGCCGATAGCTGCGGGAATTCCCAAAAAAGCGCGAGAATTCTCCGGAAGCAGCGTGACCCGTTTTTTGAGGCGTCTCGGAATCTAGATAGATTGTACGTTACACGATTGGAATAAAGTCCATTATGCAATGTACTATTTCGGTAAAAAAATTCTCTTCCATTCCTTTCCTCCGCAATATAAATTAAGTCCTATAAAGGATTTTTGGATTGAATTGAATCTACCATTGAAATCATCTTATACAGAAGGAACATGTACTTACGTGATACTTGTTCAATTACTTTGTCTTGTAGGGTAATGTCCACTTCACGGATCGACCTATCTGCAACATCAGGTTTTATGTGTTCTGGAGCAGAATAGGCTACGTACAGGGTCTCCCACAGGTACGTTACCTCCGATTTTGCATCATCATATTTTATCATTAGAGTGCTGTGTGATATTTATTTTCGGTGCATTAGGGTTGCTGGTGGGTTGCTGGTGGGTTGCTGCTTGGGTTGCTGTCATAGTATAAATTTGAAAGGACTGTATTTGCAATTTAAAGTTAAGGTGAATGCGCAGTGGTAGGCCACGAAATTTAAATTTTATCAGTGTCAGGCAATGATATTTGGTGTCAGGTTATATCTTGTTCAAAATATGATTCGCGACTATAATAGCTAAGTATTTACAGAATTATAGCAAGTAAAATCATTAATTTGTACCATAAGCACTTTTCCATAAGAGATTTGTTCTTAGGGTACAAATCTAACTTAGAAAGATGTATAAATGATTCTAATGATTATAATTCTGTAAATACGTAGATACCTGTTATAGTCGCGAATCATATTTTGATCAAGATACAACCTGACACTGACCTGAAAATTGCAAAAAAAAAGTAAGAAAAGATGAATTTCGCGGGCTACAACTGCGCATTCACTTTAAATGATTGAATTATTATTGTATTAAATGACATCTCTAAGTGCGGCAGTTAATGCTAAAGATGTAACTAGTACCGACATCTATGCTGTTGTATGTAAGTAGGACGACTGGTAACGCCATCTATATGCTGCGCACACTGACGATTACTTTGCGATAATGCGGAAGAAAGTTGTCTCCATTGAGTAAGTAATGTTCATGAAGAGACGGGAGTCCCATAGAAAAAGATGAAAAACGGCGCTTGTATGAAACTTGCACTAAAACTGACAGACTTATGCACAGACTGCAGATGTTAAAGCGAAACAGCGATAGCCGCCATTATGTTTAGTGCACGTTTCATAGTTTATTTTTTTATTAGACAGTTGCGTCAGTCTGGTTGTCTCAGTAATATCCCGTGTGAGGGGAAGCAGCAACATCATTCTGAAGGTGTTTGCAGAGAGGCTGGAGGGGCCGACAATGGGGAGGTTTACCAAGCTACACGTTGGCAACAAAGCTTGTTAAACCTTCCTGTGATTGTCTTTTTCATTTTAGTTTTCCTGCATGTTACTAATATAGTTTTGAAGTAAGATGTACCTACATCTTACTTAAAAACCAACACCCTTTGGGCCTTGATGCCTGACAATAGTTTTTATATTAGAGGGGCTCGTGGCTAAGTAATAACAGCCACACAGGTCGATCGATCAGGTTAAGCTACGCTTGCCGCGGTTGGTATGTGGATGGGTGACCATCTTTACATACCGAGACCCCTCCGTGCCTCGGAAAGCACGTTAAGCCGTTGGTCCCGGCTGTCATTCGCGGATCTTCGAGTCGTTACGGGTAGTCAGAAGCCCGAAAGTCGGACAACCAGTCTTACCAAGGGGTATCGTATTACCCAGCAACTGGGTTGTGGAGGTCAGATAGGCAATCGCTCCATGTAAAATACTGGTATTCAGCTGCATCCGGTCCGACTGGAAGCCGACCCCAACATAGTTGGGAAAAGGCTAGGCAGATGATGATTTTTTATTTATACCTATTACTAGGAAGGTAACTGTGGATAAAGTCAGCAAGCCAAAATCGCAATGTTGAATTGGATTGAAAATGAACAAACGCCAGATGGGTCATCTCATCTTCCTTCATTTTCCTAACTACGTACTTGCGAAATGATTGTATCGAGGTCTACGTGATGTATACGAAGCATCTACGTAACGAGTATGTCACTTTTGCACATTGTTCAAGGCTAATATTTAATCGAACCCCAAATAATTTCCCATTTAGATTTCCTAACAGTATTAATGACACTAAGATACTTATAATCTCAGAATACATAAATTTCTGTATACTGAGCCTATAAATAAATGTGCCTATCTTTTTGTGAGCCTCAAATAATTCCCATTTCGGTGTCCTAAAATACTAAATGCAACAAACTGTGGGTAATATATGAATGCCACCAGCGCCTCAACCAGGTGGGTAGCGTCAATAACATAACCATTCAATGTATCAAAACACACTACGGCAAGCTAGGTAACGATGCAGCCGACAAACTTGCTAGAAGGGGGTCGAGCAAGGCACCAGTGGGACATGAACCCTTCGCGCCATTCCCCTTCGGCAGCGGAAACACATCTGGGAACATGGATGTATAGAGGTATGAGGAACAGCGTGTTAAGTTCACTCATCCTCCATAGAAAAGGGAGGATCCTCCGACCAGACGGGTGTTGTGTCTGGCGGGCAACTGCCCGATGATTCATGTCGGGCCGTTGTATCTATGCTAGTTGCGCGGTAAACTCTGCTTGCGAGATGCAGGATTTCGTGACGTCAGTATGACGCGTTGTTCGCATGTGGCGTTTTAGATACCGCTACAGATGAACCAAGGTGAGTGCAGGCAGCCTAAGGAAGCACTCCCTACAATTGATGGCCGCCTCACGAAACTGGTTCTCCGAGTAACTAAACAACACCTGCGTACAGTTACAGAAGCTTTTAACTGGCCACAGGTCATTTAATAAATCCCTCTTTGTCATAGGAGTGCCTACATTGAGGATGACGATACAGCAGCTCATGTGCTTCTGAACTGCTCGGTGGTCGCCACGAACAAGGCAAGGTAACCCAGGTACCCTCCGTGAGATTGTCAGTAACACCAAGGCATTTTTGCTTTCCTTGAGGAGCTGGGGTGGATCGAATAATCGATTTTCCCACCCGTACGCAAAATATACGCGCGTTGACGTGGAGTTGCGGACACCAGCCCGTATTAATGAGCGAAAAACAAAACGTAGAAATAGCTATAAAATATTTATTTATTCATCTTTAAACAATAAATTGTTTTATATAAAACATAGTTCGGCATTAGATACCTATACAAACTACTTAATGCTATCTTGATTCCACTCCACATGTCACAATAATATAAGGGCTGGGATAAGAGGCTGGTTTTTTAATAGTCGGATTACTATATATAAGATTTGGCAATCGATATCCAGCATATTCGATTATGAGAATCTATTCTAGAACGATTATTTATGAACGATTTTTTATTTATACCCTACGTCCTAACCAAAGTGATCCCAAAGTGATCGATCGCACCAATACACGATCGTCGAGTCCTTACGAGGCTTTTATATGGTGTACATAATAAAGAGTATTCTATTCTATTCTATTCTATTCTATTCTTTTGACTATGTTGTATGTGTATATTTTGTCTTTTATTTTTTAATTGTAATGTGCGTTTTGTTTGTGCAGAATAAACAAATTTTCTCTTTCTTTTTCATATGTAATTTTCGGCGCGACCACGCATTCTAGTTCGCCGAACAAAATGAATGCGAGGGTCGCGTGTTCGCGCAATTTTGGTTAGGACGCAAGCTTAGGGATAAAAATAAAGGCGATTCTGTAAATTAAAAAAAAGCTATTCTACACTAGACTTTCCGTTAACTTTACCGCCATGTTTTAATTATGCCTTTCCAATATTTGTGAACATGTGGTGCAGTTTCAAATTACGATACTGTCAACATTATGTTAAAATCATTCGCAAAGTCCATTATTTTAGTTGGTGTACGATTTCTATAAACACGAATTGTTTGCTAAAATACTTTTTGGAATAAAAAGAAAAGTTCACTAAATTTACTTAAATTAAGATCAGGTCAGTATAATAACATTTCTTAAAATACTCGTTAATATTATAAAACTTATAATTTAATTCTCAATTCGTAATGACTGTCTTTATTCATGCTACTAACACCCAGTTTCAGAAAGGCAAAACAATTGGTGAATAGGCTGATCATTCTCCTGTCCTTATACCAAATTATTTGTTGTCGGCGCAAAATGTTCTTTCTCTTCCATATCTCTCTATTAGTCGTCATCTCGGTAGTCACCCCTTTCTAGCCATATGATTTTGGGATGCATGAAGAAGCCTCCTCGTGTAGCGCAGTTACTCAACTGAACGCTCGCGCTCGGCGCATCCTGGACAGTCACACCCAACACCTTATCTGACTGCCAACTCTCCCCTAGCGGTGGTAGGGCTGACGCCCGCCTGGTTTGCGATCACCCTCCCACCGCAGTCCGGCGTCAACCAGCCTGCTGTGTTTCGTCGATGCGTGGGAGTTCCAGTGCCTTAGGCATCTTCTAGGCACGCTCGTTCCATCATAGACCTCATCCATGGCTTTTCATCAGGCGTGATCGAGGGCAAGAGTGGGCCCATTCAACAATAAAAATAAAATAAATATCATCCTTACTGTGATTGGCTGACTAAAATAATGACAGCTTCCAAATTACTCGACTTGAATTTAAGATGATTTGAAAAAAATGTGTTTTTATTTCGTGTAACTTGTTAAGTATGTGGAATAGGGATTCAACATTTTGGTATATGTTGTTTGACTCTTTGGTCTAGTATCATGTAAAAGGAATACACGATTCAATTAATTTTTCTCGATACAAAAAAATTGCAGTTATATCGATTTTTTTACTTTTTTCGACATCAAGGCGTAACGCTTCAGAGTTATTCAATGGAATTCACTTTAAAACATAGAGAATTATCATATCAAAGTTTACTCAAAATAGTTTTAAATTTAATTTATTTATTTAGTTAAAAAGGAGTAAATTCGTTTTGGCACATACGTCATTTTATTCCGAGCGCACGCACATTATAGCCATCACTCTTTTGCGTTACCAAAGTAAATTGCGTCACTATCGCTCGCATAGTAGGTTTTCGAGGATTTTAGATTTTCGAGGTAGCGCCTTAACAGTTTAGTAGCTTTTTTAGTGTAGTTTAGCCTTTCAGAAACTGGTGTTAAACTCATACAAATTCATACATAAAAGAAAAAATATAATTTAATCATTAATTTTATAAAATTTTGAGACTACTTAATATTACTACCGGTATGACGGGGTGAATAGGGATGCAGGGCTGAATCGGGACGAAACTTTAAAATGGATTTTAACGTTGATGTAATAAAGTTTATTGCCAACAAGGACACATAATCGTTAATTATAATATAATAAACACAGAGTCTTTTTTGGCAAAAAAAAAACAATTATTTCAATGTTAAAATCCATTTTAAAGTTTCGTCCCGATTCACCCCTGCATCCCTATTCACCCCGTTTTACGGTATCTAATCTATTATCTAAAGCCTGTTAGTTTCTACAATAGGATATGAAATATAAATGACAAATTAAACACTGGATACATTAAAAGGGATATAAGATGTTTTTTTTTATCATCAATTAAACATAATGGCAAATATTACAATGAAAATAAATTCTAAGGATGCACAGTGACAAATTAAATTTTAATGAATGATTTTAATACATTTTTTCTTAAAAATATTAGTCGACTCGTTGTTCTACCCGAAATATAAGTCAACTTACAAAAAAAAATATTTTTATTAAATTAAATGCAATATTTATTTGAATACATACGAAAATAAATAGAGAAAAAACTTCGTTTGGAGGAGAAACTGGGCCGCAAAACTTACGCATTCGTCGTGAGTGTTTCTATTAGTTATTCGGTCGCTCCATGCAAAATACTGGTATTCAGCTGCATCAGATTAGACTGGAAGCCGACCTCAACATAGTTGGAAAAGGCTAGGCAGACGATGATGAGTTTTGTCTCTTAACGAAGTTTTTTTTCTTATTGTATGAAAAACGTGCAGAAGTGCATTTTAAAATAAAATGCGATTGCGTGTAGAGGTAGGTTTTGGAAGACAATATATAATATCTTATTTTATTGAATAACGAATGTGCGACCTACTCTCTTAATCATTTATTGATAAATCTTTAAGAGTAAAATTTGCTTAATTTACGAAGTGCTTAAACTCATTAACGGTTAACTTGTATAGCAGAAAAGTTACTACAAATTTTATATCACATCCATACTAATATTATAAATGCGAAAGTGTATCTGTTTGTCTGTTACCTCTTCACGCTTAAACCGCTGAACCGATTTAAATTAAATTTGGTATAGAGATAGTTTGAGTCCCGGTAAAGGACATAGTATAGTTTTTATCCCGATATTCCAACGGGATCGACACTTATGCGGGTGAAACCGCGGGGCGCTGCTAGTATAAAATAACAGCTCGCCCGATTTCCTCGAAGGCTTAGGCAGCGGCAAATAAGAAATAAGAAAAGGCAAATTCTGTACCATTTGGATAAACTTGGTAATCTGCATTCGCGCTTTATTTGCCAAAAATGTAAACAAATATGAGTTTATACAAAAATGACTTTAAATCCTACACCATAAAGTTCAGTTTACGCTACAACTTCAAACATTTTTATTTTTCAATAGTGCTAGTCACTGAAATCAACTTTTACCATTAAAATAAAGTTGATATTTGTTTAACTTGAAATAATATTAATTTGAAACATAAGTTTGAATAGACTTTAGATAATGCCTTTACAGACAGTATAGCCTAGAAGGTTCAATATCAAAGTTTAGATTCAAATAGCTTTGTCACATTCAAATCAACCGTTCGCTGAGTATACACTTCGTAAATGATGCCATTATTACCTTATAATAACACCCTAATTCAGAACTAATTCTACGATGACACCTTTAACGTTGCAATTTTGACCTTATGTCAACGTTATAAGTCACAGAATGCATCGCAGTGAATAGTACATTATTAGTCCTACCTCCAATGAAAACCTACGCTTTAGGCGATCGCTACAAAATAATTAAAATCCACCTTAAATCAATGTAGTGAGGTTTCTCGCGTTATCTCATGTCATAAGTACGTTATCAAAGTTATGTTACTTAGTTTCTATTATAGAGAGAGTACACTTGCGAAGATTCTAAAGTCATTTTACTATAGGGTTAGCAACAAACTTGAAAGAATTATTGACCACTTATTGTCCACTTTGACTGTGTATTGAAAGTGTTAGCAAGTATTTGAAATCAGCCAGAAAATGACACAAATAACTTTACAAGAGTACTCACTCACCCTTGTCTATGTTTGCGTTGTGCGCAAAAAATCTTGTCCGCTCTGAACACAGTAAACAGGGTAGCAGGGACTGTAACCATGGATTCAGTACAAGATTCTGAATCCATTTTTCGTCGGTTATTAGAAAAAAATAGCTATTCTGTACATTTTGACCGCGTAGGTGACCATTTTTCTATGACACAGCAAATTTATTTTTGATAACGGAGGAAAAATTTCTACGCTATGGGGTCCTGACTCAATTGCTGAAGTCATGGTTAAAGTTTGCACGACGATGTCCCTACCACCCTGTATAATTGCATTATTGCATCGTAGCATATTGCTGTTCAATCATGCGCAAGATCTGGCTTTGTGCAAAGCTGCATAGATCTTTTGCGCAGATTTTAATAATATTGACAATTTTAAAACAAGTTCTTTATATAGATAAAGGACTTGACTTTAGCCAATCAACTGTTTCTCCAAGTCAACATAGAATAATTCTGCTTTCAAATGTCATATTAGCTTTGGCTAAGCGCGCACAGCGACGCGATTTATTTAATCGCATGCTCATGCGACATAACGCATGTCCATGCGAAATAAAATCGCAAACATTCGCATATATTGGTATTGTTCACAAATTGGCGATTATCTTCTGCTGCAACGATTTTATTTTCGTGGTGCTCGCTTATCCTTTCATTACATACAATACATCTCTTTGATAAGTCTATCGTGATCTATCACAAGTTATTTTTGTATCCCGAATGATTAAAAACTGTCAATATTATCATGTCAGCATTACAATAATTATATCATCAAAATTACTCATTTATCAAAATTAAAGTTTTTCATAACAATAATAACTAGTTTATTGTTTTTTTTTTATTTTATACATCTATTTTTTTTTCAACTAGCATTTGCTTAAGGTAGCAAAAAAACTTCTTTTAGAACAATATGATGCCTAAAGAATCGTGCTTTTGAATACAATAGCGTTGTCCCGAAAAATGTTGTGGCGTGACATACGCCTTTCGTGTCGCAAGTTTGATTCCCGCTTCAAGACAAACATTATTAGGATAGCCTAAATATATCTGAGCTCAGCATAATATATTTTATGTAGGTATGCTTCGACATACTCACACATCACACTAATATTATAAAGGCGAAAGTTTGTGTGTGTGTTTATATGTTTGTTACTTCTTCACGCTTAAACGGCTTGACTAATTTAGATAAAATTTTGTATGGAGGTAGCTGACACCCTGGATTAACATATATGCTACTTTTTATCCCGATATTCCCACGGGATCGACACTTATGCGGGTGAAACCGCGGGGCGCAGCTAGTTAAATCATAAATTCAAGTTACAAAAGTAAAGCAGTAACACTAACAAGACATGAGCTACAGATACTTTGACATCTATATTTGAATTCAGAATCTCAAACAATTATCAAGTTTTGGGAACATAAACTCAATATCATACATGACAGGGTTTAAATTCCATTGCAACCGAAATTTATTAAGGACCTTTTTGAATAAAAATATCCTTAATCAAATCCTCATTTAAAAATCAACTTAGACTGCATGACACTAAAGTAGATAGTTGATTAACTGGCAAAACATGTAAATTATCTAAGATTAAGTATTCAAGTATAGAATTGTGTCATATTTTCGCATATTTTAACGACATCCAATGTACAGACAAGTTATACTCTTTAATATTAGTGTTATACCTAGCGGCTACGCAGGGAATGTTTCACTTATCTTGCAGCTGAACATAGTTGGCTGGGAAGAGACCGTAGGCGCCCTTGCAGAGGCCTTGCCACCAGCCTTCGTCGATCTGGGGATGAGAAAAAAAAATATTTTAATGATGGTTTTTCTTTGATTTTTCTTCAAACCAAAACATTGTGATGAGTAAAATTTATTGTCTTATAATATGTTACTTGTACTGTAATAGTGCCTGTTCATCATATTTTCTTTTTTGTCACTCCCTCCCAAAGAGAGGAGGCTTGTGTCTCAGTAATGGGAACATTTAGGCTGATTATGTTTATTCCATAATCTCAAAACCGGAGCACGGCAACGCTGTTCAGCGACAGAAAAAGGTATGATGTTAGCACTTTCACGGACAAACACAGTAACAAATAGTCCTATTCCTTATGTATTATATCATCATCCCCCTAGCTTTTTCCCAACTATGTTGGGGTCAGCTTCCAGTCTAACCGGATGCAGCTAAGTACCTGTATTTTACATGGAGCGACTGCCTATCTGACCTCCACAACCCAGTTACTGGGGTAACACGAAACCCCTTGGTAAGACTGGTTGTCAGACTTTTGGCCTTCTGACGACCCGTAACGACCGTCAAATATCCACGAATGACAGCCGGGACCAACGGTTTAACGTGCTTTCCGAGACACGGAGGGGTTTTGGTATTTATTTATTCCAAATCTATATTAACAATAGCATAACAGTTTGTCGGCAGTTGTTCTCGTCTAACAATGGATTATACATTTTGAAATTTAAAAAAAATATTGTGCTAACACTTAATTATGCTGAGTAAACTATAAAATAACATACCTACAATCGTGAACTAAAAACTTACATTTCACAAAAAACATTTTCGCCAACATTTTTCGGTTTGTATGTCGGAGGGGTTTTGGTATTAAGTCAAGCCCCGCTACCCAAAGATTTAAATCGCTATATTTGCTCTCACAGTACTTAGCCACGCGAAAGTGTCCATACTGAGAAGAGTGAGCTCACACATTATTATAAAAAATAATTAAATTATTTTTCTTTAAGTACGCTACACCGGCACAGTGTTCTAATAATTGTGTGCTGCACCGGACAACGTCATCACGTCAGCGCCGGCTGTCGCTGAAAACCAGCGCTGGGGCTCTGTCTTGCATAGGGTCGCAGCATAATGCTGAGCGATAGCCGTTTTGCGTGGATGTGACGCATGTTTCCCTTACCTTCTTTGTTTTTATTTTATTTTTTGTGTTTATGTTAATTTTTGCGTCATGTTCATTTCTGCGTCATGTTCACCGCAAATAAACGTATTTTCTTTCTTTCTTTTCTATATAGCGTTTCCATGACAAGCAAATCAAGTCACTGCGTCATTGTGTGTCAGATGTGTCAAAACGTAACAGAAATGCGACCATCTTTTGACGCGGTAGGGCGAATCTAATGATTTAAATCTTTGTCGCTGTCATAATTTTCATGACAGCTGTCACTACGGCCGTCAAGTGCGGCCACCTCTCTTCCGGGAAACCCTAGCTTAACCGAAAATATAAAAGCACCTCGTCATAAACATGATGATATCACAGTACTTACCATCACGATATTGGTGATGATATCATCAGGGTCGAAGGAGATCTCATCAGGGGCGGCCGCTTGGTAATCGTAGAGTGCCCTGGCGTTGTACCCATCTTCGTCATCTCCCTCTATTTCTCCTTCTCCTGCCATTTCACTCTCCCACCCCACGGGAGATACCACTATTGTGGGCTGGCGAGTTAGCTAGGGACAGATTTTTTTTTTTTGTTAAGAATTTACTCAAACACAAGACGCGTGGCCGATTGATATTTCCATCAGCAAAAATTACGAAATGCCAGGTTTTAAACCCAAAAGTTAATTAATTAAAAATTTGTAATACCTAACATTTGCACACCAGTATACTCGTACAAATAAAGACTGACTTTGAAATAATGTATTTTTTTAATTGATATTTTCCAGGTTTCAAAACCGACAGCGGGTCTCAAAACCCAGGTTATCCTAATAAATAAATACGAACCTCTTCCTTATCCTCCTTGGGCTCTCCGACTAGCGTGACATCGGGCAAGTTGGGCAGTTTGTCCGCCGATGACGTCACTTCCGCTACTTCAGCCGGCGCAGGCGCAGATGTCACTACTTCGGCCGGCGGCGGTACATCAGGCATTACCTAGAAAAAATGTAATGTTTCGATTCTCGTGTAAGTACTTTAAAGCATGTATTGTGATATGCTACAGATGCGCACTGTCAGTTCAATTGAGTAAAATAAAATATTGATGTCGAGAATATGACGCCGCGCCGCCCGACGCGGCCGAGGACTGCGTATCTTAATTATTGTGTCATTTAAAGAGTTCAGAAACATCCTGTAAAACATACAGAATGTATTCGAGTAAAAAAAAATGTGTCTCAAAATACTGTATCAGTCTATAACTATAAAATGCTTATTTTAATAATAATACAGTCCCAGCACATAAAATGCGACTTAGCACACACATACACAATACAAATGTAAACCTCACGCTATTTTCTAATGGGGTAAGGCAGAAACTTCAGTAGACCAACTGCTACCATTCTTACATAATCTATTCAAATGTATGTTTCAAAATGATGTTATTTCAAGGTAAACAAATATCAACTTTATTTTAATGGCAATTAAGTTGATTTCAGAGTGACTAGCACAATAGAAAAAGTTATAAAAATGTTTGAAGTTGTAGCGTAAACTGAACTTTATTATGTATGAATTAAAGTTATTTTCCATAAACTCATATTTGTTTACATTTTTGGAAAATAAATCGCGAATGCAGTGCTTTACTTTCTTCGTCAACGTTATCTGACGATCGATTCTGAGACATTTCACTGTGGGAACTTAGGTGAAACATACTTGAAGTAAGCTGTCAATTGTGTCAATCCCTAGCATATGCACTATATCCTATATCCCTAGCACTTAAGTTTTCACAGTGCAATTTTTATAGAATAGACCAACTGTTCATACTTTAAAGAAGAGTGTTATTTTGACAAACCTTGTGCATCACAGGCGATGTGAGAGGCGACGTGTCGGGCGAGGCGCCGGGAGCCTGTCGGTCGGCGAGGCGGCCGGGCGGCAGCTTGGCGGCCGCTTCGGGTTCGACGTTCGGTTCAGGCTGCTCCGCTTTCTCTTTGTCTAAGCGGACTTTCTCCTGTAGATTTAGGGACGGTAATGTATTTCAGGAACGCGCGTCAGTCATTCCAATGTATACCTTGTTACAATGGCATAAGATTCATATCTCGCGCGCTTGTGAATTGCCGAATGCTGTTTTGAATGATTTCTGAAAACTCATGTCAATTGATTGGATACCGTTATTATGGTTAATCATTCACAAAGGCTAACAATATGAGATGTCGGAACAGACTGACTGATTTTGAAAATTTTGAGCCAGCTATCAGATTTTTTACTACTAACTACAAAAAATTAGGAGGTTATAGAGGTATGAGAAAAGGGAGATCCTCCGACCGGACGGGTGTCATGTCTGGTGAACAACTACCCGACGATTGTTGTCGGGCCGTTGTATATTTATACTAGTTGCGCGGTAAACTCTGCTTGCGCGATGCAGGATTTTGCGTGACGTCAGCGTGAGGCGTAGTTCACATGTGGCGATGTAGATGACGCTACTAGGTTATGTATTCCACACAAACGTTTTTGTTATAAAGTTTACTTTCACTTAAGTTATGGTGGTTGTAGTGTCAAAGTCAAAGTCAAGTCAAAGTCAAATCATTTATTTCAATTAGGCACAGTAAAGGCACTTTTGAACGTCAAAAATTATAGTAAAAACAATTGATTCTAGTCTATATTACCTTTTGCGATAAGTCTTTGTCTATAGCCTCTCTCTGTTGTCTTATCTTTTGCACCGACTGCAACGCTTCCTGTAAAACGAAATAAATTACGTTACATTGAATGAAAATACTAAATACTGGTATTCAGCTGCATCCGGTTAGACTGGAAGCCGACCCCAACATAGTTGGGAAAAGGCTAGGCAGATGATGATTGAATGAAAATAAGCTGGATTTTGATTTACTTGTTGCATCCATTCTAATATTATAAATAAATACAAAAGTAGCTGTCTGTCTGTTAACTTCTCACCCTAAGATTCCCTATGTCGTGGGACGAACTTTTTTTTTTTATTGTGAATGGGCCCGCTCTTGACATCGATCACGCCTGATGGAAAGCGATGGATGAGGTATATGATGGAACGAGCGTGCCCAGAAGATGCCTAAGGCACTGGAACACCCAAGCATCGACGAAACACAGCAGGCTGGTTGACTGCGGTGGGAGGGTGGACCTACCACCGCAAGAACTATAGAAGAAGATACGCTTTGCCGATTCCAAATGAATTGGGATAAGGGCAAGAGGATCCCACCTGCTCTTTCTCCTTAGCCATGTTCTCGAACTTGGCCCGTATGGAGGAAGGCTTGGCGGCGCCTATGTCCGGCTTCTGTTTGGTGTAGTTGGTGCCAACCTTCTCCACCTCGTCGAACCGATGAGCTGATTTGTCTACCCTGTCTGTTTCCACGCCGAACTTGCCGCCGAAACCCTTGGAACAGGAAATGGTATAATGCATTATTTCAATCAGTCTGTTCTGTGAACAACTGGGATTTATAACTATTTTATTATCGACCTGAGAGATCCGTTTATCAAGCGATCCAAATTCATGAGAAAAATACCAAATTCAAAAGGTAGACTTTCATGACATACCATATTATTGTAATTAGATCTGCCATTATAATTTGGGGTTTACTTTTTTGTCTGCAAAACTAGCTGGTACACCTTGTAAATATTTTTTGTGCTGCATACTTGATCTCGTAATAAACAATCGTCACGTCAATCCATTTACAGAGGAAAATATAAAAGACACATACCGTCAAATGGGGTGAATATGAACCGAGGGGTGAATCGGGATGAAACTTTTAAATGGATTTTACCGTTGATGTAATACAGTTTATTGCCAACAAGGACACTTAATCGTTAATTATAATATAGTAAACACATTAAACACCTTTATGGCAAAAAACGATATTATTTCAATGTTAAAATCCATTTTAAAGTTTCGTCTCGATTCACCCCTGCATTCCTATTCACTCCATTTTACTGTACTTAATTCGTCTACAATACTGGTATTCAACTGCATCCGGTTAGACTGGAAGCCGACCCCAACATATTTGGGAAAAGGCTAGGCAGATGATGATGAATTAATTCGTCTACCCAAATCAAACCACTCAATAAATATTTTGTCATTATACCTTCTTATGGTCCACTTGACTAGCATGAGCCTGTGTCTTCTCTTGATGGTCCCAGCCCAGCGCAGACGCATCCTGTCTGTCCGTCTGCACGCCGAACTTGCCGCCGAAACCGATGGCGTAGTCTGTAATACAATTTAATAGTGAAAAAGATTTCCGTAAAGATCCAAATGATGATCGCTAACAGCTATATACCGACGACGACGTTAAGTTAATTATAAGGTAATATTTGTAACATTGGTTCAATAAATTATTATTATTAAATGTTATAAATAAGGCTCAATTTCCATTCCGAAATCCCGAAATTTATGTTTTTTTATTCCCAATCTTGAGATATAGCGATTTTTTCTGTGACCGATCATTGTCAGAGTTTGCCGTCGCCCTATCACCACTATATATTATGGTCTAGTAAGCGACACCTGCATTGTGTAGTACATACATACCTTTCTGCGACTGATGATGCTGCGCGTCTTCCCTGTGGTCCCAGCCCACAGCGGAGGCGTCCTGGCTGTCTGCTTGCACGCCGAACTTGCCACCGAAGCCGTGCGAATAGTCTTTCTGTGAGGAATGCTTCTCTACTTGCTCTTTGTGCTCCCAACCGGCTGCACTCTGATGAGGAAAAAATACAGTTTACTTTTATTTTTTTCTTATTGCTGAATGCCCGCTCTTGCCTCGATCAGAAGGTGCCCTGATGGAAAGCGCAGGACGAGGTCTATGATAGAACGAGCGCGCCCAGAAGATGTCTGTTCACTCTTGCTTCTAAGGCAGACTGGTTAAATGTGGAAGGGAACACAAACGCTGGCAGAGAGTTTCACAGTTTGGCTGTGCGCATAAAAAATGTGGACGAGAAGTGCTAAGTACGACTGGTCGGAGAGTTAATCAAGTGCGGATGGTACCCTTTTTTTTTTTAATCGTGTGGAAATCTTTTGGATGTCCACCACCCTGGGGTGGCTGGAGGGGTCTGTCAGACTCTTACTGACTACAACCACACGTTGTCCTGCTGCTACCGTTAGCAGGGGTGCTGGAGTGCTTGCGCATTTCGTCACGCTCCCCCGGCCAGATGTTGGTCCGCATGGATCCATGCGGACCTCGTCACCCTCAGCGGCCGCAAACGGCCACCATTCCTCTTGAGAGAGGCGCGCGCGGAACACGGCGCGCCGCCGTCTTGGGCCTTTCACTGTTCAGGCAAAAGTCTGCCGTACGTCTAGTAGTCCGGTAGTAAAAGGGCGATGGAGAGATCAGGTCGTTGAGCTCCTGCGCACACTCTCTGTAGTACAGTCTGTAGAAGACCGACAGGCAAGCAACCGTATATGTATTTAAATGAAGACTTTATTTAGTTTTTGAAGTGAAAACTTCTTTAGGCGCGTTGGGCATTTTTTGAGATGGAAAAAAAACCATTGAGATCGCGCCACTGTTACCGTAACCGACACCGCTTCGGATGTGTTCGGCTGTCCTCGGGATGTACTCGGTTTTAATGTATATCCGATATATCAGTGAGTGATGGCAAAGTATTCTGTTTGTGTTTTGTTTTAACTTATGTCTGCACTCCCGGAGTGCCACTGTTTTTTTTACTACCTCGAACCCAAAACTAATACTCGTTGATCTAAAAAATGCGCTTCAGATTATATCACGCAGTGTGGTTAGCAAATTAAGGCATTAGCCACCTTCTTGCACATGGCTTGGCTTTTCCACCAGAGGGACAACAATACCTTTTGATTGTTGTCTTGATTGGTCATTAACTTTAACAAACTGAAAGTGCATCGATTGACGATAATGAGGACGGGTAGAAGACTGATTTTTAATTTTATAGACTAGCATGACAGCTGCGGTCGACCTTTATTTGTCAACATGACATTATTTAGTATATATTAACTGTAATTTTGGTCTAGCAAATTAAAGATCAGAGTTTAGTTAATCTTTTCACCATGGCATGAATTTTATCGTATAACTAAAAGGTCGTTTACAGACTTCTAAGAACTAATATCATCCGTAACATTCCCTGCAAGGCACTTACATGTATTTATCATTTAGAATGTATTCTCCCCTCACCTTATCCACCCTGTCAGTCTGCACGCCGTACTTGCCGCCGAAGCCCTGCGCGTAGTCGGTCTGCGACACGTGCTTGTGCACCTCGGCCACGTAGTCGTGTCCCACGGCCGACGCATCCATGCGGTCCGCTTGCACGCCGTACTTGCCGCCGAAACCTGGCTCAAATAAAATAATTATCGGTTAAGTTGGCATTCATTTAAAGCTACCGGCTCAACGGCGCGGGCTGGCTCGAGCATGCCAACTAGCCCTTGCACAAGCCAGCCCGCGCCGCTGAGCCGATAGCTTTAAATTCATCCCTAAATAATCACGATCCGATCCAGCCCTGTACCTTGCTGCCCTTCCCCAGTAACGCCCTAAGTCGAGGTCCGTGTTTTCTTCCTTGGTTTTTTATACTTAAGAGGACTACATGACCTAAAGCGCGGTCTTTGTCGGTCTGCATAGAAAAGAAAGAGAAGCGCGATGCCACAACGCTGGTAATTTATTGCAAAATATGAAGCAATTATCGATTTACGAAAAATCTAGTCTTTGGACAAAAAAACTAAAACACTATAGTTTTAGTATGTTGCTTGTAGAATAATCTGACAAAAAATCATAATGATTGTATGTATATTAGTATGAATTTTGTTGTAAATAAAAAGTTTTTAGAGGTATCTTCATGATTTTTTTCTATCGTACCAAATAAGTTGTATTATGTTTTCAACACACTATCATCCTAGCATTTATCCTGAAGAATATCATATATTTTTTTGTTTTTTTTTACTGTAGGCGATCATTTACTTTTATTGTTTCTAAAACTTGCGTTTTTTGCGTTTAGGTCCTGTAAGCCCCTTAAGTAATGTTAATGTTATAACAGCAGTTAACTTCAGTAAACTTGATTTGAGAATTTTTGTATCCGCGCAATTTTTAATTCAATAAGATGATGTATCGGAATTTCTTTTAAATATAATAATACCTATAACCATATTACCTTGTGCATAATCTTTCTGCGACACGTGTTTCTCAGTCTTGCCGACATAGTCGTGTCCGACCGCAGACTTGTCCATACGGTCCTGTTGCACACCGAACTTGCCTCCATAGCTGTATAAATATTTAAATAAATATTTCCGTTAAATGTGTAATGTGGATTAAACCACAATAAGTCTGATTTAAACGGTGGTTTAATTTTTTTTTTGGTAATTTTCGTTCTAATTATAAAACATGATAGAAGAGAAAGTCCTATAATATAAATTGTCGGTGAGTACAAATATAAGGAATTCAGAAAGCGATGAATAGTTAATTTGAAGATCTATCGTACTTTTTACTGTATGAAAGTGCATTCACTCATTGAAACTGAAATATTACGAACCCAAAAGAACCTTTAGGTCCAGCCTCATACTGCTTCTTCTTCAACTGCGAATCTGCCTCAAATACTTCTTCTCTCAGCTTCGCCATACTGAAAATGAACAGACATTAAAATATAAAGTCATTCTAATTAATTATTTATCATAATTAATAAATGACAAACTCTGAATGTGTAAAATAAATTGACTGTCTCATCGGTCGACTTTAGAATGGTTGCAACCACGAGTGCCAAATGTGGAGAATGTGGAGTCCAGGGATCGGACTGGAACAGGATTTGTGACTGTTTAGGAACGGTAGGTGGTGGTGGTGTGAGCTTGCCCACATGGGACTTTGCCCACATTTACATAGGACTTCTGACATACCGCCTACCCTTCGGGAAACACATGCATGACGTCACGCTATATCAAAAGACACGTCAATTTCATAAAAAAGCATATTTTTTCCTGTAACGTGATTCACTGTATAAAAGAAAATAACGCCCACACACTTCCCTTTCACTGGTTTAATATCAATTTATTATAATTAGCATTGTCTGGGCGATACTGCAGGGCATTGGCACCATACTGGCGGCGCGAACGCATCCTATGCTAAGTCCCCTAAGACACGTCGTGAACAAAGCATATGTACATATGCAGTTCTGAGTTGAGTTGCACGATTACTGACAAATGCGTGCACCGACTGGGCAGGTCCAAACAAAACTACGTGGTTCTTTCCTCAAAATATTATTTGAGACACTTATCTACATGGTCCTCACTTCATCTGGCCAAGATAATGTCTGCACATTAAAAGAGACTGTGACCTCTGAGTTCGTTTTGGTGTTAGTTTTTAAATAATTATTGACGTGTGTATAAACCTACTTACAGAATTAAAGACAATCTTTATCATAAACAGGGTAGAATGTATTAAAGCTGCCGCGGCAGCCTGCAGTTTCGATTCCACTGTATCCCAGCATAAACAGCCTATAGTGTTCCCACTGCTAGGACACAGGCCTCCTCTCTGTGAGAGGGAGTAGGCCGTAATCTACCACACGGGCCCAGTGCGGGTTGGTAGATGTCACATGTCTTCGAATGTTTGGTTCTAGGTCATGCCGGTTTCCTCACGATGTTTCCCTTTACCTTTTTGAGAGCAGTGGTGATGAAATAATTAAACTATGTGTACTTACATAGTAAAGCGCCTGTCAGGGTTCGAACCTACGACCTACAACTCCTAAGTCGCGGCCACCAGTGCTCTTAAGCTTAACTTAATTAAGTTATTTATTAAGACAGCTTAATTCAGCAATCTTAATTATGTACAGCCAACAAAAGAGATAAGTATACAGGATCGTCGGATATAGTTGAAGTTTAGTAAGAAACCGATGGATATTCTCGAATAAAATTTAATTTTATTAAAAGAAAAACAAACGGCTCATTTATCAAATTAAATTTCAGTCGAAAACATCCATCGGTTTCTTACTAAACTTCAACTCCGACCATCCTACATACTTATCTCTTTTGTTGACTGTACATCTTCGAAAAAAAATGGGGAGTTCATTATTATTTTTATTTGGAAAATGTTATGTTTTGTGATTTGATTGTGTAATGAAAATACATGACACAAAGCCTAGCAGGCCATTGTATTTTAATTAATATTAAATTGAATGAGTGATTCAAAGCCTCAAAAGGTCATGGTCGGTCAAATAGAGATTGCAGCGAAAGCTTAAGCTCAGATATTTAGTATTGTTATTTGTTTATTAATTAGATGACTAATATGAGTATTTAATTGTATTAATTGATAAAAACACTTTACTAAATGTTTTTACCCAATAACATAAATTCTAAAAATAGTTTAACATCATGCAGTATAGTTTTCCCTGTGTAAAATCAATACCTGTTGTATAAATTAAGGAAAACATTCTTGGGTAATACTAGAACTCGTTTGGTTTCCTGCAAGCCAACGGTATTTTGTAATATACATTTTATGAAATACTAGCTGTGCCCGCGACTTCGTCCGCGTGGAATAGTGACTTTTCGGGCAGCACATTTTAAATTACACATACCGTCGTTTGGGTAGCTAAAAATTTACTTTACAGTAATGTTTCTCTGTATTACCTTAACAAATGTTCGCCGTGATTCTTTAAATTGACATAACTTTTTTTATTTATGAACCGATTGACATGAAATAAACACTAAATGTTAAGTGAAGCTTACTACAATATATTAGTGAAAACCGCATCTAAATCGAATAAGCCGTTTCTGATATTAGCGTGCACAAACACACAGACAAACAGAAAAAAAAATATTTAATTACACTTTCGGGTTCGGCATCGATATAATAACAACCCCTGCTACTTTTTTTTTATATATTTCCATTGTACAGACACCACTTTTCTACAATTTTATTATATGTATAGATATAGACTAGCTGACCCAGCGAACTTCGTACCGCCTCAGAATCCAAAAGTGAGAAAAGCGTTTTTTTGACGTGATATATCGATAGATAGATAAACAGTTTATTCAGTGCAATTCGATGAACGCCAGCTACACGCACGAAAAAGCATGACTCATTGTCACGTTCCGCCTTAGCCGAGTGTGCAAGCGAGAGCGCGGAACAAGCGATAGAGAGGCACGATCGGATGTTTTCTTATGCCGTTATTACGTAAAATTATCGTCCGTAAGCCGACTTTACAGACAACCAATGTTTTTTTTTCTTTGTGAATTTTCCCTATTTTTTAAAGGTTATTCTGCTGTTCGGGGCGGACACAAATCCAGCAAACCAAAGATCATAAAAATGTTCTTGAGTTATAAATGGTGTCACTAACCCGACTTTCTTTTATATAAATAGATTTGTTGTGTGAAGATGTTTTATAAAATTCTTATTTTTTGATGATTTCGTGCAGTTGTTTTTTCCAACACTTTGTTTCTACCACATTCAAAAATACTATGGCTTAATAATCTTTCCCTCCATCTTTGTTTTTATTTAATTAGTACTTATAAGTATAAATAAAACAAAGTCGGACTACGACTAGCAGTGGCGAAGGGTGAATTTATGACAGAGGCAGGCCGGAGCAAAAAAAATTTTCAAAAGAATATTTCAATGATGAATTGACTGTAGAGTGGTTATTTTTTGAATTTTCGAAGGGCAGCCGGTGGGAATCGAGTTGTATGGTACCTTCGCCACTGACGACTAGTCACACCATTTATCACTCAAGAACGGCTGGATCAATTTTTATGATCGTTGATTTGTTGGATTTGTCTCCGCCTCAAATAGCAGAATAACTATTAAAACATTAGAAAAAATAACGAAAAAAAATTATAATGAAGATAATTCATTTTCTCATACATTTTGTATTTATTGATCCTGAGGCAGTAAGAAGTTTCGCCGGGTCAGCTAGACGTTTTTAAAAATTCCAGTAATAAAACTAAGCTGGTGTCACTGATTTTACTGAATAACAACAAGAGCTAATTATCGAACTTGTCACTTAAAAGCATATTTGAAAATGCAATAGTCTTTTCAATGGAAGTCCCATCTTTCTATACTAATATGATAAAGCTGAAGTTTTTTGTTTTTTTTTTGTTTGAACATGCTAATCTCTGGAACTACCAATTGGATTTGAAAAATTATTTTTGCATTTGATAGCCCAATGTTTGAGGTAGGCTATAGGCTATTTAACATCGCGCTAGGACCCTTAGGAGCCGAGTAAAAAGACAAAAAGTCAGAGAGAATGCTAAGCAAAAACCAAGTAATAGCAGGAGCGTGGGATGCAATGCGATGTGGTATATTGTCTATGGGTGTGACTTCCACGCGAATAAAGAAGCTAGTCATAAATAAATGAACAAACTCATGTACTCACTCAATAGCCTCCACATTCCTTCCTCCCGGTCCCCATCTCTGTTCATGCTCTGTGACATCGTTCACAAAGTCAGGGTCAGTCTCCCAGTCATCAGCCTCAGCCAGCTCTGGCGGAGCCACATTTGTAGATGCTTTCCACATCTGCAATATAAATGATTAATACCTTTTTGTATAATAATATACGGGCAACTGCATGTCTGGGTAACACTTGAACTGGAAAACCACTCTTATTGGTCCGTGATAAGAGCTCTGTCACTGCCAAATTGTTACCATGGATATACAGTTAACTTTACCATGGTTAAAAAGTTGTTAGTCACCCCTAGCCTATAAATATGAGAAGAAATAGACTAGCAAAGAAAAATAACGTTAAAGTGCTTTGTGAGGAAATGTTGTGCATTCGCGTGCTGTGATCACTGCCACATAGGGTGAACATTGCCTACACGGTGTCCCCTTGTTTCGCAGACAGAAATTTCATAGAATTTCGTTTTGCAGAAAATGTTTCATGTAATATTAGGTCCTTGTATTTTTATTTCGAATATTATTGTTTCAGTGGCTATTTACTTGAATGAAACATATTTCACAAAAACACATTTCAATGAATTTTATAATCACGTTTTTTTTATTTAACAAACTAATCAAACAGTAGAATTATTTTTAACGAATATTGTTTATTTGGTGTATTTTTGCATGGTATTTCAACAAAATGTAAAAATAGACGTTATACTAAACTCATTCCCAGAAACACCCAAGATTGAACTTAGGATGCAAGAGGACTTGGGGCACCCCGACTCCGACAGGTTAGGTTCGAAGGGGATGACAGGGGCTCGAGTGAGTGAGTGAACGAGAACTACAAAAATAATGGTTTCCAGTATATGCTTACCTTTAAAATTAATTGAATGAACTGCTACGAGGTACGACTATGAGGGTATTCATTTTGTCAAAGCTGGTATGAATTAAAATTTTTAGAATCTGTCACTCGATAAAACATTTTTCTTGGTAATAAGCTTTAAACAATATGAGGATAAAGAATATTTGATTTGTTATTCTATGATATGAATATTGAAACATTAAATTTTATTTGTAACAAAAATCTATGATTTATGTTTTTTCAAACTAAGTATTCTGCATATTGATTATTCCATGAAATTATAATATGAGAAAAAAATTATGTGAAACGAAATTCTATGAAACTGTTGTCTATAAAACCACATACAACCTGCCTACACACATTTCCCATGCCTTATCAATATAATTTGACCATTGCCAGCAAAACACTATAAAAAAATAACTGCTTTATTTTGAGAAACAGGCCTAAGGTGTCCTCTGATCATTATTTCTGTAATAAAGACAGTCATTCATCGAAAACAGGAGCATAAACAAGAGAGAAAAGATTCAATAGATGGTTTATAATCTGATAGTAAACAATAATCTGTCTTAGTGCCTTATTTATGTTATTTTAAGACTAACAATACATGGAAATGAATCATTAAAGGACTTGTTTGGATATAGCGTTTTATATAAAATAAAATAAAATTCGGAGGCCCATATTTCGGAAACGGTGCGTCGTAGGTCCATGCTTCTCAGAACCTAAATGGTTTCTATGGACAAGGTTAATAAGGTACTGACCGAAAAACGGTCGAAATCTGTAAAAAAAAAATATTCGAAAATTTGACTGTCCTTTGCCCCTACCCAAGCTGAAAGATCGACCGACACTTAGAAAATTTTTTCAATTTTTTTTTTCTGTCAATATTTGTCGGGTTTTCTTACACCATCTGATGGTTGTCGACTAGAGCAACAATTACTTTCCAGAAAAGATTTTGATCAGAGCAACCATTTTGGAAATATAGAGCATTTTGTTAAAACAAGAAAAAAATTAAAAGCATCTTATTCGGAATCGGTGCGTCGTAGGGTCATGCTTCTCAGAACCTAAATGGTTTTTATGGACAAGGTTAATAAGGTGCTGCAATAAAATGGCCGAAATCTGTAAAAAAAAAAAAACTTCGAAAATTTGACTGTCCTTGAATACCCAAGCTGAAAGAACGACCGACACTTAGAATTTTTTTAAATTTTTTTTTTCTGTCAATATTTGTCGGGTTTCCTTACATCATCTGATGGTTGTCGACTAGAGCAACAATTACTTTCCAGAAAAGGAAAAATTTTGATCAGAGCAACCATTTTGGAAATAAGAGCGTTTTGTAAAAACAATAAAAAAAATAAAAGCTCCTATCTCGGAAACGGTGCGTCGTAGGGCCATGCTTCTCAGATCGTAAATGGTTTTTAAGGTCAAGGTCAACCTGATACTGCAATAAAATTGGGAAATTTCCGAAAAAAAAACGGAAATTTTATGAAATTTTTCTGTCCTCGCGCCATAGCGCCCCTAAGGCCGTTCAGGGGCAAAATGTCCAATTCTCAAAATGTCCAACGGTGTCAAAATGTCCAAATACCCAAAATGTCCAATTATCAAAATGTCCTAGTCTCAAAATGTCCAACTCCCAAAATGTCCAACTCCCAAAATGTCCAATCTTTGAGAATGTAGCAAATTTGTTCAATAACTCATCAAAACGTTTTTTTAATACTTATGACAAATAATAAATATAAAATACTGAAAAAATCAAAATATGTTTTATTCATAAATAACAAATTAAGACCAGAGAAGACCACAACATACCCGAAATCACTATTTTTGTCATAATGTAATATATAAAAATACAGTAATCAACATCATAATTTTTTAAGATTATAAATTGAATCAAACGTTAAACATAGTTTTATATAACTAAGGTAAGACATAAAAAATACTTTATGTCCTACCTTGCTTAGTCAAGCAAGTAATAATCAACATAATTTTTATTTATAATCAACAAGCATTTTTTTATAATATGTTAATAATCAACATAATTATTTTCATGATTTATGTGATATATACCACATTACGTTTTACTTTTTAAACAAACTAAGTCTCAAAAAAAATTTTTTTTTTTCAAAAATTGTTGTAATGTGAGATCTCTGTTTCGTAATTTTATTAAATATTTTTGTATTTCCGATCAAACTGGATGTCTCTAGGTCTTCTTTTAATTCTCATTTTCTTAAACAGCGAATCCTCTAAACGACAGTCCCAATATTTACTTTCATTTCTCAAATTAAATAAAAAGAAGTACAAATTAGGATTCTTCTGTATACGGCTATTTAATCGTCTGTGCCATCCTTCTAATGCGTTAGTAGTTCTATGACGCTGTCCAGCACAGCTCAATAAAGCTGGCGACTTCTTTGGGTACCATGTGGATTCAAAGTACCTACGAAACTTACCCATTTCGCGCGAGTTTGGGCTAGTCTCTAAAATACGATGTGATGCGATGTGTTTTTTACCCAACTACGGCGAAGCAAAAAGGAGGGTTATGATTTTGACCGGTATGTATGTATGTTCATCTATTCATTCATAACTTCTAAACTGTATTATCATATTTTGACAAGTAAGGTATCGTTGGGAGCGTCATGATCGTTCGCTGGTTATAGGCTATGCGAACTCACATTAAATTGCATATGGTGCCCTCTAGAGGGCATAAAGTCATGAACTAAAGTATTAAAAAAGCGCTTTGATGACTTATTGAACAAATTTGCTACATTCTCAAAGATTGGACATTTTGGGAGTTGGACATTTTGAGAATTGGACATTTTGACAATTGGACATTTTGGGTATTTGGACATTTTGACACCGTTGGACATTTTGAGAATTGGACATTTTGCCCCTGAACGCCTAAGGCTACACGCCAACCCACATTCCATTCCTTTTTATTTATTTCACCTATAATGAGGAAATTAAAATGACTCACTTACCATGTTGAAAATATTGAGTATCACGGTTATATCACAAATACTAGATATCTATGTTTTTAAGAACTGAAGTTATCGCATTTATCTATAATTATCTTGACGTAACGTAGAGGTGTTCCACTACGTTTAAATAATAATGCCAATCAATGTTGTGTACAATATTTCACTTACTCTAAATACTTTTTAGAGCTCATTAATTAATATTACTTTTACAAGACTCAAAGTAAGTTGAACGCTGTCTAGTTTAGCTATTAATAAGAGAAAATGTATGTAATAGAAAGCGCTTTCTTACCTTTTTAAGCCGGTTTTTCAATTACACGTAAACGCACAGTTTCACCCTTTACTGACACGATACGGACATTCCAACTACAAGGATAATACCTGATGTACGTTAGGGTTAGCTTAATTATGATTTTGGCATTAAATAAAACCCGACGGATGGTATTATTTCGATTTATTTTGCGAAATATTAGGGCGATAGGCGATACCCCGCGATGCGTCACTCGTAAATCGTATTTGACGTTGACAGCAACTCCAACTGTCATCAGATCAGCAATTTTTGACGTTGACAAAATGTAGAATGTTGCCGAGTTCAGAAATTATGAAAAGTGCTTGAATATAATAACACTTTGAAAAACAGAAAAAAACGATACGCGTTTATTACTATAATAATTCAGAATAAATAATTATGTTTTTCAGCATTGCAAACGGGTACTGTCGGACTTTAGATAGTAATTTGTACACATTTAGTTGTATTTTATGTACAGACGCCAGCACATCAACCTACACCTAACTGTCAAATTTTCCCAATCAACATTGAACCTTATGTTTTAGCGATAAAGTTGAAAATCTATTACAGAAATCTGACAGATTGTAGTAGGTTGATGTGCTGGCGTCTGTACTGTGTGTTTGTATGTAGTGTATTTAAGGATCGTAGCAGGTGGCGTTCTGTAGTTTCTGCCTACCTACATAGGAAGAAGGCGATAGCCGAAGTACAACATTACCTGAATTCAAAATAATGTAAGACATCATCACTCTCTAGTCGCAACTCTGTTGGTGTCAGCTATAACCAGATGCGACTACAATATTAAGAAAAATGCAGACAGAATTTCAGTTTGGATGTCTACCAAACAGCCATCCAAGTTTTGTCTAGGGCAAGCACAACATCATTATCGTCATCGCCATCCCTTCACCCACTACTAGGCATGGGTCTCTCTTTTCTTGTGCCAACTCGCGTAACATACTATCAATCTCATGTGAAATTCTGAATAATTTTGAAGGATATTGCTAATCCATTGATTCATATATTCGAAAAATATGACTGCTGAAAAACGCAATGAATGTTGTTGAACTGTAAAAATGAAACCCATTGCTACTGATAAGTAGTGTGTTACGCAATGACCCCGCTGGTTTTGCCCGCGATGGAACCAATGTAGCAAATCATAGTCACGAGGAAAAGGTTAGGTAATAAAACAGAAAACAACAGAATAATAATACAAGTACCCTATCCATTTATCGTTCTTCAAAATCATTATTCATCTTACAATTAAATATGTAGGTAACTAAAATAATTTATTAAAATAAAATAGTAACGTTGCACATCTAAATTACATGAAATAAAGCTGGTATTTATTAATATTTTAGCAAGACGCTTAATAAAGCTAATAACGCTTACTTGACGAACGCTCAATTTAACGTTGTGGGCAATTTACAGCAAGCATATGATAGGATTCTTGCGCTACTACATAAATAACAAGTCATTTGAATGTGCCTCGAACATTAAAATAAGGTTAATAATAGTACACCTAGACTAGATGATAATCTTATATTTTTACTAGATAAATAATTTAATTAAGTAAATGAAAATGTTTTACAATGAAATGAATCAAATTAGTGCAAAAAATAGCCCCTAAAAGCCATCCATAACAATAATGTTCTGCCAAAAAAATTACACAATCATGAACTATTCATAAACATTATCTATTCGTAACAATAACACTGATATTTGGTACGTAGGTCGTATAATCGTATTACTACAATAACTACATTAAAAAAATAAAAAGCTATAACTTTAGCTTTCTATCACAGTGGAATAAAAATAAATAAGTAAAAATTACAGTTTGGCTAAAAGCGTATAAAAGGAACTCTCAATTATTATTTCCTCCAAAACACAGCACACAGAACCAAAAGTCTGACAGGAAGTTAAGTGTTGCCAGAAAGAAAAAACTGTATTTATTTAAAATTTTCGCCATGCCGTATGAATGTATGAACTAATATAACATTTCTCTAGACAAATTACAATTCTGGATCAGGAGCATCAATCGCGTAACCGAATTTTTGCAAAGCGATCTTGATTTCGCCAAATACGGTGGGGTCCTCTATCGTAGATGGTAATTTCACTAGTTGAGACCTAGCCAGCTTGGCGATGGCTCCTCGGAGCGCTTTTCCTGACCTAGTCCTGGGCAATGCAGGAACAGCTACTGCCTTCCTGAATGCTGCGATCGGACCGATCAAGTGTCGAACTAACGCGATTAACTCTTGAGTCACTGTGCTCTCGGCTACGATTTCTTCATCTGTGAAGAAAATCGGTTGATTAGACACGAATACAATATAATGGGGTCTTAATTTAACTAACTTTTTAATTATTATTTAAGATTCTACAGTCTTTGATCTAATGGAATTCCAACAATAGGCCAAAATAACGATGAAAGAGAGGGAAAATAACTGGTAAGTTTATAAAGGTCTTTCTAGGTTTTCATCAGATCATTAATAAATCACATACCATCTTGGGGAGGCCTCATAACATATAGACAGAGTGGAACATCACCCTTGGTAGGGTCTGGGGCTCCAACAACTACAGCATCAGCGACCCTGGCATGTCGCAGGACCACATCTTCGAGAGCTGCAGTGGAAAGACGATGGCCTGCTACATTGATGACATCATCAGCTCTGGCAACCACCCAAACTGCGCCTTCGGAGCTTATCCAGCCAGCATCTTGAGTATCATAGTAACCCTGAAAAAGTAAAAGAACCATGTCTTTACTCATTCTTTGTTCAAGCTACCTACCGTTACTTGCATCGTAGGTATTGATACCTAAAAAATAGTACCTATCATCCAAAGTTCGCGAACGCGAATTAATTTCCGGTCAATCAACCTTACAATACCTAGGTATTGTTAAAGAAATTATACTAGCAAATTGTTCCCTGACCTTGCATAATTTGTCACAGAATGATGTTACAAAATTAACAAATCGGGGACATAGGCCTTTGATTTACATATGATCATAATCAATTGGATGTCAATTAAAGTGCAGGGCAGGATAAGGTTACAGCTAATAATCTGCATCGCACATGTTATAATATCGCTTGGCACTCCTGCCACCGATTGATTAAAATTTGATACTTAAATATTATCTGCTATAAGAGTGTGACTAGCAGGGTAATTGCGTAACACACTATCAGTAGCAATGGCTTTCATTTTGACAGTTATTTACTTTGTTGAATAGATACATTTTTCGAACATAATGAAGCAATGGATTAGCAAAATCCTTCAAAACGATTCAGATTGAGACAGACAGTGTATTACGCAATTAGGGTGAAGTTTACAAAACTTAAAGTAATTTTTGTACTAGATACAAAATGAGAATTGCAAAAAACTTACCGGATATGTCTCGAAGTAGGTCTCCTTGAATCTTTTATCCGCTTGCCACAGAGTAGAGGCAAAACCTGGAGGCAGAGGTAGCTTGGCTACCAGCCTGCCAACCTCACCTGGTTGACATTCTGAGCCGTCTTCTTTGAGGGCACGAACTGGAAAGCATTGTAACGTTTAAAATTCAGAAACTTGAAAAAATCGCGTTATATGTATACCCGTGTAAAGGACATCGACTCGCCAACTGTTAGGTACAGACGCCAGCACATCAAGCTATCCGAAACTGACAAATTTTCCCAATCAACTATGAACCTAATACTTTAGCGATAAAGTTGAAAATCTATTAAAGAAATTTTACAGACTGCAGAAGCTTGATGTGCTGGCGTCGTCTGTACCATAATATTCAGCAAATTTTTCGTCGGTTATTATAAAAAAAAAATCTCTTTCGTACAAAAGTAGGTATAGGTAATACCTATACGGTAACATTTCCACGCATGTGGGTCGTAATCGTTTACTGTATTCATGGAAACAGGCACGCGGCTCTAGATAACGAACAACAAACTTTTAAAGTGTGATACCCTCAAGGAAGGGGAAGCTACAATCTTCTTAGGGTGGCTGGCAGCATCTGGATGAGTGTAGCCGAGGAGCATTATATAGCGTTCTTTTCTTTTTCTTTCTAATCCAATCAATCCAGGGAGCTACGTCATGGCCTAGAAACGGTCAGTCACCGTTCCTGACCATTTTTGACAAGTCATTGGGGGCCTTGTCACATGTAAACTTCAGGGATAAATCAGCACTTGTATCATCATCTGCCTAGCCTTTTCCCAACTATGTTGGGGTCGGCTTCCAGTCTAACCGGATGCAGCTGAATACCAGTATTTTACATGGAGCGACTGCCTATCTGACCTCCACAACCCAGTTACTGGGTAATACGATACCCCTTGGTAAGACTGGTTGTCATACTTTCGGGCTTCTGACTACCCGTAACGACTGTCAAAGATCCACGAATGACAGCCGGGACCAACGGTTTAACGTGCTTTCCGAGGCACGGCAAATCAGGGGGTCTACTCCCTAAGCACGAAGTCCGTCGCTTCGGGCTTCGTCACGGGCGTTTCCTACTCCCTATGACCTACGAACGGATGAATCGTTCGGGGCCCGAGCGAAGAATGAATGACAACGCGATTTGACTGTTGTCCCTACTCCCGATGTGTTTTTGCCCGTCCGAACAGTTGAACATGACACTGGTTTTGACGGATAGTTACGTCAGTTGATACGACATCAAAATAGTTCTCGTGCTACCGACGAAAGTTACTAAAATAAAATAATTTCAAACTATGGCTGCTTTTTTATTGATTGAAGAAGCTTTACAGGAAGAGCGGAGGCAACGTCGATATTATTTACGCCAAAACTTTAGGTTGGCGAGTATTCCCGACGTTGAGTTCATAGGGAACTATAGGCTCACTCGGGAGTTATTCGAAGACGTATGTGCGGATTTAATACCTCTTTTGCCTCAACACATACGCCGAAGTGGTGTTGATCCAAGAATGAAAGTAAGGACATATTAAAGTTTCTGCAACTAATTGAGCTTTATTACCCCTTCCACACCCTTTGCCACTGCTCGACGGACTTAGTGCAACTTCTCATTGAGTTAAAGGAGCTGCACAGGTTTTCCCACAGCCGTTTTGAGCGAACTCTCCCGTCGGAACCCCTCAATAATCCCCGAGCCAATTCTTGGTTCTCACCCATAAAATCGAGAAGGGCCTCAATTTGCCCGTGAGTTGCTGCAGCGGTTGGGGACATTTTACACAATTAACCATGGAATGGAAAGCTAATTAGGATACAGAAAACTTCCCGGCTAACAAAGTTTATGAACTTTTTAAAGTCACTTCTTTAAATAATCATTTAATGGGCTTTTTTAACATACAATGAGTAAAACACATTGTGTACAAAATATAAAAATGGCTTTGCGACTGAGAGTCGCGGAGGATCGCCGTTGTACGTCCGTATTATCCGTTCGCGATTGGAGTTCTCTCTCTCTGTCGCGGCGCACGCGGTATACCCCACTGCGTAGCATCAACATCGTACCTACTATAGCCATAGAAAAAAACATGCTATACTTTGACATTTCATTTGAAAATTTCCTTCAAAAAGTAAATAGGCAAAGGTATTAACAGGATGATGCCGGTTTCCGGACAAAAATGGCAAAAATAATTCAATTCTATATTTTTAAGACATAAAAAAGTATACTTTAAAAAATATGGTCATTTTCTAAGGACAAAAGTATTAATTTTTATTTAATAAGCTAGAAAATTACAAAATAAGTAAATCGGTAATCGACCGGTAAAATAGTGCAACTCTATCGCCATACGTCCTTCGTTCACGAATATTGTCTATGATTCCGTTTGAAACTGATGAATCCGAAATCGTTAGAGAGTAGGGTTCAGTCCGACGTATCGGGCTACCGTCGGACGGGCCGTTCACTTCGTCGACGGACTTAGGGAGTAGACCCCCTGCACTTGTATATCAAACTAATTTCTTTCTAAAGCCTAACTATTAGCTATTAGGCCATGAGTTCTTCCACAGTTTTAATTAAAATAATGCTACGCTTCTGACGTTTGTTATGAGTTGACACCGCGTGAAAAGAATGTTTTCGTTTTATTTTAAAAACTTACTCAGTGTTACCCAGTAACTGGGTCGAGGGCGTTAGATATGCAGTCGCTCCATGTAAAATACTGACATTCAGCTGCATCTGGTTAGACTGGAAGCCGACCCCAACAAAGTTGATAAAACGCTAGGTAGAAAAGTTGATTTTTAAAACTTCAGAGATATAATTCAGGTACTCACTATCATATCCTGGAACCGGATATCCAGCTGAATGTGGTGGTATGGCCTTGACACCGTACCCCATGCATGGAGCCGTGATGGGTGACCCTGATTCCGTCTGCCACCAGTGGTTCAGGACTGGCACGCCGAATATACGCTCGGACCATTGCTGTATAAAAAACATAAAGGAATTATGGCGACTGGTCTATGTAAGGGGGCATCCATTAATTACGTGAGGCGTTTAGGAGGTGGGGGGGGGGGGGCAGGGGGTCAACCCGTCTCACCCAATCTCACGTGGGGGAGAGGGGGGATCCAGACAAGTATCACGTAATTTTTTTTCCGCAAAACACAGTGTAAAATTGCGAGAAATCTAGGTTGAATTGAGTCTTAACTAGTCTTAAATAAAAATAATTACTTAAACATTTTTTTTTTAAACAAACGCAATGAAGCATAGATTTACGTACACTGAAAATACGCATTTTGAACAATCTCACGTGAGATTAGAGGTAGGGGGGATTTGGTGGAGCCAAATCTCACGATATCTCACTAAGGGGGGAGGGGGTGTCCAAAAATCGCCAAAATCACCTCACGTAGGTAATTAATGGACGCCCCCTAACATACACACATACATAAACTCACAGGGGTAGGCAGAAATACTACAGAACGCCACCTGCTACGATCCTTACATGCTCCTTTTGCCTCGTTTACGTTATATAGACTTCGTAAACGAAAAATGTCTACGCTAGGAGTGTCTAGAATTATGTGCTGAACCCATGGTTACAGTTTGCGCGTCGATGTTCCTGCCACCCTGTATAACATGGGTGACGCTGATGGCGGAAAAGGTGGATTTAGCTCTTTTTTCCACCTTGTCTCTAACTCCACAGGTCTCTAAACTTTTTGACTAATTTTTTCATGACAATCTTACTCTACGATCTTCTGTTAAGAAATAGTCAGATAGACTTGACGTGACAACGTGACATAGAAGTGATTTCGACTACAACAGTGCGGCCAACGACGAGTGAATGTGTTCTTGACACTGGTGTTTGTATGAGACTGGTCTCATACAAACGAATACGTGTTTTGCGAATTTGCTCTTTATTATACTATAGCTATATCGAGGTATGAGGAACAGGGTGTAAAGTTCACTCATACTCTATAGAAAAGAGAGGATCCACCGACCAGACGGGTGTTGTGTCTGGCGGGCAACTGCCCGATGATTCATGTGGGGCCGTTGTATCTATGCTAGTTGCGCGGTAAACTCTGCTTGCGAGATGCAGAATTTCGTGACGTCAGTATGACGCGTTGTTCGCATGTGGCGTTGTAGATACCGCTACAGCTAATAGAACAGAACTGACGCACTGAAAGGTGACAGGAACGCATTCTCTCGGTGGCCGGACTCATAGATAATACACTTATATTATAATGTACAGACGCCAGCACATCAAGCTACTACAATCAGCCAAATTTCTATAATAGATTTTCAACTTTATCACTAAGGCATAAGATTCAAAGTTGATTAAGAAAATTTGACAGTTTCGAGTAGCTTGATGTGCTTGGCGTCTGTACTAGCCGGACTGTAGTTGGACGTTATACCTAGTTGAGTTTTTCCCCATTTCGTTGCAGGGACAACGCACGTAAGTATATGTCGGGCTAAGTCGTAGGTCAATATCGTTCTTACATGACAATGAATGCATTAATTTACTTAATTTAGTTTTCCGTTACAATATAGGTATACTATACGTAACTGAATTAATGCACATTATGAAAATGATTTACACCCATTACATATGCACCGCACGAAAGGACACGAGATATGTAGGTAGGTAGGTAGGTAAGTAACTCACCCTCGTATCCTGATCACAGTGCTCACCAGCTATAAACACAGTCTTCAGCGATTTGCTGCAGTATCTCCTGGCATACTTGGCGTTAGGGTCAGCTCGCTTCAGCACTCGGAATGCCGTGGGGATCGTGAAGAGGGCATTCACACGGTGCTGTTCTATGATTCTGGAAAAGCAACGAAGAGAAGCCTTAGCAAATAATTAATCAAAGATAATCCCGATGTCGGACACGGACACGACTTACGAGTTGTAGGTCGTAGGTTTGAACCCAGGCAGGCGCTTTATTTTATATAAATAATTTCATCACCACTGCTCTCAATACGGTGAAGATAAACATCGTAAGGAAACCGCGGCATGTCCTAGAACCAAAAATTCGAAGACATGTGACATCTACCAATCCGCACTGGACCCGCGTGGTGAACCCCCTCTTAAAGAAAGGAGACCTGTGTCCCAGCAGTGGGAACAGTATAGGCTGATTATGAATCCGGATGTCGAAGTCCAGCAGACGACTGTGAATTGTGATAATATCTCAGACGTATCACTAGCAGGGTGGCATCACATGACGTATTATAAAATAATAATAATGTATTGTGAGACAAGCTTACTGCCCGCGGCTTCGCCCGTGTGGTTGTTGGAAATTATCCCACGGGAACTTGCGGCAGAAACTACCGGGGCAAAAAGTAGCCTATGTCGTTCACTCATTCCTTCCTTCCTTCCCCAGGATGCCATCTATCTCCTTGCCAAATTTTATCGAAATCCGTTCAGTGGTTTAGGCGTGAAAAGGCAACTTAACTATAGATAGAGTTACTTTCGAATTTATAACATTTTATCATTAGTTAGGTATATTGAGGAACCTATACTACACGTTTCAGTACAGAACTGGCGAAATGTGGGCATAGGCACACCTCTGCCCAACCCTTCACTGAAACAAGGCGTGATGCTATGATTCAGTTAAAATACGTTAAGAAGATTCGAGCTAAAAAAAGACGTAAGACAATCAATAGGATAAGTTTTCTGGTCCTTTGATCCCCAGAAATAATTTAAACCAACTGGTTCTATCTATGTACACGCCTAACTTATCGTGTACTTTTATTTTGAAAGGCAGTAAAAATTAAAAAATTAAAAATATAGCGAGTCGGATTCGTACACGAAGGGTTCTGTACCACCGTACAACATTTAACACTATACAGGGTGTTCGGCAGAACGTTGAACACACGAATATGGCAGATAGATGGGGTCGTCTGCTACCTACCCAGCCCAAAAAAAATTACTCAGGCCCCATAGTTTTTTTTTAATTTTTTTTTATTAACGAAATTCATGAGTTTTAAAGGCGTATAACTTTATGTAGGATAGACGAAACTGGCAACACTTTGTTTTTGTTTTTGTCTCGACTATTGGTAGATTCATCTAAAATTGTTGTTTGGTGAACTAGACAAAAAGTTATAAGCCATCAAACATTACAAAAAGGGTTAAAACGTGATTTTGAGCTTTACTTTGCATTGCATTAAAAAAAAACTAAAAGTGATTGAAGACTTAGGATTTCATCGAAACATCCTTGGTGTATGGCCTTTCGAACGGTATGTAATTTGTCGAATTAAAAAAAAAAAATAAAAAAAAAAAATAAAAAAAATATATTTTTTTTTTGTGCTGGGTAGGTAGCAGACGACCCCACCTATCTGCCATTTTCGTGTGTTCAACGTTCTGCCGAACACCCTGTATATTAAAAAAAAACACGTTTCTTGTATCGGGACCCCTTTTATTTTTAACTTTATTTTATTTAGAAATACACACTGAAAATTTCAACTGTCTCCCTGTTATGAGACAGAACCCGCTGAGAGATAGACGGACGGAAAGCGGACGCTTAGTAATAGGGTCCCGTTGTCACACTTTAGATAAGAAACCCTAAAAATGAAACAAGGAGATAGAAAAAATATATTACCTAAAATACTGTCCAGGATCTGGAGTCCTATCCGGCTTGCCCTCATACAGCACAGACGTGACGCCTGCGAGCAGAGGTCCGTAGCAGATGTAGGAGTGGCCGACCACCCATCCCAAGTCCGACGCTGCCCACCAGACGCCCTTCTTGAGGCCGTACACTGTGCGCAGGGTCCAGCAGAGTGTGGCTGCGTGGCCGCATGGGCGCTGGACGCCTTTGGGCGCGCTTGTTGTTCCTGGTTTTTTAGAAAAATATAGTAAGTATCTAATGTCTATTCAAACTTAAGATTCAAATTAATATTATTTCAAGTTAAACAAATTAATATCAACTTTAAAGATAAGTAATTAAAGTTATTTTTCCATAAATTCATATTTGTTTACGTTTTTGGCAAATAAATCGCGAATGCAGTATTAAATCTTCACATATTATAAAACAGTCGCTTTTCGTGTCTGTCCGCTTAGATAAAATCAATAAATCTTATAAACTACACAATGGATGTTTCACCATCATTTAGACAATTTATACCGGAAGGTAATCTATATCTACATTAAAATTTAACTAAGATTTGGTGCAGAAATCTGGATGTATTAACATGTCGCCATTGCTCCCATGCGAAGCAGGGGCGGGTCGCTAGTGATAAAGTAGAACGAATAAAACATAAATTAAAAAGAAACCTGCACACCATTTTGACAAGAACTATACTCATTTGGTATAAAATCTTATTCCAAACGGAGTCGCTAGAGAACATTAGTGTTATCTAGTAACTGGGTTGATAACGCTGGGTCTCCTCTTTTTCTGCCATACCTCCCGGTTCCGAACAGCCGCACGGGTCGATCGATTGCCGCGGTGGGTCTGTGGATGGGTGACCATCTTCACATACCAATAACCCTCCGTGCTCCGGAAAGCACGTTAAGCCGTTGGTCTCGGCTGTCTTTCGTGGGTCTTTGACAGTCGTTATGGGTCGTCAGAAGCCCGAAAGTCTGATAACCAGTCTTACCAAGGGGTATCGTATTACCCGATAGATAGTAACTGGGTTGTGGAGGTCAGATAGGCAGTCGCTCCATGTAAAATACTGGTATTCAGCTGCATCTGGTTAGACTGGAAGCCGACCTAAACATAGTTGGGAAAAGGCTAGGCAGATGATGACTTCCCGGTTCCGTGCGCCCCTCATTCAGGTGTTTCCCGCGACTTTGATGATATCATCACCTCAGCGCGCTTTTGGACGTCCCTGGTTTCTTTGGCCTAACCTTTGGCACCATTCGGTCACAGCTAGTTAGACGAGGAGATGGCTAATGCCACCTCTTCGTCTAATTCCCGGCCCACACCAACGGGAAACGCCGATAATTATCGCGATAAGTTGTGGCTGCACCTACGATTAACGCTCGTCATCGCGATAATTTTGTCGGCGTTTCCCGTTGGTGTGGCCCGGGCATAACTAGATGTCCTGCCCATTTCCACTTTAAGCGAATCGCCCTGTGTTCGAAGCGTTACAGACGCATAAACCTACTTAATTATTCTAACTTGAGACAGATAAAAATAATCTTTCTACAGACAAAAAACAATAGGTAGGTACCTATTTCAACTACAAAATAACCATGTTTCCCTCACATGTCTCACATAATATGGTAAAACGACCCACTCCCGTAACAAAGGGGTACTCGGTTAAAGTGATTATCAATTATAATGACTAGAACAAAGGTCTGAAGCCCAATTAAGTCACACTCAACTGAACGCAATGAATGTCGTTCGTACGTCGTTTACTGCTAGGGCCAGAGGTCGTTCATATAATAGGTTTATTTATATTATATCAGCATGAGAGACCCGCCCCTGCTTCGCACCTTTTTTACGACAAAATATAGTTTTCTTAATTATACAGGATGAAATTGAAAACTTGCGCCCACTCCAAATAGGGTGCAGTAACTGTTACATAATAATTATAAATTGTCATTTGCAAACCTAAATTCTTGAAAAAAATTGTACCTACCTAATTATCGTCTTAGATAGCGCAAACTAAGTCATTGCCTTTAATTTAAGTAAACAAGAATTATCGGTGTTCCAGTAAAACCAAACTATCATAAATCTATCAAAACAAATAAGGAAATTAAAGTATCAATTTTAGCGCGCGCCCGATAAGGAAGCAAGTTGGCAACGTGGTGAACTAGTGTGAGTCTATCTGGCAGGCCCCAACGAGATATATATCAAAAGGTGATAGCTTTGCATAAAGACATTATTTTGTACCTAAAGAAAATAAATAAGATATATTTTGTACTTCAACAGTTTTTGGTTATATGACGTTTCTATGAAGTTTGCTACCCGCCCCTTATGATTATTTTTATTGTTGTTATACTTTCAGATCGCCCAGTTGTGCTCTGAGTTAGAAACTATTATGTACCTTACAAATCCAAAATTTCGACTTCCTGTGAGCTAAGTATACTTTAAAAGATATTCGTTACTTAGACAAACGTCCAACCAGCGGGCCCCTTTTTTAAATAGGTACTACTCTTTTATATCATACAATAGCATTAGGAGCTTGATACTATTATGTACCTTACATATCCAAAATTTCAACTTCCTATGAACTTCATGTGTCTAGCCAGCAAACCCGTTTTCAAACATTATACCTACTTTCATGATCACTCAACAGTGCTATAACAACAAAACTGGGATTAAGAAAAAGAGTAGATCTTTTAAGTAGGACGCTATGTAAATTATTAAAAGTGAAAATGTAATAGTAAGTAATTATAATCTTTAATACGTAAATGATAGCGTGAAGATTGACATGGGAGAATTAAAGCTAAACGGAATCACTCGATAACACGCTAACCCAATTACTGTAATCTAATAGGTAAGTTCTAGTTTTTTAAGTCTAGACTGATGTTTACTGACATTGAACGTGAAATGACCTCATTCCTATTCAATCATTAGTTAGAATTATAATTTCAGTATTAACTGGAACACTTAGGCCCGAATTACAGAACGTCACTCAATATTCAAGCATTACTTAAAACTAGATTCAAGCCATTTGATTGGTTGAAACTAGTTTTATGCTTGAGTATTGAGTGGCGTACCTAAGAATTTACTTACCTGATTATACATCTTTATAACCAATACATTTCAAATCCAAACAATTATATGTACTTATAGGTACTTATATACACCGGTCAGATTTGAAAAATCATTTTTGAATTTGATAGCCCAATTCTTGAGGAAGATTATAGGCTCTATCATGAGGAAGGATATACGTAACTAACGCTTCGAGAGCCGGGTAAAAAGAAAAAAGTCAGCAATATTATTGTCTTCATATGTGTGTAATATTTGTAGCAATAGTTTGTTAGTTGGTTAAAATTCATGATGTGGGTTTTACCAAAATTAATTTTTAGGTTGTTATTAATTAGCCGTTGAATAATTGAGCCTGAACTATTATTTATCTCATTTTCATATCTGTCTAAGTTTAATCCTATAAATATTGTAGTACAATCATCGGCAAATAGGGTCAAAGGGTGTTATATGGTTCTGGGAATATCTTTTATGTAACATAAGAATAACAACGGACCAAGTATACTCCCCTGCGGTACGCCGTAATTTATACATTCTTGTTTCGATAGGTAGGTTTGTTCTGTTTTGATTCTATGACATATAATTTTACTATTTTAGTTCTTCGTTTTCTACTAACTAGGCACGACTTAATTAACTCCAGGACATTGCCCCTAATTTCAATTGAAATTAATTTTATGAGAAGTGTTCTATGATCTACAAAATCGAACGCCTTCGTCATGTCCATAAATAATGCGGTAACTGGGATTTTTTTCATTGTATTTATTTGTCTTACCTGATGTATACAAAATGTACAGGGGTTCGTTAGCCTCCACAGGGACACAGGGTACAGGGTCTGCTTCCAGAGCCTCCTCCCAGTTGATATCCCTGCCGGGTTCCAGGGTACACTCCAGCACTCTTCGACGCTGGAAGATGATGCAACTGTTTGGCTGGAAGTCTGACTGGCATAGCGCTTCGTCTAGGATGTCCTTGTATCTAGAGATATTAAAATAAAAGATAATTTATTTACCCACTATTCAAATGATTGAATTTAAAAGTCACACTAATATTTTAAAAAGGAAAGCTTAGATTTTTTATGTTTGTTTTGTTTTAACGATACAAAGACTGAACGGATTTCGATAAAATTTGGCACATGGATAGACCATGACCTGAATTAGGACATAGGATACTTTTTATCCCGATATTCTCTCAGGGTCGAGACTTATGCGGGTGAAACCGCGGGGTGGTGCTAGTATTAAAATAAAGGATAATATTATTATTAAGCCCACGTACGCACGGACGTAAAAATATCGCGCGGGCTTTTTATCGCGCACTGGATTTTCAACTGTTGGTGTTGAACCGAGCATTGAGTGTCCAACAGAGCACATCCCAGTGCGCAACAGAACACACTGTTGGGTTTTCAACACTCAGCGCTAAGCAGTGCTTTGAAAATTCTGTGCGCGATAAAAAATCGCCGCGGGAAAATCGCCCCCGATCGAACCTGGGCTTAATCACCTTCTCTGCATGTGAACCTCTCCCTGCATCCAAGTCCTTTGCCCTGCATTGGGGCAGTAACAGACTGGTAGCCTCGTGGCACAGTGGTCACGTGTTGCCGTGCATAGCGAGGCTCAGGGGAGACACCTTTAGTCTCCCCAGGGATATGCCTTGCAGGCGTTGCGCGGGGGGATTCCGGAATTGGTGTTTTAAGAGGAACCGGGAGCACCCCTGTGTGCTGATGGTGATCACCGGGTGGTTTTATTGAAGTAAAAATCCCACACTCCCCGACCTCCCTCCCCCCGGAGTTCGGGTGCCTTTTGAAGGGGCCCCCCGAAAAAAAAAAGAAAAAAAGGGTACCTATTATTAAGTATACCTACCTAGTTTAATCTGAGAAAAACTTAGAGGACGATCATCGTCCGGTTATATTCTAACATACAATATCATCACGCCTGCACCTATAGCAGACCTATTTCACCAGTTTTGCTTAAGTCCCATGTAAAAGGTGGCGATCCTTTTGCCATCAACCTAGCATATATCCAGAATCCGGACTGCTACTGACAAATTCCTGCTGGAGCAGCAGATGGAGTATTCTATTACCTGACAATTTTGTTAGGTTCCACCCCGCAACTGGCAGCTATGATGACGGTAGGTTCAGCATGCTCGATCCTTGTCCTCAGCTCCCTGGCGGCGAAACCTGAGCAAAAATAAATTGGTCCTTCAATTCTAAATTTTGGAGAGAGAAATTGACTTCAAATTGATTTTGAATTTTCAGAAATCTTTTTCTCGCAGAACACAACACAATGTATGATGAATCTCGAAATAAGTTATTTAGGTAAAACGTTTTTTTTTTTTTTTTGTTAGCCTATAGTGTCCCACTGCTGGGCAAAGGCCTCGCCCAAATCCTTCCAGGAACTCTTTTCCCGCGCCACCTCGAACCAGCCCTCGTTGTACGCGTCCAGGTCATCTCGCCATCTCTTTCTAGGCCGGCCTCGGCGGTGCCGTCCATCTTCAGGCACCCATTATATAAAGGAGAATGGACACCGAAACATATCCTCTGAATCCCAATAGCCATAAGACATATACCAATGGAAAGAGCTTTTCAAGTAGAACTTTTGCTATTAACACGACTTGCGTTCATCTTGTTGCTCTATGCAAAAAAAAATTGAAATATATAATAAATCATAAATAAATAAATATAGATAATAATCACTCTGCCACGGGCAAAAGCTAGAAGACTGGGGATAAAATCTTACCTCCAAAAACAACAGAGTGGATGGCTCCTATCCTGTTGGTAGCCAGCATGGAGATGATGGCTTCAGGAATGAGAGGCATGTAGATCAGCACTCTAGAACCTCGGGTCACGCCCAGGGAGGCTAGTTTACCGGCCAGTCGGGACACCTGATTGTAGAAAACAAAGTTATGGCTTTCCATTTTTTTTACACTTTTTCCCGACTAGGGGTTCGAACCCTCCTAGCTGAGCGTGGGGTCCTCCCCATGCTCAGCATTCGTGCTTACGACCACGAGACCAAAGGGGCAATATAGGTAAGTAATGCAAATGCCATGGCAATGGGCAAAATAATCATAAGCAAAGAAATAGGGACTGACCTGTTCTTTAATCTCGTTGTATGTGATCTTCCGGACGGTGTCGGTCAAGGGGGAGTCATGCACGAGCGCGACCTGATCACCCTTGCCACTGGCAACATGACGGTCCACTGCGTTGTGACATACTGACATCTCTCCACCTACCCACCTGAGGAATAGACAATGATTTACAATGGTTTCCATGGTATTCTCATTTTATTAGGAGCATGATGATTGATTTTAATCGTTATGATCACTGTCACAAACTTGCTAACAAAATCAAATACATTTTTATGCTAAGAAATACTTAGTGTCCCTTCTAATAGAAGAGCCGCACCCTAATTGCGTAACACACTATCAATCAAAATCAGTGTTTTGAAGAATAAATTTGCTAATCCATTGCCTTATATGTTAGAAACATTCGTCTGTTCAACAACGTACTGTCACCAAAAGAGATAAGTAAGCAGGGTCGTCGGAAATAATTGAAGTTTACTAAGAAATCGATGGATGTTTTCGAATAAAATTTAATTTAGTTAATAGAAAACAAACAGTTCATTTAAAAATTGATTATTATTATCATTATTTATCAAATTTTTCATTCGAAAACATCCATCGGTTTCATACTAAACTTCAACTATATCTGACGACCCCGGACCCTGGTTACTTATCTCCATCGGTGACCGTACATAAATAACGCATTTCATGTGTGTTATGCAACTACCCCGCTAGTCCTCTTTTTAAGGCTTAGGGGAATAGCAGCACAGTTAAGACAAATGTTTAAATGTGGCTATGATTTGGGTGAAGAAACCCATTTCGAATAGATGCCTACCTAAAGCTAAATAATAACAGCCGCACAGGTCGATCGATCAGGTTAAGCTACGCTTGCCGCGGTTGGTCTGTGGATGGGTGACCATCTTTACATACTGAGACCCCTCCGTGCCTCGGAAAGCACGTTAAGCCGTTGGTCCCGGCTGTCATTCGTGGATCTTTGACAGTCGTTACGGGTCGCCAGAAGCCCGAAAGTCTGACAACTAGTCTTACCAAGGGGTATCGTATTACCCAGTAACTGGGTTGTGGAGGTCAGATAGGCAGTCGCTCCATGTAAAATACTGGTATTCAGCTGCATCCGGTTAGACTGGAAGCCGACCCCAACATAGTTGGGAAAAGGCTAGGCAGATGATGATGCCTACCTAAAGTAATTTAATACATAAAATCCGCTGATTTCAGCGTCGTCATTTAACATGAGTAATGTTCTTTCAATTAATGTTAGTCATGTCAAGCTATTAACAATAAATGATTTTCATATTATACACAATGCGACTTTACATAACTTACGTATGTTAATTCTATGAAACTGTCAATCGATCAAAACTAAATGCCTAATACGATGTTCTAGAAAGAAAAACCTATTGACATTGCGTACTTAAGTCTCAGCCTACGTAGTATATCAAACTTTCGAAATACTTAAGTATATACCTTCTTCATGCATCATGCATAGCATAATCAGCCTATAATGTTCCCACTGCTGGGACACAGGCCTCCTCTCTTCGAGAGGGAGTGGGCTATAATCTAGCACGCGGGTCCAGTGCGGGTTGGTAGATGCCACATATCTTCTAATTTTTGATTCTAGGACATGCCGTTCTAACTGGGTGTGTGGAGATCAGATAGGCAGTCGTTACATGTGTATTACAGCTGCATCCGGTTAGGCTGGAAGCCGACGCCAACATAGTTGCTAAAAGGCTAGGTAGATGATGATGATGAATAAGAACTAAGTCGATATTGCCACATAGGCTCTTAACTGTTCTTGAAGACACGACATGCATCTTTAGAGGATAAGCATTTCGTCGAAACGGGATGGACCCATCTCCTTTCGACGAAATGCTTATGTGGGTGCTGCTACTAACCATTTTGTGAACGGCGGGTTACTGTTGTCTAGCACTTTTTCCCAAGGTTTGGTCCACTCCAACTCTTGGGCAACCTCGCCCCAGAAGCCTTCAGGGTCATTGATAGACCGACGGTAAGCCTCCTGGTATTCTGGTGTGACGCTGCTCTCACCTTGACGGAACAATAAACATTGTTTAGTGGCAAAAAATGTCAAATTGAGCATGGAGAGTTGGAGACGCTATGAAAAGGAATGTGACTAAAAGAGTAACGAGTGTTAATGTTGATGGATGGAGAGGGAGAACCAACAAACGATGTATGAATTGTGTGAAGAATAATATGAATGAAAAGGGAGTGAAATATAGCATAACAGCTGAGAGAAGAGAAGAATATTCTCCTCAATCAACTGTTAGAAGATTCTCCATAGATTGGGAGCAGAGTATGGGTAGGTAGAGGATGTGTAAAGTAATTGCGCTGACTACTACTTGCGTATCTAACATGGGACCACGGCAAGCTGAAGAAGAGATGGACATTCAGTTTTGGATATAGACCTTGAGGCCACCTAAACAACACAATGTACGCATTTTGAGAAATGAGACAAAATTAAATGTCCATTACATAGCTTCATCATCGATGAATGCTTAAAGGTGCGAGAACAAAATACCTGAAAACTAGAATCTAAACGACCGCTGTCATCTTATGGTAGTATGTTATTAAATTAGCATAATCTGATAATTTGTTCCAAGTCTTCTTAAGAATTGATTCAACCTATGAAATATGGACGTTTTTTTGTCAATGGTCTAAAATAGGCGTGTGATAAACACTGATGGCAAAGTTGAACGTGCAGACTGGGATTTAAAGCGTTATTTGTAAGGACAGGTTAATGCCGGGGCATATCATAATGTCATACAAAAAGATGACATAATGTAGGAAAGCATGAATACTACCAACAAGCTCCCATGCATGTATAAAGGACTACGAAGAGATAATTATAATCAGGGATTGTGTAGATAACAAGTAAAAGTATTCGTAGACGACGCTTTTGCTAAAGATCATAAAACGTCATTAGTGTCATTCACAATTTATCAGATCTACAACAACTGTATTGTAGGATATGTTATTCCGGATCTACGTTCGTACGTAACATGTTCCATAATAAGGATTTCAAAGCACTCGGCATTCAGCAATAACCTGCAAACGTTCAGTTGCGACTGCTTCGATATCCGTGGCTTCTGATGATGTCATTCCACAATCCATGCATGTTTAAAGCCTCGTATCCACTAGCCAACAATTGACGCACAACACGTGACGCTCAACATGTTCGGCAGCATTGCACAACAGCGCGCGACGTTACCAGCTGGCGCGCAATATGACGCGCGGCTTGTTGTTTGTTTCCGTGTAACATGCAATTGAGCATCAAATGTTGTCGAGTGGAGACGTGACGTGCAGAAATGTCCGTGTGGTGTAACGAACGAGTGCTCATTCGGGTAAAATTCGTAAAAGATTCATCAACCACACGGAGATCACTGAATGCATTTTCTTTATTTTGTAAGTACTTTCTAACCCACCAACATGGTTATTTTTCTTTTTGATGCATTTTTCGATGAAATTATAACCACCGCCGCTGAAATCAACACTAGTTCCTCTGGCGACATGTTGTCGACGACTGATCATGCGTAGACAGATAACGTTGCTAAACAAAATTTCCGCGCTAACTTTCGACATGTTGTGCAACATGTCGCGCGCCAAATGTTTTCTAGTGGATCGAGGCTTTACAACTGTGCTTCGTGCATCTGCCACTAAATGTATTAATAGGTAACGCATCCGTAGCATGCAACATTGCATCCTCAAAACCCTGTCACTTTTGAGTTTCTTCAAGAACGGGAAATAAACTTTGTCGTTGAACATACGCGAAAAAGGAAGTTGATTATAATGTGCCTACCCTATTACGTCAAGACTGACATTAACTCATTCACAAAATAGTTGTTACTTTAAATTATCTATTTGTACAGGGAAATGTACTCCTTTTTATTAACAATACAATTTGTTTTAGACCTTTGCCCTTGCTTATTGTTAAGCGTTTACAAAACATTTTCATATTCAGTTAGGTTTGAGGAAAGATGTACATATTATTATCACGTATTAGGAATTGTTTAATATGTAAACAGTCGTTACGGATCGGCAAAGCCCGAAAGTCTGACAACCAGTCTTACCAAGGGGTATCGTATTACCCAGTTACTGGGATGTGAAGGTCAGATAGGCAGTTGCTTCATGTAAAATAATGGTATTCAGCAGCATTTGGTTAGATTAGAAGCTGACCCCAACATAATTGGGATAAAGTTAGGCAGAGGATGATTAGGGATTGTTTAATGATAACTGAAGTAAGTAAGCAGAGGTTCGCCATGTTTAGTATCAACCTTAAACATTCTCGCCTTTAAACAGGTATTCGAAAGATCATCATCGTCACGCTTCTAGCCCTTATCCCAATTTTTTAGGGGTTGACCAGCATGTCTTCTTCACAAATCTTTATCAGCCGTGATCTCAGTATATATCTCCTCATCAGCAACATCATCTTATGCCGCGTACAGATTGGTGAAATGTAACACAAATTATTCGTCCTAATTTGTGCAATGCAACATGAATGTAACACAAGAACTAGGCGCATTTGTTTCAATGTGTGTTACATAATTATCATGTTGCGTTTCATCAATTTATACCTACCCTGCTTCACACACAATCAAATCAGCACCCTACTTGCGTCACACTTTCAATCAGAATCCGAGGGTTCTGAAGGATATATTGCTAATCCATTGCTTCATAGGTTTGAAAAACTCGTCTGCTCAACAACGTAAATGACACAATGAACGTGGGTGAACTGTAACTAGTACATCAAGCTACTACAATCTGTTAAATTTCTTTAATAGATTTTCAACATAATCGCTAAAGCATAAGGTTCAAAGTTGATTGGGAAAATTTGAGAGTTTCGGGTAGATTGATGTGCTGGCGTCTGTACATACTGCTAGATCAGCTAGAAGAAGACGCGAAAAGTCCTTTTGAAGATAAAAATGTCAAACTCACCATAACTTTCAATATCAGCAACAGAAACAAACGTCTTCTTCTTCAATTCACTAATAGACGACTCGAACTTATTCTTCTCCAACTTGGCCCCAATTTCATTGTCTTGGTACATTTTTGGAGAAGTAAAAAAAAACTATATTCCCGGTTTGCTTTTCGTCTTTCCCTTGAAAGTACCGGGAAGATACTGGCGAGTGGTAACGACTGTCGTGGTTCGAACACCAAGTGGTTCGTATTTCTTTGCATTTCAATGTAAGACCTCTGAACTTGTTGAATTGTTAAATAAAGATGAGCTGATTAGACCGTGACGCAGTAGTCCCGTTCTAAACACGAAATTAAAAATAAATCGCATTGAGAGCACTTGAATAGGGAGTGGTTAGGGATCTGGGTGAATGATGGGAAAACGGCAGATGAAGAACCGTTAAGCAAGTTCTTCTTTTTCTTTTTCAAGAAAAAAATTGACGTGGCACTTGACTTGTTGATATTTGGAATGTTGACTCAGCGTTTCGTAGTCAAAGCCCATAATATTTAGCATTTTTTAGACAAGGGCCGGATAAGTAGAAGTCAGAAAGTTGCACAGGTGAATGAACAGTTGTATGGAAATCGGCTGTCAAGGTATGGTTGATGCGGAAGAATGACGAAAATGTCGTGAGGAAACTTTTGAGTAAGAATGTGGATAAGAGGCTTGTGGCTGAGCATTGACAGCCTCACGGGTCGATCGATCAGCCTTGCCGCGGTTAGTCCGTGGATGGGTTTCCATCTTTACATACCAAGACACATACCCCGCCGTGCTTCGAAAAGCACGTTAAGGTGAATGCGCAGTGGTAGACCGCGAAATTCAAATTTACTTGCGTTTTTCTCAATTTGCAGATCAGTGTCAGGTTGTATTTTGATCAAAATTTGATTCGCGACTATAACAGGTACGTATTTACAGAATTATAATCATTAGAATCATTAATACATCTTTCTAAGTTAGATTTGTACCACGACAACAAATCTCTTATGGAAAACTGCTTAGTGGTACAAATCTAACTTAGAAAGATGTATTAATGATTCTAATGATTATAATTCTATAAATACGTACCTGTTATAGTCGCGAATCAAATTTTGATCAAGATACAACCTGACACTGACCGGCAAATTGCAAAAAACGTAAGAAAATTTGAATTTCGCGGTCTACCACTGCGCATTCACCTTAAGCCGTTGGTCCCGGCTGTCATTCGTGGATCTTTAACAGTCGTTACGGGTCGTCAGAAGCCCAAAAGTCAGACAACCAGTCTTACCAAAGGGTATAATATTACCCAGTAATTGGGTTGTAGAGGTCAGATAGGCAGTCACTCCATGTAAAATACTGGTATTCAGCTGCATCTGGTGAGACTGCAAGCGGACCCCAACATAGTTGGAAATGGCTAGGCAGCTGATGAGCTTCTGTTTCAATTTTTTTTCGCATAATGACAAAGTTAAATGCGTTATACACAATAACAAATTGACAAACAATTATATACTAACGTAGAAAACTAAGCACTTGACTGTTGCGTATTACTTACTACGTCTAGTACCTACTATTATATATTCTGTGATATTACGATGTAAAGACTTTTTATTATAAAAACAATTATTTATGCAAAACTAGCGGCCCGCCCCAGCTTCGCATGGGTGCAATTTTTCTTTTCGAATTTCCAAAATTTTCTTTCATACAAACCTTTTCCTGGCAATCCTGAACACAAAAAAAAGAATTAGGTATCCAATTTGTTGCAGTCTAGTCGTTCGGAAGTTAGAGGTATGCGAGTACCTACATTTCGGCGATTCATATATATATCAATGGATTATCTAAGTAGGTACCTTCATATACCTATTATAATAATGGAGCGTACCAACTGCACACGGAGTGCTATTTTTAATACGTAATAACCCCACCGCCGTATCTCTACGTTGACGTCGTGGTGGGGCTTGCGCGCTCCAAACTCTAGGCCTATGCCGGAAGTTTACTTTGCCGGAACAGGTCTAAGGTGAGGAGCCAGACCAATAGAGATACAGAAACCCGCAGGGCAGCATGTAGCGAGCTGTTGGGCAGTAGCGACCCCGTTCAGAAGAGTCCTCTTGTATATTGACCAATAAAATCCATACTAATATTATAAACGCGAAATCGTGTCTGTCTGTCTCTCTGTTACCTCTTCACGCTTAAACCGCTGAACCGATTTAGATGGGTAGGTATAGAGATAGTTTGAGTCCCGGGAAAGGACAAAAGATCATTTTTATCCCAGAAATTATCCCTTAAGGGTGTAAAAAGGGGGGTGGAAATTTGTAAAGGGAATCAATAAAAAAGGACTCGGTTACCAATCATTCAGTGAACTGTTTACTTTAATTCTGGTTGTACACATTGTTTATGTTTTCAAATCATAACCACTAATCATTTTTTTATTATTTAAATATAAGCAGATTGGATAAAAAATAAGCTACCCAAATTACTAATTCCATGCGGACGAAGTCGCGGGCAAAAGCTAGTAAAGAATAAATACAGTCCTTCAGGCCGAAGCCATAGCGACCAATCTCAGCGGACTGCGGAGACCAGCCTTCGGCGTGGGAGATATTTTATTGCACAAGTGTGTGCGCAGACACAGCTGCACTCTCTCTTTCCTCACTCTCATTGTCCGACGGGACGGCAATGTTGACCAATACAAAATATAAGAACCTACCTTCAAGCCAGTCCGTTTCTTCATCGAACTCAAAGCCATTGTTAATAGTCGCAGCCATATCAACAGAGAAGAACTCACACCGCACTAAACCAATGCTTACTACCATTAGCTACTTATATCTGACCTATCCGTCTCAACATTTATGGGAACAAACAGTGTAAGCGTCTGACATAAGACCTCAGTAAATTACATAAACGCCACGGGTTTAATTAAACTTGATTGCATTTTTTTTATTTTACAAATGTTATTGTGTTATGTTTTGTTTGTTGATTTTGTTATTTTCTCGTGTTTACTTTTTTCTAACCTTTTTACCTAACCTACTTATAATATGTACCTATGTATGTAAAGGTGAGCCTTATTTTTCGACTTTTGAGTTATCGCGACACTTTGTCCTACCATTTGTCAAACTAGAAATAATGAAAAAAAAAATCATCTATAAGTATATGCGAGTAGTGAACGACAGCTGAGCGTCGTGTTGCTTAAATGGAGAAATATAATAAATTAATAAATAAACACCAACAAAAGTACCCTAAATTACTAACAAATCTACCCTTGTTTCTCAAAAATAAATGATTCAAATATTTATATAAGTATGTCGTAGTATTTAATAATAATTATATTTTTTTGTGCCAGTCACGCCCTGCCATTTTTTCCGTGTATATTATACTAGCTTTTGCCCGCGACTTCGTCCGCGTATATGTCGGTTATCGCGGACGCAGACGAAGTCGAATAAAAAGTAGCCTATGTCCTTTGTTGGGGTTCACACTTACCCTGTACCAAATTTCACACAAATCGGTTCAGTAGTTTAGGCGTGAAGAAAAGACAGACAGACAGACAGACAGAGTTACTTTCGCATTTATAATATTAGTTAGGATAGTTAGGATGTAGAACGTCAGGCAGAGGACATAGTTCTTCCATAGTTCAAGGTAACCAATCCAATATAACCACCCAAGCCCATAGCCCAATATGATTTGTTTCCATGTTTCCACGCGAGAGGTCGCCGCCGCTGCCGACATAGGTTAGCTACAGATCGAGTTATAAACACCTCGCTGCGCTCCATAACTCAAGTAGCGGATGTTGGAGAAAAAACAGCCAGGCTGAAACGGGAGTGGTCCGGACACATTTCACGAATGCAGCCGGAGCGGTGGACAAAGATCGTGACTCACTGGACGCCTGAGGGAGGACATCGCTGTCAGGGTAGACCACGGCGAAGGTGGTGTGACGATGTGGTAACATTCGCAGGGCCAACATGGCCAGAGATCGCACAACACAGGGAGGGAGGCCTTTGCCCAGAAGTGGGACACAATTTAGGTAAAAAAAAAAACTGAAATAATTTCTTAAGATATATAATCAAATTGAGGGGCTCGTGGCTAAATAATAACAGCCGCACAGGTCGATCGATCAGGTTAAGCTACGCTTGCCGCGGTTGGTCTGTGGATGGGTGAACATCTTTACATACCGAGACCCCTCCGTGCCTCGGAAAGCACGTTAAGCCGTTGGTCCCGGCTGTCATTCGTGGATCTTTGACAGTCGTTACGGGTAGTCAGAAGCCCGGAAGTCTGACAACCAGTCTTACCAAGGGGTATCGTATTACCCAGTAACTGGGTTGTGGAGGTCAGATAGGCAGTCGCTCCATGTAAAATACTGGTATTCAGCTGCATCCGGTTAGACTGGAAGCCGACCCCAACATAATTGGGAAAAGGTTAGGCAGATGATGATATATAATCAAATTATGTGGTCCCCGTGAAATTAAAGAAAAAAAATGTTTTTCTTAGGAATAAGGACCATCCTAATGTATGGGCGCTATTTAGTTTGTAAATTGCTCTTACAACGGGATTCTATTATGTAATGTGTTATGCATGTTAACTTAAATAAATAAATAAATACGTTGGACCACTATGTGAGGACCCAAAAGGTCGCCCTCGGTACAAAAGTCACTCATAAGCCTAGTTATAGCTAAACGCGTAGATAAAGAGGCGACATGTAACTAGTAACTGCATATGCAAACTATTGACTCTTGAACTCGAACGCTCTGTTTGCACGTGACGTGACTATAGTCATAGTCACACTGGACTGCAATTAAAACTATTAAATCGAATCTAATATCAAATCATACACTAATTTTATGTTACACGTGAATCACGTGACGTGATAATATAATCCAGAACCTAGGAGACATGTTTTTAAGTACTTAATATAGAAATATTGTAAACGCCTTTTGTCCCCTTTTGTCGTCCAAATGCCAGATATAACGTTATCGTGGATCGGATGCAAAAAGACCGCCTTTATATACTTACCTATTTCCATATATTTTTCTTCCTTATCGTGATGCCGTGACGTGGACGTGGACGTCCACCATAATATCGTCACGTTAGAATTTATAAAAGCGCACAATAGATTATTTAATTAAAGTAATTACTAATGCAAGTAACTGGGTGCCTAATTGGAACAACTACCTACATTGTATTGCGTAATTTCCCCAAAAATGCTGTTAGTACCTAGGTATTATATAATACCAATGCCTAAAATAATAACATGAAAATTATTATTTTACTAGCTTCTGATCCCGACTTCGTCCGCGTGAAATTCTTCTAACCCCGACCCACCCCGTCGCATAGCATCGCCTGCCAGCACCATCTTTCTGCTCGGCTCCTAAGGGTCCTAACGTGATGTTAAATAGCCTATAGCCTTCCTCAATAATTGGGCTATCAAATGAAACAAGGTTTTCTCGAATCCGGTTGGTAGTTCCGGAGATTAGCGCGTTCAAACAGACAAACTCTTCAGCATTATTATTTGTAATAGAAGATGAGCTTTTAAGTAATAGTCCTTAAATAATTCGCTCCTTTTTCGGTCTCCCTCTCACAGAGAGCAGAGGGGTAATTGCGTAACACACTAACAGTAGCAATAGGTTTCATTTTGACAGTTCAACAACATCCATTGCGTTATTTACGGTGTTGAGCAGACAGATTTTTCGAACATATGATTCAATGGATTAGCAATATCCGTCAAAATGATATATATACATAGATTGTGATCGAAACTTGCTGAGTTGCTGACATGCGGCAAATAATTTAATTTAATGTTTTGTGTTTCGTAATGTTAATTACTTACTATTGATTTACTATAAATGATGTAACTAATATTTTTGTAAAAATATTATTTACTGACTGACCGACCCGTTGACAATTCAAAAGTGCCTGTAATTGGTTTAATTTAAATAAATGCTTTGAATTTGAGTTTAACGTGATTTAAATGTATGGATAAACTTGCACGTTATAACGTTATGGTGGACGGAAAATTAAAAGCGTCTTCAGTATATTTTCATACATTTTTCTTCCCTGTCTTATCGTGATGCTATGACGTGGACGTGGACGTCCACCATAATATCGCCACGTTAGAAATTATAAAAGCACGCAATAGATCTTTTTTGATTGATAAAATTAGTATTGCAAGTGAGTGGAGTTACCCCTTACTACTTACAGCTGCAATCAACCTTTTTTGTCATTTTGACAAAAAAAACATTTTCCTAACAATGCTGTTTATTATACCAATACCTAATATAACATGAGAATTTTAATTTTATGAGCTTTAAATAGAAAGAAACTACGTTAATTTCGGTACCTAAACATGATGCAGAGAAAAAACACAAAAAACTATGCGTCACATCCACGCAAAACGGCCATCGTTCAGCATCAAATCATAATTATTGCATTTTTATCACCAAAAAATAATGTGCATTTACTGCTAAATCTTTTAATTACTTTTTAGTTAATTTGAAGGAAGCGATTAAGAAAACAAATAGGTTTCCGCGAGTTCTTATTCATTATGTAAGTTTGAGAAGGAAAAATGTTAAATTTTTTAATCGTACTTTATGGTAAGATTCCTAACTTCTATTATTTTTTCTTCATGGATTTAAATGTGGGTTGTATCCGATGGGCAGTCGCTCGATGGTAGGTACAGGTATTCAGCTGCATCCGGTTAGACTAGATTCTAGAAGCCGAACCCATCGTAGATGGGAAAAGGCTGGGCAGATGATGATGATGATTTTTTAATTTAAATAAAACGCAAAAACAAACTCAATCTAGTTAAGAAATCCTGCCATAGATTCAACTTAACTATATTTTTATAAATCAACAATTTCTAAACAATAAGTTGTTATCGTAAGAAAAAAATCTTTTGGTAACTTGGCAGAACTTAAATGAGATACCTACTCGCACAAATGTTTTTCCGCCGCTAGGTTTCGTATGTTTTTGCAAATCTAAAGTTGCTAATGGTATCGCAACTTTTAGCAGAAAACCATTTCCTATTTAAATTACGCTGAAAAGCAGCACATAGGACCGTCCCGAAAAGACCAACAGTTCACCACTTTGCAGTGTTTGAGTTGGGAAGGTAGGGCAACAAACTGCAGCAACGCATTGTCTGTTTGGTACGAAAATCCATCATCAACATTTCAGCCTAAAGACGTCCACTGCTGGACATAGGCCTCCCCCAAGCACCTCTACTTCGACCAGTTCTGTGCTTCTCGCATCTAACGGGTTCCTGCGGCCTTCACAAAGTCGTTCGTTCACCTTGTGGGAGGCCTTCCAACGCTACGTCTGAAAAAATCCATACTGACATTAAATTATAATGTCAGTATGGATTTTTATATTTTTGTGATAACTATAATTATGATTTGGCCTATTATGCTGAGACACAAGCCTCCGCTCAGTGAGAGGCAGTGGGCCGTAATCTACCACGCGGGCCCAGTGCGGGTTGGCAGATGTCAATTGTTTTTACTATAATTTTTGACGTTCAAAAGTGCCTTTACTGTGCCTAATTGAAATAAATGATTTGACTTTGACTTTGACTTTGACTTTGACATGTCTTCGAATTTTTGGTTCTAGGACATGCCGGTTTCCTCACGATGTTTTCCTTGACCGTTATATAAATAAATATACTTAAATAATTTTCCGTGAGATAATTTCTGACCTCCATGCGGGAGAAGCCGTGGAAAAGCTAGTTAGTAATAAAAATAATCACCTTTATTTTTACTTCCAGGTCTATCACTAACCGAAGCGTACAACATCAAAATAACAGGTAAAGTAGAGTTGGGGAGTGAACTATCGAGGCTTTTTAAACAGGCCTACGTCGGGCTAACACCGACTGATTTAAGCAACGCCGATTCGCCAGGAAATGCAGAGCATGCTGCCACCGATAATGTACCAACGGAATATAAAAATAATAATCTGAATAATAACGAAGATGAGCCCGCGAAAGATTTGACAGTTTTGGAAAAAATGGTGCAAAATGAGCAGGACACCGTTCACCTCTATGGGAACCATAAGTTAAAAGGGGACAATGATGGCAGACCTTTAAACAATATTCATTTAAGAGCAGAGGAATAAAGTTATGTCTGTTGTACTGTTTCGTTACTGTAAAAGCAACTAAATACTATAGGCATCGACTTTAACCTATCACCCCAATCGGATTTATACGACAAAAGTTTTGATAACTCCACGCGTTCCTGAGAAAAAGTGTCTTGACAGACAGACAGACGGACGGACAACAAAGCGATCCTATAAAGTTTCCATTTTTACATTTTGAGGTACGGAACTCTAAAAAAATCACATATTACTTTGCGATATCCATTGATAACCTTAATTGTTATGTTAATGAACTGTAGATGTTTTTCTCGCAGGCTGATCATTATCTCAGATTTATTCTGCAGAATAATGGAAAGCATGTAGTAGTGTTATTGTTACCGTTACCTATAACCGACATTTTAAAATATGCAATGGCGGTAGGTTCGCCCTCTTCGCCCGTACACTATCATCTGCCTGCCTTTTCCCAACTATGTTGGGGTCGGCTTCCAGTCTAACCGGATGCAGCTGAATACCAGAATTCAGTGTTTCGTTTTCAGTGTTCTCTTCGCCCGTACACTGGCGAAATGCGCGTGTACTACGGTCGGGTACACCTCTGTCTAATCCCTCAGTGAAATCAGGCATGATATTATGATATCTTAAAATATCTTAATATTCACCTTACTATAGAACTACCTACATTTAAATAGAGTTATTGGTTTCCCGTATATTTAAATTCAAATAGTAAATAAATAATATCCATTGCCCACACTATATTTACTGATACGCGGCGCTGTTGGAACTAACTCCGTAGTTCCTGCCGAAGTTACGGGCGTTTTATTTTCCGCATCACCTATGGATAAAATTAGTTCGAATCCCGAACTAAGAACAAATGGCAACACTATATGACAATTAATTGTTCCTGCCCGTGTTTTTGTCCGTTCGAAAAATTTAATATGTCACTTGATTTGAATGGTCATCTACTTTCGGACGGACCCGTATCTTCACTGACGGACTTAGACAGTAGACCTGGGATCGTCTGCTCCAACGGCCATCAGTCCTCGTCTGCTCCACCAGCCATCGGTCCTCGTCTGCTTCACCGGCCATCGGTCTTCGTCTGCTCCACCAGCCATCGGTCCTCGTCTGCTCCACCGGCCATCGGTCTTCGTCTGCTCCACCAGCCATCGGTCCTCGTCTGCTCCACCGGCCATCGGTCATCGTCTGCTCCACCAGCCATCGGTCCTCGTCTGCTCCACCAGCCATCGGTCTTCGTCTGCTCCACCAGCCATCGGTCCTCGTCTGCTCCACCGGCCATCGGTCCTCGTCTGCTCCACCGGCCATCGGTCTTCGTCTGCTCCACCAGCCATCGGTCCTCGTCTGCTCCATCGGCCATCGGTCCTCGTCTGCTCCACCGGCCATCGGTCTTCGTCTGCTCCACCAGCCATCGGTCCTCGTCTGCTCCACCGGCCATCGGTCTTCGTCTGCTCCACCAGCCATCGGTTCTCATCTGCTCCACCGGCCATCGGTCCTTCGACAACCATAGCCAGCCCACTGCCACTTCAGCTTGCTAGCTCTGCAAGCCATGTCGGTAACTCCAGTTCTTTTCTGGATCAATTCTTCCATTGCAGCACAGTGGTACCCGGTCGTTAATATAGCAAATCGAATTTAATCTATTGACCCCCCCGGTTGGATTTTACGACAAATATTTTCACGCCTGGTTGGGAACTGATGTACATTTTTTCGATATGTTTCATTGCAAGACTATTCGTCGTAGGCATTTATTTGTCGATTTATGCGCTGGGCGCACGGCAATTGATATAAAACCTAGCGGTCAAAAGAAAATAAATAATAAAAAAGTTTGATTGGATTGGCGGGTCATATCAGCCACATGGCCGATGACGCTAGGCAAGTCTCCACACGATGGGTGCCTGAAGATGGACGGCGCCGCCGAGGCCGGCCCAGAAAGAGATGACGAGATGATCTAGGACGAGTACCACAAGGGCTGGTTCGAGGTGGTGCGGGAAAAGAGTTCCTGGAAGGATTTGAGAGAGGCCAAAGCCCAGCAGTAGGGCAGTAGATCTGGGCAAAAAAAAATCTCACAAAACCCATTCCTTTTTGAGACTCTTTCTAACGCTCAATATTTTGTATGAATTCCCGGATATAGTCCTTGCAATTCACAACCGCGCGTCATGTGGCACTTATGTCATTGTAATACGATATAATTTGCAATAAATGACGTGCGTTCGCGAAATGTAACAACTATACTGTGTGTGCAATGATATTATAACTCTAGGGAGAGAACAACAAAAACCATTTTTGTATTAACACTTTATTTTTACATTAAACGAATATCAGTGTGCCATACAATGCGATACATAACTGGCGTTGCTATGGTTACGGATAATTGCGAAACTTTAACTCTAGACTGTATTTCAGTATGCCACACCTAATAATATTTAGTTAAAATAAAATGTCTATAACTTATTTTGTGAAAGGTAGATGACATTACAGGCTTGCCTAGAAGTCTATATTGTCTATTGCTTGGAAGAGGCTAGTAGTAGTTCTAATCATAATCATAATTATCATATAAATCCATAATCATATCATAATATTAATGTTTTTTTTTCCTACATACACATAACATTTTGTTAATAGATGTGGCACACTATACTACGTATTTACCAAAACTGTAAGCCTAACATGAAGGCGAATTTTAGACATATTCAGTGAACCCCTTACAATATGTAATTATAAACCCGACTGTTTAATACCGTACGATTTTATCTAAAAATTATGCTCTCGCGACAAATCGCAAGTGCGTAAGTTACCTTAACTAAGAAATTGGGAAGCTGCGAAATAAGGAACTGGATACATACTACGATTAGTTTTGCGACAACATAGCAACACATCACCAAAAAAAAATAGTCGTTTCAAATCATGTGGGCCTGTCATGACTGTTCTGTCATTGACATAAGGTTTGGTAACACATGTTCGGGTAAGCTGTGTTTGTTGACCAAAAAAGCCCACAAGTAGTAATTACTACACATATTCGGCTTTCATTCGGCTCGTGTCAATCGGTAACCTTCATTCGGCATTTTTCGCTTGCTAGTGTGTGCGCTTGTAAGTGTTATTATCGTGTTCGGTCTATCATTTTCGTTCGAGCTGAGCCGAGCGTCTTTTTCCCGAACATCCACACTCCACTCGAGTAATGATCGTAACAGATGGAGAAAGACCGTTGACGTTGCAAACGGAGTCACGATTCTCAGTAGTGAAACAGCGATTGAGCAGATATTCGATTTTGACGCCTGACTGTGCCGAATCATGCCGACCCGAACATGTGTAGGTTAATTAGGTTCTAATATTATTGCAATCATTGACTGCGCTCATGAAATGGACCAACTATACAAATTCTTTAGTCGTTTCTCAACTGACCATAAAATCGCTAACATAGGTACTTACTCATAAATCCACACATAAGTAGTAACGTTAATAAAATTTTCTCTATAAATCGCTTATTCTAATCGTAGTACGAACTCAGTCATCGGCAAAGACATACTTAGTTGTGTTAGGCTCTTGCAATCTCTTCGATGCTTTGAAAAGTCACAACCGGAACCTCAATCACATGATGATAATTTAAACGGTTAAAGGACACTAAACGAGACACAGTAGAAGATTTATTATTATTACGCCAGCACGCGTAGCATGACCACCATAGGAACGGGATTTGCCGACGGAAGAACAGACAAAATTGTAGCAGATTGTAGAAAGATTTCTACCGTCCGTACCGATGAAGAGAAGAAATATTTCTATTCTTCAGTCGACAAAAGTCTACAACGTCAAGCATGACGACAAACTGTTCTCTACTTTTGACACTTGGGGGTAGTAACATTTCTTCTGAACAAGTGTCAAATAGTCTACATCACATTGGACTTAGACAAGTCAATATTGATTTAAAAATTTTCTCCCCGTTGATATGGAAATAATACATGTCTTTGTCTTCATAGAAACGCGAGTCTACGGGTCGCCCCGTGCTCGGGGAGAAGAGATGTCGAGTTCAATAGAAAGAACTTTGTCTATTCTTGGTAGAATAGATATAGAATTGGTCATGCTACGCGAGCTGGGGGCGTTTAGTGTCCATCAATGCGTTACGGTAGGCCCAAAATGGACGACAGACAAAAGAGCGCACTTTTTGAGCCGTCACAATGAAGTATATGAAGAAAATTAAACACACACGACGTAAATAAATCTTCTAGTGTACCTACCATAGACTATTTTTTATTGCACAAAATGTCTATCGTCTGTCATGGGCCTTAATGCCATCTCCAAACATAACTATGTCTAAGCCTAAAAGAAAAAAAAAAACAAGGGTAAAAAAAATAAAATCGAAATTAAAAATATAAAATTTATTAACGAAACAAGACATTATTTACAACAACAAAATAAATGTTATAAACATTATTATTAAATCTAAATGAGAATAGGCCCCATTACATATAACGTTCATGGGAAACAAAATTGACAAGTGGTAAAGCCATAAATCTGTAAGTAAGTATATATTTTAATAGTAAAAAAAAATATAATCATTCGTGGCAAATCTGAGGAAATATGATGTATTCAAGTCGAATCATAAAGAAAATCAAATGAGAAATCTTAGGGTTGGTACAGACAATGCAAAGCAACACGAATTTGCGCAAACGAATTGCTTGGCATACTGCCTAATGTATCTACCCAACTTTATGTAAAAAAATATTCGATAATATTCATAATTCACAAATTATGATCAACTGAATCACTCATTTCTAGATTCCAAGTAACAAAAATACATCAACCGAATATTTCAAACTGGCAATACCACTCAATCAAACAAAATTGTACAGGGACTTCCTTCTAACGCTATTTAAAAACAATAATATATACAATAAACGCCACGTCGGCTTCACAATAGAAGAAAAATAAATACAAATAAAGAATATAAATACTCAAATAAGTGTACTGCGCAACTTGGAACGTTTCAGTTTTAACATACAGATAAAAAAACATTTTTCGATAATGATTTTACTCCCGACTTATATTCTAGTTATACCGACTAAATCTTGAATACTAAATACTGCGTCTGTGAGACATTATTTGACAGTTCGAAACGTCAGAACTAATAAGGCAAGAAATAAAGAAATTAAATTAAGTAGTTTGGATTCTAAATGCAACTTAGTTTATTAACAATACAAAATAATCTCGTCGTAGAACTTAAGTTTTATGATTCTTACTCTCGTTTTTATTTCGGGTTCATCCGAATAATTTCGAACTCGACCGGAGCTCTTTACAGAGTTCGTCACGAGACGAGAGTCAAACGAGGAAAGCGTTTAAATTATAAAGACATACTGATAGAGTACATTTAAATCAATAAAGGGGAAGAGTTTTGCAAGTTTTGCTTACCTATATATTTAGTTCAAAAATCAACCCTCATCATTCAAGTTTCTGGTAACTACAACTACCAATTAGGGCCTTAACAGACATCCTACCTTTACCATCGGCGTTTTTGCTACTTTATAATGCTGCTTCGCTTTTTGGGGACTCGATCGATGCATTCGATCGTGAAGTTAAAATCACGCATTATAGCGATTCTTTCGATGCTCAATGCGATTGAACGCGGTATCAAAATTGCGGCGTTTTCTATATGTTCCGCAGATAACAAATTCTCACTAAACCGCTGAGACAGACATTTGAATTTGTCCGGAGTATAGCGTTCAGTCGCTGTACCGAGCGTCTGCATATAAATTGTATATTTATTTTAGTAGCTTTTAGTAATCAGTGATTTAGACGAATCACTGATTGCCGTTGCTTGTAGTAGGATTACTGCTTAGGCCCTTATCCACCACGAGAGCTTAATAAACCCTCCTTTAATCGCTATCAGTCAACCTTTACATCAATTTACACTACCAAAGGAAAAATAACTTTATAATCATCAAGTAATGTCACACAGACACTGATTCGCCTAACTTGTTACAATGAAATAGGCATAATGAAATATTCTACAGAGTTTATGATAAAAAAAGGAAACATTATATCGCCCGTCGCCGCTCACCGTTATGCAAGCATTCATTGAGCATCAATTGCTTCGATCATCCATTTATACTCTATAGTAGTCTATAGACAATTTGGTCATGACAACGTCAAAGTGACAGCAGATGTCATGACTGGAACGTTACGAATGTCATTTCTTGATTAATGTCAAGTCCTATTTTTATTTTAACATGCCAATTTTTTTATAAGTTTTTTTTTCAATATTTTTGTTTATTTTTTAGAAATTTTAAACATTGTTAACAGAAAGCTGCATTAAAACGAACTTAAAACGAGTAATATTGATAGGTTAGCTAAATTACCAGCTGAGCATGCATTACGATTCTCATAAAAACGAATTCGATTCCTTGTCTATTAATTTATTATTATTGCGATTACTATCGAGCGAGTAAAACCGCATTGCATGCTGAGCATAATTGTCTAAAACTGGAAGATTCTGATTTAAAAACAAAAAAAGAACAAATCTCAAATAAAATTGCCAATAGAAAAAAAAGTTTCGATTTTTGAATATAGTAAGAATAAAATAAAATAAGGCTTGCCACTCACGCTACGCACACGGTTGCGGCGGGCACGCACGCGCGACTCACTCAACGCAGGTCGGGGTTGTCGTTGATCTGTTTCTTGATGCGCACCAGCATCGTTGTATACCACTGATCCAGTCGAGATATGCTGTCGTAGTTTTTGACAGTTTCGGTAAAAGCGTCAATGTTCTGATCCTCCAAGTGTTCAATCAGTTCCTGGAAAGATTGGACACGAAGGATTGAAAATAAGCTTTACGACTCGTTAATCGTTGCGGTCACATTCGACATATTACTGGGGTCTTAAATAGAATTAGATTCGAATTATTGTCAAAATAAAATCTCAAGATTTCTTTCTATATATCTACACACCCACATGCAAACTACGCACACTGACGTCACGCAAAATCTTGCATTGCGCAAGCATAGTTTACCACGCGACATGCATATACTCGTATACAACGTCCCGACATCAATCGTAGGGCAGTAGCCCAACAGACACAACACGGGATGAGTGAACTTTACACCCTGTTCCTCATACCTATATGAACTTCAGGCCGAAACTACAGGATAAATTTAACGAACTTCAGCAGTGAGGTAATAATACATACCCCAATTGAAGGACATTTAATACTTTTAGCTAGGTCAAGAAGCGATAATACTAAGCAATTCTATGTTTTATAGCAAACAAATACCTTTCCCAAATAGCGGGCGCATATCACCTTTTCGAACTGTCGTTTTCATATAAAATGTTGACAAATAATAATTATCGACTCGAAGATTGAAGAATAGAGCCAGATTCGAGTACAAAGATATTTGGACTCACTTTAATCAGCTTACACTCCCGAGTGTCGGCGAAGGCGGGGTACAGTCCGCAGTACTTCTCCAGAGCATGCTGAGCGTTCAGTATGTCCACACAGAGGTGGCACAGGGCGGCGCGGAACATGTATTCCTTGGCGCTGTATTTCAGGAGGCTGTTGTCTAGGGACGATTTGGCGATCTGAAAAAAGGGCAAAAGTTTGATTTAAATTCCATAAACATGGTAGTATTATTGCAATCTTTGAACCTACGAGATCATTAGGCGACAGTAACTGTCCGAATTGATTTTACACAACTCAAATCAGGCTTGAGATCGGCACTTGTTCAAGGCCACAGGTTACAAAGACAGTTTTAGCTGGAAAGAAGAAGTGGCGCAACAAACTCCAGCCACACTTCTCAGTCTGATTAGTAATAAAAACACACTAAAATTTGTAGGAAGTGGCTATCAAACATAATGTGTGATGTGCCGACCCCAAATAACATTATGTGGCCTACCCAAAAGTCCTTTCTTTGGTATTCGAATCGTTGAGCTCCTTCAGTTTTGAGTTGGGCTGCACGATTTCTGACAAATGCGTGCACTGACTGGACAGGTCCACTCAATCTGTGTGGTTCTTTCCTCAAAAGACCATCTCAGACATCGATCTACATGGTCTTCATATAACCTGACCAAGATTATGTCTGGACTTTAAAAGAGACTGTGACCTCTGAGTTTGTTTCGGCCTTTCTTCTCAGAGTAGTCAGGTAGGAAACGCCGACCTCATCTAGTTTTTAAAAAAAAATATGATTGACGTGTAAAAGTGTTTGTGCAAACCTACTTGCAGAAATAAAATCATTTATCATTTATCATGGGAGGAGGCAGATGATAATGGGCTCACTCGCAAAATTATGAGATCTTGCATCGCATTAGGTTCTAAAATGGAAGCGTCAAAAGAAAACTTTGCTTCTTTAGGAGAAAGACGAAATCAGGGTCACCAAGGAGACTCAGGTTAAGGTAGACTTGATCATTATCAAAGATGAACTTCCAGCAGTAAAAGCACATACCTGCTCATAGATCTGTATAGCCTTGTCGTAGTGTTCGAGCTGGGCGGCATACTGCGCCAGCTTCAGCATGCACTTGTTGGCTGAGGAAGTGGACTCCTCGCCACGGAAGTAGTCGGCCGCCTGCTCGTAGTGCTGCATCGCGCGGGAAAGGTCTACACATTCTGTCTCGTAGAGTTCTGCTATGTTCTGTAAAGACGACAATTTTTCATATTAGATTTAAGCGTCCGATATCGAGAATGCGACTCGTTTCTTTTAGTGTGACAGGCTTCCAATTGATATTTTTTCGAGTATCTTAGAGAGAAGATGGCGGGACGAGCTTGACGCCTACAGACAGGATTGGTCCACACTAGCTTAAGACAGAGAGGAGTGGAAAAGAGAAAGGGAGGCCTTTGCCCTGCATCGGGACAGCAGAGGCTAAAAATAATCTTCCCTAAACCATTAGGTTCTATGGCAACATTGGCAACGCGCTACGTCCGCATCGTTAAAGCCGTTTAGAGAAAACAGGGCATGGAATGAAATTTCTTATTGTACAACTTGGATAAACACATCACTTTGGCCTTTGGCCCTATCCGACCACCTCTGAAAAGAATGTAAAAAAAAACTCAGGGTTCGATGACTTTTTTTGTTAAATATTTTAAATGCACGATTGACTTGGCTACAATGCAATGTTATCGTAACTAGGACATTAGTTCAATGAAACAATTTTGTATCGAGTCATTTTGACAATGCGTAATAAAATCCACATCATGTTAGGTCACATTTCATGACGGACTAATTTGAATGTCAAGTTACGTCCTATTTAATTATAAATTATTTACCTGATGCTGTTTAGCAGCTACCGTGAATCGTCCCATATCGGTGTAAATCTCAATCGCTTTCAGCAGACACGAGACAGCCTCTGCAACAAAACATAATATCTAATTAAACATAGTTCATAGTGACGTCACGTGCGTGACGTTCAGTTTAATGAAATTCAGAGTCAGGGAGTTAAAACTAATAGTAGAATATAATCTATATCGTTCCACATAAGTTTTCGCCAAAGTAATTTGTGTACCTTTATTATTGAAATAAAAACAACCGAAGGCCCAAAGATAACTCCTTGTGGTACCCACACACTGTTTTGGGAGAAGTGACAAAGTAGAATATCGATCTCATCAGAGTGAATGATTAACAGTTTATTAATACATACTAAATTAGGAAATTGCAATTAAAACGTTTACATTTGAGAGTGTTAATAAACGATGGCGTCATGTTGACCGTGTTGAATGCTTTAGGGAAATCGATTAACACCATTATTTGGCTTACTCCATTTCGGAGCAGACACCCTATATCCATATTATCACACTTAATGGAACACTGAATATACAAATATTATGATGTAGATAATATCTAATATTATGATTTCCGCAGAATGGTCTTTTTTTTATGATATTATATTGAGAGATCCTGTGAACTATCATCAACACGCTTATTTCATATTGACTTGCCAGCTGACTTTTATTCCTTTATAAATGTCGTTGAATTTTTCCAACAAAGAAAAAAAAAACAATGAGTCTTATTTACTCGTAGCGTAAAAGTATTTATTATTAGATACAGTAAGAAACTTCAGCTTTTTCGGACGTATTATGTGTTCACCTAAGCATGGTCTGGAAAGGCTTACGATACTGGGCTGGGAGGAAGGAAACCGCACTAAGGCAGAGCACCGGCAAGATGGTCAGACCCGATCAAGAAGGCTGTTGGAGGCCGAATGTACCGAGCGGTCCACATTGCAGAAGACCGCATTACGCGGAGGCGCGTCGTACGAGTATGTGGCCGTGGTTTCAAACTTACAAAAAATAAATCAATATAGATTAAGTTTTTGCAAGTTATTAGCCCCGAAATATCTAATGAGACTCGTTCTGTGCTATGTTTTAAAAATCGAGTAAACACAGATTACGGATAAGCTACCACTCGATATCCCCGACCTTGGTGTACGATCATCCGTTATCAGTGACATTCGGACTGATAAGAGTACAAAGAATGTTGTAATGGGTCGGATAGATAGTGTTGTAGATGAGAATGTCGTATCAGATTTTTATTACACTATTTAGTTAATCTGCGAAGTTGGATGGACTATTCCGACCATCAATACCTAGTCATTTAATCGAGGACGACAATTTTACATTTGTCGCATAGTTCTAATCACAGCAATGTAATAATTGCTTTGATTCTAAACCACTGTCAAGTAGAACTCTTGCTATGTATTCAAAAGAATACTATTATGTGAATAGTAGACTTCCTTAGGCCCTGCGCAGACGGCACACTTTTTGTGCGATCGAGTCTGCGGCGCACAAAAAGTCTGCATGGCGCGCAAAAAGTCGGTCGCGGATTTTTCACAGACTCAACGCACACGACGCACATCTTCGATCATTTTGTCGGCAGAGCTGTAGATTGTAGATTTTCTTTTTAAATGTCTATCATGATATTCTGCCTTAGAAGTATCATAAATTGCTGGTCTGTTTTGTATTTCTTGAATTAACATAGTTACATCGACCTCTGGCGCCATGATAATAGATCGCGTGCGTTACGTCCACCCCTAGCAAATGCAGATTGCCGACTAAAGTGTGCGCCATCTGCGTTAGCGCGCGTTGAAGCAAACGTTCAATTTTTTTCACACACTTTTTGTGCGGAGCGGCGCGCCGCGGCGCGGTGCGGTCTGCCCGAATTACACGGATTTTTTGTGCGCCGGACTTTTTGCGCGTCGTGTGCGTTACTGCATATAATTGCATAGGTTCTATTTTCACAGACTAAAAAGTGCGTCACGGATAGTCTGTCGTCTGCGCAGGGCCTTATAATAACAGCTCATATCAAATCATTAAGAGTAAGATAACTGTCGAGAAAGAGAACTAAGTTCGTTAACAGAGACATGAAAAATTCTAAATGTATATTCTTGATTCCAACGATACGGAAAGAACACTACTTATTACTTGTTACTTATTACTTACACGAAGTTTTTGAGATCATCGGATAATTTAAAGCTTAAAATGCCAATGCATTCCACAATTTTTTTTGACAAATCCTTTTCTGTTCAGGCCGCTGGTTTATGGAATGCATTGCCAGTTCAAATAAAACGCGCGCAATCGTTAGCTGGGCATTTTCACTTTTAAGTGTACCCGCCATTTTGAGGATGTCCCACTTATTCAAAATTTTATAGCAAGATAAATAGTGGACATATTGTCTAATTTTTGGAATAAAACGGTAAAATATATATTCAATTGACGAATCCATCTGCAATCCTGGTAAAATACGTTTGAATTATTAATTTATGAGTATTTTAAATATTCAGAGTAACTGTTTCTGGCATGTCCCTCCCCTTACCAACATTGAATTTGCCAAAATTACTAAAATAGTACTACGAATACATTTAAAAGTGTTGGTGCAACAATAGTGTATAGTTTCTCTCGTCACAAAAATTAAATTTGCACTATTTAAACTCCAATAACACAGGTTTAAAACACATTTGGCTGAAAATACACGTCACAAAACTGACCACTATTTTCACTACAATGTCCATTTATTTTCAGTCACTTTTATTTTTTTAGGGTACACTTAAAAGTGAAAATGCCCAGCTGTATTTAAGAGACTCGTGAAGGAGCATTACTTGTTGTTGTAATTTTATTTTCGTAGCTGCAATAATCTGTAGTCATCATTTATTTTCGTTGTTTATATGTATATATAATATGTATTTATTTATGTATCTCTATTATACAGCATTATATATATGTATCTATTATAGTATATTATTTTGCACCACTGACAACCCCATTTTTTTATATCCACGCAATCACTGTCCATTCCAAGGTTGCCTGGAAGAGATCGCAGAAAGCGATAAGGCCGCCCATTGTATGTTTTATGTGAATCATCGTTTTTATTGTAATGTTTTTTCTGGTGTACAATAAAGTATATATAAATAAATATAAATAAATATTAATAAATAATGGGAATGGAAAACAGGAAATTGTATAACAGCTGGTTGGAGAAACATAATTGGAACCACCCAGGGGGTAGGCACCCCACTGTGAGAAGCATCGGCAAAATATTTTAGGAGTAATCACTTCAAGGTTTAATGTGTGCAGAAACTCTTTATATTGCCCCAGTTATATGTTTATACGCTGGAGTTATTAAAGGGTATGTTATCCTTGGATTTGAAGCCTTACATAACGGTAGAAATTGGATGAATTACATCCTTTCTAAATGGTTTGTGTTAATGTCAGTACCCAGTAGAATAATGTAGGCCGCCAACTGGCAGGGATCTGTATAGGCCTAATTTTATTACCACAATTGGCACTGCAAATCTGGCTACTGAATCCTTAACTTGCTTTAAGCGAAATATGAATCGTCTATGACTTTTTATATTCCTTTGTAAACGGACTTTTACTCCTGAAGATTGTCCACATCGAAAGAATCTTCTAATTCGTAAGTACTCTCAAGTTTTGCCTTTAGATACTTTATCCGACACTCATCTGTAAAAGCTTTCCTCAAAGTAAATAATTTGTCTAACTTTATCGGTTTTATTTGCGTGATAGTCGCCAGCCTTCCACGTGTAGATATCATTAATAGAACTCAAGCTAGCAACATTTTAACATTGACAAGATTTTGCGACGAATCCTAACTACGCATCTAAAACAATAATCATTGGATAGAGTAGTGTAGATATTGCTACACCGACAAATGCCCAGCAGATATATTTCCAAAGAGGTGCAGAGCAACTAGAAATACATGAAAAACTACCAATCTATACCAGGCTTGTGAAAAAGAGGTAAATCCACAACTAAAGGACAGTTTGGCGATCGTCCAACACGACATCGACTGTAGCTCTATACACGATAGTCTAGGCTTTACTTGGCTCGTTCAACGGAAGTCCGTATGCTGGACGAAATGTAGGCCTCGCCTAGAATGAGATGTTTCATTTATGGAGTAATGGGTGTATTACGAAATACGTAACTCGGTGGAAATTCGTGGAAACTCCATATACAGGGTCAAATTAAATTAGTTAACGAATCTGTGCCGACGTGAGGACTATCTATATCTAAAAACAATAAAATAAATATTTTGGGTCAACGACCGCTGGGAGAGTTCTTATTTAAAGTATGAGTTAGGAAAATTTGTTTTCCTTTGTTTTATCGTGTTTAGACATCGATACTTCTGGGAAGTATGTATAAAAGATTTTTAACTGATGTTTCAAGTGCGGTCGATAACCCCACAAAAAATTGGATTTCTTTTTTGTTTTATCGTGTTTAGATATCGATACCCATCTCGTCTGTGGAGTTTCGCTTGCTAATTAATTTGACAGGACTAAACTAAAATTTATCTTCTGTCCTTTTCTTAATGAGATAGAAAGAAAAAGATGCATTGAACTTATTAGTTTAGTTTGCGAACAAGGGAATCGGCACCATTGTTACACTGGAAACCAAACTTGTGTAACAATAACCACACGAGCAACGATATCAAATATATTATTACCTATAATATGTATAAACATTTTCTGGTGTGAATGGCCTCCTCAGATGTCAAACAAAAGTCGTACATTAGTTGATAGATTGATGTATGTTTAAGAATAGAAGAGGACCGCGTAAACTAACGTAACAGCCATCTTCTGGGCACGCTCGTTCCATCATAAACCTCATCCATCGCTTTCCATCAGGCGTGATCGAGGTCAAGAGCAGGCCCATTTAGCAATAAAAAAAAAACTTCGTACGTAGTCTTCGTCTAATCAAAAGTTAAAGCCTAATTGAGAGTTGCGCAGTGGTCTAAGTAGTCGTAAACGCTAGGATGACTATACTATGCATATAGACACATAGTATGTTGTTGTGTGTGTTCGGTGTTTTCATCGAACACCTTAGTTTGCAGTATCGGCGTGACGCGCTGACCTAATTTAATTACTTAAGTATTAGAATATATTTTAAATATGACATGTAGTGCACTTTTGTCGCGTTAGCCGGGGCCCGGATGTATTGTGGGATGTATTCTGTATTCAAACGTTTCATTAGCATTTTAGTAGCAGTTTGAGAGTGAGTTAATAAAAATCTTTCAACGTAAACATTTGTTTTACCTCAAAAGCACCAACACCTTGCTAAGTACCCCGACAAATATACTATGCATATAATTATCATCATCATCATTTCAGCCGAAAGACGTCCACTGCTGGACATAGGCCTCCCCCAAGTACCTCCACTTCGACCGGTTTAGTGCTTCTCGCATCCAACGAGTTCCTGCGGCCTTCACAAGGTCGTCGGTCCACCTTGTGGAGAGGCCTTCCAACGCTACGTCTTCCGGTACGCGGTCGCCACTCCAGAACCTTTCGGCCCCATCGGCCATCTGTTCTGCGAGCAATGTGCCCTGCTGCCCACTGCCACTTAAACCCACCATCACTGCATATATATGCATAGTATAATATCCCAGCGTTTACGAATACTTAGATCGTTGCTCAACTCCTAATTAGTCTTTAACTTTTGATTGATTTACTGCCCCAGACGAGAAGTATCTAAATCGTCCACTTTCTCCCGTATTGTGACTATAACCCCGACATTTATAATCTGTTCACTAAATAAAGTAAACAACTGTTTCCAACCTAAGCTTGAATACTTTATCTCTAGCGCATTGGTAATGTCTATAATTTCAGTCTAGACTAAAACGCCCAGTTTTTATTGATTATGTATATTTAGTAATATTATAATACTGTTATCATCGTCCATTTGAACTTTCTCGCTGACATATTACGTAATAGCTTTTTCTCGTCTTTTGTTGAATAAGATATTGTTTGTATATCCTTGGGGAACTATTTGATTTATCTTAGAAGAATGTTTTCTTTGTTTGTAACTTTGGTTACTTTATTACTTGAATATTCGAGATTTGATTCGGTTTTCGTTTTTAAAACTTTCTCATCAACGACATTAGTTACGATTTAAAAGAGTGTAGAATACACAAAGCCGCCAGTTTCAACACGTCATTAGCGTCGTAGAGCGAGTAAACGGTGACACGCTTGGTTTGCATGGAAAGTGTTGATAATACTGCCTCCAGGAGCGGCCGCCGAGGCCCCCGGGCTGCGGGCTCTATATGCTCAATCATCCGAAAGCTTCTCTACACACTTAACGATGTGTATAAAAACCGGCCAAGTGCAAGTAGGACTCGCTCACGAAGGGTTCCGTACCACTGTACAATATTTAACACTACATATAGGTATATATAAAAAAATCTCGTTTGGAGCCCCCCTTAAATATTTATTTTATTCTGTTTTTAGTATTTGTTGTTATAGCGGCAACAGAAATACATCATCTGTGAAAATTTCAACTGTCTAGCAATCACGGTTCATGAAATATAGCCTGGTGACAGACAGACGGACGGACAGATAGCGAAGTCTTAGTAATAGGGTCCCGTTTTTACCCTTTGGGTACGGAACCCTAAAAAGCGACAAAATGAACACACAATTTTAAATCGAATAAAAGAATATTGAATGCTGTCAGGTGACATACGAACAATACGTAACAGATAATTTATGTATCGATTTTCCATTACGCGAATTCGTCTGAATCAACATTCTGTTTGGCCCAATACACAGGAGCGTCTAGTAATATTATATATTCTGTGACAGGAGTGTGATAATTTTGTACGCTAATAGGCAAGGTCTGTCTGGTGGTATGCTATTGTTTACTATTAGACTAGCTGTGCCCGCGACTTCGTTCGGGTTCATGTCGGAAAACAAATTGGATTTCATGGGTTTTATTTTGTTTACGCGGAACCCTAATTCTTTTTCTAAAATTAAAGTAGTAATTTATCCTTATGACATCATAGCTATCTATCTGCCAGTGAAAGTCCCGTCAAAATCGGTGCCAGTCGTTTCGGAGATTAGACTGAACATACGAACATACAAACAGACAAAAATGTATAAATTGTTTTTTGTGTTAAGTACTGTATTTATATTATACTAGCTGACTCAGCAAACTTTGTACCGCCTCAGAATCAATAAGAACAAATGTATGAGAAAATGAATTATATTTGTGGATTTTTCCCATGTTTTAATAGTTATTCTGCTATTCGGGGCGGAGAAAAATCAAAGATCCTATAAATTGGTCTAGCTGTTCTTTAGTTATAAATGGTGTAACTAACCGGACTTTATGTATATAGCTCACTATTTTTATGTATAGTAAAAAGCTGTTATTTTGACATTGCAAACAGACACATCGTAGGTAATCGTAATCAGCCTATAATGTTCTTACTGCTGGCACACAGGCCTCCTTTCTGTGAGTGGGAGTGGGCCGAATTTTATTTATTTGTATAGAGTATAGATGTATAGCTAAGGAATTAAACAGTCAATTAATAATGGAAATTTAATAATGAAAAAAAATTAAAGAACGCTAAGCGAAAACGAATAAGTAATAGCGCTAACGGGCGACGCGATGCGACGCGGTGAGTCGCGGGGACAAGAAATTTCTCGCAGATGAAATCGCGGGCAAAAATACAGAAAATGTAAGAATATGTAGGTAAAGCTGCAATTAAAATTCCACACTAAATATCCTGTGAATATTCCACACAAAATATCCAATCCTAATACACTAAACAAAAAACCACACTCGCATCAACGTAATCTCAGCATCTATCTGGTTCACATCCACGCTTCCTCCGTATCAAAGACCTCATTCACAGTATTCAATAATGCATAGGCATACAATTTGGCATTGATCAGCGAAGTATACATTAACAGGCCAAACAGTCCCCTGCTTCCAACCAACCCACAACGTTGCCAATTAGACCAATGCACTCGCTCACTCAATCACGAACGCAAACCGTTCGAACTTTTCCGTTCAATCTCTATTTATTAGCGTTCGTTGGGTTTCGGTCCAAAGAGCCATTAATTTGTGCTGCTTATGGTACAGTCACGAGCATAAATACACTTACGCAAGATTCAAAAGAGATTTTCTCCTAAATAAAATATTGATCAAAATGTATGGTGTTACGAGCAGGATTTTCGAAACCATACTACTTATACTGAAATAATTAGGTCTCAAATTTGCAACCGTTATTTCACGAGAAAATCCTGCCGCTCTTAAATTATGCGTAAATTTAAGGCTTTTATGAAATAAAAGAAAGAAAGAAGCTATGTTAATTTGCGCTAAACAAAGAAGGAAACATGTGGAAAAATATGCGTCAAAAATTCAAACGGAGCAAAAATTCGGCCAATAGTGTCACTTTTGCTGGGAGATAGATAGAATTTAATGCTTTATTGTACACCGAACTCGGTCTGGTTTGATACTAGCAATACCAAAATATTTATTTCTCCTAACAAAGTTTATACAGCGTGACAGGAACATTGACGCGCATCCTGTTATCATGGATTCAGTACACGATTCTGATCCGGTCTACATTTTGACCGAGTAGGAATTGCACTTGTCTATGGAACAGCTAACTTTTTTTTTGATAACCATGGTTTTTGGTCATGGTTACAGTATCTCCAACCTGTATCCATACTAATATTATAAATGCGAAAGTGTCTGTCTGTTACCTCTTCACGCTTAAACCGCTGAACTGAATTAGATGAAATTTCGTATAGAGATAGTTTGAGTCCCGGGAAAGGACATACGATAGTTTTATCCCGATATTCCCACGGGATCGAAACTTATGCGGGTGAAACCGCGGGGCGCTACTAGTTGTTTATAGTATCTATGTGTAAGTAAGTTATTTTTGTTTTTTTTTTTTGTTATTATTGCGCTATCATAACCTTATGTTGCACTTGTCATGTTTTGTCTCTGCATCACCGTTGACTGCTAGAAAATGCCTCAGGTAATTAGGTCCGCCTTTGTACCCGCAGTATTTTTTCTTGTGCATAAAGTTTATAAAAACTAAAATAGCTGTTGCCGCGGAAGTCATTCAAAATTCGTTATTATGGAAACAAAGCTATATTTAACTAACCAACTTCTAAGAAGGAAGTTTGCGATTCGTCATGTTTGTTTTTTAGTGCATTGTAACCGGTGATTCATCGGTATTCTAGATGCAAAGATAACGCCCGCAACACAAGCTTATGCATATATTTTCCCGTCAGCGTTACTGTTACCGCGCTATGATATTACAGCCTGATAAGGTCAGTATAATTTCGTATTTAACTCAGTTCGGAGCGTATGTAAATAAACAGATTACTTTAACAAAGGTTTAACGTGAAAGTTAATTTTATCGCTGGCATGTATTAGTTAGGGCTCTGTGGGTCATTTGCTGATTGACTTTGACAGCATATAATTATAAGATGGTCTTTGTTTACCTACATACAAAACACTAGATACAGTACTACAAGGACTTCTAGGCGCTTGAATAAAATTGACAGAGGGGCGCGTTGTTGGTTAACATTTGAAAAAAAAAAGATGGCGGTGTTGTTCTGGCTTTGGCCACGCGCCTTATGACCCTTGAACAGTTAAAGGTCTTAAGAAAGCTGTTATCTAGCCGGTATTCCCTGGATCTTGTTGGTCGGCTCGGGATAAATAATAAATGATGCGGAACAAAGCCTGAATGTACAATCCTTTTAAAATAATAGGAGTTTATTTTTCTGCTACGTCCACGAAAAACTTGGTACTTTATTGCGAGAAATCATTTTAGAGTTGGCAACCCTAATTTTGAATGAAATCAACACCTTTAACGGTCGACGTATGATTTGTCACCTGAAAAAGGTCTGTCAAATTGTCTAACCTTGGGAACACCTGAATCGCTCATGATTAGGTTATTGAGGTCAAATGACCATTGTGCTGTGTAAGACACTGATATTCAGCCACAATAAATTGGATTACATCACCGCACTAATAACCCTGGTTTCTCGTCATGAATCAAAATAAAAATTCATTTATTTAAACTAGGCAGAGAATCAGCAAAATTACATAAGACGGTCCCTCAAAACGCCCGCCCTTCACCCACTTCCTAGTGCTTTAGCCCAGCAACACTCCAAACACTCCAGTAATTTACTGCTGTCGGATTCCTCTGTGGCATACCTTTGCCAGATAATAGAAAGGCTTATGTCTAGCAGTGGACTGTTATTGGCAGGCTTCTCCAATCGGCCGCCATTTAACTTAATCCTCGACCACTCTCATACAGCTGCTATTAGCCATGTTGCGAAGATCATGACCTATCCTGACGTCGTCCTACCCTGAATTTACACGCTAAGTCTCAACAAAAATATCAACTTACCATTAGGATCGCACTTCTTGTAACAATTGGAAGCATCAACGAAGTTGGTGGCAGCGTCATGACGGACACCAGCCTTCAGATGCAGGTTCGCAGCGGCGCAGAACGCAGCACCAGCTTGCGCCCATTTCTTCGCCATTTTGAATAGGTTTGCCGCCCGAAGGTAGCAGTCTACTGCTTCTTCAATTTTCGATGAACCACTGCAAGGAAGCAACATTTTTCGTAAACATAATTTATAGCCTGTGTGCCCAAAGGGTTAGCCAGAGGTTTTCTTATAGTACACCCACATTTCACCAGATATGTCTAAGGTAATAGGGCGAGAGCCTATTGCCATCAGTCGGGCACAAATCTAGACTCCAGGATGCTACTGAGAAATTCCTGATGGAAAAACCCAACAACACTTTGCCAGAACTAGAAATCGAAACCAGGAACTCAAGCTCGGCAGTAGCGCTTGCGAACACTAGACTAACGAGACAGTTTTTCGTAAACATTTACTGCCAACGATGGCGATGCCCAAAAGCCGTGACGGTTTTTTGATAATTTTGTTATATGCCCAGGTTTGGCACATATATTGGTAACGGCAGGAAGATCCTACTGCGAATTCGCGTAATATTCTTCTTGTCTTGTATCAGTACGAACTGTCTAAGAATAGGTCAGGCCTCGGTACAAATATTGACGAGAGATGTAAGGCCCTTTGTACACGGCAAGGTTTCAATGTGGTACGGCATATAAACCGCGATTTAGAAAATATGTGTCTGTCAACAAGCTTCCATAGTGATCCATATAACACTGACGACCGTGTCTACAAACAAAGGGCCTAACGGTGGTTGCGCGAATTATTGACCAAGGTATGCACCTTGGTCAGTAATTCGCTTCCACAAGTGGTGGTAGTATGTATTACCGCCACTTATGGAAGCTTTTCTAATGCACGCAACTAATTCTCATGATATAATCCTTTAATCGCCTTTTACGACTACTGCGGCATTCATGCTTCACTCGCATTCTATGTGGTGTAGGTTCTCAACGTGTGGGCGACAACGCGCCCTCGTGGGCGTTTGAGACTTTCAGGGGGGCAGTAGATGACCTAGAGAAAATTATATATCCCCTCTTACGACTACATAATATTACTCGTTGAAATACAACCGTGGCAATACATGTTTCAGATTCGCGACAGATAAGTAAAAAAATGGGAGGGCTTTAGAAAAAAATATTTTCTCAGTGGGCGGTGAGCAAAATAAGGTTGGGAACCTATGTTTTAAACTAGGTTAGCTTAGTCTGGCACACCATTCATTTTTAATAAAAACTGCCCGCGACTTCCCTCCGCGTGGAAATGAACTATACCATAAAACATCCTATGGCAATCGATTAGGTATAGTGTAGCTTCCTAGCGGTGACAGTAATCTTAGTTTTTGTAATCAAATCAGCATAGCTATTCACAACCACTCGATACGCTTCCGTGCCGTATCGAACATCAATCAATGTCATCGTAGTAGTCCTCTAAGCGCTGTTCATGAGTCCAAAACCCGAATGTGTTGTCAGTTTAGTAGACGAACGCTATTCTTCCAACAGCTGTTTGCTGTCGGGGGCAAGGTAAATCAGGCAATTGAAATATGTAATTTTCGATACGATAGCCTGTCGGATGGTTGTGAATAACCATGCAGTACTTCCATTACCTCTTACAAACAAACCACTTTACCTCTATAATATTAGTATACAAGTTTAGATAACACATAAAGAATGCTCATGACTTAGTTGTATGAGGAAACGAATTTCTTTGCCCACCAGTGGGATAATAACAGACTGATATATAAAAGCAAGAAGGGATAAGAAGATAGGGGGGGCTCGTGGCTAAATAATAACAACCGCACGTGTCGATCGAAGTTTAAGGGGCTTACAGGACCTAAACGCAAAAAACGCAAGTTTTAGAAACAATAAAAGTAAATGATCGCCTACAGTAAAAAAAACCAAAAAAATATATGATATTCTTCAGGATAAATGCTAGGATGATAGTGTGTTGAAAACATAATACAACTTATTTAGTACGATAGAAAAAAATCATGAAGATACCTCTAAAAACTTTTTATTTACAACAAAATTCATACTAATATACATACAATCATTATGATTTTTTGTCAGATTATTCTACAAGCAACATACTAAAACTATAGTGTTTTAGTTTTTTTGTCCAAAGACTAGATTTTTCGTAAATCGATAATTGCTTCATATTTTGCAATAAATTACCAGCGTTGTGGCATCGCGCTTCTCTTTCTTTTCTATGCAGACCGACAAAGACCGCGCTTTAGGTCATGTAGTCCTCTTAAGCTACACTTGCCGCGGTCGGTTAGTGGATAGGTGACTATCCAATTTAAATCGAGACCCAGAGGCACGGATGGTTCTGTGCTTCGTAAAACACGTTAAGCCTTTGGTCCCGCGCGGCTGTCATTCGTAGATCTTTGACAAGTCGTAACAGATATTCAGAAGCCCGAAAGTGTGACTACCAGTCTTACAAAAAGTATACCCAGTAACTGAGTTGTGGAGGTCAGATAGGCATCCATGTAAAATACTGGTATTCAGTTGCATCCGATTAGACTGGAAGCCGAGCGCAATTTAGTTGGGAAAAGGCTAGGCAGATAGATTGATTTGAAAAGAAATAAAATTGTATAGAAATGCCTTACTTTAGAAATTACAGTCTCTATGTGAAATTCTCAAGAGGTATTATACTAACTCCATAAGGTACTAACAAAGAAAGCATTTACATACTGAATTTAGTCTCAAGGTTTGTTTGCTTACAAAGTACTGAATACTAATATGTAACATTATTATGTTGATATAAAAAAAAAGGTTTTGTGTGTATAAATTATTATGCAAAGACCTTCAGTACATGTTCAATGTGATTGTATAAAATTATATATTTAACAGACTTTTGGCATATTAAGCCGTCAGTCCTCTGTGATTCGTGGATCTTTGACAGTTGTTATGGGTAGTGAACCGCGAAAGTCTGACAACCAGTCTTACCAAGGGGTATTGTATTACCCAGTAACTGGGTTGTGGAGGTCAGACAGGCAGTCACTCAATGTAAAATACTGGTATTCAGCTGCATCTGGTTAGACTGGAAGCCGACCCCAACATAGTTCGGAAAGGCTAGGCAGATGATTTTGCCCAACAACGGGGTAGTATCAGCAAACAAAAAAAATAATAAAAAACAGGGCAGAAAGACAGTGATGAAGCGATCAGCCATTGTTTAACTAATTTTATATAACAGATTATATTTATCTAAACTACTATTATAAAGAGCAAAGATTTTCTGTTTTTGTATGTTTGTTTGTTACACTGAATGAATTTGGATGAAATTTGGCACATGGGTAGACCATGACCTGGATTAGGACATAGGTAACTTTTCATCCCAATATTCCCTCGGGATCCGAGACTTATGCAGGTGAAACCATGGGATGCAGCTAGTTATTAATATATCATGTCCTATCCTTTCTGGACTTGTCATTGTGGTTAGTAATATTCACACCATTTCATCTTGAGTTGTTCCTTAGTGAGGATTGTGGCACCTTAATAATCCAGCTTTAGGTTTTTCCTACTAATGTGGTAGGTCAGGAAATTTTCCGACTATTATCTTGAATATGTTGTGTTGTGAAACTATTTTATAAATGAAATAAAATCATTGCTATAAGTAAATCTTTTATGACACTTTTACCAAATCAATTTGTTGGCCAATATTTGAAAACTAGATGAAGCCGGTATTTCCTAGCTGGCTGATCCCTAAGAAGAAATGCTGAAATAAATTCAGAGGCCATGGTCTCTTTTAAAGTTAAAGGATCATAATTATATTTTATACTTATCCATAATTATGTTGAAAAAATCTCCAAGCTCATTGGATTTAAAATAATTTTGTTAATGTTATGGAGTGCAAATAAAGATATGAATTTGAAAGTAATACAGTTAATCCACATGTCGGCTGATCTTGAGGTGTTTCTTTAAGATTTCATTGAAGAAGTAATATGTTCCTTATCTCAACATGTGACACAGAACAAATAACAAATACAGCAACTCAAAACCTGTTTGCATAAATTTAAAATTACATAAAATTAGCGTTTTTTCCTGATACCACCTAATGCCTTGTAAATGAATCATTCTCAATGGAATCTAGACTAGTTAACAATATTACTCATGGTTAGAACTCTACATACAAACGCGAAATTGTTATAATATCACCGTGCTGAATTGCGAACATAATTCACAGCACCACAGTACTTTCAATTAGAATATTCAGACAGCCAATGTGGTACAACAGTGAAATTACAATTTGCAAAATGTTTTAGGCAATTAAATTTAATGAATGCATGAATTAAGCATCCACTGCTTCCTGAGTTTTAAAGAAGCTTGTAATTAAATCAATGAAGTCGTAATTAGGGCAATATCAACAAAATAATGATTAACTCATTGTCCTCACCCGAAAAGTGATCCAAAGAAAGTTTTCGAAGAACTCAGTTTCTTCTCCGCCTCGGCCATTAACTGCATAGCTTTCTGTTCATTGTCTGCCATCTTCGTGGCTTATTTAACACTATACACTACGAAACGTTTACGAAATTCTCTTCAATTTTACAATTTATTGACAAAATGTCGTCAGCGACGATAGGGGAAAATCCGTCGCTGTCATCGATTGATTTTGTGTTGCCAGCTCAAAAAATTTCATAATTACGCTGCGTTCATAACAATTTACTCTGTTTCACGATTTCACGAAACAAACTGAGAAGATTTATCCATGGAATTGATAAGTACATACCATAAATTTTATCCTCTTCCATAAATATCTTTACGTGTGATGTTTAGACTCAGCTCATATTTAATCTCACAAAGTAGTACTTTTAAACCCTATCCTTTGTATAAAATGACCCCAGCTATAGATTTCAGAAGGCATACTCCTTTCCCATAGTTTCGGTTCACAGTATGAGCTTAATTGTTACCCAGAGTCCCATTACATTTTTACAAGTTCAACAGTAGTACCTACAATAATTTATTTTTGGTCGCTAAAAGTCCTTTAGGAGTACTAATTTTTGTGTAGGGAAGAAATCACAGTGTTTTTACTAGGGAAATCTTGAAATTAAAACTTAGCACTGTGACTACCGCCACCCCACCAATAGCATGGTATATCTCGTAAACTACTGGGGGGTACTAATTTTGGGTAGGTACTAATTTTGTCTTGCAGGGTACTAATTTTATATGTAGGTTTGAGGAAAGCGACAAGCTATTCAAAGTTTGTCAACATTCCTGCTCCCAACAGTCCTGCTGAACGATAGCGCGAAAGTTATCATCGTTGATTTCTCGGTAAATACAAATGTTTCAGTTCTGTTTTTGAAGTGAATGGAAACTTCTTTAGCGCGTTGGGCATTTTTTGAGATGAGAATAAACCATTGAATTTGCGCCACTGTTACCGTAAGCGACACGGCTTAGGATGTGTTCGGCTGTCCTCGGGATGTACTCGGTTTTAATGTATGTATATCCGATATGTCAGTGAGTGATGGACTGATGGCCAAGTATTCTGTTTGTTTTGTTTTCACTTCTGTCGGCACTCCTGGAGTGCCACTGTTTATTTTTTACGAAATTAATCACATATAAGGGTACTAATTATTTGTATACTTAGAATAGCTGTAGCATGCCCCTTTTTCGGGGCTCATGGTGGTCCTGCTGAAGGGAGTGTGACTACCGCCGGACCACCTACAGTCGATTTTCTCGAAAACTAATAAAGTACTTACCAATTTTATTGTTCGAGTAATAATTTAGTACCAATTGAGTACTAATTATTTACCAATTATGGAAGCATACCTCTCACAGAGAGGAGGCCTATGTCCCAGCAGTGGAAACATTATAGGCTGATTATGTTATGTTATAGCATCGGACATCGCAGCGCGTTCGTCGCGTCGTTGCGAAATGATGCGTACGTCGTTCTATACTTTGCTCTCTTTTTGTATGGACAAACCGTCGAACGCCGGCGATCAATAATGTCCTGACCCTTATAATTATAACGTGTCGCTCAATTCTGTATGATGCTATCGTCGGTATGAGACCTAACAACGGTATAAGAGGGCTTCCATGAGTTATCTAGTATTTAATACAGGGTCGGATTTAATTAGCTAGCGAAACTTCGCTTAGCTAAACATGATAAAGCAAAATAACATTTATGCTAGTGACCACTAGACGCACGCCGCAATCGGTAACTATAATATTTTTCATGAGGAAAAGCGTTTCGTGAAATAAAACACCAGTGGATAACTTTTATTAATTTATTGTGTTTATAGATAGATCAATCGCCCCACTATTTGAGAATCAACAAGATAAGTACACAACTTTCAAAAGCTATAAGTAGTCACAATGAAGAAACATTGTTACAATAAATTATTGTTCGTACGAGTAGAGAGAACACTTGGCTTCTAACAAAAATATATTTTCCGATAGGTAACGTTTTCATTACTAAATACATTCTGATATTATTATTGCAATTGTTCTAGATTGACCAACTTACTGTAACAGGTTTACATGTATTTTCGCTGGTTATAGTTGTTCATTCCCCGTCACAACACCAAATTGACACCACCGGTGGTGTGAATAAACTCCCGTTTATTCCACGTGTCACAGGGAGTAGTGACACCTCACTACTCGGTACTGCCTGTGACACCATGCGACTATTAGGCGCCGTCTCCACGGGCGAGAAAATCGCGGCTATAGTCATGCGGTGCCATTGAATCAAATAATCGTCGCGATGATATAATCGCCGTGTGGAGATTGATTCATAGTTTCTATTGAATTTGATGGCACGGCGAGATTATCGCTGCGATTCTCTTACTCCTGGAGGTGACGCCTTAAGCGATTATGAATCTGCATGCGGGAGCGCATCCAACGCGCAGATTGTTTTCCATACAAACTGATCTGCCGACCTGCGCTACGCGATGGAGCGAGGTGCAGTGTGATTTGCCTTAGGGCGAATTTAACCAAGCTTTTATACCTAGGATAAGTCTTATCCTGAGGATAAATTTTGAATTTTTGACAGTTCTTCCATACTAGAATTTTCAGGTGTCAATTTTATTCCACGGATAAAAAATATCTGACTTTGGTAAAATCAGCCCTTAGTGATGCCCAGACAACTTATTTATAACATATAATGACGTAATACAGTCCACTACACACTTGGTATATTTGTGCAAATATTGGCATTATTACTTTAATACAAAATGATCTTTATTCCAATTAAACATAGGGTATCTTTTGAATTGTCCAAGTAACGTGAATATTTGGAGAAATACGCCAAGCATAACAACCATTTTTCGCACAATGCATGCAATAGGTACTAATATTAGCTACCCAATCAATGTTCATGTTTAGAAGGTATACAAGCTAATGTTACACAAAAATATGTATCTAGTAATTAAACAGTCACCTGAAAGTATTTATCGAGCTAATTGCTTTTAACAGCTATACAATAACTTCTTATAGACACCTATGAAGTGCTACTTTAATACTGTGATCTTGAATATACGACTAGGTTCACCAACATTATGGACTGTCCTAGGACACGTGAACAACCGCGAACTGTGACAAAGCTTCAAGCATAGTTCTCTAGGACAGACCAACAATTTTCTTAGACACACACAGGCCTTTACATAATTTTATTGTATTGTCATAGGAGTAAGAGGTAAACAGACACGCAATATTCTAGTATATAGACAAATATATTCTTTGATCTATTGATAGCCGATCAACTATTCTATTTTAAATGAAATTCTAAGGCTTTTTGAACTTATATCTCCATTTTTTGGATAGGCTCGATCTGGACCCATGGGTTAAAGCAACATAGGGAGGTAAACAAAATAAAAAACGAAAAAATAATATTAATTGATTTATTTATTAATTTTCATAAATAAACTAAATTGAATATCTAAAGACAGAGCTAGTAAATAACATAGAAGGGATATTTACATAAAACGTAACTCAGTAGGTACATTAATAAAAATAAATGAATAAAATTTACAACTTAAAATTTTTAAAGGCCGCTATGAGTACTAAACTAATTCAAAAAATTGTGGTTTAACTAGTATTCTCTTATAAAAAGAAATTTATAGCGTTAACTAAGAGCGAATCCCACCTATCTCAAATAAGTCAGTCGAATTCACCTGACATCACAGCATCCCTCTAAGAAGTACAGTATGGCCAACTGAAAACATCTACCAAATCACTGGTCTTTGCCTGTCAAATATATTCAAATTATAATACTTCAAAAGCTACATGGATACGCTGTCGATAATGTGCTAAAAGCAGGTAATCTGCAGATTATTTCCATTCAAGCACACATTATTGACGACAACAGATTATACCAACATGGGTGTTGCAAAGAATAAAATTTACAAAAAAAATATTGCACAAAAATACTAGCAATCATTTCAACTGATGAAATAACCAACAGATCTCAAACATATATTGCAAATGATATCATATATCATTAATTTGGATTATCAAATTAGCCTAACATTTAGCACTATCATTGCTCACTAAAACACGCCTACGAAGCCAGCGAAAGAACCGTGTAATACTGCTAAAATCAGCTGCATAGGGGACAGTATCAAACGTTTTAAGACATGCTAACAGTCCGTGTAGTGTTACCTGACTTTAGCAATACGACGACCGAACACCAAAAAAGTTGATATAATAACGAAATAAAGACAGTCACTGGCCTTTATAATGTGGAATAAGCTGGAGAAACCATTAGGGTAAAGTAGCACTGTGTACTATGCAACACCAATATTTACATACATCATTGAACCACACGACTGAGCTGTTCAAACATTATCTCTTGCATCTATTCTACAATAATAATCATGTTTATACAGCTACATGTACCTGTGAATATATATTTTTATAAGTAACACTGATTATAGTGCAGCAACATTGACAGTGTTGCCATACGAAAATCACGGGTGATTTAATTATGTCGTAATTTTATTATGAACGCGTTAACGATGGCAACAATTACACAATACTTTGTCCAAACGATAGATTTAAGAAACTCTCATAAAAATAAATCATATTTTAATACTTCAAAATATTGATTGCAGTCTTTAGAAACGAAATATCACAAGAAGCGAACGGTACTATTTTCTTCAACTATAACATTTGTACAAAGTATTGTTACTAACTGTTAAGACTATATAAAGTAAGGGCGTAGACTTAGGCTGAGTGTCCACCAGAAATGAGCGAGGATGCGTAGCAAGGGATGTGTGTGAAACAAACCAATAACATCGCTTCATTTTCATAGCTTGAACTAAGTTAGCGGCGTTGTTATTGGTTAGTTTTACACACATTCCTCGCTACACATCCTCGCTCATCTCTGGTGGAAACGCAGCCTTATGTTCCAATATATTTGGCAATATCCAACTGTATTTTTAAGTCCATACTTTTGCATTGCCATGAAACTTCATTTTATAACACCTAAAACGAGCATCATTTTAGTGCGTTAAACGAATATTCATAGCAGTTTTCGGGTCCCATCCACACAAGATCTTTGGATAATCTTTCATATTGCGGAAAATTTTGTATTCTTAATTTGCATCGTGAAATGGGGCCTTTGATAGAGCAAGCACCTAGTTCATATATTCACAACAGCCATACATTTATAATATACACCCGTAACATCTAATTTTATAACAATCTAATGCATAACCCTCTATACATAATATTCTATATGACAAATACAGTTTTTACATAAGATAACTGGAGGATATGGAAATAAGTATTTTTAATCGATTGTATTTATTACCCAAAAGCCGATATACTTTTAGCGCAAAAATTACATTCGTTGACAAAACACGTAGGTTTAGTATATGACTAAATATGTAAGTATTTATTTTTATACACATAATATAATTAGTATATAGTTCAAGTTAAAGAATAGTATTATTAAGGGTACCTATGTGACATCTACCCGATATAACTATATGATTTTTAACTTTATTTATGCATCTGATGCTGAAAATAAATCTTACGTTTTCAGCTCAATGGTTACACGAAAGTGAATAAAAAATTATAAAAAAGAACTAGAACTCACTTCAATCCCAATTCATAAATACTGACTATGCCAAAGGTAGGAAATAATCTAAGTTAACAAGCACTTCATAATAAATTACTATTTTTCTCTTTGTACAAGTATGGAATGTGATGTGTATAATTTTGAAAAATAAAATAAAACCTGCGCACCTTTTTCATAAGAAAATTTCATAATTTATCATAAGTCAAATAACGAAAAGTTAATTGAAAAATGAAATCATCGACATAAATTAATTTCAAATTATTTAATTAAAATACATATCGTAATTTTCAATCAAACTAAGTATTCATAATGTTTCATAATAATAGGGATTGGCAAATATACTCGTATAAAAAATTGCAAAAATGTTGCCTGCTAATATTCAATGTGATCCAAGAAAACGAAAAAAAAAAACATAACTATATTTCTACCAAAGTCGTTACTTTAATAGGATGGAAAACAAATCATAAAAATCTGAAGCTGAAAAATCCATTCAAACGTTTCCCCATCAAACTATTAAATACAGGTAACTTTAAAAAATAACTAGTATTTTTCGACTTGCAATCCTAACTTCATAATGAACGCATCCTTATTGACTTTATTATGTTCCGTTTAAAATCGCAACAAAATGGTGCACTTAAAAGATAAGTGACCTACCAATTACACGTCAGCGTGTGATGACATTTAATTTTATGACCCGACTGCTTTTTATCGTTTTACAAGCATACTTGAAATTATCAAGTATTTTGTACAAGAAGATGTTTAAAGAAGTTTATTTCAAGACAGAAATACATCGAAAGATTTGATTTACATACTTAAATAATTAATATAATATTAGCATGAGTAGTGACAAAAGTCTTAAAACTAACGTTTACAAATTTCCTTCGTTAAATAAATTCAAAAAAAAAAAAAATTGAGCTCACAAACAAAACTATCATAATTTCAATTCCAACAAAACCTATTAGGTAAAAATCCTATACTTTCAAAAATTTTACTAAATAGAATACTTTTCGCTATTACATCAAATAATCTTAGCATTTAAACTTGAGAGTCTTCCTTGTCCTAAGTTTCTTCTTAATACATTACGTAGGATCGCCGTTGGACGAGCTTCACATACGGCGTTCAATACTCTAAGCAGTCGGGTCGTCTTATAAACGTAAACCTCAAATTAAAAAGGTGGTGCTTAACTGAATTGGTTGGTGGCAGGCTGCGGAGGCACGGCGGGCCGCATGGGCTGGGCCATGCCCATTGGCATCATTGGCGTGCCTTGCATCCCCATTACCATGCCTGGCTGTTGCTGTGGGTAAGAATTCAACTTTTTGTTAAGATAACTATAACTACAACATGACATTTCTTACATAGTGTAGATTTATGTAGTTGCCGACTCGTCAGCAATGCTGCAGTATATGTTGAACTAGTGTATAGAATACAAGAAGTCTTCTAGAAGAATTTACCTTACAAATCTTAAAATTGTAGAACAGAAGATATTGCAATTTTCTCAAAATCAGAAAAAAAAAACAGCAAGAGAATGCGCTCATACAAAATTATTCACACTGAATGACAACACTTAACATTCTCAGAAAAAGTATGAGGTGACATGAGGACACTATTCATGCAAACGTTTCATAAAATCATACAAAAGTTCATCCATACATGCAGGAAATCTTTCAAAATAAAGACACTATTTACCTTATTGTAGAAATTTTAGATCAGATTTGTTTTATGATTTTGGCTCACTAGGTTGGAGGTAGCTTTTAGTTAATGTTATAATGTCGATGTGTAATATTCACGTAATAAAATGTAACATATTAAATTACAAAGCAGTGAGCCAAGACCTTCATTTTGAAAAGAAAAATTGGAATACTGAAAGAGATTGTCCTACTTAAGAATAGTTTATTTGTAGATTCACACCTTACATATTCACTAACAGGATAAGCAGATTGCGTTGTCAAAATAAACTTAAAACTCTTGCCAACAAAAGGGAAAAAATCTAAACTACGCGTGAAAACTACGCTAAGCGAAAAAGAAAAAAAAAACGAAACAAAAAAAAAAGTAGCAAACTTACCATAATATAATGCGGGGGGTGATATGCATGGGGCATAGTATGGGGCATTGTTGGGAGTGTCATGCCTGGGCCCTGCAACGCAAAAAGGAAGGCATGCTACGGGAAGAAAGAACATAAAAGAGCGAGCTTTAAAAGCAAACAAGGTTTTAGCATAAAATGATGCGACATTTAAAGCAACAGAATCGCGCAGCGGTTGCTGTAATGCTGCCTGTTGTTTGTGCCTGTCATGGTCCTATGGTTCTCAAAGGATTGAATAGGCCGCTTTACTTTTCTTTAGACACAGCAGCTTAGTGTTGCCAAAATAAAAAATTGGATATCAGAATAGCTGTTCTTTCTTTTTTAATTTTGAATATTGAGATATGAACGTTCGGTGTAATATTGTCAGAATCGTGCACTCCATCGCGATTTCTAAATGTGGGAGTGTATCTAACAAAGATTGTGATGCCAAAATAACTATTGAAGCGAAGGTAACCAAATAATAAAAAAAGCAAATCCGATGTTCTCCATTATAATTTTAGTTGTAATTGCCTATCAAAAAAACCCCACACTATCCTTCTTGATTTTGACCCCAAAAATAATAATTTTTGACTAACTTAAACATAATTTAGGAAATTCTCTAAAATTTTACTCTATCAAAAGCGAAAATATGGCGTGTACAATTCTGCCAACTATAAAACTACATGTTTAAAGCGGTGTTCCTTACCATAGGTCTGTATCCGGCTCCCGTAGTCGCTTGCATGGGCTGCGGCGTCCACGTCTGGCCAGGTTTCGACGCGTTCTTCGGCGAATTCCACTGCATCGGTCTAGTCGACACCACAATGGTGTGAGTACGGACATGCGTACCATGGTAGGCGTGAAAGCATTACGTCACGAATTCGGAAAAAGAAAATTGTGAACGCATCTTTTTGGTTAAAACATTTTTTTTTTGATATGGCAACTTTTTACTATCTGTCACTTTTGCGAATTTTGGCGGTAAATACGACAGTAATGCTTTCACTTCAAGTTGCCTTTCTATAATTAATTACCTAAGATAAATTAATTACTCAGATAGTTTGATTGAATATGAAAAGGCAGCTTGTCTCATGATAGTTTAATTATAATTTAAAAGAAAATAAACAGGTGCTGTTGTCATTATATTTCCATAGAGATATCATGACATTGAACTAGCTATAATCACTTGACGGCCACTCGGATTGAACGCGTTAAGTTTCAGTCAAAAAGTTTTTGTATAATGTAGAAGTAGATTTGTAGTGATAAATATGGATTTAGTCTAATGTTTTTCATATGCAATGAAGGAAAAGTAAAATAAATGTGAGTGTTTTGGCATAGGCGCAGTGTATTAGCTTGATACAGCACTATGTAGGTGACAAGCATTAAAAAGTAACGTCGCTTGCGCATTGATCGAACGATATCGAATTTGGAACTGTATTAAATGTAGAACTTTTGACTGAAACTTGACCAAACTACTTTTAGCACATGACAATGAGTGTAGGAATAAAAAAAAATGTTTTTTCAACTTTAAGGTTATACCACTTACTTCTGCGCCGTAGCTGTCTTGTTGATAGAAAGATTGTTGGCCAGTTGGGCAAGCGAAGAGTCCAGGTCACCTGTCAACACCTTGCCTTGCTGCTGCTGCGGTTGCTGACCTGTAATGCACCTTAATCAGTCGTGGTAAGGCTCATATTTGTTCGCAGAAGTGATTACTAGCAAAACTTATGTCTTATGAGAAATAAATGACAATTTTCAGCCGTGTTCGATATTTATGATAAATAATAATAAAACCGAAAGCGAAATGTAGGTATAAGTTATAAATGCGGTGTTTAATGCTTTGGATTTAAATTTAAACTAGCATTATATGCAGTGAACATAGATGCTGTGGTTTTGATTTTTAACGAAGATGACGTGAGATTTTCATGCTATCATCAAGATTCAATTAAGGATTACGACAATGGACGTGTTACAGCAAATACATAAAAAAAAATTATAAACAATTAAACAAAATTAATTAACTAAACAGAAACACTGGCTTATTTACAAATTAATGCGACACAAAACCTGTGCAAAGGGCAACATCTAAAAACTAAAAGTCCTGTGAATTAAAAGCACACACGACGTTGATTACTGGCAACTCTGCAAGCTATTAAAAAAACAACAATGAAAACGGTCCATTTAAATGTTTGAATATCGAACCGGTCGCTCCCATCGGCATCATAGGTTGTCGTGCGGGCGATCCGAACATCATCGGCTGGGACATCGGCATGGACATGACGTCACTGAAAGGCTGCGCTGCCATTGGTTGAGGCTGTTGTGTGATTGGCTGCTGGGATTTGGCCGGGGAGCCTCCCAGAGACATGCGCATGACATCTTCGAGGTCGTCGAACGCGGATTTAGGCTGTGGGGGGATGGAGGGGGGAGGGGGGCGGGCCGGTGACGCGGAGATTGGCTGTGCGAGGTCTCCCATACCCATGAACGGATTAGCCGCGGCAGCTTGCACAAGAAATTTTTGACATTTAATTTTACAAAGAATATACATAGTATACAATTTACATAGTTATTCCCATCACCAGAAATAGATTTTTAATTAAAGCAAAGTTTGGATTGCCGTGTTGTTTGATATTCACTTTTAACATCTTCATACACTGTAATATTTTTTATCGTATCTGAAATTAATTATTGATTCATTTTATGATTTTTGACATATTTTGCTAATGAATTTGCATCTCAATGTTTTTCTAACAAAATAGTAGAAATAAAAAAAGAACACGGCAACCCCAGCACAATGACTACTAGTGAAAGCTCACCTGCCGAATCAGTGTTATCGAAAACATTAGAGAAGTTAGCCTCGGACACAAAGGAGTTGTTCTGTTGCTGAGGCGGGAAGGCCGCGAAGCCGTTGCTCGGCTGTTGTTGTTGTTGTTGTTGTGGCCACATCGGCGCGCCCGTCGCAGGCGCCGCTAAAAGTGTTGCCGCACTTAATAACAATGCAGTACTACTAAAATGGTAGTTTCTATTTTTAATGGATGTGTTTTGTAGGTATGTGCAACTGGTAATATTATTTTATTGTATATTCTTGGACGATTAATAAACGAAGAATAACAAAAAGAAAACATAACATCACGCCTCTATACCCCGAACGGATAAGCAGAGGTGTTATACATTATATTAATTATTCGTTCAATCCTTACCAGTTACCAATATCTCAACTAATTGTTTCGAGTATTCTTTCATTGTATTGTGTACTGCATCGGTATTCAGTTTGTTGTGGCGACTTACCACTTTGAACTTTATGTATGTGTGAATAGAGTGTAGAGTGCTTCAACCATCCCCATTAAGCTAAGGGATGTGCTTTATAAAACAGTGTGAAGGGTTTCTTGTGTAGTGCTTTCCCAATTCTCCTAGATTTCTACTAGCACCAAATTATATTATATACAACAGTGTACCATATTATACATATTTTTTAATACTGCCAACAACTTGAATGCATTTCTTTGAAGAGAACTTTCAGGTCTCTTGATACAGGGTGGCAGGGACATCGACCCGCAACCTGTTACCATGGATTCAGTACATGAATCTGAACACCCCTGCTTCGAAATTTTAAGTAGGTTATTAAAAAAAAAATTGCTGTCCCATACATTTTGACCGCGTAGGTACTTTCACATGAAACAGATTTTTTTTTTTTTTTTGATAAGTGACTAGACGTATCTACGCTGGGAGTCTATGTCCTTACCCCCCCGGGCCTGTAGACCTTTTGTTAGGTCTCAATCTCAACAAATGTCTGATAATTATCATTTCCTACTGTTATTTAGCTGTTCAAGTCCTGTTTATTGACATTTAAAAACAATTTTGTGTAATGATCTAATGTTGATTGTGTGACATCAAATTTTTTTATAATACTTCGTAAATATTATCATGTGTCCGACTAAAATTATTATGTAAGTAGAAAATTAATTATTAATTGACAATATTAACAATTACAAATATTTTAGTACTGTAAGCCATAATTTTAGTCAGTTAGGTTTCCATAGATTTTATTTAGTTACTTCGTTATTAGTTTTACAAAATAATACATCATCTTCATAGCCGAATTCATCCTGAAAATAGTGTCTTTCTTGTCTGTCTTTTAATATTACAGGAATGGCAAACTTTCGAAACCTAACATTTAAACTTCCGATAGAACAAGGTTCACGAGTCAGTTTCACGTTGCCTGATTTTGGGTACAGACTGGGCTAACGAACAATCTACTATGGGCCGTATAGAATACCCAACTTGTAAGATTTTGGTTGTTAATAAGCTCGAGGTTTGCCAGATTGCCAGCAAGCCATACATACTCGTACATACATAATCAGCCTAAAATGTTCCCACTGCTGGGACACAGGCCTCCTCTCAGTGAGAGGGAGCGGGCCGTAATCCACCACGCGGGCAGTGCTGGTTGGCAGATCTCACATGTCTTCGAATTTTTGGTTCTAGGACATGCCGGTTTCCTCACGATGTTTTTCTTCACCGTTTTGAGAGCAGTGGTGATGAAATAATTTACACAAAGTAAAGCGCCTGTCTGGATTCGAACCTACGACCTACAACTCGGTAAGTCACGGCCGTTACCACTTGGCCACCACTGCTCTAGCGAGCCATGGAGCGCATTATCCTGAGGGTTCGATTTTTGACCGTATAAGGAACACAATACTGCGCGCCAAAACCAAGATAAACAGACGTTACCCAGATATCCGCTAGAAGTGGGACTGGGTCGGACATGTCTGCCGCATGTCAGATGACAATTGGGCTAAGAGAACCAGCGATTGGGTCCAACTAAACGCACGACGTCATCGCGGCAGGCCGAGACGAAGACGGCGGGACGAGCTTGACACCTACCGTAGGGACTGGCCGGCGGCACTAGCAAAAGACAGAATTGTGTATAAAAGGGAGAGGGAGGCATTTGCCCTGCAGTGGGACAATACAGGCTACTTAGATTAGATAGTTAATACGAGCAGGTGTCTGCAACTCCACGTCAAAGCGCGTATTTTGCGTTAGGGTGGGAAAATCGATTATTCGATCCACCCCAGCCCTTCAAAGAAGACCAGCAACGCCTTGGTGTTACTGACCGTCTCATGGAGGTTAAGATTATGCTATAAATGGTACTCTAGGTTGGAAAGACCAAATGTCTAACAGAATAATAAACAGTGGTAATTATTACCCTACAAGAAAAAGAGATACCGTCTGCCATAATATATCGGCGCGTATATTTGTAATAGGTATGATACTGGTATGATTATACAAGATACATTTTTAACCAATGCACAAACTGTAACCATGAGTTCGGCATATGATTCTAGACCCTCTGCCGTAGAAATTTTTCATCGGCTATCAAAAGGAAAAACTGCTGTTTCATAGATTTTTTTTTATTACCCTTGAAAATTTTCTACGCTAGTGTAGCAGCTCAAACTTACGTATTATAAACATACAATTAGAGGAGCGCATACGGCCGATCGCCAGCGTGCGTTCGCGCGTACTAAGCTAGCCGAGGAGAAAGGAATGTTGACTCATGACTGGGCGACTGTATCATCGCGCTCGCACAGCGAAGGGAGCTCGACACATTCTACCGTCATTACCAAATTGTGTTCGTCTTAAGTTTATTAATGTACCCGAATTATTTTGATTTTTATGGCTTGGTACTGTATATAAGCAGCGCTTAATAATAAAATACACAGACCATTATTCGCCTTTTTCTTGAACACACCTATATACCTAAACTAGGATAGTCTAGAATCATATGCTTATTACATGGCTACAGTTTGTGCACTGGTTATTTTTGTTCTGTATAGTTATCTATGTATATTCAACATAGCAATTCAGGCTTTTTGAACACTCTATTTCTGACATTGGCCTAATCTGTACCCAACTTTTTCTATTAACCTCCCAACTTACCTCCAAACATATTATCAGCGAACGGGTTGCCAAGCGACAACAGATCATCTGACGCCTTGCTGGTGGCACTAGAAGTGTCTGCAGGCGCAGGTCCAAACAAGTCCACTATAGACTGGTTCTGGTTGCTGGGAGCCGAAGAGAGGAACGGGTTGTTGGCCGCGTTCGTCGGAGATTGGACTTTGTTCTGTGGGTGAGAAGGGATGGTTTTGAATGGGTGGTTGGGGGATTGTTTGGGCCGCCATCACCAAAGCGTGTGGTACGATATGAGGACACTGGACAGTACTATGTGATCAAAATTAGAAACGGGTTTTTGCTATTGCGACGTTTAGCAGCAAAAATTAATTGTCAAAGAATTTAATTGTTTATAAAATTGACTATCAATTTAAATTGTAAAATCAAATCACAATTGTCTTTGGCATAGTTGTATGAAATGGCTATAATACGGTAAATTGACGGAGTGTGTTAGTTTGATGAACAATTAATTGCCCCGACTGGACTCATGTAATTTGGAACTGTTACTATTGTAATCAATAGTACTTCTTTTCTTTGATCTCATAGTATACAAATGTTACAGAGGTTTTTTACAAACCTAAAGATTTGTTTTAGTTGCGACACTTCTGTAATTTTTCAGTCAATGTAGAATGATGATGAAGATGAAAATTATGTTTTGTGTTGAAAGTTGTTGACAAATAAGTTCACTATCATACATACAATATATCAATACATCATACAACAAAATGGGTGACAAAGGAAACAGTGCAATGTATGAATGTGTGTGACTTCTCCCAAACACAAAATATGATGAAAATCTCCCCATATAAAAACTGTAGCAAAAATATTATACTTTGCTGACGCGTAGCTAGAAATGGTGATTCATAATGATGGTTGGACGTTTACAAATACATAAATATAAAACACAGCATATAATATTCCCTTTATAGCACGGATATAAGACATAAATAACAGTTTTCTGAACATTGCTTATACACAGCAAAATATTCATAAACACTATGATTTTCGCTGAAACTATGACACACAGATATTCCTTGCTCCCAAAGCTGTACCCTAAGCAACACGTATAAAACCCTGGGTTTATATCTTACTACTATCTCAGTAATCTCACTAATATCTTCCTCGCCCGTCCATTCTTCGCCTTGGTATAAGCGAACCTGAAATGTTTTGTTGATTATGTTTTTTTTTTTTTTGTGTGTGTTATTAGATGGTAATTATGCAGGCAGATCACCTGCTTGTAAGTGGTCAGTGGTCAACGCGGCAAAGACAGCGCAGGTTTGTTGCCATTCCAGTAAAAACTAAAATGTCTCATGTGCTTGCAAATAGCCTTAACATAACATAATCAGCCTTAACGTTCCCATTGCTGGGACACAGGCTCCTCTGTGAGAGGGAGTGGGCTATACTTAATCGCGGGCCCAGTCTTTAGTCTTCGAATTTTTGGTTCCTTGACTGTTTTGAGAATAGTAGTGATGAAATAAATTACACAAAGTAACACTCCTGACTGTGTTTGATCCCACGACGTACAGACGCCAGCACATCAAGCTACCCCAATCTGTTAAATTTTCCCAATCAATTTTGAACCTTATGCTTCAGCGATAAAGTTGAAAATCTATTAAAGAAATTTGACAGATTGTAGTAACTTGATATGCTGGCGTCTGTACAACTCGTAAGTCGGGGCCGTTACTACCTTTACCAATGGAACACAGCAGCACTGCTTCGTGGCAGATAAAGATAGGTATAGTGGTCGTAATACCCTGGACAAAATACTTCTTCTAACTCGATAGATTGGTGAAAAGTTACAGCCAATAATTCGTTAGAGTCGAGTAAAAGTGACGTCATAATTCTAAAGAATATTCCCTCCCTCACCGAGTTACAGTAGCTATTTTTGAGGGTTGATATGAATTCGAAAACACGTGCTAAGATGTTGACTATGCTGACTATTCTTGTTAATAATGTAGGAATGTGATTGTTACCAACCCTAGAATTAATCACAGAGGGCAGAAAAGACTCACTTTAGACGATTGGATGTTACATCTAGATAATAGTCCTTTAGTTGTCCAAGCTCGAATGCCCTATAAATTACCATTAGGTAGGTAAGCACAATTAGAATTAGAAGCGTAGTTTGTTTAGGTTATTTTGTTTTATTGTAAAGGCTCTGTATTCATAAGCATGCTAATAGATTTATTATCTCACAGCTGTGTTAGTTAAAGATTTTAGGAAGGAGTTTGCAAACCACGAATCAGTTATTCATTGAGACTTTAAAAGAATTCCACCTGTAATTTGGCATTAGTTAACAGTTTAATCAGATTTAGCTAATCCACCAGGGGCCGTATTACGAAGTATTAATGCCATCATGGTTTCAGTGCGAAAAGGGGATGGTGCTATCGGTCATGTATAGCTCCGTCTCTCTCTTACACTGGAATCATGATAGCATTATACCGTCATAATAACCTGCGGGGCAATTGCGTAACACATTATCAATCGGAATCGGTTTCTTTTTGACAGTTCAACAACATTCATTGCGTTATTTACGTGTTGAGCAGACAAATTTTTCGAACTTATGAAGCAATGGATTAGGAATTTGCTTCAAAATTATTCAGATTCCGATTGATAGTGTGTTACGCAATTAGGGTGCGGATCAAATAACTGAAGATACTAGTTGATCTGGGAAGTCTAGATCAATTGAAACATACTTCTGTCAATTATTTTAGCAGGTTTTGATACCCCATTCAATTGCCGTCATACCACATGGTTGCAGACTTGTGCGAGTGAATAAAATGACGACAAGGGTTGAGTTTTCCATCGCCAGATAACTTTTATTCGAGGAATAAAATTGACGTTTGGCAGTTTTTGTATAGAATACCTGTCAAAATTTCAAAATTATTCCTCGAATAAAGTTAAGTTGAAAAATCAGCCCTAAGAACCATATTTGTTGCTACTATCGCATCACATAACAGCAACAAGCAAGTGATATTGACAGCAATTTACTTATCAAAACTCTTGATCTTTCAAAAATCAGGGTTTAATTTTCTCCATTGTTCTTCCAAACTGTCCTATTATTATATAGATTCTTAAAATCCTTACCTTATACTGATTCATAGCAGCCTCCTCTTCAGCCAACGCCTGTTGTCTGAGCGTGTCATCAATAAACAGCGGAGAAGCCCCGTTAGGTTGGTTGTCGAGCCGAGTGGAAGCGGCCGCGTTGCCGAATGATGACGATGTTGAGGACAAGGCGCCCATCACGCTCGCTACGTTCTTTTGGGCACTGGAACGTAGATTAATGAACCTATGAATACTTTTGAACTGTCAAAATGACAGCTGCCATTCTGAATGTGCTACGCAATAATGGTGCTGCACGGGCGTGTAACGAGAAGGACAATTCCTCTAAGCCAAAGCACAGACGCTAGTTTTAGCATCGGCAATCTGCGATTTTGCGACTGTATCGATGCATTTAGCTTCTAAAAACCGGCTAAACCGCAGATCGCCGATGCTAAAAGTAGCGTGTGTGCTTTGGGCCCTAAATAAAAACATTCAAAATCTAGTCACACAATTATTTCAGCGACAATCAATGTCGAAAATGTGGGTAGACGCAAAACAATTTTCGATAAAGTGACGCTGTTTAATTTAGATTGCGAACGTTCTTAGAAATACAAGAATTGCCCCTCTTATGTATAAAAGATGGTCGAAGCAAAACAAGTACATGTGTCGTAGCATGATTTTCTGTAATTTCTGCCAACCCGCAAGGGAAATGGGCGTGTCTATGTATGTATCAGTGTTCAATAAATATTGTTCAACTGTGTTCGTGTTTCATATGGCTTCCTTAGCAAAGCCAGTAGTGCGTGTTTGCCTATTGCAAAAAAAAAAAACATCTATTTTTTCAGAGCTTTTTGAGCAAAACCTTGTAGGCAGATGAGACTATTCAGCGTTTTCTCTAAGTGACGGCCATGCCAGAGCTGGTTGAGGACCTAGTAGTGCTTTAGTTTGAACACGAAATAGAGTAAAGTAATAAAACATGCCTGCAAGTTGCTGTTTGTCTGCATACTTCACTCTTTTGCTGTGTGCATGACACCCTGCAAGTTGGTTAAGGCGCATCACAGACATATATGTACGTGTGCTGCAAGACATTTCAGTTGCATCACACACTTGTTACAAATTACAGGAAAGGAGTGTGTCGGTATTTCAGCGTATTGGTATTTAAATAAAGGTGAAAGATAAATGTTTTGTGTGATGCACAATATTGAACATTTGTATAGTGTATATTTCCTTAAATGTCTTGTTTGGTAATCGAGAGTAATCGTAAGTACGAGAAACGTTTTGCTTACAAATGGTAGCATTTTAATTGCCACACTGGGCATATAAAAAGATTCGTAAGGTAATTTTACCTGTGATAGCTACTTCCATATGAGAGGGTCTACTATGCAAAGCTATGAGGTCTTTGCTTCATTATTGGCAAAGTTACAAGATTCTTAATTTTAACCAATAACGAGTCTGTAAATTATAGAAATCGGCCATTAGCAACAAACATTCACACAATTTTAGTTAAGTTTGAATATGTGAGGTTTGTAAGAACCACATGATCAATTATCATGGTATGAACATTAAAAACTGCTTCGAATGATGAACAATTTACGCAAATTGTCAATCTCAAAATCGATTTCATCGTACATACATATTTCTTCAACAAATAAGACTTGTAAAGAAAAATACACTATAATTCTGTTGTGGGATATAGACCTGCGGGGCAATTGCGTAACACATTATCAATCGGAATCGGTTTCATTTTGACAGTTCAACAACATTCATTGCGTTATTTACGTGTCGAAAAGACAATTTTCGAACTTATAAAGCAATGGATTAGCAATTTGCTTCAAAATGATTCAGATTCCGATTGATAGTGTGTTACGCAATTAGGGTGCAGTTTTGTTTTTTTATTCCAATTATCTTAAGGCCAATTCCCGTTATTAAAAACTTTCTAAATCTAGTCGCAATCCCATCTCAGCGACAATCAATGTCATAAATTTAGGGAAACTAGAGGTATTTTTGCCAGATTGAGACAGATCAGAATGTGAACGTTCTTAAAAGGAAATGTAGGTGGTCTTTTCTCCATAGAAACGCTCTCGTCTGTTTTCTTTCTGGTTAATGACCATAAAGCAATGATTTTTTACAGAATAATAAATATTAACTACTTGTATGTCCCTATGTTTTCCTTTTTGATGATACATTATTTTTATAAGCTCTAGAACCCTTAAGAAAATGCTCAAAATTGCCAATTTAAACCGCTGTCAACAGAGGCCTAGTTTACAAATTTGACAACTATTAATGAAAAATGAAAAAAATAGGGTCACGTTCTTATTCAGTTTATGAAATATCTTTAAAATTGGTCCAATATTGAAGGAGGACATAGGCGAGAGCCAAACCTCGAATTACGACTTTTAACTTAAGCTTTTTCTAAAGTCTTGCCGACAGTATTTCGTCTTAAAATTACGAGAATTGCCCCTCTGTTTAGTTTTTTTATTCCAATAATTATCTTATAAGTGCAAGTGTTTTTGTGACAAATAAACCTATTTTACTTTCTTATTTTTTTCTAGTTTGATTAGTAAAGTGCGTGATCAATTCACATTTCAATAGTGATCAGACCCATGCTTTTTTTTTTTTTTTTGGATGGGAAATCATCTAATGACTCCTCCCGCTCTGGGTGGAGCGGAAGGGAGTGTCAGACTCTTACTGACTAAAACCCACCCGTGTTCCTTCCTTAGCCCTTTATGTTCCGGGGCAGCGGTAACCCTTTCGGACGATCCCGCTACCCATCAGACCCATGCTTACCTCGCCGTCTGTGTAGGAGTATTGGCAGCAGACCCCTTCTTGCCTTCAAGGGTGGCCAGATGTCCTTCCAAAGCATCTAGCAGACTGCTGGGGGCTTTAGTTAAGTCGGGGATGTCGCCCTTGTCGATACCCACGTTCTCTGCCACCTGGGGAACAAGTGATGGTGGTTATAAGGACTATTTTCCATGGCACATTTTAATGACGATAAAGATGAGAGTGGTCGAGGATTGTCTCAATTTATTTGGGGTTGGCTCATTAATGTCTATTTCTTCCATACATTTCATGCTGTAGACTGGAAATTATGAAGTGATAGAGGAAATAGACTGTAACACCATTTTAGTAATGTTATTTATGAATAAGGGCTGACTTTAATTATTTCAGAACCACACTCTCCCTACGAGAGTGTCCAGTCTGGAGACGAGCTCCACTAAGCCGTACGGGGTGGTGCCACTCTTCCCCCTTAGGGGGGAACTAACCTAAATACTGAATACTTGAGTATGTAATCTGCGTTCACGATTTATTTGCCAAAAATGTAAACAAAAATATGGATTAATGGAAAAATAACTTTAATTCCTACACAATAAAGTTCAGTTTACGCTACAACTTCAAGCATTTTTATAACTTTTTCAATAGTGCTAGTCACTCTGAAATCAACTTAATTTTCATTGAAATATAGTTGATATTTGTTTAACTTGAGATAGAGTAAGGGTACTTTAGATAGATTGTTATTCGCAAAGGACATAGTATGATTAATTCCCTTCCTCATGATACTAAACAGAATCTTCAACGCTCATGGTCGATTCATATGTTTACTAGTTTGTCCTAATTTCTACAGATTTTATACTGTAAAACGTAAAAACAGATCTATAAACCAATTTTTCCCTTAAATATGTATTGCAGGTACATCCAAAAATTTAATACAGTTTCCGTAACCTTGGCTTGATTTTTTATACGATGTGTGTAAACAATTTTTTTACAAAAACAAAAGTTGGCAACATTTTAGCACTCTGACGTCATTACAGCTATTTATACCGTAATAAAAAGGTCGGATAAGAGTTACGTGGTGCCCCACCTCTTTAGCTTTCAACGAATTAGTATTTTTGTCCAAGTTTTTGTGTACCGTATAATACGGGTGTAATTGCCAAAAAAAAAACAAAGGTAATAAAACTTTGCTTATGAATGATAGATGATTCAATAAAATGATGTGTTTATTAGCTACTGGCCGCGTCGTCGCCCATGTGGATGTCGAAAACATCCTCATCATCCAATCCCAGCTTATGGTCTACCCGTGTGCCAAAACATTCAAATACAATCAGCCTTTAAGACGGCAGAAATAGCTGTCAAATATTTCGCTGTTTTGATTACGTTATGTTTAGTAACGCCTGTAGCAGTATTTTTTTCTCGAATTGTATGTTACTACTCCCCACAAGAAATTAGTCAAAGTCAAATCATTTATTTCAAATAGGCACATAAAAGGCACTTTTGAACGTAAAAATTTGCAAGAAAATAGAATTGATTCTAGTCGCCCCTAGTTTTCTGAAAGCATGTCCATGAGATTTACAGATTTCTTGTTTTGAAATATCATGTCGTGTAATTTAATTGGCCGTTGTTATTTTTGTCAACCTATCTAGCACACAATACTGTTACAACTAAGTTTGCTCTGGTTTTTTTTTGTGCATACTGTGTTACTTGCATAATCAGCCTATAATGTTCCCACTGCTGGGACACAGGCCTCCTCTCTGTAAGGAGTGGGCCATAATTCTCCTCGCGGGCCCAGTACGGGTCGGTGGATTTTACAAGTCTTCGAATGTTTGGTTCTAGTACATCCCGGTTTCCTCACGATGTTTTCCTTCACCGTTTTGAGAGCCTTAACCTGGGTCAAATACATTTTCTTTTTTTCTTTCAACCATATCAACTGACGTAAGACTTGACATTAAAGATTGAGACTTAATTGGCTTGTGAGAAACCGGGTGTAAATGATTAATTTGTAAACGATGGTTTACCTTCAGAAACTCTCCGACCCTATCCATCCTGATAAGGAATTTCTTATAGAGGTCGAGAGCCTCGCGGCAGTTCTTCTTGTTCATGTCGAAGTACTTCTCCAGCAGGTTGATTATTCCGTCGTTGTAGCACGCGAATAATCTGGAATGTGAAGGGTTTCTGTTAAATATTTTGTTTCAATTGAATAGACCACATTTTTCTATTCATAAGTATTAATTTATTTAATACTTCTAGTATACAAATTTTCAGATGCGGACTTTTAATGTCATCATATAAATCATATGGATTTTCTACCAGTCAACCTTTGGATGATGCAGAGACAAACAGTGGTAGATGCAATTACGAAAAGTTAGTATGCCTATCTCATATTGGGTAGGGTAGTCTACAACACTTCCAAACCTATTTTGGGATGCATGAAGAAGCCTCCTCATGCAGCGCAGTTTGTTCCGCCAGTTACTTAACTGAACGCTCGCGCTCGGCGCATCCTGGACAGTCACACCCAACACCTTATCTGACTGCCAATTCTTCCCTTGCGGTGGTAGGGCTGACGCCCGCCTGGTTAGCGACAACCCTCCCACCGGAGTCCGGCGTCAACCAGCCTGTTGTGCTCCGTCGATGCGTGGGAGTTCCAGTGCCTTAGGCATCTTCAGACCTCATCTATCGCTTTCCATCAGGCGTGATCGAGGCCAAGAGTGGGCCCACTCAGCAATAAAAAAAATCCTACTGGACTGGATAACTTTTTAACACGGGCCCACGTACATAACCTATTCTGGTAACGAGTCGGGTCGTCTCTGCATCTAGATAGTTTTTCAATTCTCAATAATAATATGTTATAGACTATCTCGGAATTATTATCGGTTAGACAAAGAATTAATTGAATTTATGGTTACAGTGTGCGCGCCGATGTCCTTGCCACCCTGTATAAGGCCCGATGATGGACGATGATTACCTGATGAGGTCTCTGAACAGCAGCATGAAGCACATGTTGATGACGCCATTGGTGAGATCGTTCGCTGTACAGTCGAACTCGAGCAGTCCGTCCAACTGCGCCTGCAAGACTGGTAGTGTCTTGAGGAGTTTCTCCGCGTTCATCATCCGGAGGGAGCCTTCTTCCTTACTGTGGATTTAAAGAATGGAGATAATTAATTAATTTATTTATTTATAGGAGAACCAACAGCTATAACAGAAGTATAACAATATTATATGAGACATAAAGCCAATTACAGGTTCTCACGGGTAAAAACAGAAAATGTAGTAGAAATCTTAGGATCACTAACAAGCACGATAGAAAAAAATACAAATATAAGGTATACAAAAACTATGCACTTTTAAAAAAGTCAGCTTTAAGCCGAGTGCGTGCAGAATAGGTTGCTACATCTTGTACATCATCATGCTACATCTTTGTAATGGTAAGCAATCTATTCTGCAATGAGGAACGGACATCTCCAAGCGTTGTCCGATGTTCATAATTTCTCCAAATTATGAACATCGAACTCGTGGTTATTGTTACGTGTTTAATTAATTCTATTAATATATAATAAGACATGCCGGTTTCCTCACGATGTTTTCCTTCACCGTTTTGAGAGCAGTAGTGCTTGAGTTTTACTTTAAGACCATATACTTTCCATTTCACAAAAGGTAATAATATGCCGTTTTTTTTTTTTATAACAACAACCTTGCAAAAAAAAATAAAAATATATTTTGACTCACCCCCTCTTAACCTTGCAGAAGTCAAAGGCCACAGTCCTGTAGGACAGCGCCTTCTCATTGAGGTACTTGGCGTAACGCCGGATGAACGGAGACATGTCATATCCTGGACATATAGAGGTAAAATGAAACGTGTTCTAGGTGGGCTGTGGTGAGAGTGATGTAGCGATCATGCATGGTGTTGGCACACGTGTAGGGAGTTACAGTGAGTCACTATTCTTTGTCGGTAATAATATTTTATGATTATTTTGGGTACCTACCAGTCGTTCAGGTAGCTTGGCGTGAGCTGAAGTCAACTTTAATAACTTTTAAGTTTTACTTTTTTATTCAAGTACTTATGAGTACTTATGCCAATACAATCGTTTCCTTATTTAAATCAATTTAAATGGGTTTACCAAACTGATTGGTAAACATCAAAAATTCGTATGTGGATTGATAATTTGACTCATTGTAACTTCACACATGCTGTTTGTGTGGCTTTTGTTGATCATGAATTGTGATGTTTAGTGACATGATTCAGTATGGCAGGTCATTTAACAGGCTCGTTAGACAAGCCAAAATCGGATTTAGTATCCAAACCTGGGTGCTTGCTCTCAGTTTCTAAAAGCTTTTTAAGGGGCTTACAGGACCTAAACGCAAAATACGCAAGTTTTAGAAACAATAAAGTATATGATCGCCTACAGTAAACAAAATCAGAAAAATATATGATATTCTTCTTTTTCTTCTACGATAGAAAAAAAAAAAACATGAAGATACCTCTAAAAACTTTCTTTTTACAATAAAAACCATACTAATATACATACAATCATTATGATTTTTTGTCAGATTATTCTACAAGCAAAATACTAAAGCACTAGTGTTCTAATTTTTTAGTCCAAACAATAGATTTTTGTAAATAGATAATTAATTAGACAAAGACCGCGCTTTAGGTCATGTAGTCGCCTTAATTTATGATCTGTTGTAAAATCCCATGTCAATGTTGGCTGTTTTTGTTTTGAAATAACATTAGAAATTTAAACAAACCTTTTTACCATCCGTTCAACCGATTTTGACTTCTATTCCGTAGGCATAAGGATGACATTAAAAGCAAAAACGAGGTTACAATACCAACTTTTTACTGCATCTGCCACTTTTCATGCCACCAACACAATAGAAGTCAAAATCGGTTGAACGGATGGTAAAAAAGGTTTATCTAAATGTCTAGTCTTATTTCAAATGGAGTATAGACACATGAGATTTAATAACAGACTTACTGATCATGCTTCCAGAAACTGAGGGCCAGTGTTATTTTAATCCATCGAGCATTCAACGCATCATGGAAGTAATCAAAGCATAATGCTTTTTCTTATTTTTGTGAGGTTCAACAAATAAACAAAGCTAACATGGCTATAAGGCTTTTTGGGCCTTAACATCAAATGGGCTGCAAATGCAACGCTAAGCGTTTCAAAAGTCAAACAAAACCATGCAACGATTTACAGTGCATGTGCAATTTAGGGCAACACTCTTAGTTACTACTATAGTGACATGTGTCACGGAATTGAATGGAAAAGTGGATCTAGTGTGGTGTAATGGAGTAGTGGTCTAGCTCTAGATATACATGCGATGGATGATCATGGGCCATTGACCCATTGTGTAAAGGCCAAGGAGTTGCAATAACACATAGTACGGTTATCTTAATTTTCAATGGCCATTCAAATAATGGCCCAATCAAATAGATACCAAGAATGTCACCCCAACGTGTATTGAATGTACTTAGGTGCAATCATTACAATATTATCTGTGTCCTGTGACCTATACATGAATGAGTTGATTCAACTATACATGAATGAGTTGATTCAACTATTAATTGAGTCTATTATGTGGCTATCAGGTGAGAATTAATTATTACTAATGTGATTTGTGGTATTAATTGCCCTTTTTATTGCCCAATATTTATTTATTTGAGAAAATATTGGGTAATAAAACTGAGAGTTCATGGGCGAAATGGAATAAGTCCAGATAAATGATTTTCGTGACGACAATACACAGTGCATTGACATTTACAAAAGCGTGAATTGTACCTAATCGTTACAAGTAAGTATGCTAATCTCTAGTTAAAAAATAATTCTAAAATAAACGAACGAAAAAAAAAAAAACTCATGAGTTTGTCTAACCCAATTGATCGGTATCGTGTTTTCTTGTAATACTGTATCCGAGAAATGAAATAGCAAGCACATACATGCCTATAAACAAAAAAAATACTAAGTATGTTGTTTTAATGGTACCTACAATTCCCTGAACATTTATTTTTGTTTTACAATAACAAAACTAAGGTCATAGAATAGTGCTGCAAATTAAGCTTTTTCAACTCTCAACTCAAGCAGCGGTATAAGTAGTGCAAAATGAACAAAAAAAAAAACAAAAAATTGCACCCCATCCAAGCGTGTACCAGCTACACGTGAACAGACGGACAGACATTTACAAAAAGCCGCCATTTTGTTTTTAAACTCACCAATCCGGGCACCGGCCGCGCCTTTGCAAGCATTAGGGAAAATTAAATTCAGTTAGACAGTTGAATTTTACGAAATAAATTATATAATATTTAGAACTATTAGATATGCTCGTGTATGGAAACCAGATAACAAAAGTAAATCGGAAGCCCCGATATTTTTTTTATACCTACCCGTATAAAAAAACAATTTTTAAGAAATGCTGTTGTGTCATTCAGCAAGTGCAAACTGCAAAAAAAGTGCTATGCAAAATGCGATAGACAATGTGCTCGAAACATACAACATTTATGTGATGTAAGATGCAGTTTATGACCAGACGCATCCACCTGGTCTGAAAGTCCATCATATTGCAAAACCTGTGCACCTAATCCAAAAAATTCTGAAGCATCTTAGACATAAGGCACTAGTCATATCCTTAGTTAGGCTATCAGTAGATAGTTCTGTCAGACTTTATTGCACTACTGACTAAACAAATAAATGCCATCTTCTACCTGATCTACTAATTACAGACAAACCCGGAAAGAGAAGATCACTCTAGCTGCCTTATGAGGGAGAAATGTTTAAATGACTTAACTAACGGGTACACCTTTTTTAAAGTTTATGGCAATTTGCAGGCCAGGGTCAGATTGTACAGACGCCAGCACATCAAGCTACTACAATCTGTCAAATTTCTTTAATAGATTTTCAACTTTATTGCTAAAGCATAAGGTTCAAAGTTGATTGGGAAAATTTGACAATTTCGGGTAGCTTGATGTGCTGGCGTCTGTACGTTGAATAAAATATGACCTTAGATATTTGCGACCGCAACAAGTATATATTTACAGAATTATAATCAACAAAATCATCAATACAACCCCCTAAGTTCATATAACGGATATTAACTTAGGTTTGTGTTCAAATTGAAAAAAATGTAAGGCCTGGCGCTTCCCCCTAAAGTTGCACCTAATTTAGCTCTAATTATTTTGCATCTCTTTCTTATATTAGATGCAAGTAAAAGATAGCAACACTTTTATTTAGAGCCCCAACAATATCTTCTGTCTAATAAGTAAGTAGATAGACATTCACACCCATCAATTTGCAAAGCATGCAGTATTGCCTTTACAAAATAATCCATATAGCAATAGTCCGTATTTCGGCCAAGGCGGCCAATCTTAACGGAGACTACCCCTCTGTTCGGGAGATATTATAGTGCACAAGTGTGTGCGCCGGCACAGGTGCACTCACTCTCATAGTCCGATGTAACGGCACGTAATCCGACACGACCGGAGAGAGACCAGAGGGGCAATTCTCGTAATTTTAAGAACGTTCACAGTCTGATCTGTCTCAATATGTCAAATATACCTCTAATTTCCCTACATTTTTGACATTGATTGTAAGTGAGATAGATTGCGACTAGATTTTGAACGTTTTTAACTACGGGAATAGGCCTCCAGGCGTAGGACCAACGCCCAGACGTGCTTTCCGAGGCACAGGGAGGGGTATCATACCGCCAACTTACAAACTCACGCCCCCCTTAAAACAAAACAAGGCTTTTCTTTAGATTAGGTTTAACCACTGAGCCAGTTATTGAATTAAGAGACTAACTGTTACAGAAATGCAGTTCTTTATACATAAATGACAGCCCAGTTTGGTGGGAAGTTGTCATTTTAGTATTAAGGTGAATGCGCAGTTGTAGACCGCGAAATTCAATTTTTTTTTCTTACGTTTTTAGCAATTTTCATGTCAGTGTCAGGTTATAACTTGATCAAAATATGATTCGCGAATATAACAGGTATGTATTTACAGAATTATAATCATTAGAATCATTAATATATCTTTCTAAATTAGATTTCTACCATAACAACAAATCTCGTATGGAAAAGTGATTATGGTGGAAATGTAACTTAAAGAGATATATTAATGATTCTAATGATTATAATTCTGTAAATACATATCTATTATAGTCGCGAATCAAATTTTGATCAAGATATAACCTGACACTGAGCTGAAAATTGTAAAAAACCTACGAAAAATTTAATTTCGCGGTCTACAACTGCTAAATCGAAACAAAGTTCGAAATACAAATACTGGCTCAAAGGTTTCGGCTAGAATGAATGTTTGATTTTGTTTTGTAATGAGACGGAGGGAGTTTTAAGAGTAAAAATATAATCAATAAAATGACTATGACTGGTTTCCTAACACATTCGTAATTATACCATACACGGTCAACAACAGGTTTTTATCAATGGATGCTTATAATCTATAATTCGCAGCAATAACAATAATTATTCAGATAAGGATAATTATGGTTTACCCAGACCTACATAGTTTTAGTCATGTGTGTCATATACCAGAATTTATATGCTGGTTTTATAATATTACATGCAATGGAGATTTTTAACTACATATTTAAATACTGCAAATGAAATTGACCGGTGACCAAAGAGTACCAACCATAGAGTATAGTAACTAAAAAGGCACCAACGTTACAAAATGTTATCCCTGTCTGTAGTAAGTATTTGTAGTTTTGAGTCTGCTACAATCCTTACATTCTCCGTTTCATTCGTTTAAGTTCAGTCTGGAAGCCTACCATGAGCTCTTAACGCGATCCATTTTAGGATCTAAACTGAACTGTTCTTCTAATTCGTACCATGACGTCAGTTTAACGATTCAATTTAGGCAATGCCATCTGACAGCGATTGTCCCAAACTGAGTCGCAAGTTTTGGGTTAAAAGTAAATGCCGCTGAGCGTAATGGAGGTCATGGTACGACTTTGAGCGATGCAGTGTAGGAACTTAAATAGAAATGTCTTGCTTTTGAATCGTTTTTAATTAGATCATGGTAGGCCACCTGGTCAGCGGGGTAACTGCATAACACACTAAACATAGGAATGGCTTTCATTTTGACAGTTCAACCACATTCATTGCGTTATTAACGTTGTTGAGCAGAATTATTTTTGGAACATATGAAGCAATTGATTAGCAATGTCCTTCAAAATCATTCAGATTGTGATGGCTAGTGCGTTGCGCAATTAAGGTGCTCGTTTTCTCCTACTATATCGATTGTAATTTTATATTGTTACGAAAATGGGTATTTTGAAAATTTATTTCTAAGTCGCAATCGTTATAACACGAGAAAATCGCTGTTGAATTTTGCTGAGTGTATACAATTAGTGCTCGTCACTGTACGAATATACAAGCACAAGGCAAGGAGAGCAGACACCATTCCAATAAAACTATTACATAATATAGTGCCGGGCCGGGACATTTCGTCGCCATGAAGGACGTTTGAGAGGCAGACGATTTGAAGGGCACTGACTTCCTTATGCGTCATAGAAGATTGTATTTTGTTAGTCATGCTCGTACGAAGTCTATGGGAACCGACGTGTTAACTGTTTATGTGTAGGTACATTACTTTAAAGCCACAGATTAGATAATAGTTACTACTACGGACTACCTACGTAAGTAAATCTGCAGTTTATACTACCAATATTATAAACCCGAGTTTATGAGGAAGGATGGATGGATGGATGTTTGTTACTCTTTCACGCAAAAACTAGTGAACGGATTTGGATGAAAATTTGGCAAACGCATAGTTTATAACCAGGATTAACACGTAGGATAATTTTTACACCGATATTCCCATGGGATCGAAACTTATGCGGATGAAGCCGTGGGGCACAGCTAGTACCGTACCACATATGAACACAGGGTGGCAGGGACACTGAGCCGCAAACTGTAACCTCATAATTTGGCACAAGCTTTTAGACCCCCAGAGGCCCAGAGTAGAAATTGTTCGACGGTTATAAAAAAAGGCGGCCAAGTGCAAGTCGGACTCGCACACGAAGGGTTCCGTACCACCGTACAATATTTAACACTACATAATTATATAAATACCATTTATTGATATCGAGCAAAAGAAAAAATGGCGTTTTTTGTATGGGAGCCCCCTTAAATATTTATTTTATTTTGTTTTTAGCATGTGTTGTTATAGCGGCAACAGAAATACATAATTTGTGAAAATTTCAACTGTCTAGCTATCGCGGTTCTTGAGATACAGCCTGGTGACAGACAGACAGACGGACGGACAGACAGCGAAGTTTTAGTAATAGGGTCCCGTTTTTACCCTTTGGGCACGGAACCCTAAAAAGGCGTTTCATAAAAAACTGCAATTCCTACGATGCCAAGATGTATGGAAGATGTATGGCGTATAATTTTGAACGGGAGGTTCAGAAATATGTACTGAATCTATTAATTGGCGCGTCGCTGACCCTGGCACCCCGTACCTATATTAGATTAGGATAATTATGGAGAAACTGTAGTAACGTTATTAAGATACGCAGAAACTGTATCAGTTACGTGCCTGCGCCTCGTCCATGAAAGGATAATATCGCGAGAAATTTTCTGATGTACAGAGTAACAAGATTACTCGAGCTGGGGCATCACTTTCCTAGTCTAGTTTATTCAAGTCTATAGTCTCACTCCACGTGCTCTAGCTGTATAAACGAGGCTCTTTACAATACCGGAACTCGATTCCCTTCAATACAAAATCTTTTGCTATAACTCTTCATTCATGCATCTGACTGATCTCTTTGAAAATTCTACAACAGATTCTGTTTGTAGAATTTTCACGTATTGGAGTCTTTGATGAACCCGTATTCGCTAACTATTTATATAACAATGTTGCTTCTAGCCGTTACCCATAAGGTGACTATGTAAGGTTAATGAGTAATAGAATCCACCTGGAAACCATTATCGTAGTGTGAATATCTACAGCCTCACCAAAGGGTCGCGGAGGTCACATAGGTACTTCTGTGTGTAATCAGTAATTTGAGAAGATCGTGCCTTGCTTCTAAGCAAGTAGCTGTGCCTTTAAGACCGAGCTAAACAGCCAGGGTAACAATGGGGCGATAAATACAACCTTTTACATATAATTTATTGCTAACAAAATCGATACATTTATTTCCAGAAAGGAGCAAAATCCGTACAGTCTAGCAAGTTAACTTTTGCGCTTCGACCTTTGCCATTCTTTTTAGCGCGTACTCATAAAATGGAACACTTATCCAAAATTAAATCGTCTCTTAACCTCATTATGGGTTATCATGCCTTTATAGGTTACCTACTAAAAGTCTGAACAACATCCGTAAAATTTGAGTACTTAACTGACCGTATTAAGATCATAACAATACAGTGAGGCACAAAGCTAAAATGTAGGTATTAAAGCTAGGAATTCGGAACTTTTAATTTAAAAAGGGCATAAGCACCTTTATTGCTTTGTCCTTTACTGCAAGCATTCTACTTTGAATCTGAGTTATGACCCTTACGGCTTTAGTTCTAAAGTTATAGCACAGTAAATAAATATACAGTAGGTTATCTAAGGCCGCCCGCCGAGTTATTAGCCTACTCTTGCGTTGATACCCAGGGTTGTCACTTTTACTTTTAGTTAATATTTTCGAACAAGCAGCACTTGATCTAAATTTATAAAATAAAAAGCATATTATGATTGAATATTTTACCAATTTATAAATTTAGTAATTGGATTGAACAACACATCAGACAATAGAAAAAATAATAATTTCAAAAGTAATTAATTTGCAATATTAATTATTGTGAAATTGCCGTTATTACAACTATACCTACGCGAAAAATATGTTTACCTAAACGATGTTTCGTACTCAATCCTCTATTTTATAGTAAAACTAGACTTCTTAAAATAAACTTTAGCTCTAAACATAGTATTCAGAAAAAGGCGACTCGGCTACGCTCTTAATAAAGCAAATAAACTGTGAAATAAACAATACAATACCATATTTTCTAATAATATTTAAGTATAAGTAGGTACTTACATTTCTGGTTGAGTAGGAAGTATGAAGAATGATAAGTCCGGGTTTGCGAAATCATTATTGAGGCACCCGAAAACACTACAATATTTTTTTCCCCTTTTTGAAGTCATGATACTCGTAATTTACGACAAACTGTGTCCGCCGCCCGCGCCGGCGAGAGTTGACGAACGCAAGCGGTCATGTAGCGTACGCGCGTGCTCACAGTCGCGCTGCACAGCCCGCACTGCCGCCACCTTATTCCCCCATATATTATGCTAGCGTGTGCGTGAAATCGCGTGCCGACATGGCGCGCGGCGCGCACGCACACATTCAAACCGAGAGCGGCACGTTTGTATGAAGATGTTTTACTGTATATTTATCTACTGTGGTTATAGTTTCAAACTAAGAATTGTGTTGCTAACAGCCATGCCTCTTGATGACTCAGAGTTCGATTGTCGAACCACAAGTATTGCAAGCAAAAAATGCATTAGCAAATAAAATTAATATTGACTGAATAATTTTATTTAACCGTTGGATAATGTTTGACGAGGACTAAAGGTCGATTTACGACTATTATAGTCGCAGACATGAGAGAATGTATGTAAAATAAGGACATGCGAAGTGTCTAGCTAGTAGTTTATAATTATGATTGCTACAGGTACTTTTAACAAAATGAATGTTAGGAGCTTAAACAGAGGACTTTTATTCAAAATATTTCTCCCTACTATTCATTTTAATATAGCATTATAAATGCTAAAGTAACTCTGTCCATCTGTCTCTTAGGTTTTCACACGTAAACTATTGAACCGAAAGTTATGAAATTTGCAACATAGACCGTAGTCTGTGAGTTCCGAGACCTGAAGACGGACTTTGGCTCATTTTTATTTTGGATCGCAGACGAAGTAGCGGGTAACAAGTTAACAACGAATACATTATACCAAAATCCCGAGATTTTAATGCAAATAATTTCAAACTAAGCATGTAAATGATATTGATAACTGACCTCAATAAAAATAAATAGATTTGTTTTCAACTCCACGCAATAAAAGCTATCAAGCTGAGCAAATATTTTTTATCACAACAATATCTTTTCATAAACATACTAATGCACTTCTATTATCCCAAAGTAATTCTTTATGTTTACTGCAGTACAAGAAAACAAAAGAAAACATCAAAATGGCTACACGCTCGTATTTCAAAAAATATTTGCGAGAGAAAAATCAGAGTTACGCAGCTGACCGAGGCTGTGGTGTCATTGACCTATAAGGTCACCGGTCAATGTGTAGTACCCACAAGCACATACGTTAGGCGGAACGAAACCGATATGCCCACGAACTATGTGTGTATGTAGAAGGTTATAATAGCATTCCGGTTACGGCTAGATATGCATCAAAAGGAATTGTGGAATATTTGGACAACAGGTTAAATGGAGTATAAGATTGGGGGAAGACCATAGAAATTATACATGGACTTTGTGAAAGATTATATGGCTAGAAAGGGGGGGGGGGGTGACTACCGAGATGACGACTAATAGAGAAGTATGGAAGAAGAAGAAGACATGTAGCGCCAACATCAAATAAATTGGGATAATGGCAAGACAACACTATCAGCAGCAATCGCTTTCATTTTGACAGTTCAACAACATTCATTGCGCTGTTTACGTTGTTGAGCAGACAAATGTTTCGACCTTTTAGCAATTGATTAGCAATAAATAGCCTTTGAAATTATTCAGATTGAGATTGATAGTGTATTACGCAATTAGGGTGCTGTATTCATCGAATAGGCAGTCAGAGGTGTCCAAGGAGACTCACATTTTGTATTTCAAAACCCATGTAACAACGAACGAGCGATTGCATCAAAATGAGCACAATTGTAGCGGGATGCTACTAAGATTTTCTTAACTGAAGACTATAAACACAACGACATAATTTACGAGGCAGTAAAAAATGCAAAAAAAAATATGTAAGAGACAAACTCTAAGAATAGCCAAAACTCTATAAAGCAGTAACACAATAAAATTAAAACCATTAACAACGCAGACAAAAAAAAACCGCCAGTCATACGCCAGACACAAAACTTCCTAATATAGAGCAACGAACGTTTAATTCTAGTTTTGCGCCATATAAGCCAGTAGGGCGCCAAGATTACTTGGCACTGGCAAACGTACAGACGCCAGCACATCAAGCTACTACAATCTGTCAAAATTCTTTAATACATTTTCAACTTTATCGCTAAAGCATAAGGTTCAAAGTTGATTGGGAAAATTTGACAGTTTCGGGTAGCTTGATGTGCTGGCGTCTGTACATAATGACGTGGAAATTCTACGCTCCACTCGGCAGTTTGTGGATCCGTTGCATAATACCATCCACGACGACATTACTACTATGGATTCTCGAGTGTGAATCTGCGTTTGCAAATTAAGAGAAGTGACTGTTGCGTTTAGATCGAAAATGTGGTGTTGGGAATTTTATTAGCTACTAGCTTCCAGTGGCGAAGGGTGAATTTATGACAGAGGTAGGCCGGAGCAAAAAAAAATTTCAATGATGAATTGACTATATAGAGTGGTTATGTTCTGAATTTTCGAAGGGAAGCCGGTGGGAATCGAGTTGTATGGTACCTTCGCCACTGCTAGCTTCTGCCCGCGACTTCGACCGCGTGAAATTTTCCCGACCTATCCCGTTCTATCGCATCGCCGTGCTTATGCTTCGTTGCCGCTTAGCGTTCTTTCCGACTTTTTTATTTTTGCTTAGCTCCTAAGGGTAATAGCCTTCTGTTAAGTAGCCTATACCTTCCTCAAGAATTGGGCAATCAAATGCAAAGAGAATTTTTCAAATCCAACTGGTAATTCCAGAGATTAGAGAGTTCTTCACAGCGTGTCAATGGCTATTTAAATAGAGTCAGTCCAGAATTTGGCTACGACTCTGGCACCTTCAGTAGAGTCCATCAGTTCCTGTATTTTGCAAGCAACGGGACACACTGGACACGATATTAATTGTCCCATTGTTTGTGGAACAGCACCCCACAGGTGATCTGATCAAATTATGCTTGGAATAATATATTGTTTGTCAAATTTATTGATTGGTAATTGTAGTAAGCTGCTACATGGAAATGATAACATTTTTAAATCTTCTTAGCGTATCGGTGGAAAAAAGTTCATGTAATATGTTTGGCCCGAAATTCTGCTACGCGAACTGCCCTCTTACGACTACGTCTTCATAAAGACATCAAGTGCACAGGTAACAGGGCATGCGGCGCAAGATGACAGGTTAGCCATTGTCTATGGGGAGACGCCCCATTCGCACTCGAGATCTAAGTCGTCCATGAACCCACATCTGTGGAGATTGTCTTTGCTCCGGCTGACTTGGGGTCGAAGTCTTTAGAAATTTCTAAGCCAGCCATGGTGACGCACGCTCTGGTGGAAGGCTCTTAGAAGGTTCGATAAAATTAACTATTGTAAGGGACATTGTGCATTATAAGATCCTCCGCAAACGAGGATACAAATCTTGCTGACCGACTTATCTTTTGTCCGCATATAGCATCTTCGTAAAGCTCGTACGTGCATGAAAATAGATCATTCCTTTCAACAATTTCATTCAATACTACAAAATGAATAACACTATACTCAAAACAGTCGACAATGTAATACATTTATTATTCTAAAACACGCTACTATTGTAGTATTATCATCACGCAACCATCCGACGCATGACAACTTTGCGTGTTTAGAGTTAGACCCCTTAAAATGTGAGGTGTGATATTTACTAGTACTTGTCAAATGATAAGGGCTACTGAATCCCGTATCCGTTCCCAATATCTACGCCTCATAAGCTCGTCGAGCTTGTCGTCTCGTCCTAAGCTATCATTTTCGTACATATCGAATGAAGTTTACTTTGGATATTTCATCTTGGAGAGCTTTTACGGAAAAGGGTATTTTAGCATGTGGGTTAACAAAGACTTATGTTTTTTATTTTATTTTTATATGGGTTTGCTCTTGACTCTAGTCTAGGTCAGAGGTGTCAGAGACAAAGTCGACGATGGAGGGAGCTTACCCAGAAGAATCCTGTTCACTCTGACTTTGAAGAGATTCGGGTTGTATGCGCTCGGAAACACAGACGTAGGTAGAGAGTTCCACTCTTTTGCTGTCGCATTATAAAAGACATTTGAAAACGCTTAGTGCGAATTGGTGGAATAGCAACTAGGCAGGGATGGTAATTTGCAGTGCGTCTGGATGTGTGAAGGTAGAAGGGGCCGGTGGTGTATGTTTTTAGGAATATAGACATAAGGTTGCCACAAGGGGCAACCCACATCTACAGGATGCATCAGTCAGATGGGGCGAGGTTGTCACAGAGTGGGTGCCTAAAGACGGGCGTCGTCACCGGGGCAGGTCTAAGAAACGCTGACGCGACGACCTAGCCTCGTTCTTGACCGGAAAAGGCAGTCAAAGATGAATGAAAAAATATGGCGGAGATCTATGCCCATCAGTGGGACGGTATAGATTACAAAAAAAAGACAACGCTAATTATAATACGAAGGATTTGCCAAAACGTGTTTGGAATTTTCTCATTGAATTTTTTTCCATGCCCGACAAATCGTAGAAGGCTATCAGCGCCGAACACTCGGTATATGTATAATACCGACTGTATCTAATATTTTAGATACAGTCGGTATTATATACCGAGTGTGCTAGTGCCCTTCGTAGCACACAGCTGTCGGGTTAATAAGAAATGGCCTATTGAATACAAATATAGGGATTATTGGAAATATACAGCATTACATAACACCACGCCTGTGATGCCTGAAAAGTTAGGCAGTTGGGTCAGTACACCCACATTTTGCCAGTTATGTCATGTTTTAGGCGGCGAGCCTACGGCCATCAACCTTGCACAAATCCAGACTCCGGGCTGCTACTGAGAAATTCCTGATGGAAACCCCAAGAACATTTTGCCCGACCTGGGAATTGTGACCAGCACCCTAATTGCGTAACACACTATCAATCTCAATCTGAATCATTTTGAAGGATATTGCTAATCCATTGCTTCATATGTTCGAAAAATGTGTCTGCTCAACAACATAAATAACGCAATGAATGTTGTTGAACCGTCAAAATGAAACCCATTGCTACTGATAGTGTGTTACGCAATTACCCCGCAGGACCTACTGCTCAGCAGTAGCTCTTGTGACCACCACACCAAAGAGGCAACAGGAAATATACAAATTGCGTAAAACTTATAGTCCGCATTGTTTTGAACAATTATTTATGGTCATTATTACACTTTCCTTATAAAGTAGGAAAGATAATAATTAAATGACTTTATAGGTAATCGTATAGGTAATTAATTAGCGAACAATTGTGTTATTATTGTATTCCTATAACATAACAATGATAACATTTCATTTGCAGTATTTGAAATATAATGTTTTTAACTAGGAATAATAAAAAAAAACTTCACGACATACCTTGCACTCCACTTTTGTCTAGAAAATTGCTAAGTTGAAATGTTGAATTACTCGATGCTAGATATTGTGTGAACCTCTGGAAAATGGAGAAAAATACGTATTAGTACAAGTTTATTAACATGCCAAAACATACTGGTGTTTTTTTTTATAAACGTTGCTTAAAGCTAAGAAGTAATGATAGGCGACTGTTCATATTTGATGTTTACACAGAAACATTTATGAATAAAGGGGGATTCAATCGTACAAAACAGGGTAAAATTAATCTTCAACCACTGTTTACTCATAATTATTGGGATGACCCATATGAAAACGGCCGGCGCGGCGTACCCATTAAAAAGGCTACAAACCAATTTATCATACAGACTTTTTCCACGTTTACTATAAACATGTTGAAACTACGCCTTCCAGAAATCTCCATTAAAAATTATACCAGATATGACTACAAAGGATTCCCATAAACTGTCCAGTATCATAAACAAAAACATGGCACGTTCACAGAACGTATGTAACGATGATATTTTTAGACGAGCTTACCAACAGCCCTATTTTCCGGAAACATTTTTAGGTCAAATGCATGTTCATGTCTTTAAAACGCTCTAGGCGAAATGGAGATATCATGAAAATATGTAAAGCCCTTCTTTTGTTTACGCATGAAATCCTAATGCTAATGGAATCGTGCATATTTGATTCATCCTTCATTCCTTTGTCAGATTTGTGTCTAGGGAAATTTCTTTGCAATAATTCCGGTACAAAAAATAAGTGAAGTTTTTAGGGTACGTGTATTCTATTTCAACCAGAATATCTTTCTCGAAAGTGCGGCCTCTTAATTGAATTCACCGCGTCACCGAGGACGTCAGAGCAAATCCAAATTTCCTAAATTTCGGATTAGCATTGCAACCCAAACTCAGTGTGAACTGGTATTCCAAACACAGAAAATTTCTCATTAGCTCGGTGGCATTACTACATCAGGATTCAGGACCATTAACCAGGACATTGTCAATAGTTTGCTACTCAACTGAAGTGTTAAGTAATTTAAGCCATCGACACGATGCAAGTTTGTGTACTTGGTGTCCACGGTCTCATGAATTCTTGTAACAACAACATACTGGGATAACGAAAATTATATATTTTTTTATTTATAAATGTTACATATTTTAAAAAGTTTTAAAATAATTATAATATGTACAAGTATATAAAAAGAGTAAATAATCAAAGGACATAAAAAAATTCGTCCGCATCGCTGACAACAGGAAAAGTGCCCAAAAGGCTGGGTGCATTGCCACTTTGAATGGCAATGCTGATACTTTGGCCAAAAAATTTGGCCAAAGTATTTGGCCGTGTGTCTCATCACGTTAAGAGTCGAGCAACCGCTTGGCGATGTCTCGGAGACCTAAATGGGCACTGGGACCCCATGGCCCTAGTGTTTCAACTCTTTTAACCCAAAACGGCTCAAGCATATAACTCCCAAAAATATATTTGCGTCGTTTTTCAAATATATACTCAGAAACCTACGCAAACATGTTTGTATTGTAATGGTAATGTTGTACTGTAATGGAATTTCATGTAGACCGACAATACCATCCCCTAAATAATCAACCCTTCCACGACACGAAAGAGATTGGGTAGCCTATTCCGAGCTCGGGTTGAAACGGATATATTTTCGTACCATAATAATATGATTAGCCTCTGTCAAACCCCTGTCCCTTGCAAGGGCCTCAGCAATTTTCCAATCTCCTTCAATAATATAGATCAATTACTGATTCATCATCGACTAAAGTTACAGGGACATAATAATTGGCGTAGTTACTTCCACTATATGTTTCTAATGAAGAGTGACATCTTATAAAACATATTATACGCATTGTTATTGGTTTGCAGTGGAACTTTTTATCTAGAAACTTCGCTTCTGCTACAAGAATTTCACGCGGACGAAGTTCTGTTCTTCCGAGCGCATACAACCCGAATCTCTTCAAAGTGAGAGTGAACAGGCTTCTTCTGGATAAGCTCGCTCCATCGTCGACAGTCTCTGTCACCTTTGACCTAGACTAGAGTCAAGAGCAAGCCCATTAAAAAAAAAAAAAAAAAGTCGGGGGCCTACGTCCGCGTGAAATTCTTGTTCCCTCGACACACCCCATCGCATCGCATCACCTGCCCGGTGCCCGCGCTATCACTTCCTTTCGCTGAGTGTTCTAGGGTTTAGGTTGATGTAAAAGCCTATATTATGCTTCCTCAAGAAATAATACATCAAATGTAAAGATATCCTTTTAAAGAAATCCGACTGGTAGTTCCAGAGATTACTCCCGACATTCATACAAACAAAAAAACTTTTACCTCTTTATAATATTATTATAGAATAGATAGTATAGTTATGTAAATATCATTAAAGGAACCAATATTTCTAATTACAACTCAAAGCAGTGATTTCAATTAAACCAATTACAGGGACTTTTGAATTGTCAAGGGGTCGGTCAGTCGGAAAGATGAAGCTAGTTACCCATTCCAAAGCGTAGTAGGAACCTATGGAGAAGACGGGCAAGAAACTCCAAGGACACTTTCAAATCAAAATATTGTTCTGACGACATTTATGTACAACTGGGGCTTTGTGTGCTTTGCATATTGATTGCTTTGCTACATAACAATCTATTTATAGGATTGAAATGGATTCAGTGGATCTATTTTTGTCACAAAGAAAGCGAAATTGCTTTTGGTAACTAATGTAACGATCCCTCATACTCTAAAGCCTTAAAGATTCAGTTGCCTGGCGACCAGACGTCACCTTGGCTCATCTAGGGGTATGATTCACAGATCTCACTTTGACTTTACTTTGTTACATACGAATATGAACCTCACTCTTTACATAGCAGAAAAGGTTACATTCGTATAAAACGCTGGTTCACATTCGCTTATTTATACGAATACTAGCGAGGAACCAAACCTGAAATCGCGAAAAAAAAAATCTGCTGTTCCCTACATTTTGACGAGTTATACGAACATAAATGTAGGGAACAGCTGATTTTTTTTTTGCGATTTCAGGTTTGGTCCCATAGTAAAAGTTGTTTGTTATCATGAGTACAATCACGTGTTTAGGTATCGGTCACTAATTACCAGTCACCCTATATAAGAAGATTAAGACGAATATTAAGGTTATATCCATAAAGTTCACATTCGTATGAGACGCTTACTTAGCCAATTAAAGTCAGAGTGCGGTCTGCGAATCTTGTCCTTAGTAAGATAAGCCTTCTCATAGACCGAGTATATTGGTGTTTATCACTTGCCAAATCGACTAGTTCTCGCTGTCCATCTTCATATCAATCACACAGTCGTCTTTTACGATGGCATGATGTCCTTTCTAGGACAGCAAAGCATATATACTGCGGGGTAATTGTGTAACACACTAGCAGTAGCAATGGCTTTCATTTTGACAGTTCAACAACATTCATTGCGTTATTAACGTTGTTGAGCAGATAGATTTTTCGAACTAATAAAGCAATGGATTTGCATTATCCTTCAGAATGATTCAGATTGTAATTGATAGTGTGTTCCGTACGGTGCAAACTAGACCAACTGTACTGTAGGTACTTGTTTTCGATGAATCTTAGATAAACTGTATAACGCATGTAGATATGTTATGTATACTTCACATTGAAATAGTTTCCGTTTATTGACACGAGACAAGAGGCCACATTGTTGACATTTTATTTGCAGTAGTCGTTACAGTAAATCCTCCTAGCTACAAGTCGCTAACTAAAATATTTTGTATCATATTTGTAACATTTGGCACGTTTAAAACGTTTAGTGCGACAAATGTGTTGTATCGGTCTTTTCCTTGTGATAAGATGATTAAATTTAACTTTTGTTAGGAGGGGCTCGCGGCTAAGTAGTAACAGCCGCACGGGTTGATCGATCAGGTTAAGCTACGCTTGTCGCGGTTGGTCCGTGGATCGGTGACATCTTTATATACCGAAACCCCCGGTGCGTCAGGAAGCACGTTAAGCCATTGGACCCGGCTGTCAACCAGTCTTACCAAGGGGTATCGCATTACCCAGTAACTGGGTTGTGGAGGTCAGATAGGGAGTCACTCCATGTAAAATACTGATATTCGATTGCATCCGATTAGACTGGAAGCCGACCCCAACATAGGATAAGGCTAGGCTACCTGCCTAGCCTTTTCCTAACTATGATGAGTTAACTTTTGTTTTTGAACTCACATGCAGCACAATTTCCCTTCCAATTGTCATTAATCAATTAGGAAGCGAATACCTACACTATACGCCCCCAAGTTCCATAGCAACACCGACATGATAAGATTACTAGCTTAACTTGATAGTTGTGCTACAAACTTATTTCACTCGATTGATTCCGTCTGTTTCAGTAAATTCATAAGCAGCGAGATAATCAATTTTCTATTCCGTGAAAGACATGGTAGAAACAGTAGAAATGTGTATGTAAGTGCTTGGCCAGACTGCAAACGCGGGCGCGGCGCGGCGTCCTTCAAGTACGCGTGTACAGAGTGTTTCTTTTACGTATCAATTTAACATTTTTAGTGAATATTTTAATATAAAAAAACATTTTATTTTCGAATGGTAATATTTTTTTTAGCATTTATGGATGCTATACTATTGCGGGTTAACGGGAACGCCCTCTGTTAGTTAACATACTGTAGAATAGTTTCATAGTGGACCAAAGTCATTTCTTGCGAATTTGGTAATATTGGTCTCTACAAACTGCAACTCTTCTGTCGGAACTACTGACGCAGAATGCAGTCAGCATGATATCGTCTTCAAGTTTATTCAGGTACTAGCTTCTACCCGCGACTTCGTTCGCGTGGATGTCGCAAGAAATCACAATAGACTAAAAGAACAGCCAAATTTTTATAAACTTCCCTGTATATTACGTTTTTCGTTTTGGACTCGGCAGCCAAAATATATACAGAGAGTCAAGACACGGGAGCAGGCGACGAACAGTTGTCCTTGTGAGATGCAGCTCGTCCTTAGGCTGACACCCGTAGCCTTCAGTAGCAATTTCCTATTGCTTGAAGTTTTTTTAAGGTATTGAAGAGTAAAATAACGCACAGTCCATAAGTATACATAATAAGAGAGCAGTGGTGGACCAGTGGTAACTGCTGCGACTTACCGAGTTGTAGGTCAAAGGTTCGCTTTACTTTGTGTAAATTATTTCGTCACCACTACTCTCAAAAACGGTGAAGGCAAACATCGTTAGATAACCAAAAATTCGAAGACATGTGACATCCACCAACGTGCACTGCACATGGTGGATTACGGCCCACACCCTCTCACAAAGAGGATGCCTGTGTCCCTGCAGTGGGAACGTTGTAGGTTGATTATGCACAAGTATAAATAACATAATAATTTAGATCCCTAGCATGTTTAATAGTGTAACAAGTTGTGCGAAAGCTGCAATTGAAACCATAGTCAATTATTCAATTAACTCTGTCTAGTGCAGTCCACAGCTGGACATTCGAAACCGCTTTTATCATAGCTATTATTAGCCCAAAATCCTAACCACAATATTATGAATATGACTATTGACTACTCTACTATTCTCTCGATGCCATTCATTAATACCCATAATTTAGAGCAAATTAATTTCCTTTGTTGTCGAAACATTACCAGTTACTATGTAGGAACCTTTTAATGAAATTCAGTTTGTGAATTCATGATCAGTTTTCCGCTTTATCACGTACCTAGTTGGTTATAAAGTATAACAGCATAAGTAGCCTATGACGATCCCACTGCTGGGACACGTCTCCTTTCTGTGAGAGATAGTGGGCCGTAATCTACCACGCGCGCCCAGTGCACGTTCGTGAATGTCACGCCTTCGCATTTTTGGTTCTAGGACATGCCGGTTTCCTCACGATGTTTTCCTTTACCGTTTTGAGAGCAGTGGTGATGATAAATCTAGAGAAAAGCACCGGGTTCGAAACCACGACTTTAGTTAGATGATTCATTTTCAATAATTTTAGACCACGACCTACAACTCGTAAGTTGGGGCCACCACTGCTCCCTGCTCGTTAAAAGTGCAAGTTTTAATCACTGGGAACGAAGGTGGGAGTTTCAGATGAGGCTGGTTGATAACCTCTTTAATTAGAGTCACTGTCACAATGCAACAAGTGAGTGCCAGTCAATGCACCGTGGGAATCAAGACTGATAATTTAAGGAAGATCAGACAGAAGAAAAGATGGATGGATTGTATTAAAGAATATATGGATAGGAAGGAAGTGAACAATTAGATGACGGCTGATAGACGTGTACGGAAGAAAGTAGAGAGACAGCCACAAAAAATAATCGTGTACGAACAGAGAGGTAGAGGTGATGATGATTTCAAGGTAGATCCTTTAGTAATTCCTTTACATCATGGATATTCCCCATTTTATTTCTGGTCCTTAACTCCTTACATAAGGAGAAATAATCAAACAGCATCATCTTGTTGACTTTTGTAATCTGCGATCGATTATCCGCCTGTCAACCGAATGATTCGGGATTTCGGGCATTATCGTTCGAAAACCGTTTAATTAGAACATCTCAAACGGGCTGTTATTGAGACCCGATTATCTCAGCAACTTTCTTAAACCGTTTGTAGGATACTTTCATATTTCTTCATATAAATAAGAAATTACGATAGGTACAGGCCGGGATATGAAGGAATGCTTGCCAAAATATCATATCATCGACAATAAATTACATAATGGTATTATGTACTTCGTTGCGCTTGCGCCGCTATTTGTACGGAAAATTAATAGCCGTAGCGTGACGCGGTAAATTAATATTTGATATGGCACGAGTTCGGATAAAAAAAAATTGTGTAACTACAGCGAAAATAATTTCTATCAACATGTTTCGGTTTGGCGCGTGTAACTATGAAAATTCATTTTGAATAAAATGACATTTAAAATTATGTTATTCCCAATATATTTATGCAATTGCGAAGGTGATCAATACATAATACGGTGTAGTAAACAGAGCTTCAACTGGTACAAAGTACAGATACTGCCAATAAACAAGTTACGTATATTTTATCACGTAAACAATCTCTATGTGGGTAGTTCCTTTATCTAGTCGCAAAGGAGTTAAAATAGAACACCGCGTTTTCATAGCTCTGACATTTCAAAAAAAAAAAAAAAAACTGCCGCGCGTGACGTGTTCATCCTTTCAGAAAAACGTTAACTTTTTTCGCACTTGGCAACACTGCAACTAACTGTCAGTGCTTCTGACGTCCGCGTATTTCTTTTGTGAAAAGATGTCGAGGTGCCTATTACGTAGAGCCCCGCCTCTCGCCTGTCATTGTAGGTACCTATTACGAAATACACGTCCGCGGTCTGGCTGATTAACTACCTTGTATGGGGTCATGACAAGTATCTGATTGATATAGAGAAGATACTGCATCATTAAAGACGTTCTCTTTTACAAGTGTGTCAACTTTTTCTCAAGGACTTAATGTGGTGTTGGAATTTATATTTATATCACAAAGTATTGAAGTCGGGCTTGGCTGAAAAAGTTCAGGCGGCAAAGAAAGTATGCTCGTTAAAAATGTACGACTCCTAGCAGCCAATATCGCCTCCCCGTTCCCCATATAAAAATAGGGCATCATGAGTGTAAGCTGAATCGATTCCAGCCGGTTTACTTTTCAATGAAAGAACTAATAACGGCCTTTCTCGGTCCACTGGCTTCATCAATAGAATTTATTTCCCTTAGTAACAAAATTGATGAATGAAAACCGTCATTCCATAAAATAACTATTAAAATTTTACGATATCCGGGGTCAGATAAGCAGTTTTGATTCATGGAATGCGCAGACGGCGATTTCATTAAAGTTTTTAGCTGTGGTTGTCAGCTGGTTTGTGACATTGAGATAAGGAGGCAAAACAAATAATTCTACGAAATGACGTTAGAAATTCCCCGTTTCTATTGACTTATAAACAAAACGATGATTCCCGAAGTGCTGATAAACGTCTTGACCTCCATCCGTGATTTGATAGGCGAGAAATTGAATGATTCACATTAATTAGTATCGGGTTCACGGCCTATGCTGTGATCTACTCTTCTAGACGAGGTATTGATTATCTTCATATTGAGGTCAAGTGCATTGGCTGATTGAAATAATACTTCAGTTCCATTTACCGTAGACATTTCTGCGCAAATGTAAGGAGAGCGTCCCTCGAGTGCCTTAGAGGGAAGATGGAATGGATTACATTAGAATTATATAGGCAGACGGGGGTATACCTATCTCTTTGCGTACGAACGAATACAATGTTGCGTACTTAAAGTGTTACATCAAAGTTACTTGTGGTTATGGAAGCAAGAATCGAATCAGAAACGAGACCAATATTGAATCACGACACTCTGGATTATGTAAAGATACAAAACCAACACGATGCAAAACGAAGATGTAAATATTTGAGCACCATGTATCTATCAGATAATTAATTTATATGTCACGGTTTCATTTTTAATTCTTTTACCTATTGTGGTACTTATAGTATTTTATTTCAGGTGCATCGTCTTCACATATTATTTTATAATTTAATGTATGCAAAATATTGTAAAACATTTTAAAATATTAACGGTGGAGTTTCTTGCCCATTCTTCTCCACACGAAAACTACCTTTTGGAAGGGGCGACTAGAATCAATTCTATTTTATTGTAATTTTTGACGTTCAAAAGTGTCTATTATGTGCCTGTTTGAAATAAATGCTTTGACTTTGACAAGACTGTAGATCAAAATTGTTTGCTTTTTTGGCAACTACCTCGTTAAGTTTCAAATTAAATATCAGTGGGGTTATTGCGTTACACACTAACACTAGGAATGGGTTTCATTTTGACAGTTCAACAACATTAATACGCGTTATTGCTTTATTTACGTCAAAATCAAAATCAAAAGTCATTTATTCAAACTAGGCTGAGAATCAGCACTTTTCGAACGTCAAATTTACAAAAGACAGTCCACCAAAACGCCCGCCCTTCGCCATCGTTGAGCAGACAAAAAAATTTCGAACATGAAGCAATGGATTAGCAATATCTTTCAAAATTATTCAGATCGTGATTGATAGTGTGTTACGCAATTAGGATGCAGCTTGATGATAAGCCGGAAATAGCTGTCTAGTTGTGTTTCTGTTCTTCAAAGCATATTTTTTTGCCTTCTTTAGAAGTGCTCACTCCAAAGTCTAAAACAGCCCGCTATGGTAAAATCGTGACTCATTGATAAATACCTGGTTTTATTCACAAAGCACATACAGCTGTTCTACGTGGGAATAAACACGCTTATATACATACATTAAGTGACAAACAATCAAACAATACCTGCGTTTACGTCTAAGAGTATAATAATCCACGTTTTGTGAAAATTATAGCCTTGAAATTCCATATCCTTGCTTGGTAAAATGCCTAAGTATAGAATTGTTGGGAAGTTTACGTAGTTCCGTAAAGGTGCAAGTTCGTAGACGACTGCAGACGACAGCAGCAAGCGATATGTCGCCGCGACATTACTGGTTTCTATGTATTACTGTGAAATACCTTCCGTAGCTAGCGACACGACGTCTGGCAAGTATTTCATAGCATATTTCATATAACTTGTACCTTAATACTAACGCAAATACACATCGAGCTATTCCACTTAAAATCTCTCTTGCATTTGAGCGGACATCATCGATGGAAACTCAACTTGGGATGTTTATTTGAGAAATTTTTTTTTAGATTTAGATTTTTTTATGAGATATAAATCTCTGACGGATGAGTGCAGGCCATGCACCAATATACCTACGCCCATTTTGTCATCATCAATTTGCCAGTCAAACATAGGTTTATCAGTCAGACTAGGTATAGAAAGTGGCAGGGACTTCGACGCGCAAACTTTAAAAAAAATCTGCTGTTTCGTAGAAAAGTGCAATACCTGCGAGGTCAAAATGTATGGAACAGCAAATTTTTTTTTAATAACCGATGAAATATTTCGACGCAACGTTCAGAATCATGTACTGAATCCATGGTAACTGGTTGCGCATCCGCATCGATGTCCCTGCCACAATGTATTGTTTAACAGTGCACATCCCAAGCCCAATAATTACATAGCGATAAAAACGTACGGTTTTTATCCACCATATCAACAGATGGCCCCATAAGCGAAAGGCATTTGAAATTCTTTGGAGAAAACGCGTGTTGATAGAAAAAGAACACGTAAACTGTTTATGAACTGCATCGAGTTACCTGTCATATAAAATACATGCATCTTCCGAATAACTCCTTCCTCTCATTGAGTCAAAACTCAATAGGAATTTCTTATGCGCTTGAATTCAAAAACCAATTCTGGCAAAATTGCATTTGGGTTTTTTCCATTACTAAATTTCCCCGTAATGCATCGGTTACTAGGACTGTGTGTGACTCACAAAGGGTGAAACGTCCCTATCTGATTAGGGCCTAATACAGCCATCGGAAATAAGGGGTACGATTGTAGGTAGTCTGTACCTTCCCCACGACATGACATAAATATTATACTAAAAATTTTTACGTGAAAAAAATACTGTTTGAACATTGACCTCTAAATTGAGAGAACCTGTTATTTTGTTTGAAACAACAAGCCCAACAGACATTTCCGAACTTGTTACCACAAAAACCAAAGATACTTCAATCTAATTTCCATAATGCTAATAGACGGTGCACACTTGACTGCATAGTGGCGTCAGTGGCTAAAGCTTCGTACACAACTACCCGTTTGATGTGCACTCTGGCTGAAATTCGGCGTAACTCCAGTGAACAATATCATTTGTAGTTACGATTTCGTTTGAAACAGTGCACACGTTTTAGCTGACGAGTTATGGTGTGGACAGGCAGTTACAGGACTGGTTACGAAATGATAAATAATTTATTTCTGCAAGTAGGTTTGTACAAACACTTTTACACGTCAATCATATTTTTTTAAGCTAGATGAGGTCGGCGTTTCCTATCTGATATATGAAATAGCTATATATATAAGAATATTCCCAGTCGCCCCCACATGTATTGCCACCAGGTAGCAAGACAGACAACGATGAGGGGGGTTGGCGATCCTCGCCGCAGTGTACAGCGATTGAAGTGGGGGCAATAACTTCCCAGTCGCCAACCGGTGGCAACTGTGAATTTTATTCCCGATTTCCACCTGGTGAAAATCCATGTGGGGGCGACTGGAAATATTTGGATATATTTAGGGCAACAGGATCACGGTCAAAACAAAAATCGTAAATAAAGTTTTGGGTATGAATGTGGATGGCTACAAGAGTACGATGTGAAAGATGATTTATGGCTAGAAAGGGGGGCAACTACTAATAGGGAAGTATTGAAGAAGGCAAGAGAATGATGAAAAGGACTACAGTCCAGCTGGTAGGACTGGCTGGTAGCAAAACTAAGGAGTTTGCCGATGCGTTACCAACCATAGATATTAGGTTTAAACCTCACATGTGCAACAAAGCAGTGCTGTTTTATGGCAGAGATAAATTCATTGGAAGTACTTTCCTGACGTATCCCAAAGTAATACTATGCAGAAGTGTAAAAGGCAAAGAGATGCTTACCTCATTCCCATATGCTAGTAGATGATGAACAGTTATTAGAGCTTTATACACCACCACCCAATTGGTGTTCTGTGTGCGCTCGACCAGCAAGTTGGCGAGCTGTGGTATCGACACGTTGGGCTCGTTTGTGCAGTGGACTAGATCTGGAAAGAGAAAGAAAAGACGCTTAACATTCTGGCTTGGTGTAGAAGAAGAGTCGGTCTATTCTGTAAACATCTCACCGTGAAAACTTAGGTGAAGCGAGCTTGAAGTGAAGTATCAATCAGCATCAGGTGGAAATTTCAGCAGTGAGATTTTTAGAGAATAGATTGCCAGAAATAGGTTATATCATTAAAGTTCTCCCGTATGGCACATTTGCATCGACAAAAAGTCTCAGCACAAAATTCTATGAGACGACATGAATAGAATACTTTTTATTGTGTACACCATATAAACTACAGACATAAATATAGAAATAATTTTGCAAGGGTGACACAATGTCCTATCGCTAAGAGCGATCTTTTAAATACAACCTTTGGATGGACAAATATCAAGCATTAGCATAATCAGCTTATGTTCCCACTGTTGGGACAGGAAGTGGGCCCTCACCCACCACGTGCAACATTTTTCGAATTTTCCGTTCTAGGACATGCCTGTTTCCTCGCGACATTTTCCTTCACCGTTTTGAGAGCAGTGGTTATGAAAATAAATTACTCAAAGTAATGCGCCTACCTGGGTTCGAACTCACGACCTATAACTCGTAACTCGGGGCCGATACTATTGAGCCACCACTACTATCAAGTATAATACAGTACAGACGCTAGCACATCAAGCTACCTGAAACTGTCAAATTTTCCCAATCAACTTTATGCTTTAGCGATAAAGTTGAAAATCTATTAAAGAAATTTAACAGATTGTAGTAGCTTGATGTGCTGGCGTCTGTACCTGATAGGTACAAAGCAAAGACGTTAACCGCGAGTAACCGTGACTTGTGGTAAAGCGGGCCAAGATGGCCGGAAAAGTGATGGTGAAGGTGATGTCATCTCTTGTCGCCAAAACAAGGTCGCTAATCATAATTTCAATAATAGACATAGTAAACCCAATATCCTCGCCTATCGGTCAGAGATAAATAAAACAGATGTAATTAATGTAATAAGAGTCCAATAGCAATTCCAGACACAATTTGGACATGTTACATGGTTATTTTATTAATAGCGGAAAATTTTCCACATATCCACTCGCATCATTAAATATTTAACCTACTTTTATAATTAATTAATAAGTAGCAGAGAAGAACGAACATCGGTTGACCATTGAGATGATTGACGATGGAAACAGGTTTAAACATAAATTTGTTCAACTATGCTCAAACACCACTCAAAACTTTGCACAATATCGTTAGACAGTAGACACCAGATGGATTATATTTGGAGTACATAGAATAGATCAACAAACACCTGGGTTCTCTAATACTTCGATTGCCAATTCTCCTTCGCGGGCGTAGTAATTTAGCCCACATGACATAACCTCATAATTTCTCCTAAATGCCCTCAAAATACGCCGAAAATATTACGGGTCATCTAAAGCTCGTGTTTACAAGTAATCATCCACGGAGTTGGATAAATTAATTGTCACTTTATAGTTACTACACTTTATACTTTACAGTTGAGTGAAAACCAAAGTTATACACGTAGTTAAAGCCCTAATTGATATCCATTAGCGCCGCCATTGCGCCGTTGTGCGGTAATAACTCCAAAGCAACAGTGAACATTTAATCGATTTGTTGTCTCTAGTAACTTTGGTAACATTCGAAAATGATGACAAAGCTGAATATTAAATTCCACAGTAATTGGATGTTCTTTCCAATTAATTACTCGCAATCAAATATTCAGCAAAGGAACAAAGCTAAAAGACACTTGATCTAGGGGGAGACACATTCGCAAAATCCTAGGTTAATATTTTCATTATAAATGCTTCTGTAAATCGAGGTAATCACTTAATCCTATTTTCGAGGTAGAGGCTCTTTCCCATTCAGTTGATATGATTATCGAGAATCGGTAAACCCTTACTATATATTCAAGACTGGCGAAATCTAATATAAAATCGTTACTAGCCGGAAATTTGCAATACCTATATTATTATTATGGTGCAGATCACTCAGTTTACTGCCACACCTCCCAGACAAAAACCAACACAACTTTAAAGGTAACATATCAAGTTATTATAAACATTCAAAAACCCCATTGCATCACCTTTATAGAAACAAAATCAATAGTGTAACCAGTTTTAGCGCAAAAAGTGGTTTTAAAGCTCAATTAGCAAGATCTCGCATCTGCGGGGCGACCTTTTGACATGGCCTAGTCCATCCTTTTGTGAAGTTTACAAATTATCTAAGTAATCTGATCTAAGAGAGGGTTCTCGACTACCATAATTTGATCCGCGGTTTGAGGCCGTTGCCCTGGGTCCCCGGATGAGGTCCTTAAGTACTTGGGTTACGAGAATTTTAGAATTTGTTTAAGAGTATTGAAGACGTTTGAGCAGTTTTGGAGAGTTCAAACGCAGCTGGCCGTGAAGACTTCACTAACGATTCTAATTCGATCGTGGTTTAGAGATAAAAGCAAACATTTTGAATGAAAATTTAATAAGTAAATTTCGTGCCGAAAATAGGAACCAGGACATTTCCCGGGACCATTCAAATGATTAACTTTCACGCGAATACGCCTGTCCCTACCTACATCTGCTGTAGCAACACAAAAGTTTATTATGTACGTACGCGATCCAGTTTCGAGTTTCGCCTCTATTTATCTCGTCCTCCGCGAAAACTGTCACGATGATAAAATTGTTTATGTACAAACATTATTCCGTGTAGCAATACCAAGGTAGATTGCTATCAACGGTGTTTTCATTCAGCTAATGGTGCTACAACTCGCGCTTTCGTTGAAAATGTGAAATCAGACCATCAAGCGATATGGACGCATCGCAAAAGCGTGTTCAATTCTGCTCGTAATGATCAATCCTGATATAGGAAATCTACAATTCATTAGGCTACAATTTCCCGGGGGCGTAAACGACTCGAGAATTTGATGAGATATCGTTTAATCACGGAACATAAAGTGGCCGAAATTATTATGGCGTGTAAATGTGTAATGGAACCTAACATTTCTGGAATATTAAATCTAAATGCGTTGTCGCTCACAATGGGCCTAAAAGTCACCGACAGGACAATGGAGAGGATTTTGCTTGGAATTTCCCTACGTGATCGAATGAAGAGACCCGCAGGAGAACCAAGGTACCCGTCATAGCCCGAAGAGTTGCCAAACATAAGCGGCAGTGGGCAGGGCACATTGCTCGCAGAACAGATGGCCGATGGGGCCGAAGGTTTTGGAGTGGCTACGCACTACGCCGTAGCGTTTCAAGGCCTCCCCCAAGGTGTTCCGATGACCTCGTGAAGGCCGTAGGAATCCGCTGAATGCGAGAAGCACAGAACCAGTCGAAGTGGCGGTGCTTGGGGGAGGCCTACGTCCAGCAGTGGACGTTATTCTGCTGAAATAAATGAATGAAATAAAAAATCTAAACGGGAGCTGGAAACTTAAATGTCAGAAAAATTCGGGCCTCTAGTGAGTTATTAGCACTTCAATACTAGCACCAATTCCATTTCAATAAGTCCTGTTCAGACAGACGCAAGTCACAACCAAAAAGGCACTCTAAAAGGTAAAATCAATAGAATAAAAACGTTTGCCGTCTGCCAAGGAACTCATTAGACTGACTCGGAGTTCGCAACGAAATTAATCGGAAGCGAAAACAGGAGGGGTGGGAAACAAATCGGTTTCCGCTTCCCTTCGTGGTCCTTAGCAAAGCGGTATACCTGTAGGGTTCAGTGATATTTTATAATAAGGAAGAAGCGTTGTTCCCACCATCGAAAGGCCATGAAATGGCCCTGTCATCGTTATCCCATCTAGTCACCTCGTGCGTGATGGCACACAATAAAACACTTTCGCATTTCAGCAACAGACAACAGGCATAGAAAAAAAGACAATTACACGACTCGCAACGAAGGCCGGGTCGGACAGCGTAACAAAATTATTATTTACCGCACTTGACCTGTATGCTTAGTGCGAGTTTTTTTTACGTATCGAACGCGTTAACGTTTACGCAAATTTGTATGGCGCTGGGTAAGCGCCACCTAGCGTCATACGTGAGAACTAAATTGTGTGAGTGTAAGTTTTAAAACTTACGTCGTCGATAGTGACAATCGAGTGCCTCTCGAAAGTGAGGACCGTTTCGAGCACATCGCTATACGTTTGCATGTCTAACGCGAGTGCAAGTTACAATTTTGACAGTTTTGACAGCTCGAATACGAAACGCAGTCACTTGCGAGCGGGAATAGTTGTCACTTAAAATTTTTTGGTGAGAGCGTCGTGAGAGTGGTGAAACAACAAAGTAATTTAATCTAATTTCTTAGTGTGAATAAAAATTACAATGGCATCTCGTATGTATTTCGCTTGGAGGATGTTTGAGACCGCGAGAGCACAAGATGAGCGTAATTTAACGTCCACTGGTCGTGCAAGAGCACGTAACTCTAGCAATCCACTAAGAAACCTTCCGGAGGCTGAATTTAAGAGAAGATATAGGCTTCCTAAGGCAGCTGTCAGGTTTTTGTGCCGAGAGTTGAGGCAGCTGGCTGGTTTAGTCTTCTCAACGGGTATCCTTGAAAGATAAGGTAATGTAAGTATCTATTTTGAAACACTTTTTTCAACCTGCCCCCTGACACAATGTTCTTATTTTCTATGTTTATTATTTTAGGTCCTTACAGCCCTGTTTTTTTATGCAACTGGGTCTTACCAGCGCCCAGTGGGAGTTGCGAAAAACGTCTCACAAAAAATGTGCAGTGTCTACATTGAAGAGGTTACCAAGGCTCTGACACATAAGAACATACTAAGAAAATATATTCGGTTTCCTAATACTTCAATTGCCAGGCAAACAATCAGTCAAAGGTATGGTCTACATGATTTATATACTGTAAATAATTATACAATATCAATATCATTGTAATGTGAAATGCATACTATGAATGTTGTTTGTTTCAGGTTTTGTGACAAATACGGAATACCCGGAGTAATTGGGTGTATTGATTGTAGCCATTTTAGGATATTTGGCCCACCAAAACCAGAAGAACATCTGTATTATTGCCGCAAGCACTACCATTCAATTAATGTTCAAATGGTAAATAATAATTTCATTAGATATAGTTAGCTAAGATTTATTCTTACCTTCTTTAAAGATCTATTTTTCTTAACTTTTTATTTTACAGATTTGTGATGACCATTATAGAATTTTAAATGTAAATGCCAAATTTGGAGGAGCAAATCACGATTCTTTTATGTGGGAAAACAGTGACATCAACCATTATATGCAGTCCTTGCATCAAAATGGGGAGATAGTGTGGCTTTTAGGTATAAAATATTGTTAGAACAACATTGTGCATTGGGCTAACGCAAATAAACTAATACATTGATCATCATTGTAGGAGACTCTGGTTATCCACAACGACCATGGCTGATGACTCCCATTTTAGACGCTGCTCCGGACACCTTGCAAGCTATTTACAACCATAAGCATGTGGCAGCCAGAGTTGTCATAGAAAATACGTTTGGGTGGTTGAAGAATCGATGGCGATGTCTAAACAAAGATAGAGTGCTCCACTATAAGCCACTGAAATGGGCAAGAATTATACAAGCCTGCTGCGTTTTACATAATATTGGCATTGATCTCAATGTTGTAGAAGAAGAGGACATGACTGGTATTAATTAATTAATAATTCAAAAAAGTAATCAATGGCACAAATGAGTTTTGAATATTAAATTATTTTTGTTTTTAGGATTAGAACACGAAGAACAAGATAACAATGAGCCCATTCCCATAGAGAGAGTAATAGGTGTTTCAACGTCTGACCTAATCAGAGGAAGGGTTCTAAGGGAACAATTAGTTAGAAGACTTGCACACATTTAATTTTAAAACAATAATCATGGTTATGATAAGGATAATTATGTTGTTGTACGTAATAGTTCTTAGTTTTTTTTTGTACACTTGTATAGAATATAAATAGTTTTTCTATTTTACCACCTTTATTTTGTAAAAACTATAATATTTTTATTCTATTTTACTATTATCCACCAACCTGCACTGGGCCCACGTGATGGATTACGGCCCACTCCCTCTCACAGAGAGAAGGCCTGTGTCCCAGCAGTGGGAACACTATAGGCTGATTATGATTACTATAATTATAGATTAAGTCTCTTGGTATGTTAATTATATAGCACATGTTATGTGAGTAAGAACCATGTTCCTACTTTGAAGCTAGTATTTTCTAGATATGTATTTATATCTTGCTGATGGTGGCGAAACATATTGGATCCTTTATATCCCTAAAATGGTTGAGATCTTTTTACTCTTATTTAGTTTCTTAAATTAGATTTCTATACATATAAGTTAAGCATTGTAATAGTGACTGATTGGCCTAGAATAAATAATAATGAAAAAGTTGTATAACACTATAATCTTGTTTTCCTAACCAAAAGCAAACCATAAGGCTTTCCTAACTATGATGGGTTGGGCTTCCAATCTAACTTGATGCTGCTGAATACCTATGATACTTTAATATGGAGCAAAACTGCCTGTGTAACATTACACACTACACACTAACTAAGTAAAAAGTTTAGAATTTGTAAGAATAAATAATGAAGCTAAGCTACTTTAATATATAAAAGAGAAACAGTATTAAAATACCAAATATTGAGGTTGCAATACTTTTATTAACATAATTATTTCTTGAAATAAATTATCAGGAACTTTTTTTTAATATATTTTTACAACACTTCAAATATATTAGATAACTAAGTATTTACACAATATCTATACAAATTAATAAAATTTGAGTGTCTGTTTGTGATATAAAAATAACCGCTTTTTACTAAACGCATATGGATGTATACACGGCACATAATAAATACCAAAATAACATTTTTTACAATTTTTGTTTGTCTGTCTGTTCTGGCTAATCTCTGAAACGGCTAGACCGATTTTGACGCGACTTTCACTGGCAGATAGCTGATGTAATAAGTAGTAACTTGGCTACTTTTATTTTAGAAAAAAAAAAAAATTGGGTCCCACGAAAAAAAATCCACGCGGACGAAGTCGCGGGTAACAGCTAGTAATTAATAATAACAAGTTAATAGTTCCAGACATGAGAAACACAAATAAAATCTCCGCACACATAACACCTGCTTTAGTGCATGATATAATCAGTTATTTATCATTTAAAGTAACATAAACAGTTATCAAGGAAAACACTCAAATCTGCGGAATGTAAATTAAATGAAGTGGAATAACATCATAAATCCCTCAAGTGACACAATTCCACAAAAAAAAAATTTGACTCCATAGTGCACTCAAACATAATGAATAAATTGCTCTCTTGGACTAAATGTAAACGTTTTTTGTACCCCTCTCAAAAGAAACAAACATTGGAAACACATAAAAGTTTTTGTTATCACAAGTAGAATATGCAAGATAAGCTTTATTCTGTGTTGCTGAATCACAGAGTGTATAATAAAACTTTTCTAAATAAAATAAAAATAATACCAGCCTGTAACGGTTCTACGGCTGGGCAAAGGCCTCTACTATATTATTTCTCTATTAATTGGAAAAACTAGCTGATAAATACTGGAAAGAAAAATTTTTGTAATTAATCTTTACAATATTTATCAGCTAGTTTTTCCAAAACATTCACAATTCTTCCGCCTATAACTTGCCAGTCCCTCTGAGTCTGTATCTCCAATTCCCTAATCCGTATGTTATCATTGTGCTGCTGTTCTTTGAAATTTCTCCAAAATGTATCAGCTTGGAGAAAGTGATGTGCTGCCTGTTCAGTGTGTGCTGGCCTCGCCGTGCGTCTACGAGGTGAAGCTCCAGTTCTCCTTGCACGGCGAGGAGTAGTTTGCACAGACGTAACAGGCTCTGGCTGAGCAACACGGACATGAGATGAAGGTCTGGTTGGGAAGAGCATGCCCGTCTCTAAAAAAAAAAATAAAAGTTATTAATATTATCAGTTGCCATCTTGAAGAGCCTTTTAAAAAGTTAAAAAGTTCTTTCTTACCTTCCACTTGTACCTCCACAAAAAGAGGTGGAGCAGCCGTGGTAGGAGGTGGTGACTGCGTTGGGGCTATGAGTCTCGATGGCCCTGGCTCATTCCAATTTGGTTGGATACCTAGAACATAAAATACTTTGAAGCTTTTCTGCTGATGACATGCCATATAACCATATACATCCGGCTAACTCTTTTCAAAGTTTCATCAAAAACAGTTCAGAGGTCAGGAACAAGTAACAAAGAGACAGATCATTTGCTTTTTTATTCCTCTAAGGATCAATTCATATAAACATCCTGCCTGCAAAGAGATACTTTATTTTATATGCTCTAATTGATATGAATTTCTAAATTAATTTGCATAATTATCTAGATAAAATTGCTTATAATTATCTTACTTTGAACTTCTTCCTCTATAAATGAAAGTCGTGGTGAAGAAATAGCTCTCATCAGTGACACTGACTCGTTCAAATGCTGAGCTAAAATAAAAATAATAATTATATTTCAGAAACATAGTGACAACAATTTAATAATAATATGCTGATATGAGCAACTTACATTCTACAATTTGTTGTGGAGTTTGTATATCTTCCACATTGGAATTGGGCTGAATGTGAATCTCCTGTAAGAAAATACAATTTATGAGACACCATTATAGTAATATAATTATTTAATAGCGGTTGCTGTTATATAAGTAAACAAGTTTAAACCTGTGACAACCCAGCCTCTTCAACTGCCAAGCCCGTAGCCACTTGCACACCAATGATATTGAGAACTCTCTGTTCTAGATCGGTCAGTTTCACAAATACTGCAGGCCCACCACCAGTGCCCCTAGCTGCTCTGTGCAGACGTGCAGCCTTTTTTTTGGTATTATTTTTGAAATCACTCCAAACCTTAAATCATGCAAAGAAGCCAACATTTGGTTGGTGTGTAGCCTTAGGGGCGCTATGGCGCCGCCCCTAAGACGACCCACTGACCCAACATTTTATTAGAACCGCATCCCTGTTTTAGCCAAAATAGGTACGCCATAACCATTATAACCAACCTTCTTCCATTTATCAGTAGTTTTGGTATCACCACTACCATCACTGTTGAGTAACAGGGTTAACTCCTCCCAATTCTTCAAACTTGTGATCCTGCCTCTAGCATTTGTAGACAGCTTGCTGAGGTCTCCATGCCTAAAAGACCAAACAAACTTAGAGGACCCACTGACCTTAGTTTTATTTCTGTATAGTTCACAGATCTTAAGCTCTTTAAACACCAAATAATTTGAATTCCACTTACTGCTCCATAAATGTCACCATCATAACAAATTGGGACGAACTTGTTTTCATTTTTAATTAATAAAATCTAATTAGAATCAAATAGTATTCCAACACAATAGTCAACTACAAACAAACACGAAACATAAACAAAGGCGTTATAACCATCACAAATTTGATAGACAGCCGCTTTCATTAAGAACACTGAATATATAATGTCATTCTATTTGGTCGGGTTATCGGAGGACGCGTATGTAACACCAACATAAGAAAAATAATGCTCGCAATTCACGGTGAGCAAACGCGTATCGAATGGTTAACTTTGATGGCAACTCGCACTCGCTTGCATTCGGTTCTCGATAAGGTTGACGTTAACTCGATTTACTCGATGGTGAAGTCATTCGAACAGAGTTGTCAAACTCACACTAAGCATACTGATAATAAACCATTATTTTGTTACGAAACCCGCGGACGAAAACCGTAATCGAATATGTCAAGTGTCGTGAATTTACGATACTTTCAACTTTGTCATGAAAAATTACGTGACTTGTGACGTCATAAAATTCAGGTCAGGTTGGTTGGAGCGTCAGATGACGCGCGGATCATCTTATCCTTGTTTTGGTTGACGATCGATTAGTGATTCACTTCATACACGCTCGTCGTCAAGTACGTCGACACCTGACCATACGTGTGCACAATAAATAAGTGTTTGATAAAGATAAGAACGACTCTAATTACTTATATTAATTTTGTAGGTGTGTTTAGTTTCATGCCTAACATTTATTTTCCTCAATTAAATTAAAAATAATAAGAATACGATAACCGTTCACTCTTCAAGCCCATATCAGATAACTCAACACGTAATTTAATGAGAGCTGTATTACGAAGTAATACGTAACAAACAATAGCTTTCTTAGGCCCGAAAGAGTACCTCTGTCTGGGAAAGAATAAATAATTAAAATGAAACGGAAGACGCTCCCATAAAAATGACAAACGACCGACTACAACAATTTTTATCAAGAACACAAACGCTTTTTTTATGGTAATCATGTGTACCAAGAAGTAGGGATGATGTCACAGCTTGGCCAAGCGCACCCTAAACGCACAGCCAAGGAAGCTGGCTAAGGGAACCCTTTCAGATGGGTCCATTCCAAAAGCTAGAACGTGATTGCAGCGGTAAACTCCTTTTATTATATTGACTATCCTGAATTTAGCTCCCGAATTGGCTAAAGCTGTTAGCTATTCAGTCTGGCGCTCCGGCGACCTAGTCCGGACGGATCGATCGAGACACCTCATTTGTCAAAACGTTACAACAGTACAGGCGGAGAGCTAATCTCAAAGATATACAAACCATTATGGACCGCTTAATGACCGTTCTGGGTAGATGATTACGAATTTATTTACCGCTAAGAAAATCAATAACTCTCTGGACCTTTCGACAATAATAGCGCTTCACCACTGCGTGTGACCTTCAGTTAATAGGTTCAAGATTCCGGAATTGGTGGAGGTTACAAGTTTACAACGGAAATTTCTACAAATCAAAACAATATGGCCTATAATGACGATTCGATCAGTTGACCCAGTAACTGCCTCGGGTACAGCAGAGTGAAAATGACTATTCTAGACTAACTAATTGACCTTTATTGTAATAAAAATAGCACGAAGCCGAGATAGTACACCGAGAACTTAACGAGTTCTCAATAAGTTCTGTCACCACACAAGATATATGATACTATATGTCTCCTTACTCTATGTCAGTTAATCTTTGGGTTTAGTGGATTTATAGAATTAGATCACATCTATAAATGCTTTAATTACTCCGCCTAAGTGGCCTAATGTGTTAGTATTTCAGAGAATTGTGCAGCATGGGTCACTCTTAATTTGTGAAACAGTGACTAAGATTTCGCTGTACCATTTAAAATGGTTTCTCGAACTCATTCGTCAGAGGAAATGGATATGCTGTGTGCTTAGAATAGGCTGGTGATATAAAAACCCAGACTGTACTGTAATCTGTTTTCCCATCATCTCATTTGACCTCAACGCTAGCTGCGAGACTGCGACCTCTAACAGCGAATGACATAAAAAAAAACATACATTAAATGTTAATTATGGAGATTTAAATTACTATAAGCACATCTGATATTCTGAAGCAGAAGTTCTCACGATTTACATTCTAATATCATCGGCAGAGTTTCATAATATTGTGTATAGTATTGGTTTGAGTGGTATGACAATCCTGGCTTTGGTTCTTACGAGATAATTCACAGTTGTTTATGGAATCTAGAACTGTAGGAGACTACAGTTCTAGATTCCATAGACACTCTCATACTCACTCTCTCTCATAGATTCTTTAGTCTATTTGTTCATTGTGATAATCTTTGGGAAAGGCATATTTATGTTCAGCAGTGGTCGTATTTCGGCATCGAGAAGCATCATTTTGGGGTGTGCTGATTTACAACAAGAAGAACTATTTCTATTACAGATATCCCGGTGTCATAGATTTTTACAGCAACAGGTTTCGGTCGATAACATAAAAACGGCTCAAGCATTAACTTAGTCAAAAAACATCATAGATGTTCGTTTAAATGAACCACACCTAAGTGACCCTTTTAAAAGCGTAAAACAATGGGCATGGCGCTTAATCCCTAGAGAAAGAAATCCATTAGGAAAACATTGGAGTCGAAATAAAAAGGTAGGTAATTGGAGTTTTACTTTAGCTTTTTTCTTAGAACTTCATGCAAAGGAAGCTTTTCGTCCATCTGCTTGTTTGCTATAAAAAACACACACACAGTTTTTTTAGTTCTGTAGTCTTTATCTTTATTGCGGTTTGGGGATTACAATTTTGCGGTTTCGTCTATCGTGATTAAAACTTTGGGGGGCAGATTAATGTGATAATGTCACTGCATAAATTATAAACAACAATATCGACAAATACTGTCCAATTCCGAAGCTTCCAGAGTACCTACAATACGACGACAATTTGATATGATAGCTGGACAGGAAATGGGCCTGTCCTGTTTATCATATTTCACTCCAATCACACCAATTATCGTCCCGAACAGATATAATACAGTGTTGCTGCATCCAATTGTGATAGAAAGAGTATTACTAATACAAATATTGAAGTATATTTTTCGTTACTTACATGTTTTATTTGGTAAACAAATACTACGAATAAAGAGTTTTCGCATTAATCTTATGATGCACTCTTGAGTTTCTTGCTTATATTTGCAAGAAACACATTAAACGGAACGATTACATTAAAAATTGCTTACTTAATCATTTAATTTAAACATAAACTTTCTCAAAATCGAATTCCCAGCTCGTCAAGTTTGTTTACTAAAAAGACAAACACAAAGTCAAATCATTTATTCCAAGTAATTATTCCCGATGTCCGCCACTTGTTTGGCCACCACTGGGGGACACCGAAAGGACTTTTTTAAAATGTTTCGCGTTGTCTACCACTGGGGACATAGCTATTGTAACCTAACCTCAAAACAAAGTTGCTTCTGCATCATCTCCGGCGCTGTGGGAAGTGCAACCCCTCCGCCCTTACGTAACAAAAGATAGGCAACCCATGCTCACCTCCCGCAGCTTCGGCTTGCTGCAGCCTCAGCCGCTACGGCTCGCACGCGTGCCTATGCTTTGTTACAGCGGGCTGGGGTTGCTCTCCCTTCGCGCTGGTTTTTATATACACTCTAGGAGTACCAGCTAAAAGACTACGAGAAGTCGGGGGTTCCCCGATTCGGTTTTGGAACAGATTCGACCTATTCAAACCATGAAGTGTCATCCAGTGGTGAACAACGATAATAATTTTTATAAGTTGTTTCGCTGTCCCCCAGTGGTGGCCAAACAAGTGGTGGACATCGGGAATAATCGCATTAAAGGCACCTTTGTCAAAACAAAACGTCAATGTCAAAATTTACAAGAAAATGGAATTCTATTCTAGGGGGCCCCTTCCAAAAGGTAGTTTTTTAAGGAGAAGAATTGGCAAGATACTCACATTAAAATGTTTTACAATATTTGTAGCATGAATAAAATCACTATACCCGGTAAGTAAGTTTTAATTTAACTGAAGTGTTTATTTTTTTATTAAAATTTTATTTTCAATGTTTGCATAAGTAATGTTAAGGCAAAATTTGAAAAGAAAATTTGATTAAAAAATACACATATTTTACAGGGATTACAAAGTTTTGTAAACACATTTATTTTATGTACAGACGCCAGCACATCAAGCTACCCGAATCTGTCAAATTTTCCCAACCAACCCTGAACCTTATGCTGTAGCAATAAATTTGAAAATCTAATAAACAAATTTGACAGTTTACAGTAGCTTATTGTGGTGGCGTCTGTACCTACATACTTTCTTGGCAAATAAAACGATTATTATACGCACACTTTACAATAGTAAAGCTTTCACTCTACAAACCCACTTCATAATAAAATTGTCTCGTTGATCTTTAGAGATAGCCTGGTACAGGGATGTTGGTTTGTGCAAAAAAGAATTTTGTTTCCGTTACAAATCCCTGTTGCGTCATGGGATTGAAAATGATTGAATATTTTTCCCTAATAGGAAAAAAGGAAATGTGCGTACCTAATCCCAGTGGGTAAATAAATGTAAGTTAAATATATAGGCAGGTAGGTAATTGACTGGTAGCATAATACACAGCATAATCAGCCTATAACGTTCCCACTGCTGGGACACAGACTTTCTCTCTGTAAGAGGGAGTGGGCTGCAAAATACCACGCGGGCCCAGTTTTGATTGTTCTCGTACATGCCCGTTTCCTCACGATGTTTTCCTTCACCGTTTTGAGAGCAGTGGTGATGAAATTATTTACACAAAGTGAAGCGCCTGCTTGGGTTCGAAACCACGCCTACAACTCGATAAGTCGGGGCCGTTACCACTGGGCCACCGCTGTACTGCAATTGACTGGCATTTTACTCTTTTCTAGGGCATGGAATGTCGAATGATTTAAGTACTTAATACTTCCAATTCCCATGGACAAATCCTGAAGTGTGAAAGTCGAAACGGTGTGTCTTATTAGTTTCGATCATCTGCCTAGCCTTTTCCCAACTATGTATTTTTACATGGAGCGACTGCCTATCTGACCTCCACAACCCAGTTGCTGGGTAATACGATACCCCTTGGTAAGACTGGTTGTCAGACTTTCGGGCTTCTGACTACCCGCAGCGACAGTCAAAGATCCACGAATGACACCCGGGACCAACGACTTAACGTGCTTTCCGAGGCACGGAGGGGTCTCGGTATGTAAAGGTGGTCACCTATCCACAGACCAACTGCGGCAAGCGTAGCTTAACCTGATCGATCGACCTGTGCGGCTGTTATTATTTAGCGACGGGCCCCTTTCGATGTCATAGTTAAAAGCACCGCCGACGTTAGCAAGAGACTGTTGTCTGACATTGGCCATCCACTATTCCAATTCTGTCACAAAATAACTAATAGTACTGTTGACATTCCGTTTACTTACGTTCGGTAAGGACTCAGACCAACAAATGGTCTGAGGGTAAGGATGCGTTTTCATTGAGGCGGAGACGAGCGGAGCGGAGGAAACGTTTAGGAATCGCCTTATGTCATGGGCTGAAATTCACATCGCCACTTTCGTGTTGTCTGTGTTTGGTCGATTATTGCACGTCTCCTGTCTGCTCCGCTCGTGGGTCACTTAGTGGAAACGCATCCTAACCGAACGAAAGTAATCGGAAAGTCAACAGAATGGTTGACGGCTGACTTGTCATACTTCACGAGACAATTATAAATCTCACATAAAACATTGTCTATTCTCATCCAGTGCACACGACGTAACAAAAGCAGAGGCTACACATCTCTCATACAGTCATACTCATAACTAGGGTTACCATCCATTCTGATTTGTCCGGCTATTTGGCCCAGCAATCAGACGTTTCATTAGTCCGACATTTTCGACTTACTTTTCTTAAATGGATACCAAAAAAAGAAAGATTTATAAGTAAATTATCCAGACTGGGCTTTATCACATGATTTTTCAAATTTCGAAATGGCAATGCTACACATACATAATCAGCCTATAATGTTTCCACTGCTGGGACACAGGCCCACTCTTTTCGAGAGGGAGTGGGCTATAACCTACCATGCAGGCCCAGTGAGGGTTGGTAGATGTCAGATGTCTTCGAATTTTTGGTTCTAGAACATGCCGGTTTCCTCAAATGTTTTCCTTCACTGTTTTGAACCCTATAAGTATTAACACAAACATTTAATGCAGTGATCCACTATAACTATGGCTACAGTAGATGTAACATTTTGTAATCCTTTCACTGACCTGCTTATTATTATTAGTCATACATAACAGGTACTTATTCGGAATGTTTTGTTGACATCCTGTTAATTAAATGGATTAAAGGGAGTTTCCACATTTTTCTCTGACTAAATATATTATTATGTCAATTTGCAGGTATTATAATATTACTTATTGTGAATTGTTGGCCGTTTGGATAGTAGTTTATTTTGTTTTTATATAAATTTGAAGTGTCAATTTTTTTTTTGTTTTTTTTTGTATCCCGCCAAACGCAAGAATCTGTCCTCAGACATTTAGCTGCTCCTTTGTTCGAATATTTCTGTATTGGTCTTTGAAGCAGTGAGGAATTGTCCATTTACCACTCTCGGTTATTTTATTGGGAATCGGTTTATTAGAGTTGGAACACTGTTCCTCCTCAGTCTTGTGTATACAGTACTTCCAGATCCCACTAAATCAGCAGCCAGGGAGTTGACATGTTTGTTTAATTTTTTCTGGTAGTTTTGACTACGTGCAGCGATTTCTTGTTTCACTGTATTGAGTTTCAGATCTTGCAGGATGTATTTATTATGTATGCATTTAGGCATGTTAAACATGGATCTAATGGCTTTGGTCTGAAACCTTTCCAGGATGTCAATGTTGCTGTTGCTTGCTGTTCCCCAGAGTTCAATGCCATATGTCCAAACCGGTTTCAATATGGTTTTGTATATTGCCATTTTGCCTTCGTTGGTTAACTGAGACCTTTTACCAATCAGCCAGTACATGCTTCTCAGCTTTGAGTCTAGGGTCTTTCGTTTCTTCCAGATATGCTTTTGCCAAGTTAGTCTTCTATCTAGGTGCATACCGAGGTATTTCGCAGTGTCTTCGTGAAGAATTTGCTCTCCATTTAATGTGATTGGGGGTTTTTCTCAGAGTAAAGGTGATGTGTGCTGATTTGCTTTGGTTCGCTTTTATTCTCCATATCTTCAGCCACTGTTATCGAACAGTGGCTGAACATCACCAATGTGTTTCTGTAGGTTTGCTGATGCAACATCTGGGTTGATGTGTATTGAAATTATTGCAGTATCGTCTGCGTAGGTGGCAATTAAGGTATTGTCATCTGTAGGTATGTCAGCAGTGAAGATAAAGTATAACACAGGCCCCAAAATGCTCCCCTGAGGTACACCAGACCTGATTTCGTGCAGGTCTGATGTGACATGATTTAGTTTGACTTCGAAACATCGTTTGTCTAGGTAGCTTTCTAGTATAGAGAAGAACGAATGTGGTAGGTATTTTTTCAGCTTATACAGGAGGCCCACATGCCAGACCCTGTCAAAGGCTTGACTAATGTCCAGGAAGACAGCGGAACAGTATTTTTTGTTTTCCAGGGTGTGGCTAATTGTGTCTGTCAACCTATGTACCTGCTCGATGGTGCCATGCTGCTGTCGGAAGCCGATCGAACTAATTGTCTCATTAGGAAGAAATCACTAATGAGACACAATTCGCTTTTCATGAACACATTTCGCTATCATCACAGAATAACTAATAATACTTAGCTATCACTTAATTTCTTGAAGCACTTACTTTTTGAAGTTCTGAAAAGATAATAATCTAGGCAACATTACAAGGAAAATTTCATTCTTACACAAAATGTAATGTGTATAAGGGAATTTCTTGACTCAAACATTGCCATGAGAGAAATAATTTTAAATTATTTTATAACTAGCTTCCGCCCGCGGCTTGGCGGGTGTGGTATGTCGATAAAAAGTACCTTCCCCGGGGTTCAAAATATCCCTATACTAAATTTCATCAAAATCGGTCCAGCCGTTTCGAAGATTAGAAGAAACAGACAGAAAAAAATAAAATTGTTTTTTTTTATATTGTTATACAATATATATGTATAGTAAAAAGCTGTTATTTTGACATTACAAACAGAGACACTTCAGTTTTATTTATTTGTTTAATATAGATTAACATAATTTTATGTACCTAACATTTATTATTTCAAGTTTATTACCATTGGCTTTTTTAGAACTGTTGCACCAAAAATACAGGCACGAGAAATACAAAATACGTTTTTGGATAATATCAAAAAAATACACCTTATTACTTATTTTATTATCTTTACAAAATATGATTAGTGACAGCTAATAAAAAGGTGATTACAACTTCAGTCATTGATAAATTAAAAGTTCAACCACACATTTTATTTTTACTGAAGTTGTTGACATGCTAACAGTGCATACAACAAGGCATTAATTAATCTGCTGCACTCATTTGTCCCATTAATCAGTGTGTGAGCTAAAGCTATAGGTTGTTGGACATTTGGTCAGAAAAATGTTCAGAGATGATTCATGCATCACTGACAATAAAATGCAAATCCAAGAATATTTAAATAGGACATGTTTTATAAGTATTATGTGCCATGTGGAGGATAATTTTGACTGTTTTGTCGACAATAGTTGGACAATACATGGTTGGTTGTTGAAATCAAAACATACGGAAAATTATTTGGATGTATTGTGTGAGGAATGATTTGAAAAAGAAGGGAGTGAATAATAGTCTGACGGTTGTCCGGGGAGAATGAAAGAAGAAAATGTGTTGCACCAACCCCAAGTAACATGGGACAAGGGCAGGAAGATAGCATAAGCACAATCAGCCTATAATGTTCCCACTGCTGGGACACAGGCCTCCTCTCTTCGAGAGGGAGTGGGCAATCTATCAAGCCAGCCCAGTGCGGGTTGGTAGATGTCACTTGTCTTCGAATTGTTTGGTTTGACAAGAAGATGATGATTATTTCTGATATTTTTTTTAACTTAGAGAGGAATTGGGTTAGGGATAGGAATTGGATTGAATTTCTTCAAAGACATATTATATGGATGAACTGGGATTATTCATGCTTTCAAATTATAGGTAGTGTGGGTCTGGGGAAATCTCAAGGACAGAAGGCCAATTCTCGTAATTTAAAATGCTCAAAATCTAGTCGCAGTCTCATCTCGGTGACAAACAAATGTCAAAAACTTGTCAAAATGTAGTCAAATTAGAAGTATTTTTTGACAGATTCAGACTGAGATCAAACTGTGAATGTTCTTACTCTGATCTTCAGCAAAAAGAGTTTAAGTAGTACTAAGCTTGCCATATTTAACTTTGAATGAAGTTTGTAATAAATTATACCACTATTCCCAAACTAAAAATACTAGAGCAGTTTCTGCTGACTGGCTTGAAAAATAAAATTAATGTCCATAAAAGATTAGGTATTTCTAAAAGAAAAATATTTAATATACTTGTATATCCTGAGGTACATACAGCTGATAATAAAAAAGTTTTATTACAGATAAAATAATTAGTCATACTGTTTATTTTTACTTGTAAGTTAATTTCAGCAATCAGACTGACTATAACAACATTTTCCAAATTGTTTTTAAAGGAATTGATAATCGGTAGCAACATGTGGGAACAAAATATGGGGTAGGCCTTTGCCTAGCAGTTATAAGTTAGGAAAAAAACTTTATAATGGTATAGGGGGTACCTTAATTTTTTATGAAGGTTTTGGTTATCTTAGCTGTGATGTGGCAGTTAGAGAAAAACTTTGGTTTATTTAGCTAAAATATAAACATCTTTCCTTTTGTTCTTAGAATAAGAAATCAGAATGTTTTTGGGTTTTCGGATGGCGCTAAAACTATGATAGACGTCAGACGACTCTCCAACTCGTTTTTGGGTTTAACTGCCGTGGAAAATAAACATTAAAACTACGCCAGGAGGTAACATTAAGCAGTTGTAACCACTCTAAAGTAACAGATCCTCACTAGTTAGATAGGTTCTTACATAAAATCGATAAGTAGGTAGGCAGTTTTTTTTTAATTCGTTAACGAACACGTTATATCCGATGTAACATGACATAATATAAGTAATGTGTGTCAAGCAACACAATCGTGAGAAACAACATTATGTAAAAATATTTCGACATTTTAAATGCGAATTCAATTCCTATTATCTTATTATTGTTTTAATGAAAGAAAATAAGCGTTCTATGAACTTGAATGCGGTCGTCACGGATCACATTCATTATCATAGAAATGTTATCGACCATTGGCAGAGTCGCTGTGGCGACGAAGTCTTCGGATTATTGACCGAAAAAATAGTTGTGAGCATTGAGAATGACGCTCCAGTGGATACGTTTTACGGTAACAGTACTTACAATCTAAATGTTTCTTTTTGGGTGCTATCATTTCTTCTGTGGTGGCTTTGCAAACGGATTTAGCTAAACCCTGCCCGGCGATGCTGTGGCGGGCGGCCAAAAGCCTATCGTTTATAGTCTGACCCGCCATCCTCACGTTCAGTCCTGACATAAACTATTTACACGATGTAACGACACTTATTTTCGCGTTTTTCCAACAAATTCACAAAATTACGACGATGACGGGTAAAAATATGTCACCGCCCCCCCGACTGGCACAATACTAAATTCAAGATGGCGGACGGGAGTTGCCACACCTTTACTAGGGAATGTTGCTATATGCAAAAAAACATCCTAAATTAAAAAGACGGAGGAGGGAGGCTATTCTGGGGGCTTACTATGACCTTTTACAGAAACGTTCAATTTCCAGTCAGTTCAAAAGCAGGCCTACTTCTGCCCTGCTAATAATCGTACTATAAGAGTAGGTAATAAAAGTTAACTGTACAACATCAAGTCATCAAGCGTAGTATCTTCACAACTAAGAGTTAAATTGTTGTTCAGAAGACCACCCCATTATAACTGGGAAAAGGCCAGGCAGATGTCTCGCTAAGAAGAACATTAATTAATACGACCGTGGTTCCTTTAGTTAGTTGCATGTTTAGTATGTTCGCAACAGATGGCATTCTATGGTTTCTGCCTATTCCCATGGGAAGAAGGCGTGAATTTATCTATTTTAGTCTTTTTTGTGGTAAATATGGTTATTTCATGTCTTGCTACAAAAAAAAAGCCTATTATAGTAGTACCTAAGTAAAAACTCTTTGCACTTCTGGACCTTCATAAAGTCACGTCATTAAAAAAACTAAACTACTATGCTGTTGACGTCTGTGTTGCGAGCAAACGTAACGTTGATTTCTGATTTCCTGAAAATAAAAAAAAACATGGAAAATGGGGCCACCACCTGGCAATGTTGAACAAGGAAAGAAAATCTTTTTACAGCGATGTTCCCAATGCCACACTATTGAATCTGGAGGCAGAAACAAAGTTGGTCCCAACCTATACGGTATATTCGGGCGGAAGGCTGGCCAGGCGGTCGGCTTTTCATATTCAGATGCTAATAAAAGCAAAGGTATTGTGTGGAATGAGGAAACGCTTTACGAATATCTGGAGAATCCCAAGAAATTCATTCCCGGCACGAAGATGGTGTTCGCTGGTATAAAAAAAACATCAGAGCGCGCAGACGTCGTAGCCTACTTAAAAGAAGCTGCGAAGTAACATGATGTAGAGAAGTATTTTAAATGTAGAATTTATTGTATTACTTTGCATTAAAATTTTTTTTTTTTTTAATTTTTAATAAATTTTATTTACAAATCGAAATATTTACAACTAGCTTTTGCCCGCGACTTCGTCCGCGTGGAATAATAACTTCCGGAAAAAAACAATTTATCCCCCTTTTCTCCCCGTTGGGAGGGAATTTACAAAAATCCTCTCTTAGTGGTAGCCTACTCCTCCCAACAAACACACATGCCATTTCAGCTCTCTACTGCCAGTAGTTTCGGCTGTGCGTTGTCTGTCAGTCACTAAGTAACGGAAGAGTTTTATATACATAAGACGTCTAACATATAAAATAATATATAATAAACCCTACTTCACTTAAAACTAAATACCTATAACTACTATAATTAATAATACCTACTTATACCTATAATTAATAAAAGTACAGGACCTACGCTTTTACCTACATAATATAAAAAAAAACTGAACATAAATTAACCAAAACTTACCTACTACTAACCTATTACTACTTCACCTAAAAAGAAATAAAATGTAAACTATTCATAATTTGTAATTTGAACGAATATAATACACTAACAAAATAAACTAATACCTATTTTATAAAATAACAACAAAAGAAAACTAAATAATTTAAAGACTAAAAGTCGCGCTGATAAACAATATTGTCTGTCAATAAGGTCGAATGCTCGGAACGTCTACTCGCATCAACAGCCAAATATTGTATGAAGTTCGCGTGGGGTACGAACCTCGGCTTAGGGCGTCGCTGGGGGAGGGGAGCAAGATGGGACTGGCTGGATCTGGTTTTTATTATTTAAGCTTGATGAGGCCGGCGTTTCCTAGCTGACTACTCTGAGAAGAAACTCCGAAACAAACTCAGAGGTCACGGTCGGGAATTTAGATCTACTGGCTCAGCTGCGGCGCGGGCTGGCACTTCTTCGAGCAAGGGTCGGGGGGAGGCATTTAATTGGGGACGTCGCGAGGGACCTCGGTGGCGAGGTCGGAATGACGGTGTTCTGTATTTGTGCACTGTACTGGTTGACTTATTTGCTCTCCTGGAGGAGGGTTATGGGGTCGTCAGGGTCGGAGAGGACATGCCTTGGACGGCGGCATTTGCTGATTTTGGAGGGGGTATACCTGGTGGCCTCGACAACCAGAGGGTTGCGGTGCTTGGCGGCGGTATCGACGAAGCGCTTGGAAAGGCGCTTCATGAATTGATGGATGGTGGGGATTTTGAGGTCAACATGGAGGATCTCATTTCGAACGAACCAGGGTTCGCGTTTGGATCCTCCGCCCTTTTATACCTCCCGCCGCGAGCCGCGTCGAGCGCGGCGACCGTTACACAAAAATAATCCTTATAGCATGATTCAGCATTCACGCGCGATGGCTTATTAGCGTATTTCATGTATAACTTTGGTGTTTCTGTACCGATTTCTATGATTCTTTTTTTTATTAAATAGGTAATAATGTTAACATTTTTTAATTAGGGATGAGTGAGAGTGTTATAAACGTAAGAGTAGACAAATATAATCAGAAAGCTCCGAACTGCTAAGCTATCGGGAGTTACACGTGTTATTGTGAGTCAACCATAAAAGATAGACATTTGCTGTCGTGGAATATTTTTTATATAATTTTAAGGAGAACATTTCCGTCATACATGATTTCTGTGTAGCTTTAACCATTAAGGCTGCACACACGACGGAAGCTTAAAAAATGGAGTAAGTTCTCCTGTTTTCCCAACATTTCCCTTCACTGATCTGCTCCTATTGATCGTAGCGTGATGAAAAGTATACTATAACCTGCCCAGGGGTATGAAGAACAATTGTACCAAGTTTCGTTGAAATCCGTCGAGTGGTTTTTGTTTCTATAACGAACATACAGACAGACAGACAAAAATTTTACTGATTGCATTTTTGGCGTCAGTATCGATCACTAATCACCCGCTGATAGTTATTTTGGAAATATATTTCATGTACAGAATTGACCTCTCTACAGATGTATAGATATAGATATTTAAAAAGCTGTCTTAAAATAATAATATGTACAGACGCCAGCACATCAACCTACACCAAACTGTCAAATTTTCCCAATCAACATTGAACCTTATGCTTTAGCGATAAAGTTGAAAATCTATTACAGAAATCTGACAGATTGTAGTAGGTTGATGTGCTGGCGTCTGTACATGTATATTAAAAGGGAGGGGAAATAATCAAAGGGCATCAAAACATTCGTCCGCATCGCTGTCAACAGGACACGCCCAAGTAGCACACAAGCTCTATAACAAGCCGTACACCGGCCGGTTAGAAGTTTTTAATAACTGCATAGGCTCCATAAATAAGTTCTACAGTAGATGTACAAGCGGCTACAGCGCCGCTGTACCCCCGAAAGAGGCCCCGATTTATACGGCCTAAGGTTCTACAATGTCTCTACAAAGTTCGTACATATGTGTTAGTACGGAGCTACAAAGGTGTTATGCGAGCGGTAGTATGCGCCTCATTATCTAAAATAAGTTGTTGTAGCGCGACTGTAGTGCTCGCATCTTATTTAGACGCGTCTGTATCTCTGAATTAGAGTTTACAGATCTGTATTCGATATACAGTAACGATATTTTGGGGAAATGAACAAAAGATAATTGACATTTTAACAAAGACGTCTACTTTGAAGTGATTGATGGAAGACTGAAAACAATTGGAAAATAAACAACAGGTGAGTAGTGTTGATTTTTCCTTTTATACATGCAAAGTACCAGTGCGAGCGCCAGTGTATTGTGAATATATACATATATTTTAGCTAAAATTTTCACGCGCCTGCCATTTATGCATTTTTTTGGATAAAAAGTACATTTGATTATAGGCTGTGAATTTTGAATTTAGTTTATATATGATATTTTAGCTTTCTAGGTAGTTTCTTTAGAATCCTAGGTGAGAAAGAGTGACGTGAATTCGGTTTTTATACATATTTATGATATAAATAAATTTAAAAAAATCATGAAAATTGCTTGTAATCAAAACTATAATGGCGTCTCGGTTACAACAGCCTTCAGAGTTTACTAGAACCATTCTATCGATTTAAACCGCTAGTATTCACCATTGTAGACCTTTTGGTTCTATGATTGTGGTATTGACGCTCTATTGTACTTTTTTAGGTGTACATCGGTAATTAATATATTCTTTTAAGAGTCTAAGGCTGTACAACGGACCATTGATAGTCCGTTGTAGGTAATTTTATTTAGGGGTCCAGTGTCTGAATCTTAAAACCCCTGTCAATCCTTCTTACACTTTCTCATTATTCGTTTGTGTGTTGTTATGATTTATACTCTACTAATTAAATAAAACGTTATATGGTAACAAAACGACAACCACGAGTCCACGACGCGCTTCTTTCATTGTTTAGGTATAAAGTTACATTTAAATATCTCCTTATAATAATAAATGCTTTTATTATACTATTTATCATTGAAGTTATTTATTTTGTAATAAATTCTACAGTTTTGATGACGAATATAGTCATTAATAGGTATATTTTTCTTTTCAGAATGCCTTTCAAAATTGTAAGGACAGTGGAGAAGGGGAAAGCAGAGTTGTGCATTGTGCCATCTCAGTGGGAAAGTAGCGGTATATTAAAATGGCCTAAAAAAGGTGCCGCAAAGTTGTATCAAAACTAGGAAACGATTCCTGGGACCGATTGGTTGGAAATAAATTGCTCAGTTAAGAGACGAAATATTGTCACATATGAAGTGGCCGATGCAGAACTCCAAGCTATGCTAGACAATTATGATACTGAGAAAGAAGACGAGCCGGTGACTTTTCGACGATCAGTGCAACATCGAGAACCAGTAAACTATAACCTATACAAAACTATAAACCTTGTCATTAAAACGATTTACTAACATAAGCTCAAACCCGTTTCCTTTACTATTAGTTATTATTATAAGAAACATGTGTTCAGAGTTTTAATTAATATTACTTTAATAAGAATTGTAGGACAATAACAAAGATAGTACAAAGTAGAAAGAAGAGAATCTAAAGGTATAAAGATCCTCTACGTCTACAGGACAATTATTGCCCTGTAAACGAAGAGGTCCTTTATACCTTTAGCTATTATTGTCTGTAGGACAATTTTCAAGATAGAAAATAATATATAACGTCTATCTTTGTAATTGTCCTAGAATTACAAAGATAGACGTTATATTTTCTGTAGCGACAACTTGATTTTTTTATGTACGCCAGATAATAGGGATGCCAGTTGATTATGTCATTCTAGTAGGGTTATTACTAAATTAAAATAATTACTAAGATTAACATTGTTTTATTTTATAAAAATGTATGTAACAAAGGGAAAACATAAAGTTCTCTTTTATGTTCAATGCACACTAATTTACACATAATATCTTGGGTTGTTAGAATAACATCAGGTATTGAACGTGTCGAAACTTTATATATATTAAGAAGTGAAGATTTTATCGGAGTATGGAATTGATCTGTTTTATTTAGCAACTTATTACCATATATACACACTCCTCTTGTATCGTCAATCACTTTGCATCCAGATCTTTTGGCTTAGGTACTGTTCCCACAATAAATATCAATTAAACGGGTCTTCTTCAGGTGTTTCAAAAATATTGCACAGACTTGGCCAGAATTCTTGTTTCGAACTTTTATAAATAGGAAGGCCATCAAAATTAAAATTTAAGGAAATAGATTCTGGTATCTCATCTGGGGCCCAAGAACGTACGATTTTTGTGAGAGGAATCTTAACCCCATTGTGCCAATAAACACCATCGCCTGCAATCGGTTTTAAATTTACATTTCTAGCGGTATGCAATATGGCGCGAGGATCTTTAGGCAAAATATTAGGAATTGTATTATTTAAAATCTCTGACAAATCTCTTATTGCGACATGCGATATATTGAATTTAACTGCCCATTTTCGAAATTTATTGGATTCCTCAGCAATGACTTCGGCCTCAACTCCTGGAAAGTCATAAATAATACTGTCAACTACATCACTGCTCCTGGTTACATTTGACGTAGAATATAAATCTACGGAACCCTCTTTATTTTCGATGCACTCTTGACTGTTAGTATTTTGAATACTGATAACATTATTTGAGGTAGCAGCACCTGCCTCAACTTTTTTTTCTTAACACTACCATGTTTTTTTCTTAATTTTCACGTTTTTTGGTAATGCATGAGAAATTCACGCGATAATCTTTTACAAAATGGAGTCATAATAAAGCAATTAAATTAGTAAAACACTTTTGTCCCACTTCAGCCGCTATATTGGCCCTAGAAACGAAATTTTTGAGCTTTTAGCTTTATAATGCGTGGTTTTCTTGCCATAACCAGCTATTTACCATACAGTTGCTGTAAAATTCACCACTATAACGACCTACGTGCCACTATAGAATTATGTTTCTCTGCTGTAGCTATAGAGTTTCAAAGGCAGTAATAAGTACTATTTAACAGCTTAAACATTTATAAATATGCAATATACAACCTAAAGCGCTTTAAAGGAAGCTTATAACTACATTTAAACACTTTTAACTATTAAAGCCCTCTATAAGACCTTGCGGTGTTTTAAAAGGTATTTATAACTCTGCTTTATATTAAATGCTCGTACAATAACTCTTTAACACACCTTTGTATCTTCATTGGGATTATATTTACTCTTGTACGGCTATTGTACCACATGCCTGTTAAAGAACTATTAAATACGCTACTGAACTCCTTAAGTATTATAGTAAACCCCTTGAACAGCTATTATAGAACATTCAGGTTGTAAAGAAGTCATTTCAGCAGCTTGTGTGCTAGTTGGGCGTGCGCAAAAGGCTGGCAGCATTGCCACGTTGTATGGCAATACTGATTCTTTGGCCAAAAAATAGGCCAGCCCTCTGGTCACGTGAAGAGTCGACCAACCGCTTGGCGATGTCTCGAAATACTAAGTGCGCACTCGGGCCCCATGGCCCTAGTGTTTCAACCCCAAACGGCTCAAATATATAAGTTCCAAAGAGATTGGAGTATTTGCGCCGTTTGAGGTTTTCCGCACCTGCAGCAGCCGCCCCGGCACAGCTAACCGTGCTTGGAAGATGGGATGGCGCAAGGGTGTCGACACACGTTGCATCCCACACCAAAGGCCTACCTACCTTCCAAGGCATTATGGTCATTCCGTCTGGTCTCTTACCATCGATCGTTTAAAATATTTAAATAATATACGCATACTTTGTTTCATACATAGAAGGATTCATATTTCAATACTATCATCATCCGTAATTTTGTAAAATCGTATAATTGTCACAGATTTAAATCTTTGATTAATTGTATAATTATGTAGGATCTTTTCGCGCTGTTGATTGTATTGAAAAAACAAAATATTCTTGTACAGTTGTACCAACTTGAGCTTGACATTGTTTTGACATTGGATTTGAGTTGAAGTGACTGACAGTATTGTCGGAAAATGTGCCACTGCCAATGCCACTACCCTTCTTTTGACTTTACCGTAGTCTGAAGTCAGCTTAAAGTCAGTCATATGAAATTATCTTTATCCACCCACTATTGGACACACCCCATGGTTTGTATGTGAGCGCGCTCTCGTACAGACGCCAGCACATCAACCTCCACCTAACTGTCAAATTTTCCCATTCAACATTGAACCTTATGCTTTAGCGATAAAGTTGAAAATCTATTACAGAAATCTGACAGATTGTAGTAGGTTGATGTGCTGGCGTCTGTACATATGCGTCGTCATTTTGTCAGTGTGTGCGTACGACGACGCATACGTACCATTGACATACATGTTTTATGTACAGACGCCAGCACATCAACCTACTACAATCTGTCAGATTTCTGTAATAGATTTTCAACTTTATCGCTAAAGCATAAGGTTCAATGTTGATTGGGAAAATCTGACAGTTAGGTGTAGGTTGATGTGCTGGCGTCTGTACCTCAATGATACGTACGAGCGCGCTCGCATACAAACCGTGTTCGGTGCGTATATATGAAGATACCCTACTTATTTGTTTTTACTAAAGCATAAGTGTTGATCCCGAGGGAATATTGGGATAAAAACTATCCTGTCCTTTCCCGGGACTCAAACTATCTTTAGGTATAACAATATTCATCTAAATGCGTGAAGAGGTAACAGAGACAGACAGACACTTTCGTATTTTATCTAAGGGCAGAAGATACATTTTAGTTTAGCCCTGTCAAATTAATCAGTGCCTGACACTACTCCAACTCCATACAAGTTTTGCCTACTAAAATTACATCAATTTATGTCAGGCGCTGATTAATTTGACACGTCTAAACTAAAATTTATCTTCTGTTCATAAAATTCTGTTCTGAAATAGAAAGAAAAAGATGCACTGAACTTAAATCTAGTTTAGCAGAATCGGCACCAATATAAGTAATTATAATATAATTTAGTAAACACCCCATATCATTTAATGATTATTTAGCATAATATCCAAAGGCCTGTCAAAGGTCGTTAAAAATAATGACCTTACAGTCAAAGACGTTAAAACATGGCCATGGCTTGTCAAAATGTCATCAAAAATACGATTGTTTATTTGTCTATGGTGCTATTTTGACTGGTTATTGAATGACATTTCTTCCAGCCAGCCATGTTGTTCTAAATCTTGTAATAATTTGTTACTACGGTACAGTTTATGCTTCAAATGATTAAAATAATGAATGAAATTCATTTACTGTGCTGAAAGGACATCTCAATAGTGCAATTGAGGGTTTGTTGCCTTAGAACGTAACAACGTAAGAGTCCGTAAAGAGAAAAACTTGGTATCAAAATGGCCAAGAAAAAAGTGAAATCTAAGGCGAAACAACCTCCTAAATCTTCTATACCTGAGTCTATAAGTTCAGAAGTAATAGCCGAGGCGTACAGTGCTGTGACTCCACCAGTTTTCATGAAAGTTTGTCGATTGTGCGAAAGTAAAGATGGACCGTTTCTCAACATTTTCGACGCTGATAAAGTGACTGCGAAAAAGATCGACGAATTGATGCCTTTTGGGGTAAGATAAATTTGATATTTATGTAATTTTTCCCTACTAGAAGATCTTAACTTTATGATCCTGTTGTTCAATATCTATCTACCTGTAATAATAATAATATGCACGTTTGTTACTTCAAGGCTGATGAAGATTGTACCAAGTGTTCTGTTGTCATTTTTTTAAGTATTTTGGAAACCCTTTAATTGTTGACCAGTCTGCTGTCAACACTGAGTTCTTTGAATTGTTTCTTGAGTGTACACTACCTAATACTTGTGTAAATATTATACAGTGTCCTCAAATAAACTTAATTTACTACATTTTGGAAGGGGCAACTATAACAAATCCAATTTTCTTGTAAATTTTGATGTTCAAAAGTGCTTTTTTTTGTGCCTATTTGAAATAAATTATGATTGGTTTTGACTTACAAGCTACTGTAGCTGAAGCATCATTGTAATATTAGTCATTATTATTTTAGGAACATTGCATTCTATAGTATACTGAATGTCAAAAGCTACGAGCCAATTGGTTGTTACAAGGGGACAGTGTTATCATACTTTGTCAATGCGCACTGCCTTTGAGTTTGTTTCTCTATTTCTTCAGGGGATAGTCAGATAGGAAATGTCAATCCATCTAGCTTATTTTTTTGTGTGAAGTGTGAATTAAAGACAACAATCTCAACTTTAAAATTTAAATGATTAACGAAAATAAAAGATTTTAATCAGTTGATCGCTAAATGTTTAGTGGTTTTTGGTGGTTAACTACTTAAACGGTATCACGACAACTCGACCCCGAGACAACATGAATTCGACATATCCATGTTTTAAAATTTTATATTATTAAATGAGTGACTGTGTAATATTAGATTGTATTATTTTTCTTGTTTTTGTTTTTTTTTGTTATTTTCTTTGATTAATGTATGATGAATGTGTTAGTTTTGTAATTTTAAGGATTTCAAACACAATGTTAATTGTTCTTGAATTAAATTGAACTTGACCCCGAGAACTCAACCCCGAGTCAACTCGACCCTGAACAATCGACTTCGATATCGGGATGGGAAAAATAGTAAGTACTAAAAATGCATTACCGCCATCAGTTTACATTGAGGACTGCCAGTGAGACCACAAGTATGAACAGTTCACTCTCCATTTTTTTCCTCCATTATATCCTCCATGGAAACTGATAGGTAGCGGAATATTAATGTTGGTAGGAGTTTAAATGACTATTGTTTCAATTACTTGTCAGGAGTCGAATTGTCGGGGTCGAGATGTTAGGGTCGAGTTGTCGAAGAATGATAGATCTTTCTTCACCGCCTATTTGGAAACAAATCCTTAAATCTGTTGTTTTTTCTGCAGACTTCTCTTTGTGATCAGTTGTCAAATCATAGGGGATTTGTTTCATGAAAGGCTTTATGGTGAAGTAGCCAGTGACAGGCTTCTCCCATATGGAAGGTGGTTCTTCATTAGAATTTTTGTCACCACTCTTGGATTAAAAAATTCTACAACTAGTACAGTACGACACATCTTATATGTAGCATCGTAAAACCGATCACTTCCGATTTACACAACAAATAGAAATCGCTCACTATCGCGCCATTCAACGCTATTCGTGCTATACATTCCCGCCTCAGTTCAACCCGAGACAGCGGTGAGAATGCACGTGAGTGAATAATTTCGTACACTTCGTGACAATTTAATGGGGAAGTGAATAATATATTTTTTGTTGGTATTTTTTTTCATTATGACTTCGTTGAAACGTGGTAAACCGTATAATAGGCAAAGTCGTGAAGTCATTTTTAATGTTATCAATTTATGAGTCGAGTCGATAGGCCACGGAGTCTAAAAATATAGTTTTTGGGAATGATCACTTTCAAAACCTTCAAGAGCAAACTGCGAAGGCAACTGGTGTCGCGAAGAAACAATAAGTGCTGTTTCGAAAGAGCATGACAATGCCTTGGCTTGGACTAGTTCAAATCATGGTTCCACTCGTGCAACTTTTAGTTCGCCTAAAAACCCCAGAAAAAAGAAAGAACATCGAGATAATTTAGACGATTTTGGAAGAGAAAGGAAAAGAAACAAATTTGATAGCGTATCACGGAACGCTTCAATATTCTCCCAACTATCCCACGACCATCGACATCAAGGGATGAGTCAACTAAGCTGATTCTCTATTCAGAACATTCGAAGAGGGACCCTCAAATCTGGAACTACACAAATTGTACATTTAATTTTTAATAAAATAAAGTATTTAATATTGTACTAGATTATTTTATTTTCTCACAATCGTAGTGAAAAGTAGATTGTAACACACGGTGCTAAAAACCCATTATAACTCGGTTTCTATTTACTCCCTCGCTAAAGCTCGAGAGTAAATCTACCTCGTATATAATGGGTCATTTTAGCCCCTTGTATAACAATCTACTATTTATTAATAACTCTATGAACTACAATGAAGGGTATAAGACTAGAACCTTTTTCATATATTTATTTATCATGCTACATAATTATAAATGTAAGAATAAAATGATACAAATTATTTAAACAATATAATATGTATTATAAAGTGAAGTTTTAACAATAAACATCTCTAAAAGTTTGTTTTGTGATATGCATCGTTCTAGCCTTGTATCCTTAAAATCGAATCTAAAAAACAAAGACTTTAATTACGTTATCATTTATTTTGCAAGCTAGTTCATGTAATCTATGCATCAATTTCACGAATGTGTTTTGTTATATGACTTTACAAGTTATTGAGTTCGCATAAAGATCAATTTCTCCTAAAGTAGTAATACTGACGGGTGATTTTGAAGGCGCACTCAGTTCGGATGTGATCGGTTTTACGAATTTTGCCGATGCTACATCTAAGTTGTGTCGAACTGTACCATGTCCTTATTTAAAGTACTGCATATATAGTGGTTTAAGAGGTTATTTCTTTACAGATCGCGGAAAACGATGACCTTCCACACAAAATATGCTTCCGGTGTTCAGCTAAATTGGAAGAACTTTACGAATTTATACACAAATGTATCAAAACACAAGAAAGTTTACGGACGGCGGTAGGTAAGACTGGCCCATTTATCACTAAAACTAAAACTAGAAAAGCTTGGGAAGATAAATTAAATAAAACGAATATGAGCAATGATGATATCTGTGATGCTTTGATAAAAAAAGCAATGGCGGGTATTAAAGATATCCCTCTTAAACCAATAGCTATAAAAGAAGAATCAACCCCACCAAATAAACGAGTTACTAGAAGAACTGATTCAAAACCAATTAAAAAAGAAATAATTGACAATGATAATGAAGAACTTAACCTTAAAGAACTAAAATTGACTCAGGAAAAGAATAACGGAAAAGTACCCTCAACGAAACCAGCTAAGTCTAGTAATAGTAACCCTTCTAATAGTAGTAACAGTTCTAACAATATTGAACCACCACAGCCTAGTATTAATAAAAATTCACAAAATGAGAAAAAACCAAGTGAAAACAAAGTGAAGAACAATATGCAGATAAATAATTTAAGCTTTGATTATGTTGAAGAAAAATCATCTAGTGATAACGATGTAGAAATTAAAGAGCCGGTTGATGAAAAACCATTTAACATCATGGATTATATCAGCATGATAAAAGTAAATGGAGTGGGTGTGCTATTTCAGTGTAAACTGTGCAATAGAAACTTCCTAAAAAAAGAAGTAGTTGAATCTCACAATTGTGCTAAAAATGGAATACCTAAAGTAGCTATTCCTAAGGCAGTACCGACGCCAGAACCGCCTAAAGTTTCCACGGTCAAATATATTACAATTGAAGGTAATATGAAAAAACCGCACTCATGGAAGTCTTATAAGTTTGATAATGACAACAGTCCAAATACTGATAGTAAAAACGATAAACCAAGTACAGACAATAATACATATAAAGTTGACAGTCCTATCACGGATATCAATCAAAAGCAAGAACACAGCATTCAATCTGCTCCACCAGTAAAACCTAAGCCAAAAGCTGGACCAGCTAGCAAAACGAGACGCACGGAAAATAATCAAGATCCAGCAACATCTCAGAATTCTTCGGATTCTCAACAATCAGACTCATCAAATTCTCAGTCACCATCTGTGCATATTCCTTCCGCCCCTAACTTGAATGGTCGATTCAAATTAGTTCCAGGCCCTAATAACATATTCACATTGGTTGAAGATACAACACCAGTCCCAGTTACAGAAAACCAAAAAACAGCTAAAAAGCGCAAATCTGAACCAGAACATGAAAAATCAAAAGAACGAAAGAAAGATTCTCATGACAAATCTTTCGGAAAAGGGTCTGAAGTTAAAGACACTGAGAATCAATCAAAGCCATACCCGGTTGGATTATTTCAAACTGTTGCCCATTCCGGACATCTTTACGAACCGCCAGTTGCTGCATCTCCAGCCCCATTCACTACGCCCGCCATGAAAAAGCAGTCTTACACTATAGTTCAAACTGGAAATCCCAGCAAATTACTAATATCAACGAAGGCTATAGCTCCTCCTGCCGAAGTACCTAAAAAACGCCAAAGAAAGTCTAAACCTGAATTCAGAGAGGATTTGGATGCTAAAGAGCCGTTCAGAGTCACGTTAGAGGACGTCGCCCATCCGAAGGACTCAGGTTTCTTTACATTCATCAACGTAGACCCTCTATTGCAACCGTCGTATGTTTTGCCTACTGATAATATCATCCAAGAATCGCAAATTTCGACGTCTACGGCAGCTATTCATAATGCCCCAGAAAGCAGTAAAGAAAGTAAAGAGAAAGAGAAGTACTCGTGTAACATGTGTGGAGAATCTTTCTCAAGGGAGAAAAAACTGTTGTCTCATATACAGTCACATTATACCAAGATGGACGAAGAAGATCAGATGAGGGCTGAAAAGACTTCAAAGAGAAAAGGGAGAAAATAATATTGGAGTTTTTCATGTATCAAGAGAAGAACTTTAGAACTGAAGTAGTTCATTTAAGGCAATGAGGATATGTCTTAAGCCTTTGCCAGGGAATCGTCTCCCGCAGTTCAATTTATTCGGCCTAGAAATTGGACTTCGCAAAAAAATAACCCTTCTTTGCAGTCAGGTAGCAAAATAACGTGGGGCGTTGAGTTGAGATGAAATATGGTTTTGTACTCAGGGAGATTGACCAGAATAAAGTGGAACGAACTCAGTGGTCATTTTGTTTAAAGGTTTTTAGTGAAACTTCATCAACATCACATATTTAACGAAATACTAAATGAAAAAATAATATAACCAAGATTTTGGTTAAAAACTTTTAAAAACGTTGCTAAGAGAGTGTGTAAATAATATCTGAAAGGTTGTTAGGAAATATTTTTTTTTACTTAAACACTGTCCACTAGGTTAATCATTTTCAGGGTTCCGTACCTCAAAAGGAAAAAAAAAACGGACCCTTATATTTGACAGATGGAACTAGTAATTGCAGCAACGTCAGTTATGGTTATGACGTTAACATATTTCGATAATTTCACTTTAATTTGTATGTAGTGTCAATTCTCGATTTTTTGCTGTCGGATAAAAAATGGTGCGGTTTCTATGCCTATGTTAATTATTATTAAATACAAATCAATATAAATTAGCTGCTTTGTTTACTTTAATTTCAATTTGGCAGGTTTTATAGCGGAATTCAGCGTAAAAATAAAGTATGCACTGGTTTGCCGAATCAATGTGTTGTAGTGTATACGCATAAATATGGGGTTTACTACATATTAAAACAACGTTTTTTGTTCATAACATCTTATGAAAGTTTTAAAATTGAAATAAAACATTAACATCTTGGTTATGGTGGCAAGTCCGTATCCTATCAATTAATTTATGTAACTTTATTGATATTTCAGTGGATGCAAGGTTTTTCTATACTGATTTACCTATAATATAAAATGATTATTTTCGATTTATTACATACGACAGAATGTAATTTAATACGCATAACAATTATATAATATATTTTTTTGTACACGTAGGTACGTTATTATAATGTCTGTAAGAAGTCATAAATAAGATAATTCAATAAGTTATGGCAGTTTATATATTTATTTTATCACGAATTTTAAAGTTGGCTTACGTAATCTGGAATAGTTACACGGTACTAAGGCAGCTGTCAAAAAACGGTTAACCTAGTGGACAGAGAACATCTGCGTAATTGGTTAGTTATTCGTAGGTAATTGGTCGCGTTATTAATTATTTTATTCTTTGCATATGAGTAAGTTCGTTTAGGTTTATCAAAGTTTTATATCTTGTGTTGCCAATTTCAAAATAAACCCTGAAATTGCAACATTAGTTACAACCGCCTAGAGTATATTCTAGAGAGGTCTTATGTTTTTTTTTATTTTTTATTAACGTTTTAGGTAAGCATTTACTTAAACATATAATTCTTTGAATGGCAGGATATCATTATTATACTTCTTCTTTTAAGATTAAGCTAGTTTGGAAGCTAAAAGATGTTTAATTTGTAAATGTTGTACCTATTGAGATACTGATGTATCATTCCATACTGTACATTTTTTTGTTCATAGAATGATACCTATTTTTCCATATCTTTCAAAAATAATGTTAATTGATTGTTTGATTTTGTTCAACTAAAGAGTGGAATTCATGGTTTTGCTTTTGCCCGGCGGATGCACCTGGCGAGCGTGTCCAGCCTCAGCCACACATACGCGGGCATGTCAGTCGCTTGTTGACCATTTCCTGCAATGTTCCCCGCGAAATAAGTTTTTTTGATTTCTCACAAAGGGGATTGAAGATTTTTATATGGAGCCTGGCATACCTACATGTCCGCCATTTTGTTTTTTTTTTTTAAATGGCGGCCACTCTTGAAACCTATATAAGTCGATAGCTGACATCAATGCAAAGAGAAAACATAATAAGGTCCAAACACCGTAATGCGTCACATTTCCGAGATATTAACGTTCAAAGTTGATCACGACATCCATATTTTTTTGCAACTTGAGTAGTACCTACATCTTGCAGAGTGATTATTTCAAACATCTATCCCAAGGACCTTTTAAGCCCTTTAACCACTATTTTATTAATGTTGTCACTCAACGTTGTTGCGTATTTTTTACCCGACTGCGCCAGGAGGGTTATGTTTTTCGAGTGTATGTATGTAATGTATATTTCTTTGGCACGCTCTGTAGCCTAAACGGCTGGTTCGATTCCAGTTTGAGAGGTGCCGTTAGATTCGTCTTAATTATGAGAGTGACACTGGGTATATAAAAATTGAAAAAAAATGGCCGATTTTTGGCGCCATATTATGTCATCAAAATTTTTTTTTTCTCAAAAGCTATCGAGGGGGGTATCAAAATAAAGGGTTTTTAAAGGTGATTACAAAAATATGTACAACTTATATGGTTAAAAGTAATTCGAAATGACAAATCGTAAAAAAACACGTACCAAGAACTAAATAATGATAATATTTAATTTACTAAATAACATTCATTAAAATCATCAATACTTATAATTTGAATTTCGTGGACTTTCTTGAACGATCATTTGTGGTTGTGTCCTGGTTGTAGTATCCGAGTAATTAATTCGAAAAAGGAAATTGCGCTCATAGGAAGTGTGCGTATAATCACGGATTTAAAAAACGAAGAGATTGTGGTGCAACTGTGCAAGTAATAGCATAATGACGGAGGAATTAGAAATACGAAATTGATTGATATGATTAGATGAAACTTTCCCAAAATAGTTTATTATCACTAAAAGTCGTCCTCCTGTTAATGTACTACAAACCCCATACAAAAAAAAAAACAGTGGCACTCCGGGAGTGCCGACAGAAGTGAAAACAAAACACAAACAGAATACTTTGCCATCATTCACTGACATATCGGATATATACATTAAAACCGAGTACATCTCGAGGACAGCCGAACACATCCGAAGCGGTGTCGGCTATACATTTTCGCCGCGCCGTAGAAAGAGAGGGGGATACTCCTACGCCGCGCCGGCTGTCTACTCTCCATCCGTCTTACGAATTTTCGATCAGAGTCACGTGTCCTGAACTCCTGACGCGAGTTTAATATTTTTTACCCATTACAAAAAAAGTGTACAACGCCGCTAAAGAAGTTTTCACTTCAAAAATGGCTGTACTCAACGTCATCCCGTTAGAAATAATGGCATGGCCGGCGGGCACATGCCTGCGCTTTCACTTACGAATCAACCAGAGCTCGGACCAAAACAATTTGGCTAGATGGGTTAGGTAACGGGTCGACAATCGACAGATCCTGCCCACGCGCGCGCACTGTCGGATGTAGGTACTCGTCGTGTGCCCCTACCGGGCAGCTACGGTGGGCAAGACCATCACCCTAATTGCGTAACACACTATCAACCGGAATCTGAATCATTTTGAAGCAAATTGCTAATTCATTGCTTCATAAGTTCGAAAAATTTGTCTGCTCAACACGTAAATGACGCAATGAATGTTGCTGAACTGTCAAAATGAAACCCATCCCGATTGATGTGTTACGCAATTACCTAGCGGGAGTGCATTCCACGATTTGAAAATTTCGTTATTTCAAAAATGTAACAAATATTTTTTTTGTTTTCCTTTATAAGCTTTATTTTTTCTTGTATAATTGTTATGAGTAAGTGAAATATAAATGAAAACTTGTGCTAAACACAAGCATTACTTATTACGAAGTATTACGTTTTGTTTTATTTTTAGGTTCTATTTCAACACTGGTTACTGCTTCTATTACTATTTAAAAATAAACCATATATAGAAAAGTCAAAGTAAAATATATTTGCTAGAAACACGATACATAATGATGTTCATACTTACATAATAAGAATAGGTCTACATGTTTAACCACTAACGGGTACTTATATAAAAATAAACTGAAATTGTTTTGGCATAGTAAAATGCAGTTTGTAGTTATTGGTTATGTAAACATTCATTGCTACCGAATTTCTATGTTTGAGCAAGTGCAGACTTGACATGGTTCATCTAATGATAGCGACCGTTTCAACGAAATCCCTCGCGTGTAATACATCATATGAAACCCTAGGAACACGTCATATTTTGCAGCGGCTGTTCGATCTCAACATAGTTGGAAAAGGAAATTTTAACTTGGGAGTAGGTATTTCGTTTCCTCAAATGGTTTTAGTTTTCTCCATGTTTTCTAAAATATAAGTAGTGACATTACATTAGGAGATTGTCTTTATTATTGTCTTATGAACAGTCCGATTAGAAGCAAAAGAAACCTGAAATAATGTGCCGCGGAGTCAAGCAATCTGTGTTTTTTCCCTGTCAACATCTCATAACGTCTTCACGGTATTAAAGTTGGTAATATTTGGTGCTAATATTATTATTTATTACCAGCGACCCGCCCCTGCTTCGCACAGAGTCTACGACTTGGTAAACCATCGAGATTTCATTATTATATGTGTATGTATGTTTAATGTTTATCTAGTAGGTATACACGTAAACCTTCCGGAATAAATTCTCTAAATAATGGTAAAAACCGCATCAAAGTCCGTTGCGAAGTTTATAAGAACAAGGCGGTCACATAGACAGATTCCAAAAGAGACTTTAATTTTTAATAGATATATCGCTCATTTGGAGAAACATCGACGTAAATGTATTTTTTCCCAAAAATGAGTTAAATATGACAAAGCGCTTAGAAATCGTATTTACGTTAGGAGAAACAAAGACGTAAAAAAAAGTAAAGTAGCAGTTACGTCGATGTTTCTCCAAATGAGCGATATGTAGATAATAAATCCTGTCCGCAATCTTCATCATAATAAGGAATGGGAACATGATCGTGTGACGTCGTGGCAGTCTTATCCTCTCCTGCAAACTGTTGATGTTGGACAGTGCTAAGGAGAAGTAAAGTAAACCTTTACCTTATTGAGAGCCTATTCAGTTAAGTCTCGGAAGACGACATAGAAACATAAATAAAGTTTAATTTGCGTGGCTGTAAATATACCATGGACATTATACCCCGAAGAAATCAAAATTATTTTTAGTTTCTTGTGATGTTTGATATTTCTCGGGACCCTGGGGTCCCGGATCTTTGGAAGGCCGTACGAGGGACCGAAGCCAACTCGCAGAGGCCCGTTAGACATTTTTAGTTTCTTATTGTTGGTAAACGTGTGCTGCCGAAATAATAAAATTCCATATTGAAATTATACTATGTTGTATCTTTTATAGTGATAGTTAAACCTTTGTAAATATTATGTATGTACCTACTTTCAAATACATAATTATAATTAAGTACATTTTATTGATTATTATTTCATCCTTTGATTGATTAAGTTGCGCCTTAGGATCATTGTAGCACCATTATTTTCAGGCCCGGACTTAGTGACCCAGGACCCCTAATCACTTGACATTTGAGGCACGGTGATCATTCTAAGAGAACTTTGGATGCAAGGAGCGAGCGAAGCGAGCTCGATAAATTCAAGCACATTGGATAGGTTAGGGTTTTTTTGACTATTCATACAGTAAATAGTAATAGGAGTAACTTTGTCGACCTTTGCCAGATTAAGCTGAAGAATTAAGAGTAACTAAGATGCTCGACCATTTTTAGTACCCAGCATCGGAAATGTTAAGATTTCTTTTGACAATTTAAAATGGCAATAGGAGTTATTTTGTTGACTTATGCAAAAAAGCAGAAGAAATAAGAGAGACTATAATGCAGGAGGGAGCGCAGCGAGCTCAATCCCCCGTTAGCCAGGCAAGCTACCTGGTCGGGGTAGCTGGATGCGTGGGGCCCTTGGGCTGGCTGGGTCCCTAGGCCGGGGCCTTGCAGGCCTAGATGGGCAGATTATTTTATTATCATCTATTTTACTGTGTGTACCTACACAAATAATAAAATAAATAAGTAATTGGAAGATATTCTATGCGCTTTCATCGACAAAAACTTACGTACAGTGTGCCCGGTATACTTGGTCAGTCGTCAAAATGTGACACTAACCCGGGCCTCCACATTTAGTAACATTAAGTAACCATAGGGTTTTAAATGGTAAGAGTCAGACATGCGAATAACGCTTCAAGGTTATTTTTGCGCTTGAAAATTGAAACTCACACCGCCGCCGCCGCCATCTAGTTTCATCATTTTACGAAACAATTGCAGATTTAAGTATTATGGATAACCGATGGTTCGAATGACGTTGACAGGGGCGCTGTTATGCAACGCCAAATAATGATCCTTGTCTTGTAGCAGTGTAGCTGCTAAATTAGCTTTTCTGTTTTCAAGTGACGCCACCATGGTTGTGCGGAAGAGCTACAAAAATATTTGTGAGATTGCTTCATTTTGCGTATAACACACAATGTAGCCTCGTTGGGAAAATATTGATTGATTGAATTCTTTTCTTTTTCTTTTTTTTTCACGCTAAAGCGATGGATATAAGCGGAAGCGAAGCAGAGCTAAGTTGCATGTAAGTTTCAAATGCAGTAGTGCATGTACGCACAGCTACACATCAAGCTATACATAACCAGTATAAGCTGACTCCTGATTGTACGAAAAACCTTTACAATGCGAGGTCAGCTAAAACTGGAAATGTATATCTTGATGTGTGGCCGTGTGTACAGAATTTAGTTATTATTCTGAGGCTATTCTATTCTATTTTTCTCTATGGCAATGATGCCGATGTCGACAATTCTGCCAATGTCAGATGTGATATGAGAAAAACGTGGGTGTGAAAAACAGAATGCTTCATCGATTTTTTTGCCCTTGACATTGACAGGTGGACGTTGTTTTGAAAAGGTATTGAAAAAACAAAATGGCAGTTTTTGGCCTCGTTCCAAAATACTCTTGTCGTTCTTTATTACCGTTTGCCAAGCAAAGCATCTGGATTACGTACGGTACACGTCCATGCACATCTTCCTCATTTCGCTACACCACTTAATTTCATTATAATATACACTACTATTCAAAACTGCCTCCTTGGTCTAGTGGGCGCAAGCGCTACTGCTGAGCATGACTTAAAATTCCTGGGTTCAAGTTCCAGGTCGGGCAAAGTGTTATTGCGTTTTTCCGTCATGGATTTGTCAGTGTGGATTAGTGGTTGATGGCAATGGGTTCACCCCCTGTTACATGACGCCCCTTTCACACGGCAGTCCAGTTTTTTTCAGGACCCCGTTTTCTGCGGGATCCCGTTTGATGGCGAACGTGTTTTTGATCCCGCATGCGGGATGCTCGTGTGAACGCTAGCATATAACCACATTCGCCATCAAACGGGATCCTGCAAGAAACTGGACTGCCGTGTGAAAGGGGCGTGAGACTTTCATAATTGGCGAAATGCAGGTGTACTTTAGGTACACGTCTGCCTAACCCTTTGGGGATTACAGGCGTGATGTTACGTCAGTATTAAAGACGAGTTTGGCCCTCTAGCACTTTTGCAAACTAGAATCTCCCCACCAACCCATATAGGCCAACGTGATGGATTACAGTTACAGTCTACTTCAGTCACAGTCCGACCCGCAGGGCAATTGCGTAACACACTATCAGTAGCAATGGGTTTCATTTTGACAGTTTAACAACATTCATTGCGTTATTTACGTTGCTAAGCAAACACATTTTTCGAACATTTGAAGCAATGGATTAGCAATAAACTTCAAAATGATTCAAATTGACAGTAATAGTGTGTTACGCAATTAGGGTGCAGTACGAATATCGGAAGATTTGTTCAAACGTTAAAAACGATAAATATTTGAAATGAAACCCAAATTCAAGATGATTCATTTATTGGTTTGTTATATAAGAACAATAAGCCATTTATACTTACTTCAAAACACATAATATCATCTAACATAGTTCAAAGATCGCCAATTTTTGTTGAATATTTAAGAGAATCCGACGCAAGTTAAAATTAATCACCTATATTTCTAAAACCATTGATATTCATAAAAATTCACTTAAGCTAACTACATGTAGTTAAAATAGTAATATGAATTTTAGATCTAACGGAGAGAGAATATATTTACTACTGATAGGTACACACTGAAACATTGTGATTGAGACTAAGATTTGGCGATTGAAATACTAGAAGATCTATTTAATTGTGGTATAAATAAACTTCTGGCAAATACAGGCTGCATATTAAATATTTGACCTGGCAACATTGCGTATTTATAACGGCCATCTTTCTTTTCATTCCCGCCATATGTTTGACTTTACATTGTGAGTTTAGAGCTTAAGTTTAAACTTGAAAGCAATACTGTGATTGCACTGATCTTTGAAGTGCGTAATTATTTTTATCAGTATTAGCAAGCGTTGTTTTACAAAATGCCTTTGACTGTTTTCTATATCAATAAACTCCCAATATTACATCGTGTACCTTACTCTTCTCATTAAAAATGAGACATTATCAATAATTCGTTGTCTTATTAGCCCGCATTTGACAAAAGTTCTATCATTACAACACCAATATGTAGATTTAAGATGTTAAAAATGAGTGACAATAGAATTTGGACTCTAATGGATTCAATTTTAATATCTACGATGTTAATTCATTTCTACGTCTTATTCTAGAATAAGTAACATACAATAAATCTAACATTTATTTAATAATCACATTAATTTTGATATGTATCTGGATTCAAGTGCAGCACCGTTATATCTAGATATGCTTTTTATATTGTTATATAGTTTTCTTTTCAATGACGAAAAAGTACATACTAAAAGGGTCTATAAAATGTCGTACACTACAATACCGATCATATTAAAATAATTGTACTTTATTCGCTACAGATTATAATCTATGATATGTATTTTTTACCTACATCTAAGTTTACAATGATATGTTTCCATGGTCCTATTCTGGATTTTTCCAAAAGCCAGATATAAAGCGTATGCATTCTTTCAACGATTCTTATATTTTTTTTTTATTAATCTAAGGACACACATTTTCATATCAACCAACTTTTAGCTTTATATCTCGCTTAGAATGGACGCTTGACGTTTCAATGGAGTCGCCTCTGATATAAGTCCAAGTTAGGGAGGATAAATTTGGGGGGGGGGGGGGGGGGGGGCGACATTCAATAACCACATACATTCTGTAATCGTTATCAGGGTCATCATGAAGTGGAATGCGATAATTAGCTTAACTTTGACTAGTTTTACACTAAAGTCACAGTCTTAGCCTCTTTTCATTTCACACTTAATGATAGACGCGAGTGTTGGGCCCTGATAATCTCTTTGAATATTAACCTAAAAAGGGTTTTTGGTTTATAACCTAGAGAAGCATATGTTTATAAAAATATACCTATCCTATTCGAAAATTAATACCCTCTTTCTCTACCTAAAGTTCCACTGTAAGCTAGTGTTAGCCGAAAAAGAAATGATTTATGGAGTCAGAAAAGTCTACGTGGCCGGTTGTAGTCAATTCTGAATTCCAAAATCATTTCTCGAAAGGTTTTTTTTGATTCTATAATTTTCAAACATTCAACAATCTCACAGGATAGAAGATAAAGGTTTACTTTCTCCTATATTTAATGGAGTCGTAAGGAAGGTAACTGTAGAAGGAGGAGCTTATCGGGGCAAATTGGACGACGTGATAGTAATCAGAGGCAGACTCCGGTCCTATTCAATCCAGGAATCCTGTGTTAACCAGCTTCTCCAGGAAGAACTTGACATCGCCGAGTTCCGAGTCCTTGATGCCGAGAGATTTGAGCATGCCGAGGTCACCGTTCTCCACCGCCATGAATACCGAGCGAAGGTGTTCGAGGTCTGACCTCATCAGATGTAATGCGGCACCGAAGTCTTCAATCGTTTGGGATTCTGGAAATGAGATTTTGAATAGCATTAGATATTACATTGTACCAACTGGAAAAATATTTGTTGTTTTACACTAACCCCCTTACTAATAAACGTATTACTTATATCAGATGAACACACCGATTTCTCTCTTTCAGTCGTCAGTAATTTGACTTTCGAAGGAAGAAGAAAGCGTTGTGTAACTATACAGACGCTATACAACGTTTATTAGTAAGGGGGTATGTAAACGAATATAATATCACTCTGTATTTGCGCCCACCTGGGGTTACGGAGTCCCAGTTTGGGTGCCATTTATAAATTACGACCAATATTTCAAGTAAAATGAAATTGTCCCAAAAATTTCATCCTTTTAGGATAAGAAGCGGAAAAAATACTTCTCTAGAGTATAAAAATATTTTGAAGAGTCCTTTGTGGTCGTAAAACGAATATATATTACCTGAGAGAGCAATGGCAACCTTTTCGACACCGCCCAGTGGTTCTAAAGCGTCCCGCGCCTTACTGCCGAACAATTTCTCCAGATAGTTGGGCCCGTGGGATGCCAGTAGCGATTGGAGAAAGGATGCCGTCTCTTCAACAGGTGGCCTCTTAGCTGTGGAATTGAAAGTAGGTATTTTATTAATACGTTTATTATCGCGTAATGTAATGTGGATTCGTAATCTGTTTAGGGAGGACATCTTGTTTGGTAGGTATTCATTCAGATATTTTCTTGCGATGTTGTCTATTGAAACTGTATAGCTGTAGGATTTTAACATACTTAGTTTTTCTTTGTGTTTTCACCTGTGCATTTTCATTGTCATGCTTTATGGACATTAGCACTGCGAAGCGACTAAATGACGTCATTGAAACATGGTACCTACAGTGTAGCAATCGATAATGTTTCATTACTTTAGCTCAGTCTGACCAAATGGTTATTTATAGAAAGTTCAACCCTCGTAAAACTAAGTAAGTGTTCTCCTTTTTACAGTATTGTCCGAACAAGTTGTCGTTTTCTATTACACCTACCTACAACTACAGCTAGATAACGATTCAGTCTTGTCGATTGCTATTTCTATAATGAAACCTACTAAGTACTTAAATAAAAAAAGCTAAATTGGATCAGTTTATTCTTAAATGTCTACCTATCCGTTTACCTTCTGATAAAGAAACGGTGTTTGATAAAAAACGTAGCTTCACGAGCTTCAAGTTTTCAACGCTAGGGAAGTGACAATAATCCATTTAAATGTTCTTATCCTTTTGTTTTATGTTACAAATAGGCATAACTTTGTTATAATTTTTTGCGTTGTTTGCGCAAAAGCTTTGTGAGTTCTGCCAGTAGGAAAATTTTCAAATTACGATGTCTGTCATGTTGCTGCTTTTTCTAATTTACGTTTTTAAAATCCTTTGTTGTTGTTATACAGGCTGTCCAGTAATTAATGGATAACCTCTTCAGGGGTCATTGTACTTATCATTATGAACAACTAAGTATTGGACCAAACCTGAAATCGCGAAAAAAGGTCCACTCTTTAAGTAGGTACCTACTTTTTTTTTTTTATTCATTGTTAACCATTAGGTAGATACGTACGAGTTATCGCGACAGGAAAGGCACTGCCGGCCGATTCTGTTATAGATTCTCACCGTGAGAAGTTAGGTGAAGTGAGCTGTCAAATCATCTGATGCTACAGTCCGTCAAATCTAAGAAGTACCGTTTGACGTTTCATATTTTTCAAACCGAAACAACTTTGTTCATACGTACATTATTCAGTTTCGATAACCTTTTTCATAAAACCATGAATTTAGAAAGATTTCATTATTGTATCTAAAAATGTACAATTCTTAATATCTAAATGTAATTGAAAACTTTCAAACAAAGCAAAATAACACATATTTACACAGTAAATAATTTCTAATAGTTATATTCTTGACCTCATTACAAAGTTACGTAGTTAGGTCACTGCACGTAGTGTTGCGACTCTTCGGATACACTTGTATGCAAAAAAATCGTTTACATATACGAAAAATCGAATGTATTATTTACAAATTACACTTGACAACCAAACAAATATTTTTTCATGTGAATGGGATTTATCTCACATATTACGATTACATAACTAAATAGTTATGTAATCGTAAAATATGAGATAAAACCCATTCACCAAAAATACGTATTTATAAATCAAATATATTTGCTTCTTTAAAAAGTTGTCGAAAGCGATTTGTCGATTTTTGATTTTCGCGCCCAAATAAGTCGGGGTTTCTCGCGCTAACGCTGTCGAAATAGTAAATGGAGTCAGGGATAGTGTTTTTTACATTTATTTTTGTGTATGATAATGTAATGGACAATCAACTGGTCATTAATTTAAATGACGATGATGACGAAGACGACGATACTAGTACTAGTAGTGAATAAAAAAATATCCTAAACATTTCTTTTATTTAATTATAACAATTGATTTCTTAAAATTCGGATATTATAGTAATCGATCTCTTAAAGTTCGGATATTATAGTAATCGATTTTTTCATCCCATCCCTATCATTCAATTGTCAGAACTGTCAAACGGTACTTCTTAGATTTGACGGACTGTAGAGATTGAACCTAATGACAGCTCACTTTAAGCTCACTTCACCCGAATTATCACGGTGAGATTTTTACAGAATCGCACTACTGTTATGTTTTTCACGCTTATTTAAAGATCGTCCAGCGGGGTAATCGAGGTAACAATAGCAATGGCTTTCATTTTGGGAGTTCAACAACATTCATTGCGTTATTTACGTTGCTGAGCACACCAATTTGTTGAACATTATGAAGCCATGACAATGTGGGTCATTTTATTTTTTACTTATTTATTTATTTATTTATTTATTTTACTATTTATGTACACACATATATAAACAGACAAGAAAGAACAGAACAGAAAAATAGGTACAAAGGTGATGCTTATTTCATAAGAAATCTCTTCCAGCATACCTGCGATAGGACAAGAAATAAAGAGATGTAGACAGCGTTATTTTTTTATTTTGATTATTTTCTTTGTTCTGTTTAGTTTTTGTCATGGTCTAGCAGTTTGAGTAATTTATGTGGCCTACCCAAATGTCCTTTCTTTGGTATTGTTCGTCGAATCGTTGAGCTCCTTAAGTTTTGAGTTGAGCTGCACGAATTCTGACAAATGCGTGCACTGACTGGACAGGTCCACTCAATCTGTGTGGTTCTTTCTTCAAAAGACCATCTCGGACTTCGATCTACATGGTCTTCATATAACCTGACCAAGATTATGTCTGGACTTTAAAAGAGACTGTGACCTCTGAGTTTGTTTCGGCCTTTCTTCTCAGAGTAGTCAGATAGGAAACGCCGACCTCATCTAGTTTTTAAAATATGATTGACGTGTAAAAGTGTTTGTGCAAACCTACTTACAGAAATAAAATCATTTATCATTTATCATGGAATAACAATATCCTTCAAAATCATTCAGATTGTGATTGATCGTGAAATTTCTTTTACAATAATGTTTTTTTTTCTATTAAGGATTGCTTATAGTTACGCTTCAACTTTTAAGTACCTGCCTATGAAGGTTAATCCGCCAAGCCATCTAGGTACCTATGTCACAGAATAAATAATAGCGTATGTACAAATCTACACTGGCAACCTAACATTATGCATTCCAAGAGGTCGCAGATTCATTAAAATCACAAAAATAACTGTTTATGCTCTCTTCTATAACGGCAGGAAGTTTCCAGAGGTTTTCAAATGAAGCCTTTTGAAACCAGCTCTCGTCGCGTTGATTCGAAGTTTGAAGCGAGTCTCAAAGAGAAAATGTAGGCCACAAATGTGCGCCGCAAAGTTATGTTCCTCGAAAGTTATTAAATTTTAATGTTTCTAATATGACATCAACATGAAAAGCATCGGATTGTAAATATTTCGCGGCTAATCTATACAAATACTTAAATAAAATTGGAGTGTCTGTTTGTAATATCAAAATAACCGCTTTTTACTAAATGCATATGGAAGTATACACGGTACAGATACCAAAATAACATTTTTTACCATTTTTGTCTGTCTGTCTGTCTGTTTGTTCCGGCTAATCTCTGAAACTACTGGACCGATTTTGACGGGACTTTCACTGGCAGATAGCCGATGTAACAAGGAATAACTTAGGCTACCTTTATTTCAGAAAAAAAAAACTTAGGATAGGATTTCACGCGGACGAAGTCGCGGGCAGCAGCTAGTTTTAAATAAAATAATAGGTACTGATTCAGATCACACCCAGTTTCTGCATTGTTTCTGAATTTGAAAACTTAGCCAACTCTAGGTAAGTAGGTTTCTTTAGCATTAGGTACGTAAGGTAAAATCCCGCTAAATTCACTTTCCAAAACTCGTAAAAAAAATTAATTTCGCGGGCTACATTGAAGGATATACTAATATATAGGGTGTTTGGAAGCTGGATGCAAAGCCTTAAGGGGGTGATAGTTGACACCATTTAGAGCATTTTGAGCCATACATGTCTTAGACGAAGTATGTTTTTATTTTACTGCAAACTTATACTTAGTCAACCAATACCAACTTGGGAAAAAAAATAAAAAAAAACATACTTCGTTTAAGACATGTACTTATGGTTCAAAATGCTGGAAATGGTATCAACTATCGCTCCCTTAAAGCTTTGCACTCAGCTTCCAAACACCTGTATAAGTCCAAACGCTAAAGGATTTGACAAATTCTCAATTCAGAAACCTTACCAGAAACCGTCTTATTCTGAGTTTTCTTTTTCAATAACATACTTACCTAGATAACGAAGTAAACAGGCCGGAGTGAAATACTAAAGAAAATTGGAAGCGTCAGAACGAAATTCAACATTTCAAAACAAGGTATTGTTTGGAAAACCCTCGGAACGTCACATCAAGTTTTGAGCAAATGAGCTCGCTCAGACAGAATAAAATAAAATATGTCGTAAAAGAAATTCTTTTCGTGTCCTAATAAAAGTTATGTCAAGTCAATATTAGACACAGAGTAGAATAATTTAAATATATTAGACATTAGCTTTTGCCCGCGACTTCGTCCGCGTGGAATAATGACTTCCGGAAAAAAACAATTTATCCCCCTTTTCTCCCCGTTGGGAGGGAATTTCCAAAAATCCTCTCTTAGTGGTAGCCTAATCTTCCCAACAAACACACATGCCTTTCAGCTCTCTACTGCCAGTAGTTTCGGCTGTGCGTTGTCTGTCAGTCGCTCAGTAACGGAAGAGTTTTATATATATAGATATAGATAGCTGTGTGTAATTCCTTGTGTGTTATTAAGTTAATGTATTGGTAATATTGTTTAGATCACGTTCACATGAGGCTTAAGTACCTATACCTACAACGAAATTACTACTTCACCTAAAAAGAAATAAAATGTAAACTATTAATAATTTGTAATTTGAACGAATATAATACACTACCAAAATAACTAATACCTATTTTATAAAATAACAACAAAAGAAAACTAAATAAACTAAATTAATTTAAAGGTCGCGCTGATAAACAATATTGTCTGTCAATAAGGTCGAATGCTCGGAACGTCTACTCGCATCAACAGCCAAATATTGTATGAAGTTCGCGTTTTTTTTTTTTTTTAGAATATGGCATCTCGTAGTTGACCTTGAGAGGTCGTGACTACTTAACCGGACTATCCTGTGGTTGCCTTAAGTAAACTCAAAGCCTCCAGCCAGGGGCAAATATCTTATGTACTAAGCGACTACACGCTAAGGGCACCCCCTGTGGGGTACGAACCTCGGCTTAGGGCGTCACTGGGGGAGGGCAGCAAGATGGGACAGGCTGGATCTGGTTTTTATTATTTAAGCTTGATGAGGCCGGCGTTTCCTAGCTGACTACTCTGAGAAGAAACGCCGAAACAAACTCAGAGGTCACGGTCAGGAATTTAGAACTACTGGCTCAGCTGCGGCACGGGCTGGCACTTCTTCGAGCAAGGGTCGGGGGGAGGCATTTCATTGAAGACGTCGCGAGGGACCTCGGCGGCGAGGTCGGAATGAGTTCTGTATTTGTGCACTGTACTGGTTGACTTATTGCTCTCCTGGAGGAGGGTTATGGGGTCGTCAGGGTCGGAGAGGACATGCCTTGGACGGCGGCATTTGCTGATTTTGGAGAGGGTATACCTGGCGGCCTCGACAACCAGAGGGTTGCGGTGCTTGGCGGCGGTATCGAAGAAGCGCTTGGAAAGGCGCTTCATGAATTGATGGATGGTGGGGATTTTGAGGTCAACATGGAGGATCTCATTTCGAACGAACCAGGGGGATCCCGTAGCCTTTCGGAGGAATCGGTTTTGGAGGGTCTGCATCCTATGGATGTGGTGGGGCTTTGCGTGGGCAAAGACTACACAGGCGTATATCATTATTGGACGTATGCACGCTGTGTAAATGCGCATTTTGCACCTAAGTGACAATTTGCTGCGTGCATTTAGGACGGAGTGGAGTCTGCCGAGAGCGAAAGCGGCGCGCGAGCGGACCGTCTTTATGTGCTCTGCGAAGGAGAGGTGATTGTCGAGTATTACTCCTAGGTATTTGGCTCGCTTCTCCCAAGGGATCGGCTTGCCGAACATGGTGATAGGTCGGGGGGGAGTGGGTCTAAGTCGTGGTTTCGAGTAGAAGTTCGCGTTTGGATCCCCCGCCCTTTTATACCTCCCGCCGCGAGCCGCGTCGAGCGCGGCGACCGTTACACAAAAATAATCCTTATAGCATGATTCAGTATTCACGCGCGATGGCTTATTAGCGTATTTCATGTATAACTTTGGTGTTTCTGTACCGATTTCTATGATTCTTTTTTTATGAAATAGGTAATAATGTTAACATTTTTTAATTAGGGATGAGTGAGAGTGTTATAAACGTAAGAGTAGACAAATATAATCAGAAAACTCCGAACGGCTAAGCTATCGGGAGTTACACGTGTTATTGTGAGTCAACCATTAAAGATAGACATTATTTTTTATATAATTTTAAGGAGAACATTTCCGTCATACATGATTTTTGTGTAGCTTTAACCATTACACTGCACACGCGACGGAAGCTTAAAAAATGGAGTAAGTTCTCCTGTTTTCCCAACATTTCCCTTCACTGCTCTGCTCCTATTGATCGTAGCGTGATGAAAAGTATACTATAACCTGCCCAGGAGTATGAAGAACAATTGTACCAAGTTTCGTTGAAATCCGTCGAGTGGTTTTTGTTTCTATAAAGAACATACAGACAGACAGACAGACAAAAATTTTACTGATTGCATTTTTGGCGTCAGTATCGATCACTAATCACCCGCTGATAGTTATTTTGGAAATATATTTCATGTACAGAATTGACCTCTCTACAGAGATTATTATAAGTATAGAATAGATAGATAGATGAGCATAGAATAACTAATAGTACTTAAGTTGTTATTTTAGCACAAGGTAACCTTATAATAGCCATGTAGGAGCACTTAATATGCACCACTTTTATTTATTAAAAAAAGGTTTTAAGTAAAAGCTCGTTTTAAACTTAGGTAGCTTAGGTGTCTTGTATAGGGTCGCAGCATAATGCTGAGCGATAGCCGTTTCGCGTGGATGTGACGCATGTTTCCCTTACCTTCTTTTTTTATTTTATTTTTTGTGTGTTTATGTTCATTTTTGCGTCATGTTCACCGCAAATAAAAGTATTTTCTTTCTTTCTTTCTTATTTTTAATCGACTTCAAAAAAGGAGGTTCTTATATTGCAATTTGTGCCTTTCTTTATTTTTATTTGGGTGGATATTTTTATGAAGAGGGAATTGAAATCGATTTGTTATCTACTTAACTAAAATCTCTCGAAAGATCTGTGAATCTCTTTGGGAACTTAGGTAACGTAGGTATAGTATTTTTATCTCTCATTCACAGCTTATTTGTACATTTGGTTACCAAAAGTAAAGCGCACGCCGCTTCATGAGATAAAAAAAATACTGTATCTACAAAGCTACATGAAAACTTCAAATCAAACTGAACAAAGGAATCGTCAAACTAAGTTTAAAATGAACCCAAGTTAGAAATGTACGTAGGTACCTAACCATAAAGTAAAAGTCGCATCAAAAACTCGTTTCAGAAAACCTTGTGGCGCAAAAGAAATGATCTTTTTCACCTTTGCATAAAAAATGTTCATGAATCATTCAGTACGTCGTGTACAGAATTCATTTCACATTAAGTAAATGAGGAAAATACCACATTAATTAAAGTATTTATAATGCATCAAGTTCCTTGAATTTTAAACAAGGAAAACAGGCCTTCATATTTACATCAAGTCGTAATGACTGAAATTAATGTTATATTGTCTAAAAAAAAAGTATAAGAGGGGCTTGTGGCTAAGTAATAACAGCCGCACGGATCGATCGATCAGGTTAAGCTACGCTTGCCGCGGTTGGTCTGTGGATGAGTAACCATCTTCACATACCCCTCCGTGCCTCGGAAAGCACGGCCGTTGGTCCCGGCTGTCATTCGTGGATATTTTGACAGTCGTTAAGGGTCGTCAGTATGTAGCCCGAAAGTCTGACAACCAGTCTTACCAAGGGGTATCGTATTACCCAGTAACTGGGTTGTGGAGGTCATATAGGCAGTCGCTCCATGTAAAATACTGGTATTCAGCTGCATCCGGTTAGACTGGAAGCCGACCCCAACATAGTTGGGAAAAGGCTAGGCAGATGATTATCTAAAAACGTATAAATATGGCGACGCAAAAGGAGTATGTAAGGATTGTAGCAGGTGGCGTTCTGTAGTTACTGCCTACCTACGTGGAAAGAAGGCGTAAGGTTATCTATAAGTACTGATACTTAATAATTTCATAAAGCTGAAGAGTTTGTTTTTTCATTTGTTTGTTTGAACATGCTAATCTCTGGAACTACCAATTGGATTTGAAAAATTATTTTTGCATTTGATAGCCCAATGTTTGAGGTAGGCTATAGGCTATATAACATAACGCTAGGACCCTTAGGAGCCGAGCAAAAAGAAAGAAAGAACGAAGTAATAATGCGGACAGGCGATGCGACGCGACGAGGTAGGTCGGCGATCAAGAAGTGGTCGCGGTCGAAATCCCGGGCAGAAGCTAGTGTGTGTATAAAAATATTTCGAAAATAATTAGGTACGTTTAATGTAAAAATTACGTTTAATGTAAGTAATGTAATTCAAAACATCCTAACCGACTGAACCAAACATTTGATTTTAAGCCTTATGGACATATTCCCAGAAACAAGCTAGTGTATGTATAAATGTGAGTGGTTGACCAAAAAGGGACCTGGAGGGATTGGAAACCGTTATTTATTTATTTTGAATTTTTTAATCTGTGGTCTTTTAGCTTTGTTTTGGTCTAACCAGAATATTTTTAGATGCCGTAGTGTTTTTTTTTCTGATTTTTTTTGTGAGCCGAGGCAGTTTTGGAAAAATTACACCTTACACACAGCGCACACTAGTTTTTGTGATGTCAGACGCACATAAAGACAAGAAACTGACACTAAATAAGTCGCCAATATAGTAACCGCAAACACGTGTTGACACTCACTAACGAAGTCGCATACTGACATAAAACATGCCGCAACTTGTTTCTACACGAAATTTCAAACGCGATTTACTCGAAATCAATTATTTTCCCTTGAGGTCCCTTTTTGGTCAACCACTCACAAATATATTTCGAAAATAATAACGTTTAATGTAATGTAGGTAATTCAAAATAATTGATTTTGATTCCCTATAAGTTACCTACCAAACACATTACCCCACCAAACACTTAAGGCTTTTCCTTTCATTTATTTCGACATATTATTGTCCTAGAAACACAATTATCTTCTCTAGAAATGGCAAAAGACAGATACGTATAAAGAAACTTATTACATCAAGAGGGTAGGTACTTGAAGATTAATCAAGTCGATGTCTTGTTTTTCTCTCATCTCATCTCTTTGTAATATAAAACACACTTTGTGAGCTGTAAGCAGGGAAGAGAATCACTGACATGAGGATTTCCTTCTTCTACTCAGTATAATAAATGATAAATGAAGGCTAAATAATGAATGCTTTTAATGGAAAACATCCACCTAAAAAGTAATAGGTACAGACCAGAACAACAAGGTACCCGAAACTGTCAAATTTTCGTAATCAACCTTGAACCTTATCTTATAGCGATAAAGTTGAAAATCTATTAAAGAAATTTGACAGATTGTAGTAGGTTGATGTGCTGGCGTCTGTACCTACCTACCTGTTATTAACGTTTAGGTATCTATGTATACATTTTTTTTTATAGACCCTGGAAGTTCCAATGCTAGCGAAGGCACTAGGAAGTGGTGAAGGCCAGGCGTTTTGGAGGACTGTCTTATGTAATTTTGACGTTCGAAAAGTGATTCTCAGCCTTGCTGGAATATCAGTCTTTTGATTAAAAAAACCGGTCAAGTGCGAGTCGGACTCGCGCACCGAGGGTTCCGTACAAATTTGTGAGTATGTAACTACAAATTTAACGTTTTCAGATATTTTCCTTTACTTGTGCTACATGACATTCCTTCTTGCCAAATTTCATGATTCTAGGTCAACGGGAAGTACCCTATAAATTTTGATTCTCTTGAGAGTGTCGAAATATACGTTTTTTGCGGCATAAACGGCCGTATCTTTTTTTTAAGTTAACTTAGAAGTTTGATTTTTTCACAGCTTCAAGGGACTGTAGACCTGAGTATATGGTTTTAATTCAACTCGATACCTCCATGCGTTCCCGAGATAAAGGGTCTTGACAGACAGACGGACAACAAAGTGATCCTATAAGGATTCCGTTTTTTTCCTTTTGAGGTACGGAACCCTAAAAAAGATGTGTTATTTAATACCGCATCCCTTTTCTACGATTACTGTTTACAGATGTCAGAAAACCATTGGCAAGAAAATAATCTCTAGTCACGACCCTCTGCATTGAGGAATAGTCTTAAAAAGAGAAAGATCTTACCAGCAGTGCAGAGCTTGGAGTCCTCGTCGTAGCCGTCAATACAGTCCGGGGCTCCATCGCACAGGTACTGGATGGAGATGCAGTTGCCATCCACTGGACACTTGAACGGCTCGTAAGGATGGCAGTATTCTGGAAAATGGTGTAAAATAATGCGATTAATGACACAGACCAGTGAAGCAAGGACAAAATGTGGAACAAGGCTACCGATGATGATGAATATGATTAATTATAGTTATTTGCAGGCTGCAGGATCGGATTGTTAGCTTTAAGGCGCCACATAACGTGTGACGTAATTTATAGATGCCCTACCCCTCATCGGTAATGGTGGAGGAACCATTGATGAGATACTCTATGGTTTTACATGGTAAAAGGTTCGATATAACTCTTTGAGTTCCCCGGACTAAAGGCTTGCATGTGGACAAGATTAGTAATTTATTCCAACTTTGGATAATAAATTACACAAAAATAATTTATTGAATCGTGGTCAGATCCAATTTTAAATCTTGAAAAAGTGGAACAAAAAAATACGTAGACATAAACCCCTTTATTTGAGAGCAGTGGTGGAAAAGTGGTAACGGCCGCGACTTACGAGTTGTAGGTCGTAGGTTCGAAACCAAACAGGCGTTTTACTTTGTGTAAATTATTTCATCACCACTGCTCTCAAAACGGTGAAGGAAAAACATCGTGAGGAAACCGGCATGTCCTAGAACCAAAAATTCGAAAACATGTGGCATCTGCCAACCCGCACTGGGCCCGAGTGGTGGATTACGGCCCTCCCTCTAACAGAAAGGAGGCCTGTGTCCCAGCAGCGGGAACATTATAGGCTGATTATGTAAACCCCTTTATTCATAAACGTTCCTTAAAATTAAGCAGTGATGACTGTTGAACACACTGCACACACATGACATTTTTGATGTTTAAATGTCACTTAACTTTAATCATCGTATATAAATAAACCCCAATAAGTATAAATAAAATATAAATAGGATAAGTACGCAATTATACAAAAGAAAGCTCTTAAATAAAAAGTATCAAAATCAAAATATTTTTATTTCACATAAACCAACATGGGCACTTATGAAACGTCAGAAGCTAGGTGCACGGTTCCAATTGGTCGTTTCCTATGGAGAAGAACCGGCAAGAAACTCCATGGTTACTCTTTTAAAAATAATTGGCTTTTACAATGTTTTCGAGTTACAGTAGGTATGGGAGGACAGCGTAGGCCTGTCAACAAGTACCAGGTACTTGATAAAATAAAAAATGGTCTACAGATCTAAAGTCTACAAGGCTTACAAAGTCCTCACATTTACAAAATAAGGATGTATCAAAAGGATAAACAAAATATAAAAATCTACTAAAACCAAGAGATATGATTGCCATTTCAACTAAGAAAGAGGTGAAAAATTAAAATTGTCTGTATATAATGTCAAATATCGCATTTTCTAAGTCTTAAAAACAATTAGGTAGTACTAATTTCAACCTTTCAGAGGCTAATCTTTATAGACGGCCCCTAAACAAACTTCTCAATTGCCTCCCAGAATCCTAATGGCCCACAGATTTCAGTAAAAAGCAAATTCTATGTAGCTAGAACAGCAATTAAGCATGTCGGACTCCGTAATGGTCGCATTTTCTCATTTACGAGATAAAGGCATCCCTCCATTCGGGGGAGTATTATTTCTAATGGCAACACTGCCGATTAGATCCGTTAATGTTATTAGGCCAGTTTTAGCGTAATCTGAGCAATTTCACACTGCAAGAAACTGTAGGAATGGGTCAATCTATCAAATCTGTTTAACTAAATTGGGGTCGGCGTCCAGTTTAACCGGATGCAGCTCAATGCCTGTATTTTACATGAAGCGACTGCCTATCTGACCTCCACAATCCAGTTACTGGGTTACACAATACCCCTTGGTAAGACTGGTTGTCAGACTTTTGGGCTTCTGACTACTCGTAACGACTTTCAAAGATCTACGAATGATAGGCAGGACCAACGGTTTTCGCGCTTTCCGAGGCACGGAGGGGTCTCCATAATATGTGATGGATGGTCCCCCATCTACAAACTGACCGCGACAAGTGAGCCGTGCGGCTGTTACTATTTATTATCCTATCATCGCTTTAAAAAATATACTAAAAAGATTAAGTAAACTCATTTTTCAGGATAAGCGCGCCACCCATGAATTTGTAATCTTCTTTCCTCCAAACCAAAGGCTTTAATCTGACTAAAATATTGTTTACCATGTAAGTACGAATGTTACCGTAAGTACATACATAAATTACAATGTTCGTGAATTAAAGAGAGGGTGCCGTTCATAAGCCCTTTCTTTTATGATCCTACGGATGTGGAGTTCGTGTGAATGTTATATTTTTAGGAATGATGTTACAATGTAATTTTATTTTCTTTATAAAATATTTATCTAAATTGTTGCTAATTTGTTTACATGTAGTAGATACGAGTAGGTATCTTTTCTACTAGAAGATGATATGTCTAGAAAGAGGGTGACTACCGAGATGACGAGTAATAGAGAGGTCACATCATCTGCCTAGCCATTTCCCTATGTTGGGGTCGGCCTTCCAGTCTAACCGGATGAAGCTGAATACCAGAATTTTACATGGAGCGACTGCCTATCTGACCTCCACAACCCAGTCACTGGGTAATACGATACCCCCTGGTAAGACTGGTTGTCAGACTTTCGGGCTTCTGACGACCCGTGACTGTCAAAGATGCACGAATGACAGCCGGGACCAACGGCTCAACGTGCTTTCCGAGGCACGGAGAGGTCTTGGTATGTAAAAATGGTCACCCATCCATGGACCAACCGCGGCAAGCGTAGCCACACATTTCAGTATTATCATCATCTTCCAGTCCTTGTCTCATGTTAGGTACTCGGGGTCGACACAACACGTTTTCTTCTTCCATGACCCCTGTCAAACGACACGCTATCATTCACTCCCTTCTCTTTCATATCATTCTTCACATTATCCATCCATCTTATCTTAAGCCTTCTTCTTCCTCTCCATCCATCAACATGTATACTCATTACTCTTTTAGTCACATGCGTTTCCTTCCTCCTCATGACATGCTCATTTTAAGCCAAACGATTTCTTTTCATCTTTTCTGTCACTGGAGCCACTTTCAAATTTCCCCATCAACGCAGCCTATCGCAGTCCGCTGCTGGACACAGGCCTCTCCTAGACTGCGCCACAGCACCCTGTCCTCCGCCTTCTGCATCCAGTCTACCCCAACCACCTTTCTGTCCATCTAGCTGGGGGGCGTCCCACACTACGCTTGCCGATACGCGGTATCCACTCCAGGACTCGTCTGCTCCACCGGCCATCGGTCCTTCGACAGACATGGCCAGCCCACTGCCCCATAACTTCCCCATATGTATACTTATATCTTGCTTTATTCATCATTCCAGTAAGTATGTAGTTGTTAAAATTCAGATAAACCTTCAGTGTTATACCTCAACTAACATCAAAAGTACCTATTATCTTATCTGGACAATTTTACCCAGTCACAGCCCACCGAAAGTCGCAAAGAAAGAAAAAAAAAGCTAAATAAAAAAATAAAAAGACTTGGTAAGTTGTCTACTAGCAACAATATTAATGTAACTAATCCGTTCAGTGTCACAACAGTGGAACAGACAGATGTAACGTTTACCAGACGACGGCAGTGTGAGTTATAGGGAACATTAATATCGTAAATAATTTTTATGATGTCTGTCTTATTTTTGTGCGTGGATATTTGTTTAAGTAATGTAGCTAAATAGGCCTATTTTTATGCCAAAAAGAAAGAAAGAAAAACAGGTTTATTAGAAATTAGTATACACATCATATACCAGACAAATAATTCTCGTAGGTGTCTCTATATATTTACTCCCTTACTAATAAATATTGTATAGCGTCTGTATACACAACGCTTTGTCTTCTTCTTTCAAAAGTCAAATTACTGACGACTGAAAGAGAGAAATCGGTGTGTAACTATTCATCTGATATAATACGTTTATTAGTAAGGTTGTAACCCCCTTAGTACACAACAAAGTCGTTTTTCGGGTGTTCACTTTATTCTCTGGAATTCTTTATTTTATAAAGTTTCTATGGAGAAACGATCACCCGCATTTCCTCTTAAAGAGCATGTTGAAAGAAGGGTATACCCTCATGGCTACCTAAGTACCTATACAGGGTGGCTTGGACATCGAAGCGCCCCCTGATACCATGGATTCAGTACATGTGTGCATGTTACAGTCTGCACGTCGATGCACCTGTCACCCTGTAAGGGTATATACAGGGTGTCCCTGGAAGTATGGATCAAATCGAATAGAGGCGTGGGCAAGATCATTTCTAAACTTTTTAACCCAGAGAATGTCGGTGAATTTTTTTACGGTTCAAAAGTTATGAACGATTTTTGTTTTTTTTTAATCACTTCGCATAAGTGCTCAAAGAAAAAATCATTAAAAAAAAACTATCAGGGCTATCTAAAAAAACTAAATTGACAGCCCTGATAGTTCTTTTTTAATGATTTTTTTGTGCTTGGGCTTGGACATTTCTAGAGTGTTCAAGTGTCCATCGGAAACGGCCCATCTAATTATGTAAATAGTATTCGTTACTCGCGCAGCGACATTAATAGAAGCTAGCAAAAGGCTAGCTTTTTCGAAATCTTACATCTACACACAGATTTTAAAATACACCTAAGTAGCTAGTATAATACCTACATCGATCGAACTCATTGAATTACTAAATAGATCGAGACGAACTCCACAACTGATTCTCATGCTATCTTTCTAATGGAATACATTAATATAAATCACTGATAATAATGGCTGTGAACTGTATCAGCAACTAATTAAATTGATCCTAAAACCTCTCATCAATATTTAACTATAATCCCACGAGACAAATAACCTAGGATATAACTTTCCAGTTATTATCCGAGCCCTCGGAACAAAAGAGCCCGTATTCCGTTTATTACGATACAATTTACTGGCACAGCTATAAAATTCGTCGCATCACGCTCGTTACGTACGAAGAACATAATTTGGAGTTTACCCGTCTCGGTAATTACGTGAAGTGCCCGTTTGTTGGGTCAAGTGGAAAGTGATTCAATAGCGAAAGATTTTGTTCAAAAGTTTTTAAGTCATGGATGGATTTTTAAATTGAATTTGTTGTTGTTTAAAAAGTTTTGTGTTATTTTGAAAGGTGATGAGTTAAGTGTTTTTAATGTTTTGAACTGTTGGAGACTGTTGTCTTATCTTACTCTGCGTTCTCAAATAATCATCAATAAAAGTTATTTATATTTTTTTGTGTGTTTATTTCGTGAGACTTAGCTTTTGACCACACTAGTAAAATACAAAGAAAATGTAACAATGTCTATGTGTCTGCAGCCTTACTTTACCTACCTAACCTTCTACGTTCATCAATAAAATTAGACATCTGTTAGGCGTTTAATAATACCTACTGAAAATGAGTCCGTTTAAACCTCCTCAGTCGAAATAAATTAAAATCAAGAAGTAAGAAAAATATCACGAAATAAAAAGGTAAATTCAAGAAAAAGCTTAGCATAATAAAGAGTCTTGATTAAGCTTCCCTTCAGAAATGTTCCGAAACACTACACTTTATTGAAACGCCACTTTAAAAGGTTACTGAGGACTTAACACGATTACGCACTCGTCTATTCAAACGAACACTTTGCGAAACGACCGGGTAAAGCGAGCGAAAATTTTTGTAAATGTCATCTTAAAATACGACGACATTTTACGGGGAATATTTTAAAATTTCCTTTTTATGAAGTTTGAAGGGCGTCGGTGATAAAATATTTTATGTCAATGGGTTGTATTAAATATGTTATGGATACGGTAATGGTTTGAGAAATCAATAGATTACTTATCAGTTTTGTACAGACGCCAGCACATCAAGTTACCCCAATCTGTCAATTTTTCCCAATCAACTTTGAACCTTATGCTTCAGCGATAAAGTTGAAAATCTATTAAAGAAATTTTACAGATTGTAGTAACTTGATGTGCTGGCGTCTGTACAATACAACTTAGTTCAACAAATAATTAGTGATTGATTGTTTGTCTCAGACCAAATAAAAAAGTCAAGACAGCGCTGCGAATAATACAGTGACGCATGCCAAAACTACACCTCCGCTCTGTGCATACACGCTAAAAACCATTCACAATCAAACTACACCTCACTAAGTGCACACATGTTTACGAAACCGGCTTCACTTTACTGTAGACAGCCTTCTGTCTTGGTTTTTTATTTGGTCTGAGTTGTTTGTATTCATTGTTGTCGGCGACGAGCGTCGTCACCGAGTCAGGCCTTAGAAACGCTGGCGTGACGATTTGGATTCGTTCCTAACCGATTGGACAGAGAAGGCACAGCTCAAAGAAAAGTGGGAAAATGTGGAGGAGACCTTTGCCAAGCAGTGGGACAATATAGGATAAGAAACTGAAAAAAAAATCACGATAACAGCCGCACAGGTGGATCAATCAGGTTAAGCTACGCTTGCCGCGGTTGGTCTGTGGATGGGTAAATATGGGTGACCATCTCTACATACCGAGACCCCTCCGTGTCTCGGAAAGCACGTTAAGCCATTGGTCCCGGTTCTTTGACAGTCGTTATGGGTAGTCAGAAGCCCGGAAGTCTGATAACCAGTCTTACCAAGAGGTATCGTATTACCGAGTAACTGGGTTGTGGAGGTCAGATAGGTAGTCGCTACATGTAAAATACTGGTATTCAGCTGCATCCGGTTAGACTGGAAGCCGACCCCAACATAGTTGGGAAAAGGCTAGGCAGATGATGATGTCGTCATGGCCGAGGCCCAAAATCTACAATTTATGTTGGGAAGGCTTCTGGGTTCCGGACAAGTACCAATGTGACGTTTTAAATTCGTATGTATTTGCTGAGTTAAAAAAAATCGTGAGTAAATCTGGACTTATAGTTAACTAGCTGTGCCCCGCGGTTTCACCCGCATAAGTTTCGATCCCGTGGGAATATCGGGATAAAAACTATCTTATGTCCTTTTCCGGGACTCAAACTATCTCTATACAAAATTTCATCTACATTGGTACAGCGGTTTAAGCGTGAAGAGGTAACAGACAGACAGACAGACACATTTTCGCATTTATAATATTAGTATGGATATGGATGTGTAAGTCTGAAATCACCGACCCGATTTAAGCAAGCGTGGTGATCAATGCTTGTGTCTTCTCTATATGAGATGAGGGCTTTGGCCTGTACTGGGACAACAAAAGGCCGGTAATATGTATTAATCATTCGTTATTGCAGTCATTTAGAGGGTCTACGGGACTACCATGCCTAGTAAAATCCTGAAATTTCGGTGACTTTAATACCGTCTAGGTCCTAGGTACATAAAACTTAATTGCTTCTGTAGTCTAATGTAGACGAAGCCTAAGTGTAGCATTAAGTATAACTTGAGTGCCAGACACGACGTTAGTGTACAGTCAATAAAAGAGATAAGTATGCAGGATCGTCGTATATAGTTGAAGTTTAGTAAGAAACCAATGAATGTTCTCGAGTAAAATTTAATTTTATGAATAGAAAACAAACAGCTCATTTATCAAATTAAATTTCAGTAGACAACATCCATCGGTTTCCTAATAAACTTCAACTATATCCGACGATCCTGCATACTTATCTCTTTTGTTGACTGTACGAGCTTGATTAAATTAGGACATGTTTTAGATGAAAGCCCTTACTTACTCAACTTACTCATAGTCATATCATGTCAGTATAACGTAAAAGGTGCTACACACATGTTCGGGGGTCAGCGGCATGATTCGGCACAGCCGGGCGGCAAAATAACAGATAATTTATACTTTAACCCCCTTACTAATAAACGTATAATATCAGATGAAATAACACACCGGTTTCTCTCTTTCAGTCGTCAGTAATTTGACATTCGAAAAAAGAAGACAAAGCGTTGTGTAACTATACAGACGCTATACAACGTTTATTAGTAAGGGGGCCCGGGGGTAAGTCTGCAGTTCGGGAGAAGCCCGAATTCTGCCGAGCTGACCCGAACATGATTAAGTGAGGGTTGATGCCGAATCAAAGACATTAAAATATATTTAAGTTAGACGGGACAAAGCGAACAAAAATCAAATCAAAATCTATTTGCGATTACCTAAAGGTCGCTCCGCGCTCAGTTTATTTATGTCATCATTTAGGTACCTATGTTATGTCTGATGTCGTACGCACGCTCCACATCGCATTGAGTGTTAATAGAAAATTATTTTCGAAGAAAATATGTGTGCCTTATGGCATTGCAAATTTTTTTAATATTTTGAGTATTTAGATGAAACAAATAATTTTCTTCGGTCGGTAATCAAAGGTCGGTGTCGGTAAAACTGTAACATGTCGATTTAAAAAAAAATATTTTTGTGGTGTACAATAAAGTATATATAAATATAAACTTGGCTATGTCATTTTTCTGTATAGATGATGGCGTCACTGAGACAGATAGGATCAGAAACGTCTTTTTGCTGATTGTCAAGAACCGAATATGTTAATTTACCTGAATTGCTTCGGGTCGGCGTCGTTGTTCAGCCAATACTGCCGAATCGAATGTGGCGACCGGGACATGTGTGTGGCACCCCTTACGCCACGTTAACCCCAGTGATCGTTGAAAGGTCTGGTGTGAGTAATGTCGTACGCCTACGTCGCGGTTTCAAGGTGTTAGGTGTCTAAAGTAATACAATAAGCTTGTAACTAATATCCTTTGTCAATTTAACTGACATGATAACGAGGTGGCGTGAGTATTTGGAATTTCTCGGAACCAGTTTTGGAGCAGAAATTTTCAAGTAAAACTTGTCAAATACTCAAATCAGCCTATAATGTTCCCACTGCTGGGACAGGCCTCCTCTTTTCGAGAGGGTGTGGGCTTATAACCCACAACGCGGCCAGTGCGGTTTGGTAGATGTCACATGTCTTCGAATTTTTGGTTCTAGGACATGCCGGTTTCCTCACAATGTTTTCCTTCATCGTTTTAAGAGCAATGTTGATGAAATTATTTACACAAACTAAAGCGTCTATCTGGGTTTGAACCCACGACCTATAAACTCGTAAAGTCGGCCATTGCCACTGGGCCATCACTGCTCTCATGTCGTGTCAAGTCGTGAAGTTCAGAATTCAATAATTAAAAAAAACACCAAGGTATAATGATCAGCTAGGCTTACTAATCAATGCCAGGTCTTTCTCCAAATGAAACTGAACGAACACTATATGCCATGCTTGCCTAGCCGTGACATTTTATAAAAATAAGTACCTCTTGCTCTCCAGTGACTTATAATAATAATAGACCGATATTTCGGTCACGTCGGCCAATCTCAACGAAGACTAACCTTCGGCGCAGGAGATATTATAGTGCACACGTGTGTGCGGACATAGGTGCACTCTCTCTTCCTTCTCTTTCATAGTCCGATGGGACAGCAATCCAACACGACTGGAGAGAGATCAGGCGCAGGACCAACGGCTTAATATGCTTTTCGAGGCACGGGGGTATCACACCGTCAACTGCCAAACTCCGGGCTGTTGACTGAGAAATTCCTACCCCATGGTATGGCACAGTATATCTTGTACCATTCATAATGTGATGCTTTGCATACAAGTGCCGTAACTTGTTCCTAAGAACGTAGCTTTATTGTAGACATTCCACGGCATATATATAGCATGCGAAATTCATGTTGTTCTTGATGAATATGCATGAATGTACATGTTATTCAAAGATTTACGAGTTACATACACTTATAATATTACTGCGCAGTGGCAGGTACATTTCGTACATAATTTGCCTGCCGTAGCTTCATGATCATAAAGTTCCAAGTGTGTGTGAAGTTTATTTCCCAAGATTGTTATCGGTGAAAGTTGCAAAAATTTAATGGAGTTTTGGTTGGTTCCTGCTGAATTATGTGCCACCTGGGTGTACTTACCAAAAGGTAATAAAGAGATTACGATTTTGCGCCTGGCTGTTAATCAGAACAAAATACAACCATTTATGTGCACTTATGGCAACTGTAATGATTCATCATCTGCCTAGCCTTTCGCCAACTATGTTGGGTTCGACTTCCAGTCTAACCGGACGCCGCTGAATACCAGTATTTTACAGGGAGCGCCTCCCTATCTGACCTCCACAATCCAGTTACTGGGTAATACGATACCCCTTGGTAAGACTGGATGTCTGACTTTCGCGCTTCTGACGACCTGTAACGACTGTCAAAGATCCACATATGACATCCGGGAACAACGGCTTAATGTGCTTTCCAAGGCACGGAGGGGTCTTGGTATGTAAAGATGGTCCCCCATCCACGGACCAACCGCGGCAAGCGTAGCTTAACCTGACCGATTGAACCGTGCGGCTGTTGTTACTTAGCCTTATGCCAGCTGTAGTGATTATGAACATTAATTTTTTTCACACTTTCAATTTAGATAAATTGTATCTTTCACCAAATTTTTTATTAAACCACTGAACGTCACCAACTTACTTTCTATTAGTTACCTATGAGTGCTATAAAGTTGCAGTTTCAACTCAGGTTCACCGATAGCTTCGACCTCCGTAATAAACTGGAGCAAGTCGTATCATTAAACACAAAGCGTGGGATGAACAAAGTGCTGTGTCATTGCAATTGATTACCGTTGACATACACCATGAGGAATAGGACACCGTGACAAATGAACACTGTATCTAACACGGTACTGTACCACTATGATAATTGGAGTGTAATTTAAGATTAATGGCTTTTGGCAGAAATGAGGCCGAATCACGTTCTAAGAGCAACCATGGGACTGCAGTACTGCCTATAAAAAATGCAATACCAGAGGAATCGCAGATGCGTTACTACATCCCAGAGACCAAGCTGTTAGCTGTTCAATTTGCCGGTAATTACACCGGCACCACATCAAATGCCGACCTTCAAACTGGAATACAGTAACGCAAGTAGCATTGCTGTATTCCAGTTTCAAGCAGATATAAATAAATAGGTAGGTAGCAGTCACATCCTCAGTTTCCTTTGATTTAAAAGTGTCCATGGAGTTACTTATCCAATCTTCTCCATAGCAACCTACTACGCTTTGGAATGGGAATGGAACTAACTTTATCTTTCTGACTGACCGACTCCTTGACAATTGAAAAGTGCCTGTAAATGTTTTTTTTTTAGTTAGCCTGAACTGTCCCACTGTTGAACAAATGCCTCCCCCAAATCCCTTCAGGTCATCATTATCTGCCGCCTTTTCCCAACTATATTGTGGTCGGCATTCAGTCTAACCGGATGCCGCTGAATACCAATATTTTACATGAAGCGACTGCCTATCTGACCTCCAGAACCCAGTTACTGAATAATACGATACCACTTGGTAAGACTGGTTGTCAGACTTTTGGGCTTCTGACTACCGGTAACGACTGTCAAAGATCCACGAATGACAGCCAGGACCAACGGCTTAACGTGCTCTCCTTCAAAAACAGCTGTACTACTAAGAAAAAAAGAATGAAGAAGGGTAAAATGAGCCTAGCTTCCTTTACGTGTAGTTCAGTTATATTATAACCTTAATGCCTGAAATATTAACGAAAGCTGAAACAAACTACGATTTCAATTCCTTTTATTCTTACCTCGTAACACAAGACCGCATGCCATATTCTCGGTACAAATCTTTCAACGCTAGATATATTACATACTGTTACCTACGTGCACCTATATAAATATATTCCGGCGAGGAAACGTTTCGTATCCGTAAAATATTTACATATCGTGTTGAATTTTACACTCCCAACTATTTCTCAAGTTCTCAACGCTTCCTCATTTTGAGTTTCGTGTTTCCATGGTGAGGCACGTTTGTAGATAGTTATTTTTTTATATACATGTACCTTACCTGACGGTAATTATGTTGAAGGATATTAGTTTTGTTACATATTGTGTGTAGTTATAGTTTTTTAATAGTTTACTTGTGTATTTAATCTCATCACCACTGCTCTTAGAACTGTGAAGGAAAACGTCTTGAGGAAACTGGCATGTCCTAGAACCAAAAAATCGAAGACATGTGACATCTACCAATCCGCACTGGGCCCGCGTGGTGGATTATGGCCAACTTCTTCTCACAGAGAGGAGGCCTGTGTCCCAGCAGTGGGTCAAGTTTAAGACATTATAGGCTGATTATGGTAATAGTTTTAGTTAAGTTGTTATTAGAGCAGTTGCAAGCAGTCTTGTTTTTTTCTCAGTATCATCCCGAAGTTTGGATTTGTGCCCAGTTGATGACAATAGGCTCGCCCCCTATTTCATGGAATTTAAACTTAACTGGCTAAATGTTGTTCTGGAGGTACACCACCGTCTAACCCTTCAAGGAAAATAAGTGTCATGATAAATGTTTTTTTTTTAATATTATTTTATAGTTTGTTTAAATAGGCATGTAAACGGGCTACAAAAATTGCATCTTGTTGGCAATATAGCTCAGTTGCCAATTTCATTGTGCAACACATTGCCGTCTACCCGGCTAGACATTACATACTTGCGACTACTTTGAAATATCTTGGCAATATCGCCGAGCTACACTGCAAGATTGCAACAATTGTTGCACTGTGTTAAGCGATATAATCGGCAACTTGGCGACTATAAAATTGCAGCAAGAATTTGTCAGAAAACTAGCCCGTTTAAGAGCACCTGTTAATTTAACAAAAGAAGTTAAACCAGAGTATTATACAGTTTTGTCGTAATAATAAAATTAAATGTATGCCTATTTCTATGAACATTACTGACTGGGAATTCTTTTGAAACATCTTTGATGTTACATATATTTTTATAAGGGAAAGAGTTACATGGAGCAGGTTAGTCTGAACTGAAATCAAGGAAAACGTGATAAAAATGTGGTGTTCTAAATTCGTGTATTTCGACGTGCTACGGCGTAGTTCATCATGTGCTACGGCGTAGCAACTTCTGAGCTACGGCGTAGCTAACTTTGTGCTACGAATATACGATTACGCATAAAGAAAGTTTTCTTTGTGAGCTCAATTTGTTTCAATTTGTTTTCAATGTTATCGTTGAAGACATCAACTTGAATTTAATATCCCACATAGATGTCCAAGGCCACACACTTTTTACAACATTCACACATATTCGCTCATAAAAACCCACTGCTGAATAATAAACGTATTAACTGCCACAAATAAGTAATTGATGTAATAATGTTCACCCACGCGTATTTTTCCTTATATTAAGGCCCTGGTTAGGTACCCACAGGTACTATTAAGGACTCCATATGTGTTCCTATTACAGGGGTGTCGCATCTATAGGGTTTAACAAAGAGCTGTGTATATTTAGGACAAAACATTCCATAGTGATGACGTGTAGTTATGGCTGGTTTATGGGTACAAGTTATGGGAGACTTCTGGTAAATTGTGGCTATTTACATAACGAGCATCGAGACTTAACGCAACGGATCTACTCAGGATGGATGAAATGGCGACAGGTCACAGGAACAACTTGTGACCCACGGATGCCCATCAAATTAAAGGGGAAAGTTTATAAGTGAGTGATAATAGGCCTGTGGTACTTTATGGGTCTGAATGCTGGGCCGTGAAGAAGAAGGATGAAAAACGATTGCATGCAGCGGAGATGAGAATGTTGAGATGGATGTGTGTGGAGTGACGAGAATGGATAAAATAAGAAATGAGTATATAAGAGGAAGTTTGAAAGTGGCGCCAATGACAGAAAAGTTGAAAGGAAATCGTTTGGCTTGGTTTGGGCATGTGATAAGAAGGGATGAAACGCGTGTGACTAAAAGAGTGATGAATATACACGTTGATGGATGGAGAGGGAGAGGAAGGCCGAAGAAAAGATAGATGAATTCATGTTTTTTTCAATCACTCCGCATAGTGCCTAAAGTAAAAAGATCATTAAAAAAACACTATCAGTGCTATTAATTTAATTTTTTTAGTAACCCTGATAGTTTTTTATTAATGATTTTTTACTATGAGCACTATGCGAAGTGATAGAAAAAATAAAAATTGGTCATAACTTTAGAACCGTAAAAAAATTCACCAACATTCTCAGGGTTAAAAAGTTTGGAAATGACCTTGCCCACGCCCCTATTCGATTTGATCCATACTTCCAGGGACACCCTGTATATCTTTGTATCTATGTAAATGCAAATATTAATCGAAAATGAAAACTAAACTATGAAAAGCTAACAAGTAACAAAACTAACAAAACATTCCATCGATACGTTCCTCTCCCACTGTTCGAGAAATGGAATGAAAACAATACTTCCTAAAACTGAAACCTTTCGACAACGTTTTCGAATAACTACGTAGTTTCAGGAACTCTTTGTTCCGTTTTCCTTAGTTACAGTCATAGTGAATTTACCAATTACCAAAATTATTGTTGCGAGAGCGAGGGTATGGTACACGAGTCAAGCAAAAAAAGAGTTTGGTGAATATCAAGTATTTCATATTGTCTGGTTGTTATAGTAAGTGCACTTATAACTCGAGAACCACTTGTCCGATTGTCGAGATTCTTTTTTTACTTGCAGGTACTCGGTATGTTTTCTAGCTAAGTTACCTATTTCTGCATCTAAGTAACCTACTCAGCTGGAGATTCACAGATGACGCCGCCCTGCAGAGTAAATGTGGTGCTGTTCCAAAAACGAGTATAGAGCAGAGGCGCTTTACTTTGTGTAATCATCACCACTGCTCTCAAAAACGGTGAAATAAAACATCGTGAGGCAACCTGCAGATGTCCTAGAACTAAAAATTCGAAAACACGTGACTTCTACTAACCCGCACGGGGCCCGCGTGGTGGATTACGGCCCACTCCCTCTCACCGAGAGGAGGCCTGTGTCCCAGCAGTGGGAATATTATAGGCTGTTTATGCTGTGTCTTGTAGTCTGTACGTTTCAGGAACTGTTGGAAGCTACAGAAGGTGCTAAGCTTGTATCTAAATTCAAATGATGGCAATGGGGTTTGACTTACCGTTGTTAAAAAACCGCTCTCTAAGAAAACACACCAGCTTACTTTAATAAATAACGTTTCAGTGACGTCATTCGTCGTCAAATTGCGGACGCTACGTGGCGGCCACCGCTTTTCTAGCATACTGTAGCTTTAGAAGCAGCATAGCTATACTTTTGTTTCGTGTAACTCATATGAAAATTGTGGTGTTGTAGGTACTTATTTATAAACGGTGGTTACAAGTAGATGAGCTGTTGAACTAATTTCCCACGTTGCCAGGGACGAAGCACGAAGTGTTAATGCATTCATGATTCCTGTGCGAAAAATAGATGGTGCTATAGGTCATGTATAGCTCCGTTTCTCTCTTACACTTGATTCTTGATGGCATTAAGCCGTCATATTACGGCACCAGACGGCCAATTCTCGTAAATAAAAACTGTGACTGTGTCCTGGGGCAATTGCGTAACACATTATCAATCGGAATCTGCTTCGTTTTGACAGTTCAACAACATTCATTGCGTTATTTACGTGTTGAGCAGACAAATGTTTCGAACTTATGAAGCAATGGATTAGCAATTTGCTTCAAAATGATTCAGATTCCGATTGATAGTGTGTTACGCAATTCGGGTGAGACTGTGAACGTTCTTAAAATTACGAGAGTTGCCCCTCCGATCCTTATCATTAGGTAGGATTCGCTAAGTGCAGTGCGGTTTCAACATTTCAGGAATCTGGGGAAATTATTATCTGTGTTCAACTGATTTAGTAATTCCAGTTAGCGAACGTTGGAGCTACCAATTGCTTTGCAAGGCAGAGTGTCTGGTGCAAGTGAAAGAGGTTAGCGATGAATGGTATGGAAATTTTGCAGTCTGGCAGGAACATCGACTTACAACTCGTTACCTTGGATTCACTACAGCGTTATTTTTCGTCGGGTATTATAAAAAAAATTTGCTGTTCCATACATTTTGACCGCGAAGGTAATTGCACTTTTGTAGGAAACAGCAGTTTTTTTTTAAATAACCGACGAAATATTTAAACGCAGCGGGGTCCAGAATCATGTACAGACGCCAGCACATCAACCTACACCTAACTGTCAAATTTTCCCAATCAACATTGAACCTTATGCTTCAGCGATAAAGTTGAAAATCGATTACAGAAATCTGACAGATTGTAGTAGGTTGATGTGCTGGCGTCTGTACCTGAATTGTAACGGGTTCTGCGTCGATGTCCCTGTCACCTTGTATATTCTCTTGTTATCGCGTCAGATCAATTCATAGTGTATCTATGTCAAACGTTTAGGCGTAAAGTGCTACAAGGATATGTTGTCACTTGAATGACGTTGACGAAAACAACGACGATGAGGTAAACATTTGTGAAATTGTTTTGTGAATGTATTGAAAAAACAAGATGGCGTTAGTTCCGATTACGCTCATGCGCCAAAAGTCTTGGGTGCATTTAAATCTCAAGCCCAAAGGCTGTTGTGACAAAAAAAAAACAACGGTGGATTGTGGTAATCATTGTGTTTTTGATAAAAAAAAACCGCTCAGAGAGTTACCTGAATTCACGTTTTCATTAAATGATAAAAATGCAGATTTATGCAAACTAATTAGCAACAGAATAAATAAAACATTTTTATTTCATTTCATTCGATTAAATTAATATAAAATTATCTTGTTAAGTTAAAACAAAAATAAACTTCACGTTTCATTTGACAAGGGTCCTCTTTTATTTGGATTCTGCGCTGAACGTTAAAATGTCCCTTCAAAACAAAATGGCGGCCTCTCAACAGTATGATCCAAGCGTTTATTTTTACTGCAAACATAATTTAATCTAGTCACCTTAATTTAATTAAGAAGAGGACAGTAATTTCATTTGATGGCTTCAGGTAAATTATAAAAGAAAATGAATTTGCTTATTGTAAATTACGGCAATTTTTTCGAGTAATTATTTTTTTTGCTGAACTTTTCGGAACCTTTTCAGAATGATAAGCGTTGACTGTGAGAGGAATATTAAATGGGTAAAGGTAGCCCGTAACCTTTTTCATTGTTCTGGAACGTTCGACTTAAAAAATACTTTGCACATAGGATTTATTTGAAAAGTCTTTGATGTTAATGATTTTAGTTTCCTTTACAGTTGAACGATTTGGATTCGATGAGTGTCGACTAGGCATAATCAGCCTATAATATTCCCACTACTGGGAAACAGGCCTCCTCTCTGTGAGAGAGAGTGGGCCATAAACCACCACGCGGGCCCTGTGTGTGTTGGTAGATGTCACAAGTCTTCGAATTTTTGTTTCTAGCACATGCCGGTTTCCTTACGATGTTTTCCTTTACCGTATTGAGAGCGTTGGTGATGAAATAGTTGCTGACTATAGTGCAGACTAGGAGGGCTTCATTAACGCATTGTGAAATAGGGCTGTTTTGCATGAAACCAGAATTGTGCTTTAAATGCTTAGAAATAAGTTGAGTACTTACCACTGAGCGCATGACCTAGGATAAAAAACAAAATTGATAAATAAAAGATAGTCTTTAGTTAAAAGTAAACAATTAACACTCGGGACTTTTTCTGTTTTGGGGCAGGTAGTGAGGACAAAAAGAAGTGAAAAATAATAATAAGTACCAGCCTATTATTGTCCTACTGCAGGGCAAAGGCCTCTTGCCCTGCAGTAGAATAATAATCTTCTCTCATAGAGAAAATGCACGAGCATTTCATACATACCTACAATATTAATAAAATTACAGCTTTCTTCACAATATTTTCCATTACCGATGTCAATGATGTCCAAGGTAAACTTATAAACTATGAATTGAATAAATGAAATTGGTGTGTGGCCCGGATTTTAACCCAAACAAACCAAACCATTAAAACACCACCGCCATTTAAACTTAAAACAATTCTTATCTTAATTAATATTATAAATGCGAAACTGAGTATGTTTGTTTGTTACAATCACGCAAAAACTGCTGGACGGATTTGGATGAAATTTGGCATACAGATAGACCAAGATCTAGGTAAGGAAATAGGCTATTTTTCATCCTGGATTGCAAACGAAGTCGCGGGCAACAGCTAGTAATCTTTTAAAAACTACATATTACCGCTACCACCTCTAACTTGACACACATACACAGATAACTTCAGATACAGTTAGCAAGATAATGGGGACAGCCCCTTGAGATGTCAGTAATGAGACACCGAGTTTCTTTAACTTTTATAACGATTTTAGACTCTATTCCCTTGAGTTAAGGATGATAGCGGAGTTTGCAAAGTATCCCGTAGAGAAATGAATTTGTTCTTGATTTTTGAGAGAGAAATTTAAGTTTTTCTCCCTGTGTAATTGTTACGTTGCTATGGTATTTTGGGTGTCGTTATAACATGTATATACTTTTTTTTTATTTAAGACCTTTTCTCTCAGATTTTAGAGAGAAAAAGATACTGGACTGTGTCTTTTAGAGTTTTCTTTTTTTTTTAATAAAAATATCCTGTTGCTGTATCATAGATATATCACAGGGTTCATAATTTGTACCTACTTATCTATAAGTCTTTTTGTAATACATATTCATCGTTATACATTATTGAAAGCAATAAATGAATATAAATATGAAGTAGGATTTGTGGCGAACAAAAATTTCATATTATGTTCTATTTTCGCCATTTTGTCCGGCCGATTAAAACGCTTGTTGTCTAAAACAGGTTATATTTCAAGGTGCCATGGCGATGTATCATATTCTTACTAATCCCATGGGGTCCATCTCAAAGTTCAAAGGACCTCGTTCTAATCGGTATGATGGCACCTCCTTAAGTCTCGTTTGTAGGGGCGTCCCTTTGCTTAGATGAAAATGATGTTCCTTATGGTTTGGAACTATAGATTTACTTACAAAACGACACCCATTATGGCGCAAAACATTTTCATATAAATGTGCGGTGCGGCCCGTCTGTAGTGTGCTTTGGTTAAAAAAAATTACACTACAAAGTGAAAAATAACTTTAATTTCGGAAGTCGGTGTCGTTGATTCTTATTTTCGTTGTTTGCCACCGACTTCCGAAATTAAAGTTATTTTTCACGTTGTAGTGTAATTTTTTTTAACCAAAGCACACTACTACACATTTTTTGGAAGTCGGTTGTTTTTTTTTTTGTAAAGAAGTTTTTATTTTTCACTTTTAAGTTGTACTTATCTGAGAAAAATTCGTATAAGTAACACTACTTGCTATGTAGATATCAGTGACAGGAAGTCATTATAATATCATCAATATAAACAAAGTGGCAAAAATACGTATTATTGAAGCTAATTCAAAAACTATCCAAGCAAAGTTAATACAATTTATATGGGACCACCCTTGAAGCATATCCTATCCATTAAAAAAAGAAGTTTTGTAATCGATTTAGAATTGCCGGAGAAATCCCGTAAAAAACATACAAAAAAAAACATACAGTCGAATTGGGAACCTCCTCCTTATCGAAGTCTGTTAAGAAAATTAACTAATGTGATGAAGAAGAATTTTTGCAATGCGTTGCGAGGCCCGTCCCTGACTCCTTCTGCTTTAGCCTTAAGAATACCAGTATTAAGACAACCAGTCTTACCAAGGGGTATCGTGTTACCCAGTTACTGGTTTGTGGAGGTCAGATAGGCAGTCGCTTCACGTAAAATACTGTGTCATGCTCTGCCGCAGAGCCACCATTTTAGAAACAGATCAATTATATCTTTAAATTATGTACGTCTACCATTATCGCTGTACAGTCAACAGCAAAAGTAGATGATGAAAATCAGAAATTAAAAAATTAAACTAATGAACGGAGTTCGCGTCAGAACTGTGTGGCGTCGACGTGATTCAAAATATGTATGTGATTGTAAATTATACCAAACATTTACTACTAGTACAGCTGCCATGTGATCAGTTTTGACTCCAAAAGTGACTCCAAAATTTCATCATCTACTTTTGCTGTTGACTGTACATGCATCAGGTAATGATAAAATAGACATTGATTGTGGCTCTGCTGCAGAGCATATTCTCTAGCAGAGCCACAAAGAAAATGTACTCAGGAAAGATAAACGCTACTGTTTTTTGATGAAAACTGTTGTATTTATTGCGTATGTGTTGAAAAATATCTTTATTAGATAGTGGTTTTATATATATTAACTTTATAGAAAGCGCCAGGTTATTTTGTGTCAGTAAAATGTTTTGTAGCCATTGTTCTATTGTGAATAGACGCACAAATATAAATATTATGATCGAGGAAAATTTGCATATAGTCCGCGCGGTTGGCCGCTGAGGTGGCAAGGGTGAGGCGGCGGTTCGCAACGCATGTACTGAGTAATGCGCCCCCGCCCCTCCGTCCCACCGCTCACATACTTAAGACGCGGCCAACTAATTCCGCGCGGGCTATACATAATATTACTAGATTTATTTACTTTTTGAATGTGGTCCGGTATTCAGCTGCAACCGGTTAGACTGGAAGGTGATGGGGGTACACAGATGATGGTCTCCCATTAAGAGTACATATTATATTGAATACTGTAAGAAATTGTTTAGTGAGTGTTGAATTTAAGGCTCCAAAACAAGCGAAGATGAATAGACAAGCAACAATATTTGTCGATTATGCTCACTGTCAAGGAAACTACAAAGAAATGTGATACAAGAGTGTAACTGGCTTTTCGAAAATATTATAAGAGAAAGGCTCGAATTCATTGAAGTGAAATTTAATAAAGGTTGTATATATTTTTCTAAACATTTTTTGAACTCTTTACCTGTCATTAATAATTTTCTTTAATACCCTTCATCCGTCATATTTACCTTTTATCTTTTCTTTGAAACAAGTCTCATTCATCTTAGTCTCGGAAGAAAAGTAATTTTCGCAAATTTTTCAGGTAGGTACCTAAACAAGTATTTAACGAATTAATCTTTTATTTAAGAGATGGCGGTAATTAATGATCTTTCCTGTTTCTAAAGAAGGATCTTTCCTTAATCTTTCCTATTAAATAAAACAATAGAACTTTTTGTTATCGTTTCTCTTTCAATCCTACATAGATTCCCAGCTGTTTTATTTCTCACGCTGATTGTAAGATTAAATTGTGAGAAACATTAGTCTGAGCTGTCTAAATCCTTAATCACCTATTATTATTATTATTTCTTTGAAAAGGGATTCCTTGGTTTTTTTTTTTGTCGAAAGAGACTAACTTTTAATGTGCAACAGTGAATTATCAGATTGATGTTGTTTAATTACGTTCATAGCAAACCTTAAGGACATGTGCCCTGTTATCAAACTTGCTGATTCGATTAAGTGCTCATACAAACGAACGTTACGCGTCGAGGCAACCGCATTCGTCGATAACATGCATGGAATGAAGCTCCGTGGAACCAGACACCCTAGTCTCATAATATATTCAGCGAAATTAACTTTCAAACACAAAGAAATAGGTAGGCTCATTCCCACTAACTTTATGAAACTTATAGGTCACTAAATTTAATCAAATATCGAAATATCGTCTGCTTTATTCAATGAACGCACAAAACTCGTGCTTGCCATATAACTTTTTCTTCCATGCTGTAATAAATAATTAATAACTGTTGGGGTAGACGTATTCTTGAGTGGAGACCGCGAATCGGCAAACGGAAGGTAGGATGCCCTCAGGCTAGGTGGAGCGACGATCTTCGCCATAGGAGCTGGTCTAGATGAGAGTTGCCGAAAATCGAGTTGAATGGTGTGCAAAAGGAGAAGCCTTGCTGTAGGCTGATGATGAAGATGACAACACTTGTGATACAACCATGTTTAGTTTTCTCAATCACTCAGTCTATCGCAGTCCACTGTTGGACATAGGCCTCGCCCAGGCTGCGCCACAACACCCTGTCCTTCACCTTCCGCATTCAGTCTGTCCCAGCCAATTTCTTAAGGACGTTGGTCCATCTAGCTGGGGGGTGACCCACGCTACGCTTGCCGAAACGCGGTCTCACCCCCGGGGCTCGTCTGCTCCACCAGCCATCGGTCTTTCGACAAACATGGTCAGCTTACTAGACCCCATTAGTTATCTAGTTGTCTAGAAAGCATGATTGACGAAATTATTGCGTTTAACACGGCATCGCTGACCTCCCCGCGGTACACAATTCTTTACAAGTTTAATCGAAGGGCGTCGGTGCGGTGTGCAAATCTCGTTAAACTTCTGTATATATCTGTTCACTCTCTCAAACGTCGAAATGAGTTCGTACTCTAATCAGTATTCAGAATATATTATGTTATCTCGGTCTGACTCGAACTGATTCACAAATTAACACCGTATTTCGGAGCGTGTTGAAAGCTCAGATGAAATGGCTGCGTATTTTCTTTGTGTTTTACCAAGTTCTAAATATTTAAGCAACATTTTCATTTGTATATTACAACGTGGTTTGTTTTTTCATTTTTGAGTCACGTAGATAAGAAAATCAGACAATAAGAAGAAGTAATTAATAAAATCAAAGAGCCTTTCTGAAACCTATTGTTGTAACCATAGACTCTTTGATACGATGTTTAAACAAGCTTGTTTTGAAGGGTGTAGTTTTACGTACATTTTCCCATTTGATTGGTAGCAAAGTGATTGGTAAACTGATTCCCGCACAACATGAGCTTTTAGCGATCGATAGCTTTGATTATCAATCACGCTGTTGAAACATGAACGAGTGCACTTCGCGGCAATCGGGTAAAACAACATGGCTACTGTTTTTTGAAATTGGAACGCTTTGAAAATAAATGGACTGGTGGAACAGAGTGGTAAAATAACAAAAATGTTTAGGATTTATTTTCGTGGAACATTGTCGTTTTTTGGTCTTTTTATGCATATTTTTGTTATTCATTTGATACTTTGTCATTGTGATGGTATTTGTTTTGAATTGTGTAGATTTTTTACGAATATTTGATGACAGATTGTGTCCAATGTTTTTGCTCGGTATTTGATTAACAGTGGATCAAAACTGAGTAGGATTTATTAAACGGTAGTATCCTGATATCTAGTTTCCACTATACAAGTCAGTATTTATAAAGTCGAATTTATTATCACTATCATCAAAATTAACCGTGAAGTGAGAATAGGTATCTATTTTCCAAAACCGTTATATTTTAGCATCTAGAGATATTTTGTCAATCGGAACCAAGAGAAACAAACCTTAATCAACATTAACTGGTTGAATGCCGTAATTACAGAAACAATTAAACAAACCAATGTGTCTTGCGTGGATCCACGTTCGAAGAAGATACGAAGAGTTATATGTTTCATTGAATGCAAAACTAACAACCAAAATTATCACCACTCTTCAAAAGTTCAATTAGTGAATGAAACAAGAGAACAATTGGAAAGGCTAACAAGAGACTAACAATTTGGAATCCGTCCGGTCCCTGTCTTCTTGGACTTATTCGAAATAAAACGGATTTTTCCAATGTCCAGAGTTTTCAATTATATTTTAATTGGGTAAGTGATGGTATTGAAAGCTTTCAGGAAGGTGACAAAGAGAAATTCAATTTTATGTTTCGACAAATTAATCGGTTGCTACGGGCAACCGATTAATTTACAAAGCCTGTGTGTTTTTATTGTTGATGTACACATAATCAGCCTATAAGGTAATGTTTCCACTGCTGGGACACAGGCCTCCTCTCTTCGAGAGGGAGTGGGCTAATAATCTACCACGCGGGCCCAGTGCGGGTTGGTAGATGTCACGTCTTCGAATTTTTAGTTCTTGGAAATGCTGGTTTCCTCGCGATGTTTTTCTTCACCGTTTTGAGAGCAGTGGTGATGAAATTACACAACTACACAAAGTAAAGCGCCTGTCTGGGTTCGAACCCCATGACTCGTAAGTCCGCCATTACCGTAGACCGTAGTTACCGTAGTAGTACAGAAAGTGCTATTTATCTTGAGTTATTGGCAATCAAGGTGGCTGGCTTCCTAGTGGTAAAAGGTCATCGTTACTTATTTGGACATCTGCAATGCCAGAATCTATATATAGGTAGTAAAAGTGCGCAGTACTGCACACCTCCACCCTATTTCAAGTTAAACAAATATCAACTTTATTTCAATGATAATTAAGTTGATTTCAGAGTGACTAGCACTATTGGAAAAGTTATAAAATTGTTTGAAGCTGTAGCTTAAACTGAACTTTATTGTGTAGGAATTAAAGTTTTTTTTCCATTAACTCATATTTATTTACATTTTTTTTTTAATAAATCCCGAACGCAGATTAGATGCGTTGTCATTCGGGCGACAAAGATTAAACGTGTAATGAGCCTGTAATTATCTACTCTAGAAACCAATCCATTCAAATGGGATCACTGCAGAAACACTTGTCTACAGAAATAGATTTATTGTAGTATTTTTTTTTTTATCTCACGAACGACGCGACCTTTCTTTCTCGGTACCGTCTGAGACCGCTTCGGCCGTCAAGGAAACCGGGGTTTCGTAACTGGTCCATGGCGAAGTCGTAAGTGTGTGTGCGCGTGTGTTATGTGCTGACGCTACTCGTCCTTACGCACACATTCATACACAGCGTGTTTCTACACTTAGATGTGGTAGCAGTGGCGAAGGTACCATACAACTCGATTCTCACCAGCTTCCCTTCGAAAATTCAGAACATAGCCACTCTATAGTCAATTCATCATTGACATTTTCTTTTGGCATTTTTTTTTGCTCCGGCCTTCCTCTGTCATAAATTCACTCTTCGCCACTGTGTGGTAGTAGTTTGATGTGCTGGCATCTGTACATTACCAGTCGACAGCGATGCGGAGGAATATTTTGACGCAATAAGTATTATAGTTTTTTAATTGTTTTAGTTAGATTAGGTTATAGAAGTTTGTACATAGTGTGTTTAATAAAAAGGACCACTTGAACCGATTAAATCCCATATATATGAATACGAATTATGTAAATATTATGCACGAAACGAGTATTTTGTTACAATTTAAAAAATTGCATTCTGTGGTTTTGTATATTATGTAATATTAAAATAGTTCACGTAACGATCACTCCGCGCGTTCGTGCTAGGAGCTTATTGTATTACTTTATACTATTGCGTTACCGTTACTGCATACCTATGACCTTGCAGTCTGACCTTGGATTAACATCAAATGATCGCTGGATGCAAAACGCACACAGTCTGTCGTTGGGGCGATGCTTGGGGAGGAATACGCGACGCGATTGCGTAACACACTTACAGTAGCAATGGTTTTCATTTTGACAGTTCGACACCATTCATTGCGTTATTTACGTTGCTGAGCAGACAATTTTTTCGAACATATGAAGCAATGGATTAGCAATATACTTCAAAATGATTAAGATTGTGAATGATAGTGTGTTACGCGGATGATTGTTAGCTGTAGACATCCTTCGGCTAGATGATGATGATGTTAGTGGACTAGTGGCACTCACCGGAGCGCTTAGTATGGTGTCCGTAGAGCCTGTTGAGGTCCAGTGCGAGGACAGTGTGCGGCAGCGCGCAGCTCACCGCCGCAAGCGCAGCCACGCAAGCCGCGACACGGCACGACGACATCGCTGTAACAATGGAGACGTACCGAGTGAGATAGGTATTATTAAAACTGCCACACATTAAAGCTACATCGGGCCGCAGCGCATCGCATTTCAATACAAAAAAGCGCGGTGCGGGCCGCCCGTAGTATGCAATGGTTTGATTATTGCGTTGCGGTGTGTCCGCCCAAATGTATAGACGCCAGCACATCAAGCTACCCCAATCTGTCAAATTTTCCCAATTGAATATGAACCTTATTCCTTTGTGGTAAAGTTGAAAATCTATCAAATAAATTTGACAGATTGGGGTAGCTTGATGTGCTGGCCTCTGTACGTGAGTCATACCTAAGACTCATAAGTAACAGAAGTCAGAATGAGAGAGCTATTGGCAGCTTTGTTATACTCTCTATTGTTGTGAGCTTGTTCTGGAGAATTTAGTTAGTAAGTCATTTTGTTTTTTCTTTTTTACTAGCCCTTGATGTCCCACTGCTGGGCAAAGTTCCACCACCGCCTTCCACCTTCCACCTCTCTCTGTCCAGAGCTACCAAGGACCAATCTTTATTAAAGGGGTCTAGCTCATCCCGCTATCTCCATCTGGACCTGCCGCGATGTCGTTTGCCACTATGCTGAACCCACTGGGTCGTAAGTTTGGCCCATTGATCGTCTGACATGCGGCGGATAAGAAGTTAATACAATAAATAAATTTAAAAAAATCTGGTTGGATCAGGAAACCATTTTACAAACGTTAACCTAAATTAAATTATGTCGTCGCTGTCTAGTGACAGCATTATTAAAAAAATACGTGTGGCACTCGGGGACTGCCGCGGTAAAGCTTATTGCATATCATTTTTATCAACTTATGCAATTATAATATTTATGCAATATTTTTTTTTCTTTGATATTAATTCAAGTTACACTTTTTTAGCGTGGTGACCGATAAGAAAACAAAACACGCATACGTCTAGTCGCACGCACACAAACACCGTGCCGAAGTCTGCCGAACTGATACGACGTTGGACGATGCACGGCTTTCAACGCTGCACCGCTGTGCCGGTCGGAGTGGGGGGTGTTAGGTTTATTTTCGTTACGGAATTTCTTCATTCGGTCGCCGCGCTCAAAGCCCAAGATAAAAGCTATGCAATAGCTTAAAAAACTGTGTTGTAGTCGGTACCAAATCAATAATCAAAATGATGGTCTGCCAACCTGCAACAATGCGATCTGTTGCTACGGCGTAGCGCTACGATGGCGTGGTAAGCTACGATTTTGTAGAAGGCTACGTTTGATTGTATCAACTGACATGTGTTTGGCTGATCCAATAAATAATTAAATGAATGTGTAGTTTTTGTAACTAAAGTATAGTATAGTATACAAGGTGGAGACTACAATAAATTAAACTGCGTGTATGTAATGCCCTTCCCAATCTGCAAACGAAAATTTAATCAAATTTAAGCGACAGTTTAGTCACTACAGCTAGTCAAAAGATTAGCAAAACCCATTATGTAAGCCCATCACTATAGTCCTTTTAGAACTAGTTGGCCGCGCCTTAGGTTTGTGAGCGGTGGGACGAAGGGGCGGGGGCGCATTACTCAGTATAGTCCGGTGTTTCAAAATTTGCCAAAGATGTAAACAACAATGGCTGCTCGAAATTGAATATAATACAAGAACAGATTAGTGATTGGAGCATCCCTTTAAGCAAGTAATGCCTGTATTGGGAGACTTCATAGCTTCCTAATTACGTATTTTCTCAAGAAAATATATCTTGTAAAATATACAATCTAAGTATTCATGTAATTTCAGAATTCTTCTCAACATTTACATATCCTAATCTGCGATTCGGTAGCGAGCTTATTCAAATAAGTCTAATTAGGGATTACGTAAACCTACTTGTCGTGATAGAAGCGTTTTTTTTTTATTATTTCGTGTATATTTAAGTAATTGTACTTGGGGAAAAGTTTAAGGTAGGCGATGAATACATTTAAAGGTAATAAATACAATGTTTAACTTGAATCTTAGGAATGGATGGTATTAGAAAGATTAAATCATACAAGATTTTTGAGTGGAAGAGCTCCGGAGCGGTATTTCACTCAGAGCACCGATTTCAACAGCACTTGACCGAACTGCACTTGAGCACTACCACTAACCGCACTGAAACTAAATTTTGAATCGTGCGGTTCGGTGGAATAGTTTATTAATAATATTTTCAGTCCCCACACGGGATTTGCACAAAGTTTGTAGTGCTGAAACGTATGTATTATTCGTTCAGTTCACTTGAAAAAACACTGTACAGCACATGACTGAAAAAAGCGATATAAAATTTTTACTTTAAGCATTAAGTCTATCTTTGACCTTCTTCTAGAAAACTTGTTTTTCTCTTAAAACCTCCAAATACTAAAATCAAAGTGAGAAAACATCCAAAAAAAAAACAACACCACCTCCATTTTATCTTTTACTCGTAAAACAAAAACAAAAGACGCTGTAACATAAATCTCTAAGAGCTAGCTATCTCTAGCTCTTATTAATTAGAGTAGCTTCACAAAGTAATTATAAGTTGTTGCACTACCATCGCGATGCTGTGAGGACACATCTCTTGAGAGGAGATGAAGAAGCCCCGGACCTACTTGTTACTCGAGTGATGTTTATGTTTAAAGTTCAGAGATATTGTTTGAAGTATTACGTTTAAGAGCTTTGTTACTGAGTTTTTATTATAACGGCTGAAAGTGGTGTTAGTGCATAAGCAGAATGTGCCTAATAATTACCTAAGTTTGTAGTATGCTATCGGATGGATGGATTGTAGAAAGCATCAGAGTTTACCGTTGTTATCGCCGTTTTGAAAACCAAATCGTTTTGGGGGATTGTCTTATGTACCTAGTGTTTTTGAACGGTTTAAACGGCGTTTAAAAATGCTGATTTGTAGCTTAATTTGAATAAATGATTTGTGTGAAATTTGTAAGAAAGGTAATGGTGTATCGTCGTTATCAAAGATTTATAACACTGACCTGACGAGCTGACATAATGTGCACTCGACCTCTTAGAGAGTAAGACGGACTTATTCTGTTGTTCTCTGAGTGAATTCACAAGGAATGCATTATTTATATTGGGTTGTCCTCTAACGGTAGATGTAAGTAGATAAGCGGACGGGAATGATTTAGGTAATCTAACACGGATATTTATCCACCAATGCAAAAGTGAGTCGGTTTGTTTGGTATGTACCAAAATCTGCCAAATGCGCCTGATCTCTCTCCGGTCGTGTCGGATGGCCGTCCCATCGGACTATGAGGGTGAGGGAAGAGGGAGTGCACCTGTGTCTGCGCGCATACTTGTGCACTATAACATCTCCCGCGCCGAAGGCTAGTCTGCGTTGAGATTGGCCGCCCTGGCCGAAATACGGTCTGGAGGACTTTATGTACCAAAAAGAACACCGACCCACTCCTTATGAAAATGTCTTCATAATTTAACAACAATTTTAATGAAATATTGTTCAGAACTTGATACCAAAAACTCTATCCACAAGGTAAATCGCGGCACACAAATACTTACATTCAAAATTCACTTTGACTATAGATTAACCTACAAAACATGCAACTTTCAACACATGAGTCACGAGGAGCCAACCTTGCAAAGGTCCCAGAAATTCACAGTTAGTTCCTCAAATCCAATTTCCAGCAGTCGGAAACTAATGCACTACTGCGGCGCACTTCAATCGATCGGCGGTCTGCCGGATTTAGGAGCTCCCCAAGCTATGTATTTGTGAAGATTTGTTACTCTAGCTAACTTGCAAAGAGAGGTAGTTCAGCTTACTGTAGAGATTAGTTTTAAAGACTGCTTGGTTCTTTTTAACCGACTTCAAAAAAAGTATTAGGTTATGCATTTTTTTTATGGATGGGAAATCATCTAATGACTCCTCCCGCTCTGGGTGGAGCGGAAGGGAGTGTCAGACTCTTACTGACTAAAACCCACCCGTGTTCCTTCCTTAGCCCGTTATGTTCCGGGGCAGCGGTAACCCTTTCGGACAATCCCGCTATACCTATGCATTCGGCGAATATTTTGTTGGAAGGACTAGCTTTTTTTTAAAAGTAAAAATGAAACTTTTAACCGGTTGAATGGCGTAATTACTGTAATTACAGAAACCATTAAAAAACCATTGTGTCTCGCGTGGATCCACGTTCGGCATACGATGGGTTATAATATATACATTTGCGAATAGATTATTTAATAACAAGTAAGTAATAAATGCTTCAAAGGAAGTAATCAGAAAACGTTGCTGAAAAGGAAAATTGTGTTCTATGTGTGTTTTTGGCAGGATAATCAAAAAATTCTGATTACATCGTATTATTTTTATTTTATTTTATTAGGATCACCAAAAAAAATACACCTTACATGCTATATTATAAAGGACAAGAACAAAAATCTATGTGCTCCCTCAACTATAGGATCACATCATCATCATCTGGCCAACCTTTTCCCAATTATGTTGAGTTCGGCTTCCAGTCTAACTAGCCGAGTACCAGTATTTTACATGGAGCGACTGCCTATCTGACCTCCACAACCCAGTTACTGGGTAATACGAAACCCCTTGGTAAGACTGGTTGTCAGACTTTCGGGCTTCTGACTACCCGTAACGACTAAGTATAGGAGACCACATCATGCAATAAAAACAAGCAAACAGTATGAAGTACCTAACCTAGATAGTTTAAATGGAAGTAGCACTTAAAGTTAAAATTATATATTATTATTAAAGACTAGCTACGCCCCGCGGTTTCACCCGCATACGTTTCGATCCCGTGGGAATATCGGGATAAAAAGTAGCCTATATGTTAATCCAGGGTGTCAGTTACCTCCATACAAAATTTTATCAAAATTGGTAACAAACATATAAACACACCACACACAAACTTTCGCCTTTATAATATTTGTGTGATAAACTAGTATATTATTGAATTTGATAATTTGAATTTAAATTGAACAAAAATAAAGATTAAAAAGCAATTTAAACATAGCAGAAAAATATTACTTACAGACAAGCAAAAATAGCAAACAATACTTTACTAGGGAGGCAGTTCAACACTTACATATCATTTAATTGTGTATGAATTAGTGACTTGTATTTACCCAGATTATTAGAAAAGATGTCTATGTCTTCCGATTTACATGATAAGGCATTGTGCTGATGGGTCATCCTGGAAACCGGTGAATGTTTACCCAGATTTGTTCGGAATTAAAAAGTTTTGAGTAATGGGCGGGATAACGCGGGATTCTGACAGGGACATTAAGATTTATTCTGCTAAGAAGATCTGGACAGTATATTATTAAACAACTTGAACAGGAATGTTAAATCAGAGACTGTACGGCGAGACCTGAGAGGAATGATTTTAAAATAACTCGGCTTGTCTGCATATGATCTCAAATTCGTAACTCGAAACCGAAAAGCTCAGTGACGAACAAGTTTCTTCTGGACTCTTTCTATTCGATTTATGTGAACCTGGTATGTTGGATTCCAGACAGCGCTGCAGTATTCCAACTGACTTCTCACATAGCTACTGTATAAGAAAATTGTAGTGGATGGTTTTTTGAATTCTTTAGAAGATCGCTGTATAAATCCAAGAGCCCGATAAGCTGAGTTGAGCATTATGTCAATGTTTTCTATAAATCTCAAACTATATTATAACATCTAGATTATAACATCTCGTAAAAAAATTGGTCCCGTAAAAACGTGTATAATATCAATCTGTTTACACAAATTACACTTGTACTTAATTCCTGAAATTTCATAATTGTTGTACATAAATCGGCCTATCCATCAAATACCAGACAGGCGTAATCTGTAAAACATAATATGGACAATTTTTGAAGTGATAACGTCTTATAAATCGATGAACGCCGGCTGCACGCACGAAAAAGCATGACTCATTGTCACGTTCCGCCTGAGCCGAGTGTGCAAGCGAGAGCGCGGAACAAGCGATAGAGAGGCACGATCGGATGTTTTCTTATGACGTTATCACGTAAAATTATCGTCCGTAAACCGGCTTTACAGACAACCAATGTTTTTTTATTATCAAGTTATGTCAAGAAAAATCTTAAATATATTACGACTGAAAAAGTATGTACGAACATATTAGGGCATAATCAGCCTGTAATGTTCCCACTGCTGGGACAGAGGCTTTCTCTCTTCAGGAGGGAGTGGCTAGTAATCCACCACGCATGTCTTCGAATTTTTTGTTCTAGGACGTGCCGGTTTCCTCACGATGTTTTCCTTCACCGTTTTGAGAGCAGTGGTGATGAAGTTGTCTACACAAAGTAAAGTGCCTGCTTGGGTTCGAACCCACGACCTACCTCTCTTTAGTCGGGGCTGTTACCTCTGGGCCACCAATGCTCTTCATCGCTTTTTTTTAAATTAAATTTTTTGTATGAATAGGCTACGAACGAGTCGTAAAAAATCTAATAAAAGTCGCAATTAACAGTAACATGCTTATATTATATCACACTAATATTATAAAGGAAAACGTTTTTTGAGTGTGTTTGTATGTTTGTTACTTCATCACGCACAAACGGCTGAACGGATTTAGATGATATTTGGCACACAGATAGTTTATAACTAGGATTAACACATTTTTTTCATCATTCATTCTCCTGCCCTTATCCCAATTTATTTGGGGTCGGCGCAACATATCTTCTTCTTCCATACTTCTCTATTAGACGTCATCTCGGTAGTCACCCCCTTTCTAATCATAATATCATCATTCACACATTCCATCCATCGTTTTTTTGGTCTTCCCCTACGCTTATAGCCATCGACATTCATACTCAAAACTCTCCTCACGACATTTTCCTCATTCCTCCGCATCACATGCCCATACCATGACAACCGATTTCCACACAACTTTTCCGTTACCGGCGCCACTTTCAAACTTCCTCTTATGTACTCATTTCTTATTCTATCCATTCGTGTAACACCACACATCCCTCTTAGCATCCTCATCTCTGCTGCATGCAGTTGCCTTTCATTCATCCCTTTTGTGGCCCAACATTCTGATCCATACAAAACATCCACACAACAAACACAACTAGGATTAACACATATGATACTTTTTATCCCGATATTCCCACGGGATCTCTACTAATGCGGGTGAAACCGCGGGGCGCTGCTAGTATTGTATATACTTTAAACATAACATAACATCGCGCATTGTTTCCCCGAAAGGTCAGACAGAGGTGCACCCATAGTACACCCACATTGCACCAGTTATGTTTAGGCTCCATTTAATTGGATACGAGCCTATTGTCACCATCGGCCACAAATTCCAGATTCCAGGCTGTTATTGAGAAATTCTTGATGGAAAAGCCCAATAATACTTTGTTCGACCTGGGAATCGATTTCAGGACCTCGTGCTCAGCAGTAGCACTTGTAACCACTAGAGTCTAGACCAACGAGACAGACTACCCTAGAAACAGGGCATTACACTGCGCAATTTATGAACTTTTTAGTGCTGGGCCAGACATAAGAACTTGATTTGAGTGTCCATATTGGGCACGCGGGCGTGTTGAGCGGCGCGGGCTGCTCGGCACGGGGAGCGCGAGGGCAACGCTCATTCACACAAGTGGCCGCAGTGGGTGCGCGGCGGCCCGCGCTGGGACCGGGGTTCACAAACTAGTTTGAGCTTTTTCCTAGTAAAAATAAGTCTTCTTCATCCATATTATACTTTGACAAACACAGGACACGACAACACGCAGAACGCAGCCGCGCTCGACTGCGGACAGGCAGATCGCGCGCGTTCCCGCACCCGCGCCGGTCCCCGCCCCAGCTGCCAGTCTGGCCAAGCACTTTCGATTTTTCTCTGACCTTCGTACCTACCTTCCATAATATTTTATTCAGGGACCAACAACCATTTTTTGTCGAGCAAAAAATTATAAATTCGCATCCGTCTAGCCGACAAGCCCCTTTAACAAATGGTGCCGGGTACCTACATATTTTACCTTTTGCACATTTTTGCCTAACTTGATAAGATAGAAAAGGCTCATTTATTTGAATTATTAAGTGGTTTAGGTAACATTTTTCGAGTAACAAATTTTTTCAAATCATCAAATGGCCCCCTCCCGCTCTGGGTGGAGCGGAAGGGAGTGTCAGACGGTACTCTTACTGACTAAACCCACCCGTGTTCCTTCCTTAGCCCTTTATGTTCCGGAACAGCGGTAACCCTTTCGGACAATCCCGCTACCCCAATTTTCCGTCTGGCATGTGATTTATTTGAGTGCACCTGTGACCCACGAACTTAGGCCCCAAGGGCCCAGGAGCCCAGAGGCCCTGAAGTCTGGCTCGAGACTTAGTTTGATTCCTGTAATATGTACTTATGTGACAAGTTTGTCCCAGGATGCCATTAAGTCTTGTTTGTGTACGAAAGAGTGATTTATTTATGTGTCATGGAGTAGAAGTAAATTCTTTGATGGTTTAGTGACGTCTGTGGTTTTGAGAGAAGTACGTATTATAGACTTCTCATCATCTGCCTAGCCTTTTCCCAACTATGTTGGGGTCGGCTTCCAGTCTAACCGGATGCAGCTGAATACCAGTATTTTACATGGAGCGACTGCCTATCGGACCTCCACAACCCAGTTACTGGGTAATACGATACCCCTTGGTAAGACTGGTTGTCAGACTTTCGGGCTTTTGACGACCCGTAACGACTGTCAAAGATCCACGAATGACAGCCGGGACCAACGGTTTAACGTGCTTTCCGAGGCACGGAGGGGTCTCGGTATGTAAAGATGGTCACCCATCCACAGACCAACCGCGGCAAGCGTAGCTTAACCTGATCGATCGACCTGTGCGGCTGTTATTATTTAGCCACGGGCCCCTACGTATCGTACGTGTCGTATTATAGACTTCTATATTTCCGAAATCTTTGTGAATTAAACACGACGTCTTTCGGCTGAAATTATGAGATTTTTTTTATGTCACTCTGTATATAAAAAACCATTTCCATGTAAAGGTGGATTCCGAATACCAAGAGTATTCGGAATCCACCCTTCACAAAAGCGCCAAAGGATATTCAGTTAATAACGATTTATAATAATTTTGTACTCTCTATATTATTTTCTACCTCGTAATAATATACTGCAATAACAAGACCATATTTCTCGGGAAAATATAACGCTGTTGCGGTAACATACAGTGTGTGTTGTGTTTTGTTTTTAGGGTTCCGTACCCAAAGTGTGCTAACGGGACCTTATTACTAATGCTCCGATATCCGTCCGTCCGTCCGTCTGTCTGTCACAGGGCTGTATGTTACATACAACTGTCGCCTTCTCCCCATGCGGGTAGGCAGAAACTACAGAACGTCACCTGCTACGATGCTTACATACTTACACCGGGGTTGTATCGTTTGAATCGCAAAAAAATGTGAAAATTACAAGTCTACCCACATGAAAATTTCAATTTTTTTTGTTATAGCAGTCATAGTAGTACACGTTTACTATTACCGCTATAACAACATGTCGCTCATTTGGAGAAACACCGACGTAACTGCTACTTTTTTTTAAGTTTAGTTTCCTAACGTAAATACGCTTTCTAAGTGCTTTGTCATATTTAAGTAATTTTTGGAAGAAAATACATTTACGTCGATGTTTTTCCGAATGGGCGATATAATAAAAATAAAATGAAATAAAACATTAAACTTCCTTACAGAAGAAACGTGTTAAAAAAAAAACTAGTGTTAAATATTGTACGGTGGCACGGAACCCTTATTGTGCAAGTCCGACTCGCACTTGGCCGGTGTTTTTCATTGTTTTTCCTCACACAAATAATGTGCTGTCAGATAGTGGGTTCTTGAGTTCATTTTTACCCAGAAAAAGCGTTGAGTTATCACTTATAAGTAGTTTGAATGTAAGTTGTTTTGCTCGGTAAGTTGGATGGTGTTAAAAGAACATTGTTTTTCTTTGGAAAATACTATTTTTAATGTTGAGACTGAAGCTGGAATATTGCTATTTGAGAGGTAAAATAAATATAAAAGAAGCAGTGGCAATGGCCGGCTCACCACTGCTCTCAAAACGGTGCACGGAGAAGGAAAATATCGTGAGGAAACCGGCATGACCTAGAACCAAAAATTCGAAGACATTGTGTCATCTACCAACTCGCACTGGGCCCACATGGTGGATTATGGCACTCCCTCTCTCAGAGAGGAGGTCTGTGTCCCTGCATTGGGAACATTATAGGCTGATTATGCTATGTAATGTTATGCTACAGGTAATCTCATCTCTCAGGGCCAAATACAAAGTGTATTTCAAAAACCGACCATAAGAGTTAAAACCTCTATTTTGAAAAGAAAAAAAAATCAAGTTTATCTTGCAAAAGAACCGAACATAATAATTATGGTTTATGAAAGTGACAATGCCATCTATCGATCCCACTTTTGCTTGAACAAACCCTGAAAATAAAATGTTATTATTGTTGCCTTATTACAATTACGAGCCCTCGCCGCTACGACTTGACAAAACATCGAGATTTCTAAGTTTATTGTATTTTGAATTTATATATCTCGGGACCATGGGGTCCCGGTCCTTTGGAAGGCGTACGAGGGGCCGAAGCCAACTCGCAGAGGCCCCTTAGGAAATTTTAATGAAATGCGGCATCATCCGACGATTATCCCTGTATGCACTATGCTTATTGTATTATTATTATTATAACCTCCAGAATTAATTCTCTAAGACGACTCACACACTAAGGGTCGCTGCGCACTCGCCTCGCTTTGGACTCGCTTGTAAATCGCCAGTGTGATAAGACCCTAAAAGGCGGCACGCGACAAGGCGCGGAAGACGGAGCTAAATTCCGCGCGTTTTTATTGAATTCGTATGTAAAAATCACGCGTGGGAGCGCGTTATCTGTGCCCCGTTGCGTGGCGCGTTGTAGTGTGTGATACGCGTTAATGATGTTGAAAACTGCATCGAAATACATAGTTAGAAGTAGTTTAGAAGAACCACGCGGTCACGCAGAGAGACACGAAATAATGTAGTCGGCAGATTGTATGATTCGACATTACAAGATTGATATACCTAATCAAGTTGAATGGTTTTACAAAAAAAAAGTATGTTCACATTTGGTTTTCTACAGCCGAGTTCATCTACAACAGCTTTTCAAAGGTCAGTCAGTAGCAGGTTGTATCGTGTGCAACTGAAGTTGCCGTTTTATCACGTAACACGTTGCTCCATTCTCTTTTACAAAATCAATTACTTTTTCACTGTAGCAAGGAACGACTCGACGTTGGTGCTAGTATCGTGTGATGTTGTGGCGGCATCTACATCGCCACGAGCGAACTACGCATCACACTGACGTCACGCAGAAATCCTGCATCGCGCAAGCAGTTTTTACCGTGCGACTGGTATATATTTCGCAGATGGATTGTAGAATCCGCTGTTTTATAAAAACTGGCCGAGTGCGAGTCGGACTCGCTCACGAAGGGTTCCGTACCACCGTACAATATTTAACACTACATATATAAAAAAACCACGTTTGTTGTATGGGAGCCCCCTTAATTTATTTAATTTTAATTTTTAAAGAGAATATACAACTAAGTACCTATCCTGTAAATATTTCAAGCGTCTAACTGTTGCCGTTATTAATATCGAGCAAAAAACGGAAAAAAAATCACGTTTGTTGTATGGGAGCCGGGCTTCTTAAATATTTATTTTATTTTGTTTTTAGTATTTGTTGTTATAGCGGCAACAGAAATAGATTATCTGTGAAAATTTCAACTGTCTAGCTATCACGGTTCATGAGATACAGCCTGGTGATAGACAGACGGACGGACAGACAGCGAAGTCTTAGTAATAGGGTCCCGTTTTTACCCTTTGGGTACGGGACCCTAAAAACGATCAGGGCGCCACTGTGCGGTCGGCGCCGCCTCAAGTAATTTTTAATAAAAATGTTAGTTACTACATCATAAGACGGCAGAATTGATGGAGGTTATTTTTTAAAATCTCAATTTTCATCAATGATTTTCAATTACAATTGAATAAACTTATTCAAACAATAATTTTTGGTAAAGCTGGTAAGGTTTAAAGTTGAAACCTTCTAAATACAGATGAATCCATATTATTTTGAAAGGCCAAAAAGATTAACTACAATTTTCACAGGATTAATATTTGATCAGTTTTACTAAAAATACTGCGACGTGCTTTGGCCACGATTTTAATTAAATTATAATCTGCAATAACATCTGCCCGGCTTTTTACAAATTGAAAGCACCTAAATATCTTTTTCATATTAAATTAGATTCTGTAATTGTTCCTAACATCAATTAGTGGGACATTTTCAAAATTAGCTGCTTCTACAATGTTGTCTTTATTTTGAGATAATTGTTAGGAAATAACTAACTGGGTGGTATGTTGCTTCAGGGTCGTTTAAATAAAGTTAGTGTCATTGCTTTTTTGGGAATAAAAGGAATAAATGAGACAGATTTTTACAATCATTAATAGTTCTTTATTTATATAGGAGGGGCTCGTGGCTAAATAATAACAGCTGCACAGGTCGATCGATCAGGTTAAGCTACGCTTGCCGCGATTGGTCTGTGGATGGGTGACCATCTTTACATACTGAGACACCTCCGTGCCTCGGAAAGCACGTTAAGCCGTTGGTCCCGGCTGTCATTCGTGGATCTTTGACAGTCGTTACGGGTAGTCAGAAGCCCGAAAGTCTGACAACCAGTCTTACCAAGGGGTATCGTATTACCCAGTAACTGGGTTGTGGAGGTCAGATAGGCAGTCGCTCCATGTAAAATACTGGTATTCAGCTGCATCCGGTTAGACTGGAAGCCGACCCCAACGTAGTTGGGAAAAGGCTAGGCAGATGATGAGATGATGATTAAATTGCATTCTGTAGAAAAGTTTTGTTATGAAGGTAGATGTCACCATGTCTTCGAATTTTTGGTTCTAGGACATGTCGGTTTCCACACGATCTTTTCCTTCACCGTTTTTGAGAGCAGTGCTGATGAAATTATTTACACAAAGTAAATCGCGTTGTGTGTACTGTTTGTCGTGTATTAAGCTGGATTAATATTACGAAACTATTTAAGTACGTAGTTGAGCAACTTAGTTATTCATTGATAGTTTCACCGCGCTTAAATAGTTATATATTTACTTACACGTCAAACTATCAATGAATAACTAAGTTTGCGTAACTAGTTTTATAATGAAAATCCGGCTTTATCCTTGAAGACATACCTACTTCTGCAAATATTGTCGAAGCAACATTTATTGGTATTAGAATTGCATAGCAAAAGCATTAATATTTATATCGCAATCCTGTTCAAACCGCACATATACATATGCATTGTCTTCGCATGGCTTTACAGTAATCCCAACAAGACAAAAGGCGGTGTGTAGACCGCAGGATCGCGTGGGTTGAGCGCGAGTGTGTACGTGGGCTAAATAAATAGCGTGGCTTAGTGTGGGCGGATACGCCCTGGCTGTGTTAATTAAAACTTGTAAAATATCCAGATGGACTTATGGCCAAAGGGAATTATTTCAGGTAGCACAAGTAGGCTTAAAAGTGGCATTGTGTTAATTTAGGACTTAGTCTATTTTTATCCAAATCCTGGGATCATTTTGCACTTCGCGAGGCACGGGAGGACTAGGTACGTTGTGTACGGAGGAATGGTCACCCAGCTGAACCTCATAGATAGCCGGATCATTGGGCACGGCTGTTGTAAATTAGACATGATAAGCCTTTATGTAACTATAAAACAATATAATGCGAATACAAAGATACATATTATTTCATCATCATTATCATCATTTCAGCCGAAAGACATCCACTGCTGGACATAGGCCTCCCCAAGAATCTCCACTTCAACCGGTTCTGTGCTTTTGCATCCAGCGGGTTCCTGCAGCCTTCACAAGGTCGTCGGTCCACATTAAAAAATCACCTTTATTTTGAATATCGTAGCATATTGCTGAGATGGAGCCTTTATAGCATCGCACAGATCTTCTGTTTTTGTTAATGTTTTGTTTTTTATGTTAATTTTGTTATTTTTAAATGCTCGTTTATTTCACTTGCGTGTCCCAAATAAAATATTTTTCTTTCTTATTGTTTCTAGATGTTGTTAACACTAAAATGCTTTTAGAAATAGAATATTTCTTATACACCCCTCTCAAAAATAATGTTACTATACAAGACCAAGAAATAAAGACGAAATTCTCGAGTTTCCATTATAGTTGGAAACTCGATATGTCAAAAGATATTTAAAGGTTATATCTGAAATAAAATATCCAAAATTGATGACAATAGGAGAGAATTTACTTCTATTGTATGACTCAATATCTACATGGCTGGCGGTTTATGTCAGAATTTCAGAAAATTTGGTTGCTAATGATTATGTTTGGACTCAAGCACTATATTACGTTCTTCTTGTGCTCTCGGTAAAGAAAGAAAATACGTACCTAAGTATAAACACAAAAAATAACAAGTGTAACAGCAACTATGTCTGCAGGCATCCAGCAGAATATCAGCGTCAGGTATATTTGCCTGACACGTGCTGAGCTGGACTCCCATTTGGTGAAACCTTGAGACGCACACCGCACTTTGTTCGTTGTTTGATTTAAAGTATGTCATAGTGTCACTTTATTTCTTTTTCCAACGCCAGATAATTTTATCGGAGGAATAATTTTGAATTTTTGACAGTTCTGCGATACAAAAACTGACAGACGTCAATTTTATTCGACGAATAGAAAATATCTGTGAATTGTAAAGTTAGCCCAAAGTAGGTATGTTTGTCTTTAATTTTTCTTTTTGTATATTGTTTTATCTATCTTTCTAAGTTGGAATAACCATGCGTCACATATCTACCCTGTAGGTACGAGACAGAGCCACAGCGCTGGTTTTCAGCGACTGGATGACGACAATCGGTGCAGCATGAAGTGAGAAAAAACCAAAGCCGAAGCTTAATGCCGTGGTTAAAACAATGGTCAATGGTAATGGTCGTGGTTAATTCACTCAGCCAAGTGTTAGCAGATCACACTGGCTATATTAACTATAGGTATGTGTGAATGCTATTTTAGTGCAGTTCCACCGAATGGAGTAGGAATAGATCATGAAACTCGATATATTCCGCTTCCTCTATTTCTAAACTAGCAGACGCCACGATTCTGCAAACAGAAACTCCAAGCATATGATATTTCGGTCGCAAGGCACTGACGGTATTTATCGGGACATCGAACTAAATAACTTTGAAATCGAAACCGAAACCTTTCTGGCTTTTATTATGAAAAGTAAGCATTTGCGACCAAAAAGATTTTTTAAATTAATTATTTCCCCCATAAGTCGCGTGATTAGTGTAAATACTGAAAAGAGTGAGTTTACACGCCTTGTATAAGGCGTTTACATGGCTTGCGAAAATGTGTGTTAGAAGTGTCGAAACGAAAAAAAAGGGGCCATCTTTAGACGAGGTAGGGCGAATCTAACGATTCTTTGGGATAAAACCGTAATATTATTGAATTCATATAACATGACATGGGATGCATGAAGAAGCCTCCTCGTATAGCGCAGTATATTCTGCCACTCAACTGAACCGAGCGCTCGGCGCGTCCTGGACAGTCACACCCAATACCTTATTTGACTGGCCAATTCTTCCCTTGCGGTGGTAGGGTTAACGCCCGCCTAGTTTGCGACCGGATGATTGACGCCGGACTCCGGTGGGAGGGTTCCCACCGGAGTCCGGCGTCAATCATCCTGCTGTGTTTCGTCGATGCGTGGGAGTTCTCGTGCCTTAGGCATCTTCTGGGCACGCTCGTTCCATCATAGACCTCATCCATTGCTTTCCATCAGGCGTGATCGATGTCAAGAGCGGCCCCTTCAGCAATAAAAAACAAAAAAAATGAACACGACTGAAACACTTTCAGCTGGCTAAATTATGCCTCCGGGTTATTCTCGTCATATCCAACCTTTAGGCGTTGATTATACCATTTCGTGAACAAAAAATATCGTGTCGGTTTCTTTGACGATAAAAATATATCCTTTGTCCGTCCGTCAAATTGTGTGAGGGTGCAAAAGAAAAATAGAATCAACTTTTTCTTTGTGTTGGGGAAATGTCACCCAAAAATAGAATGTGTGTCCATATTTTGGGCTTCGTGTTCTGGTTATATTTTAGTACGAATATAGGTACTATGTATTTACATTATAATATCCTACGAATATACACGTACGTACGTGTATAATTTACGTTATAACATACAACCTGCGCTCGGCTTTGCCAGCGTGGAGGTCGTAAATTATCCCACGGGGACATCACCATCAACATCTAAATATACAAACTTTCACATTTATAATATTAAGGATTATGACTTTATTATTACATTCTGCTGTAATCCACATGTCTGCCAAAGAATCAAATTAGTAAGTTAGCCTAGTCAGGCTTGTGTCTCCTGTCTCTATCCTATGCCTGCCTATCCTCTTAAAGCAATCCAAAGTGTCGAAGTAAGGCTTATGTGCCTATTACTGTAACTGTTAGCCTGCATGATGATGCAGGCTAACAGTAGTATCCCACTGCTGGGCTTACACTTGCTCTTGCACTTTAGAATAACCCCCCCAAAGTAAAACTGCAACAAATTAAACGCCTAAATAAATTGTAAGAGCCATAAAATGATGCTTGGGTTAAAATGATACTTTTTCTTCAGGCGCTTTTCGCTTTTCGATGTAAACATAATAAACACTTTTTTTATTGAAATTAAAGTTTTAAAAGTATAAAAACGATTCAAACGTAGTCGTACTAAATCGTATTATAATTTGGTGTGTTCAGTTTATGATCTCGCCATGTGTTTTTCATTAACTGAATAGTGGTCCCGTCATTTTGATATCAAAAAAGCGGGACCACTATCTTTGTAGAATATTTTGAAAATTTACGAGTGTAGAATTTTACTATGAAAGTATGAATTAGTAGAAACATTGTATTAAATCCTATTTACATGATATTCGAATAACCTGGCGGGGTCCCGTCATCTTGACGTTCATGCCTCTCCCCATGACTTCCAGCGCTTCCGATCAAGTATGTACCTATTTTTGATCAAAAACTCCGAGTTCAACGTCCATTATTTCCAGTCATCATTTTAAAACGTCCAGCCCATTAAATAAATTACAAAATTCACATTAATACATTACTTTTATGACACAGGATTATAATTTAATTAGAACCTATTAATGTTAGCCAATTTAATTAGCTTAATATTGTGGATAAATTAACTTGATTAAATTACAAAACATGTAACTTTTAAAGAAAAGCTATCATAAAATAAGTCAAAAAGAAATGTATTCGTTTCATTTTATTTAACGATGAGCGATAAAAATTGTGAAATTGATAGATAGATTTCACAAAAGACTAATAATATACACTTATTATTTATTCAAAAAGATATCCTTTGATGAAGGGAATGAAATTGCGTGGCGGCCATTTTATGATGTATACGACACGCGTCTCTTTTGTATTTGTAATTTAAAACCTACTCGTACATCTATATCTATACATATTATAAATTAGATTATCTTTTCGTGTCTGACTGTGTGACCACATTGTTTTCTAAACGCAACTCTACGCAACGGATTTTGATACAGTTTTCACCATCATTTAGGGAATTTGTTCCGGAAGGTTTACTTATATGAATAATAATTTACTTAATATAAAACTCACATAAATAGGTATTAAAGAAATCTCTTTGTTTTGTTAAGTCGTAAAAATCGTGCGAAGCCGAGGGGGATCGCTATTCAATTAATAAATACATCGTAAATTCATTTAATTTAAGCTTCAAGTAGTAAAATACAGTGGCGAGATGATTGGATTACCTACCTAAGTATTTATTGTGATGATAACAGACTCTGTTATAATTAAGGGCTGATTTTTTAAACGACAGATAATGTCCCGTTGTACCGTATGCACCATTGACCTGCACCATCAATGGTGCAGAGGAGACTAATTCGTTTCGTTTGCACCATTAATGGTGCAAACGAAACTGCATTGATAGTATGGTCTCATTTGCACCATTGATTTTATTCGTGGAAGAAAATTGACGTCTGACAGTTTTTGTATGGAACAATACTGTCAAAAAATCAAAATTATTCCTCCGATAAAATTATCTGGCGTTGGAAAAATCAGCCCTACATTAAATAAAGAGGAAAAATATTTACTTTAAAAAGTTCAATACTTACTTATAGGTAGCTTTCATTCAGAGGCGAGTGGTCTATTTTATTTTATGATATAAATTGCTTAACACACTTAGGGTGAATTTTACTAATGAAACTAAACGCAATTGCGCATCATCAAACCGCATTCAAGAGCTGTCAGTGTCAATATTCCACATCAATAATGATACTGGCAGCTCTTGAATAAAGACGGATACAGATATTGCGAGGCATCCGCCGCGCACCGCTGCGCACGCCTCGCAACACACGCCTCAATATTAATTTGTCTCGAGTAAAAATAAAACCAGCGCATGCTCAGGTCGATCCAACCGCGTGCGAAGCACTTGCCTCGCAATGTGCGTACCTTCAATTGTGGCGAGATATGTTCAACGCAAGTACAGAGCGAGCCAGTGAAATTCTACGCGGCGCACGCCTCGTATAGTGAGTGTTTAGCTACGTCCACATGTACTCTTTGGTCGTGGAGCGTTTGCCGACATACGTTGGCTCACCCTACACGTGCATAGCACATGCCTCGCCACGGATATGAGAGTCCACACATTGTGAAGCATGCGATGAGCGCCGTGCGCTGCGCATGCCTCGCAATGTCTGTATCCGCCTTTAGATGTGCTGATCGCGTTCAGTTTCACTAGTGAAATTCGCCCTTATTGGCAAAGCATGCGCAAATCCAGAATGTAATCTTTCACAACACGGAATTCTATTCACCCTGAAACGCAAGCTGCTTGAAGATTTAATTTCCTGTTGCTTCACACTCTCTCAGGCTATTCTCTCAGTAGAATAACATTAATTAATCAACACGGCAAGCACAAGACTGCGTAGTGAACGAGAGAACCTTGACAACCATGGAGTATGAGATAAATGGAGTGCTCGACCACAGCCGGTCTATTCTGTAAAAAACTCACAGTGATAACTTAGATGAAATGAGCTCGAAGTGAGCTGTCATTCCACTCTAATAAATAAATATTAACTTTATTTCCAATTTTACAATAACATTACCTTAACGGCGATAGGTTAATACTATGACACTATTGTTTTTAATTTGCATGATTCACTGACATATGATATCTCCACTGGCATCCAAGCTAAAATTAAACTTGTGTTATGGGTGCCAATGCTAGGGAATTACACTATTATTAGTATTCAAGGTGAGATGAATTCTGTCTAGTAGTGAAGTGGCTTTAAAAGAAGGAATCAGTAGTGTTCTTTTTCCATATTTTGGATTATCATGATGATTAGTAAGATATATTTAGTGTCGCCAATCCTGCAAAAATCGGCTTCGCAGAACTGAAGTTTAAAACCAAACAGAAATCAAAAATGATTCTGGCACAATTGCTTGTTAGCAGGCGGGGTTCCAGTTATGTGCATGTCTTGATAATTGGCGATCGTCACATCAACAGTTTTACCAATTAACAATGTGTGTTGGGGATTTATAATCAGGTTTTTGCAATTAAAAGGTTACCGGTAATTGCTTGTATTCCATTTCTCAGTGTTGCCAAAGTTAAAGATGACAATGAAAACTAAAAATAAATTCTTAAAATTAACATGCGAGTGTGCTTATCTAGTGTATGCAGTTTTAAATCTGAACTAAATCTTATTAATATTGAACAGTGTGAGATTGAGTCAGCCGATGGCCAATAGTTCTCCAGTTATTATTTCCTCTGTGGCTCGTACCACAACCAAATTAATTTACCCGCCTTGACGTACCTACTCTCGTTTCGTAGCTGCAAAGTTTACGTAGTTAAGAAAATTGTGACGTTTGACGCAGTGATGATGAAAGGAAGCTAATTTTGCGTTTTAAAATAAATTAGTTTTGTTAATAGAATTACATTATTAGAGTGATTAATTTTAAACAGTTTGTTTTGGGGTGTATTTTTGGTTTGGGGAAAGTTAGATCAATATAGAATTCAAGCATTAAATCAAATTATTTATCAAAAGTTTGGTAGTTTTAAAATCATGACATTCATAACTTAGCTTTTTAACACAAAATATCATCATAGGCCTCCCCCAAGCACCTCCACTTCGACCGGATTTGTGCTTCTCGCATAATTTGTTACATTAAAATGATATCGATATTAATAATTCTTCGCGAAATGTTTGCATTTAATCTAGGCATTGTAAACTAAAGTAACAAAAGTTTTAGATAATAATTTTAATCAGAGTTAAAATATTATCTGCCGCAATTTTAAGTTAATTTTATTAGTTTAATCAAAATTAATGACCAAACTTTGTATTAATTTCACGTAAATAGTTATTTCATCTGAGATAAACATGGATATTATTTTTATAGCATATCATAATTAGCCTATAATGTTCCCACTGCTGGGACACAGGCCTCCTCTCTGTGAGAGGGAGTGGGCCATAATCCACCACGCGGGCTCAGTGCGGGTAGGTAGATGTCACATGTATTCGAATGTTTGGTTCTCATGCCGGTTTCCTCACGATGTTTTCTTTCACCGTTTTGAGAGCAGTGGTGATGAAATAATTTACACAAAGTAAAGCGCCTGTCTGGTCTGGTTTCGAACCTACGACCTACAACTCGTAAGTCGGGCCGACTAGTACGAGTATACCACTGTTGTATTATTTTAAAAGTCTAAACAAAAATGTTGATATATGTATCATTCATGAACATGACACATGTCATGTTTATACTGTGTGTGACTGTGGTTTTGTTCACCTTTTAACATATTTCGGGTAAATAAATACACGAGCAAAATCATAAACTTAAAATTGTTGGTTGTGAAGTTTTGACAGCTGTCATTTCGAGTTAAACCAGAATTTTGTGGTTAATGTCCGAAACAACTACGTGTCAGTCCGGCAGGCAACATAACTTTTTTTATGCGTAATTTTGAGTCCGCAAAAACCAAATTCGATAATGTTAATCGTGCCATGTATTAATAATCTACAGGGTCAAATTGAATTAGCTATCGAAACTCCGCAGATGTGATGGGTATCGATACATGATACTTACGTCTACAGAGTTTTGCTAGCTAATTTAATTTGACCCGTATACTGTGTTCGCAATTTAATTTCCAAATATGTAAACAAATATTGTCTTTTTGATAAATTAAGAAAAAGGAGTACCTACCTATGTAATAATCGCAGGTGGCGTTCTGTACTATCTGCCTACCACCTTGGAAGGAAAGCGTGAGCTTATGTAAATTACTTTATATCACATAAAGTTCAGTTTGCGTTACAACTTTATAATTTTAAGACTTTTTCAATAGTATCCACTAGTCATTCTAAAATCAACTTAATTTACACCGAAAAAAAAAAAGTTCATATTTGCTTAAGTGAAAATGCGAAAGTACTTATAACAATGGTGTAAGATTAAAGATAAGGCCTTTATCTATCTTATCACCAACTTACACTCACTTAAAGTCAATTCAAGACACAGCTTAAAACCTTTTCCGATCTTCATGTGATGCATTTAAACGATCTAATTAGAGGTATGAGACGGCGATAGTATCGATATCTTTGTCGTTTTCTTTTTGTTTTCCTAAGAGTAGGGGTATGGTGTAGAATTAAAAGTATCGATGCTTAGGTATCGAGTAGGTATTTACTCGTACTAATCTATGATGATCATTATGGTAGGATGATATGATAGGATGTCTCATTTATAATAATCTATGTAAATGTTTTGGGGCAAATAAACATTTTTCATTTTTTTTTCATTTTCATTGTAGATAAAAAAAATTAAAGCCTTTTCGTACAATTTATACGGTGTGTAGGTACCTATAACTATTTCAGGATAGTTTGAATTATAGGTTCGCTTGATTCATTTGATAGATACAGCGAATGAAAATGTTTTTATGGGCTTTTTATGTCCTTTTTGAGTACCTATGATGCGAGGTATTAAATTTTAAATTCATACAATAAAATTACAAAAAACTGAAAAAAAAAACAATAAATCTAATTTGAAATAGGTATAAAACCTACCACCACCGACTGTCTAATAAGCCACCGAGTAGGGACAAAACCAACCCGCACTGGGTCCGCGTGGTGGATTACAGCCCACTCCTTCTCACAGAGAGGCATGTCTTCCAGCAGTGGGAACATTATAGGTTGATTATGCTAGGTACAAAATATTGAACTTAATATAAATATCGATAGTATTTTTCGCATCCCAACTCACGATGTCTACATAAGTCGTAATGAAGTTTTCGAGTCTGTATTACGTGATCCTCATTTGGTATAAGAATGCTTGTAATGAGTTCTGATTGGATTTCGTAAGTCCATTTGTGGTCCCTTGGCAAACACACTAATTAGATTGCTTTAGTAATAGATGGCTTATTGATGCTCAGGTTGGGCAGGCATTTTTAATAGGCATTACTGTTATTTTTCGTATTAGTCGGATGTACAATTATGTTTCCAAACTTCGTGGAAAATAGCGACCCCGCCTTTACGTCGCGAGGGTGAGAACTCCTTATGTATTAAAACATCGATATTTCTACCCGTAACGACTGTCAAAGATCCACGAATGACAGCCGGGACCAACGGCTTAACGTGCTTTCCGAGGCACGGAGGGGTCTCGGTATGTAAAGATGGTCACCCGTCCACAGACCAACCGCGGCAAGCGTAGTTTAACCTGTGCGGCTGTTATTATTTAGCCACGGGCCACTAAAAATACAACCAAAAAAAAAACAAAATCAGTTCAGCCGCTTGGAAGCCGCGATGGTACAGATAGACACATGGATGTACAGACACATAGATATACGTTGACCCTATAACACCCCTTTGTTTCCGTCGTGGTTTGAAAATAAAGTAAAAAATTAAAGGCTTAAAAATATGCTGTGTTCAATGTTGTACGGTGATACGGACTTTACTTTCTGCAGTACCCCTACATAGGCAAAAAACTCTTCTTCAATTAAAAAAGTTCGACAGGCACGTGCCAATTAGGGGGCTAATTAGTACAAAAGACGATTGTTTGCTAGAGTAAAGTCTAGAAGTCGTTAGCTTAAAGCTTTCCTGCAATCCATACTAATATTATAAATGCGAAAGTGTGTCTGTCTGTCTGTTACCTCTTCACGCTTAAACCGCTGAACCGATTCAGATGAAATTTGGTATAGAGTTAGTTTGAGTCCCGGGAAAGGACATAGTATAGTTTTTATCCCGGTATTCCCACGGAAACGAAACATAATATGCGGGTGAAACTTCGGGGCGTTGCTAGTTATTAATAAACTTCATTCCTGCTTTTATTGAAGTAATCAGATCCGATAAATAACACAACAAAACAGCCAAACATACGTCCAATATTGAACTAACAAACAAAACTCAAACTACCGTCCAATTACAATAGAAATTATACAAAATCATACCTCCGGGGACAGTGATAACGTCACAACGAACCCGATTGCGCCCTAATGACGTCATTATGTACAAACCAATGTAACTGGAAACTACACACACAATTTTACTGGATACTAGGAAACAAATAATTTAAAAGGGAGTTAGAATGTGCGTAGTTATTGGTTTAGGCTTTGCACAGACTGCTGATTTTATCGGTCACTGATTTCTGTTCAATATTGATAGTCTCGTAGGGGAGGGGCCCATGACCGACAAACAATACGCAGTGTTCTAATCTCATAAGAACAGGAATTTCGATGCAAATGCGCCAATTTTGAAGCAAGGCTGGAGCTTATGAGGGAATGTTATGTTGAACGGGCTTTATGTATGTACATAATCAATATTTACGAAGAGGATTTTAGTAGGTTTTTGAACTGATTTGATTTGAAAGAACTTAAGATTTTCTTATTTTCCAAATTATCTTTCTGCTGAAAATGAAAAGCACAAATACGCATAAAATGACATATGTATAATCAGCAACAAAAGTCGATTGACACTGTTATTTTGGCATATCATCTAAATTGATACAAAATGATTCGATACATTGCTTTTCAGCATTTCATATAACAGCTAAGAGTTAATTAAATCTTATAATATAAGCAAGGCCCCATAAAACCACTAACACAGTTTCAATGAGTTTTGAGAGAAACACAAGACTTCATCATCTACCTAGCCTTTTCCCAAATATGTTGGGGTCGGATTCCAGTCTAACCGGATCCAGCTGAGTACCATATTTTACATGGAGCACCACAACCCAGTTACTGGGTAATACGAAACCCCATGGTAAGACTGGTTGTCAAACCTTCGGGCTTCTGACGACACGTAACAAAAGACAAGACTTAGGTGTTTTAATGAGTGAGAGAATCGCAGTCAACGAATGCAGCAGTCTGAGGGCATGGTGCAGGTTTTTATACCAATTCGATCAATTTGTACTGAAACTGAAGTAGCGCCGTCTGGTGACAATAATGGGAAACACAATGATTTCATACAAATTGACGTTAACACGATCGAATAGGTACAAAAACACGCACTAAGGCCATTATACAGGGTAGCGGGATTGTCCAAAAGGGTTACCGCTACCCCGGAACATAAAGGGCTAAGGAAGGAACACGGGTAGGTTTTATTCAGTAAGAGTCTGACACTCCCTTCCGCTCCACCCAGAGCGGGAGGAGTCATTTGATGATTTCCCATCCACAAAAAAAAGGTTATTATACACAACACATAATAATACACACAGTACACACCCTGGAGCTCTCAATTAATCCAGCTGGTACGACACGCCACGCTTTCATTTGCATACAAATTGTTATTCAAACAAGCTTCGAAACAAGTGACTGATATTCCTGTGTTCTGATTTATTGAGTAAATATCGCGTTTGTTTTCAATTAATTGAAACAGTGACGCATGTTTCAGCGTTTTGAAAGGAATAATAATTGAATATCGAGTGCTGAAATTATTTAGTTTCAGTTAAATAACTGATTTGATTGGAAATTAATGTTGGGTTGTTGTATTTGAAAAACTGATGTTAATATATGATTTGTTTTTTTAAGGAGCTATGAGCCAGTGTGTCAAACTATATAATATTGATTTGTAGGTACTGTGTGTGGTGTGAGCTATTTATTTATTTATAATAAGCACACCAACAGCACAGTCACTTACAATTCAAATTAAATATCAACCAAAAATTAGCATTTCAGTAACCATGCAAATAACAGGTATGCATGACATCCAACTCAAAAATATTAGAGACAAAGGAGAACAATAAATAGTGTGTCTAGTAGATCTTCCAGAACACTACAAAAACAAACCAATTTAAGCTACATAGACGTGCACTCTTCACACTGTCTAAATAGGGAACGTCTGTATGGAGCAAAACTCATGGAAAAAATATCAATAGGAAAATCTGTCAAATTGGACCTTTCATTATATTGCCTTGCCATACGTGTTAGAGGGCTATTAAATGTGGTGTTTAAGGTGGATGTAGGCAATTCAAAAATACGATGATGTCGCTTACTACTATTGGGATTTTAGTAATATTTCAATAAGACACGTTAGAATTCTGTATAAACGGTGTTTACTATAGAGCACAAAGGGGCATGACATTTGTCTACACAAAAAGGTAAAAAGCAACAGCGCCACCCGTAACAGAACACGGAAACTAAATACATATTTCTACGAAGAAACTCTTTTAACAAAATATTTACAAAGACATCTAACTTATAAATTTATATTTATTCAACACTCCCACTTAAATTTATAAGGTAGACTTAATAATTCACTACATATGTATTTTTACTTTTAACTTACATCCTTTGTTTCAACAATTTCAGAAATCAATCACGGATTTAATCCTCAAACATTAAACATTAGCCACATTAAACATATATCATCATCTTATCTCTAATTGAATTAAATTTAATTACAGGCAAAGCTTTAGTTAGGAAATCAGCCAACTGATTTGAACTCTCAACATATTTAATGTCAACAATATTCTTTGCAACATTCTCTCTGATAAAATGATACTTTACATCTATGTGCTTACTTCTTCTATGAAACACAGGGTTGTTAATCAATTTAATTGCACTCTGATTATCAACATTTAAGTAATTGAGCCTTGTGGCTCCCCAATGTCACATAGAAATTGCCTAAGCCATAAAATTTCTTTAGCGGCTTCGCTAGCAGCCATGTATTCAGATTCAGTTGTGGATAATGCTACAGTATTTTGTTTACGGCTAGACCAAGTGACAGGACCTCCATTCATTAAAAATATATAACCTGTATTAGATTTTCTAGTGTCCAAATCACCTGCAAAGTAATTAAATAACGTAAGATTCTTTTCACAGCTGTAACATGACCTGGATCTGGGTCATTGACATACCTGCTAACAACATTCACAGCATATGCTAAGTCAGGTCTAGATACAGATGACCAGAATAGCAATGCTCCCACTGCTTCTCTATATGGGAAATTAATTTACATACTTTTGAAGACTCAGTTTCCAATCCCGCTGGCACCTCCATGTATATTTCCTCGGAGAGCTCACCATACAAAAAGGCCGTCTTCACATCAAATTGCTCAATCTGTAGTTCGTCTCTCGCAGCGATGCTAAGCAGCACCCTGATGGAATCATACCTGCTAGTGGGGGAAAAAGTCTCATTATAGTCCAAGCCCTTGACTTGTGTGAATCCTCGTGCACACAATCGTGCTTTGAATCGTACTATTTCTCCATCTTTATTCTTCTTTAAAGTGAACACCCACTTACAAGAAACAGGCTTCTTCTCAGTTCGATCAGTCAGTATCCAAGTTTGATTTTCTTCGTGTGACTGAAGCTCTTCAGCCACAGCTTTCTTCCATAGATGAGAATTTGGACTATTCATCGCTTCTTCATAAGTATTAGGTACTTCCAACTCTGTAAAATTAGCTTCTAACTTATTATGTCGACGAGGACGTAACGTGATGTTTCTCTGTTCCTCCTGTTCGAAATGTATACCTTTTGGAGGGATATAACTTTCATCTACCGTACGCAAAATACGCGCATTGACGTGGAGTTGCGGATACCAGCCCGTATTACCTATTACCTATTACCTAACTTTCATCTATATCTTCTAAACTCTTCATGCTATCATCTGAAGAAATCTCTTCAGGTACATCGCGTTGATCTTGACACACACGCCGTGAGGTAGACACTGTAGAATGTTCTTTTTCTTCTTGTTCAACTCTTATTTCTACAAAACTTTGTTTTTCTTCTGGTGTACTACATTCATCAAACTTCACGTCCCGCGATACTGTAATCTTTCTGGTATTTTGATCATACATTCTATAATTACCATGGTCATATCCAACTAACAACATCTTCACACTTTTCTTGGCAAGCTTCCTTCGCTTTTCTTTTGGAACATGTACATAACCAATGGATCCAAATATTCTAATATGTTGTAAGTTAGGTTTTACTCCATGCCACAGTTCAAATGGCGTAACATCTCCCGTCTGGCTTGATGTATTTCTATTCAACAAATATACTGCACAGTTGACAGCTTCTGCCCACAAGTTTAAGGGAATGTCCTTTGCATATAACATAGTTCTTGCAGTTTCCATGATAGAACGCATCTCTCTCTCTGCTCTCCCATTCTGTTGTGGGGTATACGGGGCAGTACGTTCATGGGTTATTCCGCTTTTCTCCAGAAATGATGTAAATTCTTGGTTCACATATTCACAACCATTATCTGTATGTAGTATGTGCAAATCACGTTGAAATCTGTTCTTCACAATTGCATTGTACTTCAGAAAACATTGAAATACTTCACTCTTATGTTTCATGAAGTAAACATGGCGATAACTTGTGGCTCCATCTTTGAACAAAACAAAGTACTTCATACCCGACACAGAAGGTTCTTCTATAGGACCACACACATCGCTGTACACAATTTCACCAGGCTGTGTTGGACCTCGGGTAGATTTCAAGAAGGGGCGTCTTGCTTGCTTCCCATATTGGCACGCTTCACAAACAAAATTCTGATTTCCACTCAATTTAACTGGAATCGCACCATTCTTACACATATTTTGAAGTTCCTTGACATTCAAATGTCCTAATCTTTCATGCCAAACTTTTATATCTGTTTGCACAATATTACAATTTTCTTGTTTGATTGTTTTGACATCCAATTCATATAAATTGTTCTCTGTTAATCTTGCACTTATAACAACAACATTATTCTTCATTATCATTGCTTTTTCATTATTCTTTACTATTATATATCCTCTTCTAGTGGCAGCACCTTCAGAAAACAGATTTCTCCGTAAATCAGGTACATATAACACATGCTCAAGTTTACATCTCTCCCATGTACCATTAACTTGTTTATCCATCAGTATAGTTCCTTCACCGCATACTTTGATATTCTGTTTGTTACCCAATTTAACAGAATTGTTGTCTTGAGACTCGTTCAACTCACAGAAGTAGTCACGCTTGAAGGTCATGTGCATTGAGGCTCCACTATCTAGTATCCATGCCTCTTCGTCATGTTCAGATAAGTAACCTTCGGCGCTGAATGCCAACATATTGTTAGGTTTCTTATCATTGTACTTTTTCTTTGGCATCCTGCAATCTCTAGCGAAATGGCCTCTTTTGTTGCAATTGTAGCATACAAATCTATGACTTGAATTTCTTTGATCATCTGAAGCATTCTGTTTATTTCCATTTCTTGATTTGGAATCTCCTTTTGACGTCACTAATGCAATCTCACTACTACTTGTATCGCTGGCAAGGCTGGCTTCTTCATCCACTAAGCGAGAAGTGAGGTTTTGAATTGTTTGACGATCTTCATCGAGTGACAACCATGCTTGTCTAAGCGAACGATATGTTGATGGTAACGTGCTTAGAATCTTTGTCATTACTGCTGTGTCACTGATCTTCTCACCAGTCTCCCGTAGCTGCTTTGCTAAGCCTTCCACCTTGGACACATGCTGTGCCATCGTATCACTGGCACTATATGAATATTGGTAGAACTTCTCATGAATTAACATTTTGTTATATTCTGATTTCTGTTCATAGATTGCTTCTAATTTTGTCATGACTTGTTTAGCAGTCTCGCAGTTTTCTATAAGAGATATTTGGTTCAAATCCATGGACGACGTTAAAATGAACATGGCCATACCATCATCTTTATCCCACTGCACTTGCGAACTGGTTTCCAAGGGTCTTGCCTTTTCTATGTTCAATCCCTTTGCTCTTAATGCACATTTTACTTGAAATTTCCATTGTTTGAAATTTCTGCCATCAAACTTCTCAATTTTCATCGCGTTCGTAACCTCCATTACGTAGACCAGTTTTACACCGGTAGTAATCTTGCTCTTAACTTGACTTTTTATTGAAATATTTACTTATCATGTGCCTGGGCCCATAACCTATTGGGATTTTAGTAATATTTCAATAAGACACGTTAGAATTCTGTATAAACGGTGTTTACTATAGAGCACAAAGGGGCATGACATTTGTCTACACAAAAAGGTAAAAAGCAACAGCGCCACCCGTAACAGAACACGGAAACTAAATACATACACACATCAAAAGTGTCTAGGGATCAACATATATTTTTGCAATAACTTTTCTCCTGATTGATATTAATTAAAATTTTCTTTAAGGATTCATCAAATAAAGTGTTTTCGTTTGTCACAGTAACGATAAACCAAGTCACCTTTGCATTAATAAAGAAATTTGCCATTTTCCTAATAAAGGGATTTTTGACATTTGAACCACTAACACAAAAGTTCGAAAAAAAGACTGAAATAACAGTTTTCTTTAAAATTTTATTGGGTAACTTAAACAATTAATAATCCGTGTTTCTACCGCGAACACTAACAACACAAGAACATCGGTTTGGCATACTCAAAATGAGTTCATCCAAATCACGCTGTGGAATGGCAGCCCATGTTCGTTGCAACAACAAAAAAAGGTCTTCTTGCGACTGGATACCCTCCATATTCGGCAGAGCTCTTCTCTGTAGCATATCCCATGCATGCTCAATCGGGTTCAAGTCTGGCGACTGAGCAGGCCAGGGCAGGACATTGATGTTAGCTGCGGCGAGAGTCTGTCTTACAACTCTTGCGGTGTGCGGTCGTGCATTATCATGCATTAACTGAAATAAGGGACCGATTTGCACTTGTAGAGGAACGATGACGTCTGATACAATCGTCTCAGCATAAATTTGAGCGTTGAGGTTGCCTCTGATCCAAATCAACTCAGTTCTTCCGCCGATCCAAATACCCGCCCATACCATGATGGTTCCACCACTATAAGGATGGACTTCCTGGCAGGATTTTAATCGCTGTTGGCGTCCAGGGGTTCTCCAGTGTCGTATACGTCTTGTATCCGGTCTCATACCAAAACGAGACTCATCAGAAAAGCACACGAAACGCCATTGTTCTTCTGCCCAATTTCTGTGTTCAAGAGCCCATTGATATCGAATCCTACGATTGTGCATTGCTATAGGTGGTACCCGTAGCGGTCTTCGGGAATGAAGGTTCACTTCATGCAAGCGGTTTCTGACTGTTTGGTCGCTAATTAAGTTCCCTGAAGAGTGATGAAGCCTCACGGCTAACATCATGGCGGTTATTGTTGGAGCTCTTCGAGTTAAGATTTGAATGTATCGGTCTTGTCTCCGTGTGGTGCAGCGATACCGTCCTCCATGGCGCTCAGCCACGGTACCAGTGCTTCGGTAACGTGTCCAAAGTCGACTGATAACACTCTGACTTGTATTCAGAGCTAAAGCCACAGTACGTTGCCGGGAACCAGCTTCTATCATTCCCACGGCTCTGAGCATTTCTTCCCTGCTTAAATGACGTTGCCGCTCCATAATAACGTTGGTTTTAATCAGTAGTAGGGAAACAGTAGCACTAATAATGTCTTCAATGCGTTGTATGTTTTTATAGGGAAAATATTGACAGCTGATTTTCATCTTTTACTCGAATTTGATTCACAGTTCCTGATTCAAATTATGAAACGCACCAAAAAGGATCCATATAAATTTATAAAATCATAAATTTATTACAAAGCCACATCTCAATCTCAAGAAATCCGCATAAAAATGCTTGATCCCTAGACACTTTTGATGTGTGTATTTCTACGAAGAAACTCTTTTAACAAAATATTTACAAAGACATCTAACTTATAAATTTATATTTATTCAACAACTACGTTGGCTAAACCTGAAGTTAAAATAGTTTACCAATTGTGCATCGATGATACCGTTTATAATTTTATGGAGTATTAGTAAGTCAGAATGGCTTCGTCTTTCTTTTAAGCTAATCATTTTAAAGTGCCTCAACCTGTCATTGTATCAAAATTATTAGAAAGAAAAGAAAAAGAAAAATGGTTTATTCAGCACAAAGCAACGCACATTACAAAAAAAAGTCTAAAAGTAGTCAAAAGCTTCTCACTCAAGCATATAAAAAGTTGTCAATTTTGTCTATTGCTTGATGTCAGGTCCAGGGACTAAAGATAACACACATTAATTGACATTGACAATACAAATGTAAAGGAAATTTTGCATAACACTGGTTATGATGACTCGGAACAATTAATATAAAGACCCTGACCTGGCACCAAATCAAACGAAGCACAATGGAACAAACACACACTCTAACACACACACACCAGACGCACCACACAAACATCACACATACTCATGTACCATACCATACCTGAAATCACCTCTCTAGTCTCCACTCTGGAATTCATACTCCGAGCTCCAAGATATAGACTAACTGTCTAGTTTGGGGCTCACTAGTTAATACTATATTGTAACCTAGCTGTAGGTAATATTTTAAGCTACTCATGTCGTCTTAACTTGCTGTTCACCAATAAACCTGCTTACTGTATTACCTTGGATAATAAAATATTTCTTTCTATTTCTAATTCAATCTGACCGATCAAATTGTCTGATCTAGCTACGCAACAAAGAAAATACTCTAAAAATACTTTTGCTACACTCCGGGTACTACAACAGCATAAAATACAATCTAACTACACAGAACATAACTTTTCGATTAAGAACCGTATTTTGCCGCTATAACCGTAAAACATCTATAATCTGATACGCCGTCCATTCTAGAGCACTACATAAAAATAAGCAAAGCTATGTATCTCGTAGCACTTTGCTACGAGAGAAACGCAAACAGACGCTACGAGTGCTACGCTGCTACGAGCTACTACGAGGCTACGAGAATAAATTTTCTCTAGAATATGTTGAGTTTCCTCGAAGTAATAAAAATATTGCTGTATTATTATAATTATGTATATTTTTACTAAAACGTAGGTAGGTGTAGGAAAATCTCATAGATTTTAATTTGCGTCTTAATTAATATTCTTTGAAAACGATATCTTAAGATACATAACATACCATAATCAGCCTATAATGTTCCCACTGCTGGGACACAGGCTTCCTCTTTGTGAGAGGGAGTGGGCCGTAATCCAACACGCGGGCCCAGTGCGGGTTGGTAGATGTTACATGTCTTTGAATTTTTGGTTCTAGGACATGTCGGTTTCCACACGCTGTTTTTCTTCACCGTTTTGAGAGCAGTGGTGATGAAATAATTTACACAAAGTAAAGCGCCTGTAAGGGTTTGAACCTACGACCCATATCTCGTAAGTCGCAGTCGTTACCACTAGTCCACCATTGCTCTCATTGATCTAAAATGAAAGATAAATAATTTCTCAGGTTTCATATTCCCACGCTATATATTAAATAGAAAATTATTTCTAAGATCCAAGAAAAGCGTTTTACAAATAAATGTTATTAAGCACCACTGAATTGAGACTGAAAATATTTTCTGTGAAAGCAAAATTATATTGTCATTCTTGCTTAAAATAATAATATGAAAGATGTAGGTTTAATGAAAATATTCTTTGTTCTTGAATCGATAAGAACAGAAGAATTAAGTTTAGAGAATAAAGTTTTTAAGCCAAATTTATATAGAAAATCTCTTTTAAAATACATAATATTATTCTGAACACATTATCAAGAGCTTATTTCAGCAGTCAAAGTTTTGTAAGTGGATTATAATTCCCGGGGAAAATGCTTTCACATAACCCCCGGGGGTTACGTTACGAGCACGTAGTTTCCCGGGGAACGTTCTGCGAACTTTCTGTAAGACAATAAAACTATTACAGCGGATACTAGAGGAAAATTATTGTGGGTTTATTCAAGAAAAGGAGTTTTCATTTGAATATTTGGGTTTACTAGGGTTTTGTTTTATATTTTTATGCTACTGTATTTTAAGAGGGTGTATAAAGACATTAGAATTTCTCACCTTTGCACTGACCGACTTGTGAATTAAAAATTAAATAAATAAATTCTTTATTTTACCAAAAGCCATCACATTACAATTTCCAAAGACTAAGAGCATATAAGGCTTATAACTAAGTCACAATAATTTTAATACTCTGAGTCCTAAACTAGGTGTAGGTGCCTGTGTCTTAGGAGTCAGTGATTTTTCGTTACAAACAATGCCATATTATACTAAATCGGGACGTTTCAACAATAAGCAAATGGTGTAAAAGAAGACTGTAATTTATGTAAAGTAAACACAAATTAAAGACTCCGTGCCTCGGAAAGCACGTTAAGTCGTTGGTCCCGGCTGTCATTCGTGGATCTTTGACAGTCGTTACGGGTAGTCAGAAACCCGAAAGTCTCACAACCAGTCTTACCAAGGGGTATCGTATTACCCAGTAACTGGGTTGTGGAGGTCAGATAGGCAGTCGCTCCATGTAAAATACTGGTATTCAGCTGCATCCGGTTAGACTGGAAGCCGACCCCAAAATAGTTGGAAAAAGGCTAGTTGGTTGATGATGAAACACAAATGAAAGACTATGAAATATGCTTGTGGTTCTCCCAACTTGCGACGGAAGATATCTTTTCCTCGGAGTAAGACCGTACTCAGTGCTGAAAGCGTTTTAGCGTAATAAATCTAAAAATAAAAGGAATTTATTAAAATGCCTCGAATTTTTTTTTACCATGTATTAATTCAATTAATTATATAGTTTTTATCCTATTAGTTATCATATCTAGCCTATAATGTCCCCACTGCTCGGACACAGGCCTCCTCTCGGTGTGAGGGAGTGGGCCGTCATCCAACACGCGGGCCCAGTGCGGGTTGGTAGATGTCACATGTCTTTGAATTTTTGGTTCTAGGACATGCCGGTTTCCTCACGATGTTTTCCTTCACCGTTTTGAGAGTAGTGGTGATGAAATCATTTACACAAAGTTAAGCGCCTGACTGGGTTCGAACCTACGATCTACATTTATACTTATAATAAATTGAACTCGCTTTTCGTGTATGTCTGCGTGTCCGCGTTGTTCTTCTTAACTACGCAACGTATTTTAATGCTATTTTCACCCTCATTTAGAGAACTTATTCCGGAAGGCTTACGTGTATAACACATTCATATTAAACTTACATATAATCTACATAGAAGACTCGATATTTAGTCAAGTCAAGATACTGAACGAAGTAGGGGCCGGTTGCTAGTACCTTAAGAGGCAAGGCAAGTATACACGAAAATGCGTTGACATTTTTCTTCTATCGTGAAAAGTCGTTTTGTGTTTCTGTTCCACAAAATACTTGGTTACTTTTTAATTCGTAAGTTTTGTCAATTTCATGAAAGTCTACAATTGACAATTTTGCTTGAGGCCCACTCCTGCATCACTCATACTTTAGTGTTATGATGAGCTCGTCAGCACGGTTATTAGTGAGAGTAATTGCTCAAAGCCTAGTCTACAACTTAGGTACTCACTCAAGCATGTACTATAATAATTATCTTGCAGTAAGCAATTAATGCTCTCATGCATACATAACTAAGTTCTAAGTTAGTCAAGGAGTTTAATTTGTGTGGGTAAGGACTAAGGACCATCCCAGTGGCCTTCAAGGTATGTTATTATCCTCCTTTATTGTTAAGATGAAAGTCTAACTTATCCCATCCTTCCTTCTGCACCGAAAAGCGATAATCTAAATAGTCTATTTGTGCAATTATTAATTTTATTGTAATACTATCGCGATCGGTCAATCTACAGCGTGTCAGGGAACATCGACACGCAAAATGTTACTATGAATTCACCGCATAATTCTAGACTCCTTAGAGATGATATTGTTTGTCAGTTATTAAAAAAAAATCAACTGTTTCATAGAAAAGTGCAATAACTACGCGGTCAAAATGTATAGTTTTATTTTGTTTATAACTGACGAAAAATTTGAACACTGTTCAGAATTATGTGCTGAAGCAAAACTCAAACTCAAAGCATTTATTTCAAATAAACCAATTACAGGCACTTTTGAATTGTCAAGGGGTCGGTTAGTTAGAAAGATGAAGCTAGTTGCCCATTCTAAAGCGTAGTAGATATCTATGGAAAAGAACGGCCAAGAAGGTTGTGCGTCGATGTCCCTGCCACCCTACACGGTGGCTATCTATCTATATTCTATTCTACATATATATCTTACATATTCCAAAAAAGTCGCATTTCATCGCTGTACGCGTTGTAAACTAAACTGCGCAACGGATTTTGATGCAGTTTTCACCATAATTTAGATATTTTATTCCGGAAACAAACCGTATTTCTTACATTAATATTAAACATACATCACACTAATATTATTAATGCGAAAGTTTGTGAGTGTGTGTGTATGGGTGTGTGTTTTTACATGTTTGTTACTTCTTCACGCTCAAACGGCTAGACCAATTTTAATAAAATTTTGTATGGAGGTAGCTGACACCCTGGATTAATATATAGACTACTTTTTATCCCGGTATTCCTGCGGGATCGAAACTTATACGGTTGAAATCGCGGGGCGCAGCTAGTACATATTATATAAAAATCTGTATGATTTTAAGAAGTTCAAAGCACGGATTAGCTAGTAAGGAATTATCTAAACAGCTTATTGAGTTTAACATTAATGATTTAATCATCAATCCTAAATACATAACACAAAACACAATTCGTTATTAACCAATCAAATCCGCAACATTATCCAAGCAGTTCATATCACTATTTCAATAATACAACTTTCTAACAGTTTATGTCTGTGTTGTATTTAAGTTAACGAGTGTATTTCATATATTAACGAGTATACTGTATATAGTGCGGCTACTAATTTCAAACAGTGTTTTACAAAGTAAGTAGTTGAGAAGTGTTCTCGTGTGTGCGTACGTTCACTAATTAGGATTAAAAGCTTGAGGGGCTTAACGTGAGTTATGACTTGAGGAGTTCTTAAGATGATGTTTGTTGGAGCTCATTAGTGAAGGCTGTGGGTATTTTAATTACCGTATGCTGTAGAAATATCACCCGAGTAGTGAGAAAGGGATCGTGAGTACTTTGTTCTGCAGGGATACAAAAAAGAGTGAAAAAAAGACACCGAGAGAGAGAGAGAGTCGGACTCGAATACGAAGTAGTACGACAAGGCAAAAAACGAGGAAAAAACACGTTTTTTGTATATTTATTATTCGTTGTTGTAGCGGCAATAAAAATACACATTCTGTAATTGTTTCAATTTGGAAATGTCAACTGTTTACCTATTTCGGTTCATGAGATAGAGCTCGCTGACAGACAGACGGACGAACAGCGGAGGCTTAGTAACCGACTAAAAGCAACGATTTTATTTACATATACTGTCGGATTTATATATTTATATAGGTTTATGTGATTTTTTAACCAAATCTTACAAAATAGCCGTTTTATAAAGAAAAATAAGATCCTTGATCTTGATACATATTATGTTTTTTTCATGTTCTACATTTTGAAAACATTATGCGTACTTGTATTATAAATGCGAAAGTGTGTCTGTCTGTTACCTCTACTAATTTAGATGAAATTTGGTATAGAGATAGTTTGAGTCCCGGGAAGGACATAGGATAGTTTTTATCCCGATATTCCCACGGGGTCGATACTTATGCGGGTGAAACCGCGGGGCGCTGCTAGTAAGTCATAGGACTTATACTTCCGTTCTGTAAATGTGTGTATTTATATAATTTAGTACATAAATAAATAAGTAATATACCCAATATAAAATATACATAATATAAGTTAAAATATGTATGGAAATATTGCTCAATCCGCAGCAAAACTAGCGTGGCAACTCTATTATAAATTACTGATGACCCTTACGTCATAAGTTAAAAACCACGGCAAATTGGTTGCACACAGTAAATGAGAGTTATAAACTTCACAAAATGAACTTTAAACTTTCCACACGTGTCTGTTTGAGCTTCTAGGTCAAAGGATAAGCTTACGTCATATGGAACTTGATACAAGCGCCAATTTTGGTGGAAAGTCAAAAGCTTAATGGGCTTCCAGTGAGTTTCTTTGGATATACGTTACCATACATAACATTTGGGCTTTAAAGGTCCGTGGCACACCTACCTGTCCGCCATTTTGTTTTATTTTTCAAAATGGTGGCCACGCATGGTGCCTATATATAGGGTGACTGGTAATTAGTGACCGATACCTAAACACGTGATTGTTCTCACGATAACAAACAACCTTTACTATGGGACCAAACCTGAATTCGCGAAAAAAAAAAACTGCTGTTCAGTACATTTTGACCAGTTAGGCGAACATAACGACTTAACAGCAGATTTTTTTTCGCAATTTCAGGTTTGGTCCCGTAGTAAAAGTTGTTTGTTATCGTGAGTACAATCACGTGTTTAAGTATCGGTCACTAATTACCAGTCACCCTATATAAATCGATAGCTGACATCAATGCAAACAGAAAACATACCCATAAAGTGTCACATTTTCCAGACATTAACGGTCAAAGTTGATCACATGCACATGACATCCATATTTTTGAACTTCCTTACATAAAAGAATAACGATTGAAAGAAACATGCATATGAATGAACATTAATTACATTCGCAGAGCAATTTTCAGAATTATTCCTTTGACGTAACGCACCTTTTGAACGAACAGTTATTTATATTCTTAAAATTTCCCAATACGGAGTAGTTGAAAACTTGCTACATATACAGGGTGTAATTTTAATCACCGTTTTCCTCTTAAGGGGTCATTGTACTCATAATTATGATCAACTTTTACTATGGGACCAAACCTGAAATCGTAAAAAAAAAATCAGCTGTTCCCTACATTTATGTTCGCATAACTCGTCAAAATGTAGGGAACAGCTGATTTTTTTTTTACGATTTCAGGTTTGGTACCTAATCACACACATTCTTATAAATTATTCAGTCTCACAGAATTCCCTTGTTTTAAAACAGATTATCGGCTAAAGCGATCGCTTTGAAATTCGCTAGCCTCATTAATATGCTAGCGGGAATTAGCGATGCTGTGTTAGGGTTCGACCAGGCTGAGAAACTGCGCAGGCGTGAAGTATCAAAGATTTGTAAGAAAACCGCCGTTTGCGCTTATACTGAAGTGACTGTGGCAGGACGGAATTGAGCAAACTATAATCGGTTCTAAAAGTATCTGAAGAAAATGTAAACAAACCCTGATAAAGTTAAATTCTCGTGCTAAATCACTCACTAAAGAGAATTAGTAACACTATCTCACCACTTTTTCCAACAATTATCGTTTGAATAACATAATTCAATTGAAAAATCATCGACGAATATTGAGAAACATATTTAAGTTGATTACAAATTAAAATTTCGAGATTAAGTAATCAAATAATCAAATCAAAGCGCTCACTAGAGCCTACTTTCTCTAGAAGAGAAGGCCTGTGTCCCGGCAGTGGGAACATTATGGGCTGCTACAAATTATCACCCGACTGGTACGTTTTCTGATATATATATATATTTACATTTTCTTCAGATAGTTTTGGAACAGACAATAGCTATGAAGCAACCGTCTATTGTTTTGCTCTGTGTAAATACTTTTACCCTCTACAACAACACGTGGTGTACTGTAGCCACCAAATCGCGTCCGCCTCCTCGCCCGCTACCGCGAATAACACTGGTCGAGGCCTTAGTCTCTCGTCGGATTAGACGTCATGAGGATTTCTTGTGATTAGTTTCAAGGTTTTCCTTGTGTAAGCTGTTATCCTAGGGAAGGTACAGTCAACAAAAGAGATAAGTATGCAGGATCGTCGGATGTAGTTGAAGTTTAGTAAGAAACCGATAGATGTTCTCGAATAAAATTTAGTTTTTTGAATAGAAAACAAACAGCTCGTTTATCAAATTAAATTTTAGTTGACAACATCCATCGTTTTCGTACTAAACTTGAACTATATCCGACGATCCTGCATATTTATTTCTTTTGTTGACTGTACGTAAGTGATGTGTGTTGTGTTTTATGAAACGCTTTGTGTTAACTTTATCGCGGTGTTGCTATATTAGTAGGTAGTCGGTGAAGGATGACGACTCACACCAAGGAAAGTAATATAGACAAGACTTGATAGGGGGGATTTCCTTTGAAATCTAGCATCTAAACAAATCGCGTTTGCAAATCGGTTGCCATTTCAGGGAGAAACGTCGAAGTAGTCCGTAAAATTAAAATTTTCTTACGTTTTTTTGCAATTTACAGGCCTGTGTCAGGTTTTATGTTGAACCAAATATGATTTGCAACAATAACAAGTATGTGTTTACAGAATTATAATCATTCAATTCATCAATACAATCCTCTAAGTTCATATGACCCTATTCAATGACTACATAGAGGTATGAGGAACAGGGTGTAAAGTTCACTCATACTCTATAGAAAAAGGAGGATCCTCCAACCAAACGGGTGTTGTGTCTGGCGGGCAACTGCCCGATGATTCATGTCGAGCCGTAGTATCTATGCTAGTTGCTCTCTGCTTGCGAGATGCAGGATTTGCGTGACGTCAGTATTGTTCGCATGTGGCGTTGTAGATACCGCTACAAAGTCACCCAAAGGGCAATGGAGAGGGCTATGCTTGGCGTTTCCCTATCGAATCAGAAAATATGAGGAGATCCGTAGGTAAGGTAAGTGTAAGTGTCGGCAGGACACATTACTCCCAGAACAGATGGCCGATGGGGCCGAAAGGTTCTGGAGTGGCGACCGCGTACCGGAAGACGTAGCGTTGGAAGGCCTGCCACTACGGTGCTTGGGGGTGTCCTACGTCTAGCAGTTGGACCTTTTTTTGGCTGAAATCATGATGATGATGAATATTTATAATAGAAATGGATAACGCATGATGGAAATAAAGCGACAGCAAATTAATTTAACTCTTGTTATAAACACGGAAAAACACAAAAGAGTATTATAATAAAGTTTATATTTGAAATATATAATTTAATTTCTGCTGGAACCGTAAATGATAAAAGATATCAACTTCCAAAAACATAAATTATCTTTTTAAAGGTCAGAATTTTTATAAAAAGAGATCAACATTTCTGGGTAATTATATATTTCTGAGGTCAAAAGGGATTAAATTATTCCCTTTGAGTTTTGCATAATAAATACTTTGTTAATTTATTGTTTCGGCGTCAAAATGTTTGTACCTATACTTAATTAAAGTAAATATTTAAGACACTGGCGTAATATTGCGTCAGTTATTTAGACCTTTTAACTTTTTAAGTCAGTTCATAGCACGAACGCTTTTAATTATACCTAAGCAAAATTTTAATTGGAAATACTCGTTTCGTACATAAACATCCGTAATTTTTCCGCGTAAAATATCTTTCTATGACACTTGGCAATACTGTGGGTTCCCACTAGTGAAAGAATTTTCGGAATCCGGTCAGTAGTTTCTAAGTTCATGCCCTACATGCAAACTCAAAAATGTTACCTCTTTATACATACATAATTTAATCAATGGAAATATCTAACGATTTCGTCTTGTTTGCAAACAGGCTTTTAATAAACAACAGAATTTACTATAGGTAAGTACAGGCTGTGTGCCTGATGGAATTCCCCACCCATCGACATAAAACCGGCCAAGTGCGTATCGGACCACGCACAATGAAGGGTTCCGTACTTGGAATGAATTTATCCCAAGAACATACTTAACATTATAGTTGAAAAACATGTTCTCCCATACATTCCAAGTGAAAATGTAAGCTTGAACGCACAATATTGAGAGATTTACCATGTTGTTTTAAGACCACAGGCTTCTTATAGGTTTTCCTGTAATCTATAGGTATAGAACTATTTTCTGTATTACTTTTTTTCAAAATTTTAGACTCAGTAGTTTCGGAGATAAGAGGGGAATGGTAAATTTTCGCCTATTTTCTTAAATAACTTTAATACAATTTACTTTAAAATTATGAAATAATATATTTGAGATCCTCACAGAAAGTTTTTTTAATTGATATTTCACACGGTACAGATTGAGAAACTTTTTTTTTTTAATTTTCTATTTGCCCCCCAAATAGACCCCTCTATTCCAAATTCATTTATTAACGTTACACATCTGTGCTTGGGTCACAGTGACGTGTACCAAATTTCAACTTAATCGGTCCATTAGATTCGGATCAAATTGGCTGTGACAAACGGACGGACAGACACACGAGAGATCCTATAAGTGTTCCGTTTTTTCTTTTTGAGGTACGGAACCCTAAAAATTAAAAATATCATCCCCCATTTTACTCCGTTAGGAGATGAATTTCCAAAAATCCTTACATAGTGCTCATCTGCGCTATATGTATACAATATACATGAACTTTTGTGTAAAATGTCATGTTTCTAGAGAGACCCAGAGTTTAGGCCGTGCGTTGTCTGCCAGTGAGTGATTTTAAGATTTTTATTAAGTAGAAGATATTTTGACTATTATCTATAGTCTATATTTATTTTTGTTGCTTATATTTTTAGTATTTATGTATTTATGTGTCTATTATTTAGGATATGTATAAAGTCAAAGTCAAAGTCAAATCATTTATTTCAATTAGGCACACTAAAGGCACTTTTGAACGTCAAAAATTATAGTAAAACAAATTGATTCTAGTCGCCCATTCCAAAAGGTAGTTTTCGTATGGAGAAGAATGGGCAAGAAACTCCACCGTTACTCTTTTAAAATGTTTTACAAGTTCTGTATAGGTACATTAATATATATCTGTGTATGTATTTTAGTATATTATTACACCAACGACAACCCCATTTTATGTCCAGGCAAATCACTGTCCATCCCAAGGTTGCTGGAAGAGATCGCAGAAAGCGATAAGGCCGCCCATTGTATAATTTTAGTGATCGACATTTTTTTTTTGTTATGTGTTATTGTGGTGTACAATAAAGTATATAAATTAGATATTTGGAAAAAATTCGACTGTTTTATTGCAAATGTGCGCGCTATCATTGTATTCATAGAGAGATAGCCTGCCTGAAACCAGAGGGGCAATTCTCGTAATTTTAAGAACGTTCACAGTCTGATCTCAGTCTCAATCTGTCAAAAAATACTTCTAATTTTCCTACATTTTGACAAGTTTTTGACATTTGTTTGTCGCCGAGATGAGACTGCGACTAGATTTTGAACGTTTTAAATTAAGAGAATTGGCCTACAGGATTGCGCAAAGCCTTGTGTTATAAACTTTACATTTACTATTGTCTTAGTGCCTAACCCCTTACTAATAAACGTTGTATAGCGTCTGTATAGTTACACAACGCTCTGTCTTCATCTTTCGAAAGTCAAACTACTGACGACTGAAAGAGAGAAATCGGTGTGTAACTATTCATCTATCTATATATATAAAAGGAGAACTGACTGACTGACATATCAACGTACAGCCGAAACTACTGGGGCTAGGAATGTGAAATTTTGCACACGGCTTCCTATTATAATGTAGGCGAGCACTAAGAAGGGGTTTTTGGAAATTTAACCTTTAAGGGGGTGAAAAGGGGGAGGGTGAAATTTCACGCGGACGAAGTCGCGGGCATAAGCTAGTCTGATATAATACGTTTATTAGTAAGGGGGTAAGTCTTTCTGTACTGGTATAGCCGCATTGCAGATACAACGAAAGAATAAAGTTATAACAAAAGTTTGCAAGTTAGAACTTAACAGTTGGGGCTACGTGCGAATGTCAGACGACCGCTAACTTTAAAAAGTTGGTAAATAGTCATGATTTTGTTCAGTAGCTGTTTATTTATACGTAGACGTATTTGTTTTGCCTTTTAGTTTTTTAAGCCTACAAGGTTCCCGCAGCAAGTTAAATTACAATCAAAAGTTTCTCTACGGCTTTCTTATTTTCTATCTCGGTTTTGTTTTTTTCTGTCAAGTTGGTCTTCAATATGAATGTGGGCTTTACACAGGTGAGTATAGCCGTATTATTTTCGCCGCAAGGTGAAAATCGTCTGTCTAAATGGCAATTCGGCTAGGCCGTAGGTGACATAAAATCGCAAGTTCCAAAGTTGAACGAAGTTTGAAACTGAAAGTGGAACTTTTGTCGTGCGGCGATTGTGGCGGGTGACTAAAATTGGTCCATTCCCGTTGTCCCCATTGACGCTGTCCTTGACTGTCAAAATGCTCAGTTGCAGGCGTTAGACGAGGTTAGTAGCAGATAGATTAAGGTAACGATACGCAGCAAATGGTAAAAAAAAGACATAAAAAAGATATTCTACCATTTTAGTAAATAGCCAAAAAATAAAACGACTCAATCCGACTTTCATATTTATTTTCATATCTTTATTTGTATTCCATAATGTACAATTATGAACCCTGTAGGCACAGCAAAAAATAAAAAAAAATACTGCCGACTACCGACCGACCGACTTACCGACTTTACATAGCTCACCTAGCTACAGTACACACCACCCATCATCACACCAGTGGTAACAATTTGACATTTACAGGGCCTTTATGTGCTAGCAGTAAGGGCGGTTTTCGTAGAGCAAGTGTTGCCACTCATTTGTGGTTGCTTGTACCTAAATGCGACGTTCACAAACTAACATGTAAAAGTTATATAGCATAATCAGCCTATAACGTTCCCACTGGTGGGACACTGAACGCCTCTCTTCCAGAGGGAGTGGGCTGTAATCTACCACGCGGGTCCAGTGCGGGTTGGTAGATGTCGCATGTCTTCGAATTTTTGGTTAAAAAAATGGGATTGGAATTTGTGATTACTAGGACATGCCAGTTTCCTCACAATGTTATCCTTCACCGTTTTGAGAGCAGTGGTGATGAAATAATTTACACAAAGTTAAGCGCCTGCCTGGGTTCAAACTTATGACTTACAATTGGTAACACAGGGCCATTACCACTGGGCCGCCACTGCTCCTCCTAAATGTGACTTTCACAAACTAACATGTAAGAGTTATATACCTAACTTCAGAGAAGATTGTCCTACTTTTATTTTGACAATTTCTTGAAGAGTTTCTTAAACTGTTTGTGCTTCAGATTTTTAATGTTTTATTTCGTTTTGTTGCGACGCGAGCGGAATTCTAAGTGGCTTTAATGTGTTGTGAATTTGTGATACAAGAGAAGTCTAGCTTAAATTGTTAAAGTTTCTGTAAAATAGCTAGAAAGAAATGAGCCAATTATTGAGAACTAGCTTTTATCCGCAGCTTCGCCCGCTTGGAGAACGGAGATTATACCATGGGAACGTACTTTCGGAATAAAAAGTATCTTATGTAAATTATTAATATTTCTGTAACTAGATTTGTACAAACACTTTTACACGTCAATCATATTTTAAAAACTAGATGAGGTCGGCGTTTCCTCTCTGCCTATACTGAGAAGAAAGGCCAAAGCAAAATCAGAGGTCACATTCTCTTTTAAAGTCAAGACAAAATCTTGGTTAGATCATGTGAAGACCATGTAGATTGGCGCATTTGTCAGTAATCGTGCAGCTGAACTCAATGATTCGATGAAAAATACCAAAGAAAGGACATTTGGGTAGGCCGCATAAATAACTCAAAATGTCAGATCTACCTGTGCGAAATTTCATAGAAATCTGTTCAGCTGTTCAGGCGCGAAAAGATAACAGACAGACGGTGCTACTGTAGCGGTATCTACAACGCCACATGCGAACAACGAAATCCTGCATCTCGCAAGCAGAGTTTACCGCGCAACTAGCATATAGATACAACAGCCCGATATGAATCATCGGGCAGTTGCCCGCCAGACACAACACCCGTCTGGTCGAAGGATCCTCCCTTTTCTATAGAGTATGAGTGAACTTTACACCCTGTTCCTCATACTTCTATACTACTTTCACATGTAATAATGTATTAGGTACTTATGTAAATATTAGGTACTTAGTAGGTAATGTTGTGTATACTCGTAACAAAACGGTCGAATATTATTGTACTTCACAGTTGTACCTATATTTTTGGTTCGAGTTTAATAGTTTTCACCAAAAATATTTTTGCAAACCGATTTTACGTCCGCCATATTTCACTACGACCCACTCTTCGCTATAACCCACACTACGTCCTCGTATAAATTTTTCAATTTTCAGAATTGAAAATGAAAAGTGGCGTGTTTTATTAACTTTTTTGCATAAAATCGGTTCGGTATTTCCGTCGAAAAATGGCACAAAAATCCTTGAAGCACTTTCAGTATTAAAAATTCAATCATTTTTTTCCTAAACCAAACATCGAACATAGAACCTCATATTAAGTGGTCCGCTTCACCTTAAAATACGCACATATGAAGCAGAATTTTATACAAATTCTTCTTGCTCAAGGTGGATTGGAAATTTAGATTTATTCTACTATTAATAATAAGTCTAGGTTTCCTTCACCCTCACACTTCACTTCAAGGAACATCGTGAGGAAACTGGCATGTCATAAAACACGTGACATCCACTAACCCGCACTGGGCCCACGTGGTGGATTATGGCTCACTCCCTCTTACAGAGAGGATGCCTGTCTCCTAGCAGTGGGTGGGAACATTATAAGCTGTTTATGCTAATGTCAGTAATATCAAAGATAAACTCACAATATCGATCAAAACATGCAAATAACTCCTTACAAATTCACACCACAAAAGATAAATGTACGTCTAACCGAACGCTTTACCCTCGCCCTCGTAACAATGTTGTAACCCATCTACGTAACACAATAGACCAACGACAATAGGTTTAGGATTACACCAAGATATCAATCATACATCGTCTTTTGTATGGAATGAAAGATATTAAATGTATGGCTTTAAATATGAATGGAAGTCGTTTATGTGAGACATGTCTTGAATTTTCCTGTATGGTATGGAAGTCTTTTTATGTTATAGCTTATGATGTAAAGCGTCGGTTGTAAGTCGGTTAAGTCTATTTAAAGTGTGTACATGAGAAATTACAGGCAAAGGAGACAGTTTTACTATGCCTTTCAGCAAACCCGTTCTTGTTATATGGGTCGTTTTTTTTTTTCATTAAATTTTTCACGACTGTCTGGCAGTTTGAGTACTTAGGCTTACTCAGATGACCTTTCTCTCGTATTGTTTGTCGAATCGTTGAGCTCGTTGAGCTATACGTTTACTGACAAATGCTTGCACTGACTGGACAAGTAAATAAAGAAAGAAAATACGTTTATTTGCGGCAAACATGACGCATAAAAAAAATACAAAGAAAAAAAAAACATTTGGGAGAAAACATGCGTCACATCTCCGCAAAATGGCCATCGCTCAGCAAGCAACAAGCAAGCAAACAGCATGTGCACTCAAATCTGTGTGGTTCTTTACACAAAAGACCATCTCAGACATTAATCTGAATGGCTTGACCAAAATTATGTCTGGACTTTATAAGAGACTGTGACCTCCAGGTTTGTTTCGGTCTTTATTCTAAGAGTAGCCGGTTAGGAAACGCTGAACTCATCTAGTTTTAAAACATAATTTATTTTTGACGTATAAATAAATAATTATCATTATTTATCTAATAACGTTGAAAATCATCAAATAGGCTTGTTTTTCAACTATGAAATGCAACTGAAAATAAAGCTCATAACCTTCTAATAATGAAAAAAAAATTAAATCAGCAATTAAATTATCCGGAAAAGAACCGGAGTTACCGACACAGCTTGCAGAGTAAGCAAGCTGAAGTGGCAGTGGGCTGGCCATGTTTGTCGAACGACCGATGACCGGTGGAGCAGACGAGTCCTAGAGTGGAGACTGGGTATCGGCAAGCGTAGTGTGGGACGCCCCCCAGCTAGATGGACCGACGACTTTAAAAAGGTCGCTGGGACAGACTGGATGCGGAAAGCGGAGAACAGAGTTGTGCCGCAGCCTGGTAGAGGCCTATGTTTAATAGTGGACTGCGATAGACTGAGTTGATTCTCCTAATTACATCTTTAAGCATATACAGACTTTCCTCACACTACTCCTACTTCAAACACTGTGATAACTCGATGATTCAAAATTTATCGGAATCAGAGAACAATCACTCAATCAACATGACATGTCATTTCAGGATTAATGAATGAATGCACTATGAGCAATTTATGCACGGTTGACATTTCATAATCGGGGACTGATTTCCATATCGTAATGGGTCCCCAGAGTGGCGCGAACTTTGATATTTGTTTATAAAATAATAGTGGTTACAGGTTTGGGCATTTTTGCAGAGAATGAGATGGAATTTTGTGCTTCCAAAAGCAACTGCGATAAAAACCAGCCTTATACTATCCCATTGCTGGCCAAAGGCCTTTTCATAGATATCACATGAGCATTGATCATAACGCTTGCTCAAGCCGGTGTGGCGATTTTAGACAACTCATGTTTCCTCAAAATATTGGAGGGAATATACAACAGAAAGTTAAAAAAAGCCTTTGTTTAGATACAAGTATATTACAGTACTGACGAATTTCTGACTGATAAATTAATCTAATTATGTAAATAGTAATATAATAGTAATCTAACTTAACTTGTGTCATCATCATCATCATAATCAGCCTATAATGTTCCCACTGCTGGGACACAGGCCTCCTTTCTGTGAGAGGGAGTGGGCCGTAATCCACCACGCGGGCCCAGTGCGGGTTGGTAGATGTCACATTTCTTCGAATTTTTGGTTCTAGGACATGCCGGTTTCCTCACGAAGTTTTCCTTCACCGTTTTGAGAGCAGTGGTGATTAAATTATTTACACAAAGTAAAGCACCTGTCTGGGTTCGAACCTACGACCTTCAACTCGTAAGTCGCGGCCGATACCACTGGGCCACCACTGCTCTCAACTTAACTTGTGTAATCCTAATTAATTTGACATTTCATTGACAAATGTTATTACTTAAGTTCATGTATATATGAGTTGATGACACTATTCTGTAGAACATTTAAATCTTTAAATTCTAATTTGGATTGAATATTGGATGAATTTATAATAAATTATTTGATTTTAATAGAATATCCTACCTGTGTAGGTATATATGTCGTAAAGGCAAAACATGACTGTGCTATAATTTGATTTATCATCTTGCATGCCATTTATAATGTGTATATTCATGTTTTAGACAAATAAATGATCTTATCTCACGATGTATTCCTACCCCAATGTCAGTAGATGTCCAAAACAAACTCAGAAAGTACATATAAATTGAAAGAGTTAGGTATGGGTTTGACGCAGAATGTGCACTTGACGCAAAATTTTGCCCGAATTTAACCCTTGAGTCATCACGACACTGACCGCTCAAGCTCCGCTAAAGAAACACAATTGATTTTCTATTGTTTCGTATTAAATAAGATACCTATAAAAAAATATGAAAAATGGTATCTTTTTAAAATCCACTTGTCTGCATTTTCAGACTAAAAGCATTAACATAATTATCTAATCAAGCCATCTTTAGTCTAATGGTTAGTCAAAATGGCCGCCCCAGGTTACAAACTTATTCCATCTCCTTACTTTTACACTGAGGTCAAAGTTGGGACGAGCTTGAAAAGGATAAGTTGTTGAGTAGTTTTAAAGTAACGTTGTGGAGAGGAAATTTAAAAGTAAGTACTTTCAAGACTTTATATTGGATGTTGGTCGCGTGGTCGTTAGCGTGACTGCTTGGTTGAGACTTTCGGACCTCTGACGACCCGTCTGTGGAACAACTGTCAAAGATCCACGTACAACAGCCAACAGCTTAAAGTGCTATCCGAGGCACAGAGAGGTCTCGGTATATAAAGATGGTCACCCATCCACGGACCGACCGCGGCAAACTGTCAATAGGGATTCAAGTGTTGTCCTACAACCTACAATATTTATTTGAAATCATTGCTATTTAGGCATTTATTTAAATTATAGTGATGCTGTCAATAGGCGCGCCGCCTATTTTATGGGACTTTAACATAGCTGGCGAAATGTGGGTGCACAATAGGTAGATATACCTCTGCCTAACGCTTTGCGGATTACAGGCGTGATGTTATGTTTATCATGAAAAACCTTTAGCTTGCTCCTTGATCCTTTTAACGTTCGTAGTGTGATGTTAAAGGTCATAGCACACGTATCAACTTGGAAAGGGATCGTCACCGTATCAACTCGAGCCGTTCAGTATTCTTTATATGAAACTCCCTACTGCAACGCACACTAATCGGAATCGTAACGTAATCGCCTCGCCTCGGGACAAGCTCACGAACCGCGGTGTGGTGCGTGGTCAACTTGCAGTTCCCGCGCTCGTCGTCCCCGCGCTTACGTCTCTCCGTACCCTAGCTTATGTCTCTTCGTCCACACTTGCCCCTCTCACCCCTCCCACGGCTTGCCTGCACCATCAACCAGGCAGCGGTCGGCGAGCCGTAGCCGAGTCGACGTATCGGAGCTTCTGATCCGCTTTGGTTACGTGCTTACGTTAGGTTGACGCCTGTTTGACGGCGAGGCGAAAGGCGATACGGAGACGATCCCTTTCCGAGTTGATATGTGTGCTATGACATTTAATAGTCTCTAAGTTTCCTCAAGAATTGAAAAAATAATTTTTCAAATACGACCGGTACATCCAGAGATTAGTGCGTTCAAATAAACAAACAACCCCTTCAGCTTATATCATAGTATAGATATTTCCCATCCATTTCGAATAAAACCATTTCTATTCATCCCCATTCCTCTGTCCATTTATTCATCACACAACACAAACAAAAACTCCCAATAAATCATTCAACTAATCACTACGTACTAATTAATTATTCTGCGCCCATCCGATGTAGCTAAACAAAGCCGAGGGGCCGAACGACGTCAGTCCACAGTTAACTAAAATCAATACACGTGGCTAGCTCAGTCTGTGGCTCGCTAGTTTAATTACCGTTGAGTAGGGTGCCGAAAAAAAGTATCGAGGTTTGTATTTTTTTTCGGTTGGTACTTATACTTTTTGGAACGAAGTCCCTTGTCGTATTTTATACCTACTTTTCACAACGACTTGGCGAATGATAACGATACTGAAAAAAGTGTAACATTTTTGTGAAAATGATGATCAAAAGAGCAGTAGTGGCCCAGTGGTATCGGCCTCAACTTATAAGTTGAAGGTCGAGTGTACGAACCCGGGCAGGCACTTTATTTTGTGTATTTAATATCACCACTGCTCTCAGATCGGTGAAGGAAAACATTGTGACAAAACCGGCATATCCTGGAACCAAAAATTCAAACATGTGACATCAACCAACCCGCACTGCGCCTACGTGGTGGATTATGGCGCACTTCCTCTCACAGGGAGGCGTTTTGGAGGGCAGATAACAACGTTGGGAAAAGGCTAGGCCGATGAAGATGAGTTACATGACATCAAGGATATTTTTCCGGTGCAAGGACCCAGACAGTAAATCGGTACTTTTATCACAATACTATGGCCAAGGTTATAAATATTCCTATCAAAGTCGCACAACAGCTGTCAAAAATACAGACGGGAACACATCTAAGCCGTGCGTGCTACAGTACGTGCTAAGTAACTAAAAAGTACTTACTTTGACTTAAAGGTACTCAAATTAAACGAAGGTAGGCCCAAAAGAACAGCTTAGAGTACGTTAAGCATAACAGGAAATTGTCCCTAGCGATATATAGTACGGTCTGTTAGCTAAAGTTGCCATATAAAAAAAAAACAAATTGAATATTTAAATTGGACATCATCTTATTTCTTTGAACTCCTAAGAGGGTACTTATGCTGTATCGACAGACCGTACCTAATCGAGGAGCCTTGATCGACTTTTGAATGTTTAAATAAACCTTTTTTCAGCAAAACAGGTTTTAAGGGAAAATGCACGCTAAAGCATTTTTTTAGAAGGACGGTTGTAAGTTTTTCTTGTACGTGTAGACTGTTTTACATTTAAAAAAAAAATCGTGGTATAAACTTAGGTATTTGACTTGTAAGCTATGTGTTTTTGTGTAAATTGTTTTGTATACTAACAAATTATTACTTAAGACTTTTTTTCTTTTTGTTTTTTTTTGGCTGTACTACCAACAACCCTACCAACGCTTTCTTTGTAATAATTATATGGATTGTATATTTAAAATACAGATAAATTAAATTAAAGTGAAGTGACTTTGACCAATTCCAAAGTTATTTAGATTTTCCTCGTAAGTATAGGTACGTACCAAAATGAATTACAACACAAAAAGGCCGCCTCACAAAATTATTGTACGTAGTTACGGTAAAAGATAGAAAAAAACATGTCGTCAGGAACGAGATACTCGCACGGACACACACACACATTCATTATAATAGAAAGATACGGAGAGAGCGAGAGAGAGACAGTCGCATGGAGGGCATAGCATAGCTTTTTCCTTACATGTCGATTTCTACCAGTCATCTCCTACCGCAAACCGTGGTAAGGGACAACTACAAGGAAATGGCACAAATTAGTTTTTGTCAACTATCACACTTAAACTACATCAATCAAACCAATCAACTCAGCCTATCGCAGTCCACTGCTGAACATAGGCCTCTCCCAGACTGCACCACAGCACCCTGTCCTCCGCCTTCCGCATCCAGTCTACCCCAGCCTTCTTTAGGTCGACCGTCCATCTAGCTGGGGGGCGTCCCACACTACGCTTGCCGATACGCGGTCTCCACTCCAGGACTCGTCTGCTCCACCGGCCATCGGTCCTTTGACAGACATGGCCAGCCCACTGCCACTTCGGTTTGCTTACTCTGCAAGCTATGTCAGTAACTCCGGTTCTTTTCCGGATAACATACATAATTACAACAACACACACACACACATAATTATATCTAACTAAAACAAAAATAACAAAAAAAATCCTTGGAACGGTCATAAAAATTTAACCTTCCTAACTGAAAGTTTCATACAAATAATCTCATTATAAATGACACTTAAAAGAACTGCCTCAAACCGGTACACTTTTGACAGTTCTAACTGTCGCATTAAAAACGATAAGCTTGACGTCTCCTGTCTCAAAAGTTTTACAGTCGGCGTCGACTTATTTTAATACCTATATTTGTAAAGGTCAAACAATTGGGTCGTGTGTCTTTCGCCTTTTTTAGAACACCTTATATCAGGCGTAAGATTAGGTATTTATATTTATAAAGAACTAAGGTCTGGAGGACTCTATAATACTAGCTTCTGCCCGCGACTTCGTCCGCGTAAAATTTCACCCTCTTAGGGGTGGAATTTAAAAAAACCCTTTGTTAGTGGATACCTACTCTTCACAAAGAACACACCCTCAAAATTTCATGTCTCTACAACCGGCGGTTTAGGCTGTGCGTTGATATTTCAGTCAGTCAGGACTTTGAATTTTATATAGGTACAAGATAGTTCTCCAGACCGTATTTCAGCCATGGCGCCCACGGCGGCCAATCTCAACAGAGACTAGCCTTCGGCGCGGGGGACATTAGAGTGCGCAGACACAGGTGTACTCTCTATTTCCTCACTCTCATAGTCCGATGAGACGGCAAACCGACATGACCGGAGAGAGATCACGCAGAAGCCACGGTTTAATGTGCTTTTCAAGGCACGGGGGTGTCACACCGCCAACTTCCAAACACCTGGCTGTTTCTAAGAAATTCCTAATGGAAAAACCAAATAACACTGCTTGATCTGTGGATCGAACTCAGGACCCCACGCTCGGCAGTCAGGCTTGCGAACACGAGACCAACCGGACAGGTCTTTATACAACGTACACAAAACCGTTAATTCTTCAACATCATAAAAGTTTACACCCTTTCAGCTATGAAATTGTAAAAAAACCGGTTCCGTACGAATTTGTAGGTATTTAACTACTAATTCACGGTTTTCGGATTTTTCCTTTACTTGTGCTACATGACATTGCTTCTTGCCAAATTTCATGATTCTAGGTGAACGGAAAGTACTCTATAGGTTTTGATTCCCTTGCGAGTGCCAAAATATGCGGCATAAACGGAACATAAACGCCCAAATCTTTTGAATGCGTTCACTTAGAAGTTTGATTTTTTAGTGCTTTAAGGGATTGCAGCCCTAAGTATGTGATATTAATTTCAACTTGATAACTCCACGCATTCCTGAGAAAAAGGGTCTTGACAGACGGACAACGAAGTGATCTTATAAGGGTTTCGTTTTTCCTTTCTGTGGTACGGAACCCTAAAAACGACAAAGAATCCTAATATTAACACGTTTGTCGTGAAATTACATACGTGTGAACGTTTTTGATGACCGTAAACATTTATGATATAGGTACATAAAATTATGTTTTACTATCAGATTTTATTTCTAGCGACAAAAAGGATGTAAAAGGGCTAAAGACTTGATTTTTTTATTGGTTTTTTGCTCTTAGCTACGGTGTAAGTAAGTAATTGATCTTGATGGCTTTTATGGGCAATATTTCCCCATTGTCCCGGGCCATGAATAGGTTACTGACCTTTATCGGACACTAAATAAAGGTGCCAACCTGTAAACATTTATTTTATTTATGCGGGAAGAGCTCATTGGGCATCAAAAAATCATCCGCATCGTTGTCTGTGTGTGGGAAACGTGCCCCAAAGGCTGGCAGCATTGCCACGTTGCATAGCAATTCTGATTCTTTTGCCCAAAAATAGGCTAGCCTAGACTGACTGACTAGAGAGTCACGTCGTGAGATATTATCAAATCAAATCAAAATCGTTTATTTGCATAAAATGTGGTAGGTACAAAAAATGTTACATAAAATTTCAGTGCAAAGACACATTGTCTTTGCACTTATTTTCCGATTACATCAAGTGAAGCGCATGGCTGAGTTCGAACCTATGACCTACAAGTCGTAAGTCGCGGCTTTTACCACTTACCACCAGTGCTCCCCAAACTCCAAACTATGTATCTATACTAGGCATTAAAATTAGTTATATTTAACTTGGAACTATGCAGGTTTATTGGTGAAACATCAACAACCTCTCAGGAATATATTACTAACATCACAAACAACAACTTTTGTTCTATGACTTTTATTAATTCATCAGAATTTCATACAAAGATAAAAAAAAAATGATATTCTGTTACGAACTCTACGCGAAGCAAAGAAAGCGCTAGTTAAACAAGCTTCCGTGTCGAGTAAAAAATGCAGCGGAGGGGAGTGGGGATTAGACTATAGACAACGAAATCTTATAGGTTTGTTTTTTGGTCATCATCTGCCTCATCTGCCTCGCCTTTTCCCAACTATGTTGGGGTCGGCTTCCAGTCTAACCGGATGCAGCTGAGTACCGGTATTTTACATGGAGCGACTGCCTATCTGACTTCCACAACCCAGTTACTGGGTAATACGATACCCCTTGGTAGGACTGGTTGTCAGACTTTCGGGCTTCTGACAACCCGTAACGACTGTCAAAGATCCACGAATGACAGCCGGGACCAACGGCTTAACGTGCTTTCCGAGGCACGGAGGGTCTCAGTATGTAAAGATTACCCATCCACAGATCAACCGCGGCAAGCGTAGCTTAACCTGATCGATCAACCTGTGCGGCTGTTATTATTTAGCCACGGACCCCTCACTTTTACCTTTAGGTTTGTTTTTTGGTAAATATAAATTTATGTTTCGTAATAAGTCATAGAACAAAAGTTGTTGTTTTTGGTGTTAGTAATCCAGTCCTGCAAGGTTGTTAGTGTTTTACCAATAACCCTGTCGATCTTTGTTACGTAATACCAAATAAAGCCAGCACCCTAATTGCGTAACACACTATCAATCGGAATCTGAATCATTTTGAAGCAAATTGCTAATTCATTGCTTCATAAGTTCGAAAAATTTGTCTGATCAATACGTAAATAACGCAATGAATGTTGTTGAACTGTCAAAATGAAACCGTTCCGATTGATAATGTGTTACGCAATTGCCCCGCTGGTCTACAAGTGCTAACAATTTGTAATGGCTGCTATAAACTTTACCACTTGCTATACTAAAGTTTTACACTCAGTTTACAGCGGTTTAAAGCTTAATTTTAACGTTTATTGTTTTAGACTATGTTGTGGTATTGGGTTTAGAGATAGGGTTTACTTATTGTGTTATTGTTTTACGATTATTTCAGTGATCAAATCACAAGAGCGTTGAGATAGGAGCCTTTTTAGCCTCGCGCAGGTCTTTTGTTTCTATTTTTTTTGTTGTTTTTAATCTAACTTTGTTAGATACTCCGTTTTTTACTATTTGTATTTCCTGTACGTGTCCTAAATAAAATATTTATCTTTCTTTATTTTCTTTCAAACTCGCAGTGAGCATGTGTGGTAATCAATGATTCTTCTCTGTTTCAGAAGACGCATTTGCCTGATAGCAAGATGAATACACTGTGCGAATATAATTTATTTATTAGGGACAAAAAAACAGTTAGGTACATGCTACAAAATACAGAAAAATATTAAAACTAAGATTTAATAAACTTGTAACCCGCAAAATGTCCACGTTTTAACTAAAGGTTAGAAGGGCTAAAGACAAAAAAAAGAAAAATAAAACAATAGTCGCTGTCACAATAATATTGCTGGTTTACTAAGCTAAATCATAATAATTGAATGCAGACTTTTTTAGGGTTCAGTACCCAAAGGGTGCCAACGGGACCCTATCACTAAGGCTCCGCTGTCTGTCCGTGCGTATGTCTGTCACAGGGTTGTATCTCTTGAACTGTAATAAGTAGATACTTGAAATTTTGACAGTGTGTACTACTGTGTCCGCTATAACAACAAATAATAATAAAAAAAAATTAAGTGAAATATTCGGGTCATAAAAAAAACATGTTTTAGAAAAAATGTAGTGCTAAATATTGTACGGTGTTAAGGAACCCTTCGTGTGCAAGTCCGACTCGCACTTGGCCGGTTTTTTTATTTAACTTTCTGTAACCTAAGAATGCTTTGAATCTTCCATAAAATCCTATCATAGATTATATTGTACTCGTATGTTTTTACTGGTATCTAGATCTATTTCGCGTGCTTTATGTATAAAATCTAACACAGTTTTTCATTTAAAAAATAATCTTAATAATGTTCACGCTGCCCTTATCAGTAATCAGCAAAACAAACTTTAAAGAAAAAAGCCATTTAGCTGTCAGTTAAATAAACTGACAGTTATACAGACAAGTCACTACTTATTCAGTACACAAAAATTTCAGGGTCTGAATAAATTCATGAAATAATATTTTAACATTAAAACTTTCTTTCGGGACCGGTGGATATTATAAATTCAAATGTCAACCTAATGTCAAATCCGATAAGAGTTCTCCATTTCAAGTTGACGTTTGACCTCAATTTGGCCTTAGTTTGAATTTATTCCTGGAAGGACTGATTTTTCCAACCCAGATAATTTTTTCGGAGGTATAATTTTGAATTTTTGACCATTCTTCGGATCCATACAAAAACTGTCAGACGCCAATTTTATTCCACGAATTATCTGTCTATTGAAAATCGTATATAAAACATATTGCGCTAGGTACCTACTAGTTTTTATTTGATTCTGTTTAGTTTCTAACAAAAAAAAAAAAACAAACAAAAAATGAGTTTATGAATATGGGGGATTACTAATTCAATGTTGGTTTTAATTTGTTTCTGATGTTCCAAAAACAAGTTTCCAAAGAATTTAAGTATGTTCATTATTTTTTCTTGTACCTAATCAAAAGTTTTGATTTGTTATGAAACATTGTTTTATTTGTTCATTTCTATGATATTTGTAAGCCACTGAGTACTTTCATATTGTACCTATATAATTACTTAAACCGATGCCTGGATACAAATTGATATGATTAGTTTCCGCTTATAACGAAAACAAATAAGATTAAAAGACTTCCTCACATAGAATGTATGAAAGAAGTCAAAGGAGTATATCAGGATTATAGGATCTGATAATTGAGGTCATCGGAAAACCTGAGACTAGAGATGCCGATGCATTCCACCAGTTTCTATGACAAATCGTTTATTGTTCAAGCAGTACTGTTATGGAATGACTTGTCCGTGTCGGTAAGGCGTGCTCAATCTTTGTCCACTTTTAAAATTATGATAAAAAAGCACTTCCTCTCTCCTTAAACATCATCATTATATTTTCTTTGCTCCTGTTTCTATTCTATTCTATTGTAGCCCCTGGCGCTGTGTTTTCTGCCTGACCCTGTGAGAAGTAGGCATGAGTTTATAGCTGCTGTTTATGGCTGGTGAAATATGGGTGTACTGTAGGGACAACACTGCCTAACCCTCTGGGGATACACGGCGTTATGTTATGCTTTAGTATGTATAAAAACCTATGTTTCATTCTCCGTCTGAAAGGGACGAAAAAGAATATTCACAGTAATTAATGATCACATTGAAACCCCCAGCACAAGGATTAATACCGAGTGTTCACCTACGGTATAATAATTATCGAACGGTTTTAATTAATAATTTCACCAAAGTGGAGCGTGTTTCCCTCGCGGATTGAACAATAACACATGGGCTCATTAATATGGATGTAATAATAATTATCGGTTGGTTGATGAGGCCTGCTGTGTTAATTGTGAATCTCGTGGTGCTGGGAGTTTCATGTATAATGTTGTAGGTGTGTATGTAGAGGGTTTCTTGCACGTTCTTTTATTTAGGAACCTACACTTTGGAACGGGCAAGTAGTTTTGATTCAACTTCCTGACAATTCAAAAGTGCCTACAAATCTGTATGAAAATCAGTTGCTGTTCTTTAGTCTCGCAAAAACTCGAAAATGACTCGACCAATTGTGATGAAACTTTAGTAAGTTGTTGTGTGCGCGCCGGAGAAGGCTTCTGACAAAAAAAAGGCATTGCAAGGCATGGCCGGGCATTAGCTAGTAGTTCATAAAAATACAACAATACATACAAATAACATGGTGCCGGTTGTGTTAGGGGCACTACTGCAACGTACACATTTATGCCTACCTCTTGGGACATCTCAGGCGTGATGGTATGTTGCAAAACTGATTTATCTAGGTTTACGCTTAACACCGTTTCAGACGTTATTTTGGTGCCTCGTAGATACCCTTTGGGCGCGTTATGTCCAAATCACAAAATGTCGAGTGGGCCCAAAATGTCCAATTCTCACAACGTCCAATTCGCAAATATACGTTGACGAATGTATAAATAAGCTGAGTGCATTGTGTCGTTACGTGTAAAAGCTTTCATACTTGCTCATACACTTCACTACGGGATTCCCATTGATACCACTATTCGGAATGTGTAAAAAGGGGCTTACACCCTTGTGTCCATTGGGACACATTTTTTATTTTATTCCTGACTAGCAGCGCCCGCGGTTTCACCCGCGTAAGTTCCGATTCCGTGTGAATATCGGGATAAAATCTATCCTATGTCCTTTTCCGGGACTCAAACTATCTCTATACAAAATTTCATCTAAATCGGTTCAGCGGTTTAGACATGAAAAAGTAACATACAGACAGACACACTTTCGCATTTATAATATATACTAGCTGCGCCCCGCGGTTTCTCCCACATAAGTCTTAATCCCGTGGGGATATCGTGATAAAAAGTATCTTATGTCCTTTCCCGGGACTCAAGCTATCTCTATACCAAATTTCATCTAAATCGGTTCAGCGGTTTAGGCATGAAGAGGTAACATACAGACAGACACACTTTCGCATTTATAATATATACTAGCTGCGCCCCGCAGTTTCTCCCACATAAGTCTTGATCCCGTGGGAATATCGGAATAAAAGTATCCTATATCCTTTCCCGGGACTCAAGCTATCTCTATACCAAATTTCATCTAAATCGGTTCAGCGGTTTAGGCGTGAAGAGGTAACATACAGACTGACACACTTTCGCATTTATAATATTACTAGCTGCCCAGCGCGACTTCGTTCGCGTGGTGTTCTACTCCTACCCCTCCCCTTCTCCTACCTTACTCCTACCCCTTCCCTACCCCTTACTCCTACCCTTCTCCTACCCTACTCCTAACCTACTCCTCCTACTCCTACCCTACCCCTTCCCCACTCCTACCGTACCCCTACTCTACTTCTACCCTGCCCCTTCCCTACTCCTACCCTACCCCTACCCTACTCCTACCGTACCCCTACCCTACTCCTATCCTACCCCTACTCCTAGCCTACTCTTGCCCTACCCCGAGCCTACTCCTAGCCTACTCCTTCCTACCCTACCCCTACCCTACACGATCATCCTATCTTCTCTTTCGCCGCGTTTCTCGCTGCGCTGCGTGGAGCCATACTGGCGCGTCGGCGTGTATTTTTTGTTTATATTGACATTTTTAATTTCGTAATATCTTTTGAATGGAATGTCCTATTTCAATAATTCAAAAAGTAATCAACAGGTATAGGTACAGTCTTGAATACGAAATAATTTATTTGGATAAGAATTAATACAAAGGTATGGATAACATGGTCTGATTTTGATCGACATTTCTATCAACTTTTAAAATGTAAAAAAGTAGTTATAGTGACATAACTACAATAGTTGGACATATGGTCTCGCGGAGTTTTTTGTAGATATTGATATGTTCTATAATATTGCAGAACATTTTTTTGTTCTATCATCAATACTTTCCGCAGCGCATGCGATGAAAGACGTTTTATGCCTAATTTTTTACACCTTGGGTTGGTTTTAGTAGGGATTTCTAAGGATCTCTATTTTTTTTTTAGTAATAAATATAGCCTATGTTACTCAGTGATAATGTAGCTTTCTAACGGAAAAAGAATTTTTGAAATCGGTCCAGCAGTTTTTAAGTTTATTCGTTACATACAAAAATACAAATCTTTCCTCTTTATAATATTAGTGTAGAAGTGTAGATGTAGATGTAGAAGTGTAGATGTAGAAGTGTAGATGTAGATGTAGATAAGTATGAACTACATAGTATGGATGTTTTCGGCTTGAGTTGCTACGACCTCTACGAGCGTAGCGCGTAGGCCACTTCGTCGCACCACAGTTGTAATTCGTAGCAAATTAAATAGAGTAGTAAATTTTTTAAGGTAGGTATTCAAAAAATGTATACCTTAAAAATATTCTTAATTTATGTAATCCTATCCTTCTATAATATAATATTATAGACGCAAAAGTTTGTGAGGATGGATGGATGGCTGTTTGTTACTCTTTCACGCAAAGACTACTGAATGGGTTTGGATGAAATTTGGCATACATATAGTTTATAACCACGATTAACACGTAGGATAATTTTTATCCCGATATCCGACGGGATCGAAACTTATGCGGGTGAAACCGCGGGGCACCGCTAGTTCAAAATAAATCATTCATTACACTTTTGAGTCAACAATTTCAAAGAAAAGAGAATTAGTAATGGGAGGATTGGGAGGTACCTTTGTATAGGTAGTAGGTACAGTCAACAGAAGAGATAAGTATGTAGGATCGTCGGATATAGTTGAAGCTTAGTAAGAAACCGATGGATGTTGTCGACTGAAATTTAATTTGATCAATAAGCTGTTTGTTATCTATAAATTAAATTAAATTTTATTCGAGAACATCCATCGGTTTCTTACTAAACTTCAATTATATCCGACGATCCTGCATACTGATCTCTTTTGTTGACTGTACATAATTTTCTAAGCGAATGTCTAACTTTTATATTCAAATGTCTCATTTGTGTCCTTTGTTTTGACGTGACCTTTTTCTGCGAGCTAGAACAATAGCCACGGTTAAGTATTCTGTAAAATTACACGGTAGGGAATGACTAGGGACAAATTATGTAAACGTAGTTTTATCTTTTAACGATATCTTTTGTACCTATTATAGAATTTCTATCTTTACTTCTTAGTAATAATAATAAATTGATATATAGTTATTTATATTTATAAAATTTAAAAAGCTAACCGTCTTAAAATAATGTACAAGTATATAAAAGGGAGGAAAAATAATCTAAGGGCATCAAAAAGTTCATCCGTATCGCTGTCAACAGGAAAAATGACAAAAAAGCTGGCAGCATTGCCACGTTGTAAGGCATATCTTCAAAAATTATTAGAATCTTTATCTAAGTTTCAATATTTTGAAGAAAATCTGATGGAAATAATGAGTGAATATTTGTTCAATATTATTATTATTATTTCAAGGCTTTTAGCTTTTTAAATTATGTAAACACTTTAAATAAATAAATTCTGATGTGCGAATATTTTAATACACTTGGCATAACAATCAGTCCCGTAATTAATAAAGATCAAAATATAGCTCTCATCTCAGCGACAATCAATATCAAAACCTTGTCAAAATGTTGGGAAGTTAGGGCTTGTACAGACGCCAGCACATCAAGCTACCCGAAACTGTCAAATTTTCCCAATCAACTTTGAACCTTATGATTTAGCGTTAGAGTTGAAAATCTATTAAAGAAATTTGACAGATTGTAGTAGCTTGATGTGCTGGCGTCTGTACAAAGGGCCTTAGAGAGATTTTTGACAAATTGAGACTGAGATTACTTAGAATGTAAAAGTTCTTAGAAATACAGATTCCCAGCTTTAAATTCTTATTAACGGAGATTGCATTACCGAATTTTCAAAAAAAAAAAATAATCTATAATCTGAAATATCCAATTTGTGTACACCAATATCGAACATTTCATAAAAACCGTAAACAAAACAACCAAATAAATCCCGTATCGATCTTTTGAGCAATAAAACAATAAGGCTTCCGTTGTTAACGTTTAAAACAAACACTGATCCCGGTTATTCCGATTAAGATCGTAAAATTGTCACCAAGCAATTAACTCGGAATATTCACAGACCGTTCCGTTTGTATTTGAAATTCAAATCGCATTTATGTTCATATATTTTTTTAGGTTTATGTACGAATACAAAAATTATTATTTTTTATTTTATTTGATATACATAGGTTTGCAAACAGGACGACGTTGGACCTAATAAAAAGTGTATACAGGTAAGTACTACGTGCTGTTAATGAAATCGAGTTTATGGCGCCATCTACTTCACCACATGCGAACTACATAGCACAATGACGTCACTCAAAGTCCTGCATCGCGCAAGCAGAGTTTACGGCACAACTAGCATTACAACGTCGCGACATCAATCGTTGGGCAGTTGCTTACCAGACACAACACCCGTCTGGTCGTAGGATCCTTCCTTTTCTATGGAGGATGAGTGGAATTTACACCCTGTTCCTCATAATATTATAAAATAAAATAATAAAAAAACATTAAACAGGTACTTATCAGTTTCAAAGACCCTACCATTATCATATACACAAATATGACATACTTAGTTAAACATGTACGAGTATATCGGACCAATAATAGTTAATAGTTGTGCCCTTTACAATTTAGGTACTTATACTTAGATATAATTCATTTGACGTACGATCGTTAAGTTCAAGGTTGGTCTAGTCATGATACATTTTCGTTCTAGGTATCGGTCAATAATAAATAGGTCTAGGAATTATATATTTCATGATACATGCCCTATAATATATCGTAGTACTGTAGCCAAGGGAATTTCGACGGCGAACTTTAGTAAGAAAATCGTATTGCTCTTTATACTTTTCTTTATCCAATGATTGTTTGTTTGGAAGAATTTTCTTTTAGAGGTAAAGCACCGTTCGATGTGTTATTAACATGACAACATCAATCATCAAACTAAAGCGCCTCTCTGGGTTCGAACCTACGCCCTACAACTTGTAAGTCGCGGCCGATACCACTGGGCCACCACTGCTCTCTAACATACATACATAATAGCTACGTACACCAGTGGCGAAGGGTGAATTTATGACAGAGGTAGGCCGGAGCAAAAAAAAAATTCCAAAAGAAAATTTCAATGATGAATTGACTATAGAGTGGTTATGTTCTGAATTTTCGAAGGGAAGCCGGTGAGAATCGAGTTATATGGTACCTTCGCCACTGACGTATACCTAATTAATTAATAAAAATGACATTACAATATTGTATGATAAACGTAAAAACGTTACACACCAAATGAAATAACAAACACAAAAATATTTTCGTTCCCGCTTACAAACAACAAGTAGAAAATCCCTAGAGGAATCCGACTGATATCTATTAAAACTGTTGTACTACCTTAATTTCAACGAAACACGCCAATTTCCCAACATTACCGACCTACAAATAAAATTGTAAAAGTTTTCGGCAGGCGATGACAGCCTACAAGCAGTTTGCAACGAAAATTAAAGGAAAAAAATAGTAAGTAAAACCTGGCGACATTCAAAATGTCAACGGGGATTCCGATCTAATTGGCGAAAATAATTGGAAAACTGTAAAAATCTTTTTTACGTAGGTATGTGTGGTTTGTTACGAGTTTATGAGCTTCACTTTTGTTGTTGTAACTATGTTTTGAGGATGTCTTGTTATTGAACGTTTTGCTTGTTAGCTGAACTCCAAACAGCATTTCTATGTCCAATTTGAAACGCTTGGAGTAACAATTTTGTTGTCATGTACAGTCAGGGAAATGTTACTTTAGTAGATTGTCATATTCCGTAATGCCATGTAAAGGTATGATTCCGGTCTCGGCAGCACGCAGCATTACTGGTTCCCATAATATTTTTTTTTTAAGTAATTATAAAACACATTTTTTGTAATCAATTACCGAAGGCAAAAGTCTCTAACGAAGAACAGGGAACGAAACGTGACTTAGTTAAGTCTTTCATCACAAAATTATCATAGCATAGCTTCTGCCTGCGACTTCGTTCGCGTGATAGTCTTATGATACACAATACACCTATTAGAATATCAGCCACAGTTTTATAAAACTCCCTCGGCCCCCGATCCGCTTTTACTTCGTTAGCGTACATTCTGACTTTCTTTCTTTTTGCTCGGCTCTTAAGACCTGTAGCGTGATCCTAAATAGCCTATAACCGTCCCCAAAAATAGGGCTATCAAATACAAAAATAATTTTTCAATTCCGACTGGTAATAGTTTCAGCGTTCAAAGAAACAAATAAACTCTTCAGCTTTATTATATTAGTACAGATGACTAGGTAAGATAACCTTTCAGCGCCAAACCTACATGTCAAAAAAGCAGGCCAATAAATTAGCGAAAAAGGCTCACTGACGACGCGCGACGCCTTATCTCCGATCGCTCAGCGCGCAGTGGGACCTGCCCCTACCTCGATGAAACACTCCGTTTAATGAAAAATGTTCTCGCTATTAGTTTGAGTGGTTCATAATCTAATTTATTTCGTGTCGTCCACCTTCCTCATGTTGTAATATTGCTTTTGTTTTTGTTTCCGTGTTTTTATTTAAGTTTATGTGGTACTTAACTGGCTGAATGCCGTAATTACAGAAACAATTAAAAAGCCATTGTGTCTCGCGTGGATCCACGTTCGAATTCAACTGGGTAATTAATGTTTTAGGAAAATTATGATTACAAAACGAAAAGAATGTTTTGCACCCGAGACTTGTAACCAGAGACGTTAGCCATTATGCCAAACCTGTTACAACAAACAAGTGCAAAATATTATAACTCATTCAATTACATAATTAATGATTATTATGCATATTATATTGGTATTATAGTTATTGCCTATTAATGCGAAATATGCAGACTAATAAAAAACAGAGCTCGCTCATTTTATTTAACGTTTGTGTGCGTAACTATTCATACCGACACGGCTATCCGTGTTTGTGGGATGTAAACCGAATAGGTTTGCAGTGCTATACAACAAATACTTAACAAAATAGAAAACGGTCTATCTACAAGACCTACAACGGTCTCACATCCCCAAAATATAAAAGAATCTATGTATAAAAGATAAATAAAACAATAAAAAGAAACACCTATTTAAACCAAATTACATGATTGCCATTACAACCGCTAATAAAGAGTTGAAAGTAGAATTGTACCTAGGTGTTGCTATGTTTGCACCATAAAAAATCTATTAATACTTAGGTTTAAGTTTCAAGAAACTTTATTCTCAATAAAGACAAATGTCACTCATCATCATCATCATCATCATTTCAGCCGAAAGACGTCGACTGCTGGACATAGGCCTCCCCCAAGCACCTCCACTTCGACCGGTTTTGTGCTTCTCGCATCCAACGAGTTCCTGCGGCCTTCACAAGGTCGTCGGTCCACCTTGCAGGAGGCCTTCCAACGCTACGTGTTCCGGTACGCGATCGCCAGTCCAGAACCTTTCGGCCCCATCGGCCATCTGTTCTACGAGCAATGTGCTCTGCCCTCACTGCCACTTAAGTTTGGCAATTCTTCGGGCTATGTCGGTTTCCTTGGTTCTCCTGCGGATCTCTTCATTTCTGATTGAAACTCCAAGCTTCCTCTCCATTGCCCTTTGGGTGACTTTCAGCCATGTCACTCACTTGAGAGCAATACTAAAACATACATATAAATTACATAAAGTTGGTCGTCATCAGTTACTTTGAGAGTAAATTGCTCTTGCGTGGTAAACAAGTGTAAGATATTTTATAAGCTCGTGACTGTACCTCGTATAAGTATATGAATATAACCATTTATCAAGGAACTGTTTGAAATTCATGTCAGTGAATATATTGTAGATATAGCGATGTTTCTGACTTGAAATAATATGATCGTAGCTTAGAATAATATTGTGTCTGTATTTGAATATGTTTGCTGAAGTATGTAAGTATGCTTTTGAACGAATATCGAAGTTATTAAGCTTATTTATAGAGCATGGACCATTTATAGTGGTCCATATGTCCCACTGCTGCGCAAAGGCCTACTCTCTTTCCACTTCTCTCTGTCCAGAGCTGCCAAGGACCAATGTTTATTAAAGGAGTCCAACTCATCCCGCCATCTGCGTCTGGGCCTGCCGCGATATCGCTTGCCATTAAGCGGGACCCACTGGGTCGTAAGTTTGGCACATTGATCGTCTAACATGCGGCAGATGTGTCCAGCCCAATTCCATTTAATCGTGGCAGCTTTCCGAGAGACATCTGTTATTTTAGTGATGGAACGGATTGTTGTATTCTTAACCCGGTTCACACGTTTAGTACCCAGAATACTCCGTCCCATAGCTCTCTAGACCTTTTAAAACAGTCAAGAGTGTTGCCACACTCCCTTTAAATAATTTTTCGGGTCTGAAAATATGGAATGAATTTTGCCGAAGAATATGTTTTCGTTTTATCCACAAATTACATACATCGGGTTATTTCGGAAAGTCCTAGGAGAAAGACTTCTAAAAAATCGTTTTGGATCGCTATATACGGGCCACTTAATACACTATCAATCACAATTTCAATCATTTTGAAGGATATTGCTAATCTATTGCTTCATATGTTCGAAAAATTTGTCTGCTCATCAACGTAAATAACGCAATGAATGTTGTTGAACTGTCAAAATGAAAGCCATTCCTACTATAAGCGTGTTACGCAATGAGCCCACTGATATTGTGTCTTCTTAGTAGAAGGTTTCCTGGTGGATTAAAATAATCAATTTCTTGAATTGATGATAGACAGAATTTTAAAAAATACAAAAAAACACTCTCATTTCAGTATTTTTTATTTTTATTTTTTATTAATGTTTAAAATGTATATCGCATAGTTTAAATTATTATATACTAAAAACCACAGAAGCCTTTGATGGCTTATACAAAGTGTTAAAAAATTAACCCGACAAACTTTAAGAGATGCTTTAGACCATCGAACTGGACAACTTTCACTATGGGATCAACTATGAAATCACGAGAAAAAAAACAGCTGTTTCATACATTTTGGTCAGTAGGTATTGAACTTATGTATTAAACAGCTGTATTTTTCAATACAGCTGTTTATCAATGGTCAATTTTTTAACACCTATATATGGCTAGTGAGTAGTGAGTTCGGAAAAATATATCTAATAATATAGGTACCTACTACAAAGAAACAAGACGGTAAGTTTGTAAGTTTTACATTCAAAGAATATTTTAAGTCTTTACTGATTATATAATATATTAATAGCATAATTAAAGATGGTAGTAAGACAATTGATAGACTAAAACATTTTGTATACATTTTCTACATGTATGATACACGAATGGCGTTGCACTTTCCAAGCTATTATATGTATAATAGCTAAATGTGTACACACATAAATACATAGGTATGTACAAACAAACAAATGTAACCACACAACTCAAAACAGAATTTGAATAATAAAGAAAGGCACAATTTTACTGATTGCACGCGCTCCGTAATCAGCAAATACGTTCTCATTTGTTCAGTAAATATTTATTTGTGTTTATTGTATTAAAGTAATGAATTGGCAAATAATGTTGTGAAACAATTACAGTTGTATATTTATGGTGTAGAGTTGGGCGAAGTGTTATTAGATTTTTCATTAGGTATTTCCAGCCAGGAGTTTGTAGGTTGATGGTGTAAATATCCGGGATATTTACACCTCGGAAAGTACGTTAAGCCGTTGGTCCTGCGCCTGATCTCTTTCCGATCGTGTCAGATTGCCGTCCCATCGGACTATGAGAGTGAGGGAAGAGAGTGCATCTGTGTCTGCGCCTACACATTTGTGCTCTATAATATCTCCCACGCCGAAGCTTAGTCTCGGTTGAGTTTGGCTGTCATGGCCGAAATTCGGTGTGAGGGACTATTTTTTTATTATTATTGTTAAAAAGTGAGCTTCATCACCACTGCTCTCATAAACTGTGAAGGAAAATATCGTAAGGAAACCGGCATGTCCTAGAACCAAAATTCGAAAACATGGACATCTACCAACCCGCACTGGGCCCGCGTGGTGGATTACGGTCCACTTCATCTTACCGAGAGGAGACCTGTGTCCCAGCACTGGGAACATTAAAGGCTGACTATGCGATTGGTAAAAAAGTGTTTCAGGAATATTAAAAGGCAAAAATTTGGCTTTTTGACAAGTGTGCTTTGTTATTCTAGCTTTAGGATGGAAAATGGGTATTTTGGTTATCCATTTTCCTTCCTAAAGCTAGACATGATATGTTAGTATAATATTTAGGAAAGAAGGAAAGCTACAAATCTTTACTAAGACATGAATAAATCTTCATAACTAACATAATTCCTCCTGTACAACTAAATTGGTCCGAAAAGGGAATGGATTACGTCATTTTGGACCCTAATTTATCAAATTTTACACTCTTCGGATCTGTAGGAGGCTGGTTAGGGTTCCGTAGTCACTTATTTCTGTCGTCATTCATCACTTGTGTATTAAGTAAGAAGATACACCTTTTGTGTTGTTTCTGGTAATTTTACACAAGTTGTTTCCATAAGCGCCTATTATTGTTCTCACTGTTGGGACACTGGCCTTCTAGAGAGGAGGCGTAAGTGACAGAGAATGGGCCGTAATCCACCACGCGGGCTCAGTGCGAGTTGATAGATGTTACATGTCTTCAAATTTTTGCTTCTAAGATTCAGTGTGCGCGTCAATCCCTGCCACACTGTATTTAAAACTCGTCCCAATATGAGAGTTGATGAGATTAGTGAATCTCATCAAATCTCATACTGGCACAAACAAAAAGTAAAGTAGGCAATTAAAATTCAAGCACATGATAATTTACTTCAAGTTTTATCAAAAGACTCTTTCAAAGTTGCCCTGTCAAATCTCAAGAAAAGCACAACTTCCCAAGTTGTAAGTAAAACATGAATTATGGCAACACTGGTTGTTATGTCAAAGTTCATGATAAGAAGTGCTGGCAACTTCTCGCTAGATACAAGAAGTTTATCTTTTGTAAAGATAACTTGGAATTCTTGTTGGTGGTTATCATTTCTTACAGAGGTTGGACAAGCCGGGTGATTCTGCACAGTTTTAAGAATATGTGGAAACTCAAAACTCTTGAACGTGAAAATTTTATTCTAGTTTATTTATATGTATGTTATTTTACGCAGATTTACTGTTTATCTAATTAGTAGGTGATCTGACCAAGGTTATGTCTGGAATTTAAAAGGGACTGTGACTGTCAGATAGGAAACGCCGACCTCATTTAATTTAAAAAATATGACTGACGTGTAAAAGTGCTTGTACAAATCTGCTTAAAGAAATAAAATCTTTTATCAGGTAGGTACATAAGGCTTGTCTTGTGCTGACTGTAAAATAGTGTTGTGCAAATTAACACCCTACGTCAATTTGCCGTGGTATAGTCACTTCATACAACTGTCAAAGAATGACAGTTGTTAGTCAATTTGCTTAACAATAGTTTCCCCGACTTTACCATAACTTTATCCCTCAGCATTACCCTATTCAATGTGTCTGTACTATTAATATCAGCCTATAATGTTCCTACAGCTGGGACTGTGGCACTGGCTTAATGCAGGTTAGTAAATGTCTCATGACTTCAAATTTTGGTTTAAGAACATATCGGTTTCCTTACGATAGTGTCGTTTCCAGTGTCCTTCAAAGTGTGACCTTCACGCCCTCCACTTAAAACTCACTACACTATGTATTACCAACACAAAAGCTAGCTCCAACCTTCCGAAGCTGATTCGGTTATTATTGTCGTGGTACGACGGTTTCCTGTCAGTGATCAAAGCCGATTGGACCGGACATGGCGTAACGAGCCAATCGGAAGCGGACTCTGTGAAGCGCTCTAGAATATTGCACAGCGCTGAAATGTCTGCTGAATGTTTTATAAGGTCGTGGATTGGAAAAATCTTCAATATTTATGAAAGAATAGAATAGAATACTCTTTATTATGTACACCATATAAATTACAGACATAAATATAGAAACTTTACAATGGGCGGTTTGGATGGATTAAAAAGAGGAAGGACAGACAAATACTGTAGGTAGTCTGTGGTGTACCATTTACACAATACAATAAATTCATACATAAAGTATTATTTATTTATTTATTTATTTATATATACTTTATTGTACACCACAAAAATACACAACAAAAAGAATTATCGATAACTAAAAATATACAATGGGCGGCCTTATCGCTTTCTGCGATCTCTTCCAGGCTTATACTAATATTATACTAATCTAAATAAATATATACATATATATATATATAATATAATAGTAAACAAAAAAAAAAAATATAATGATGATGTTTAAGGAGAGAGGAAGTGCTTTTTATCTTAATTTTAAAAGTGGACAAAGATTGAGCACGCCTTACCGACACGGGTATGTCATTCCATAACCGTACTGCTTGAACAGTAAAAGATTTGTCATAGATACTGGTGGAATGCACCTCTCTCTCTCTCTAGTCTCAGGTTTTCCGATGACCTCAGATATCTATTATGTGTGTCATGAAGGAACTTGAAACGTTCTTTAAGATAAGAGGGGGTTCTAGGATTAAACAAGATACTGTAGAGCTGAAACAAGATATGAGAATTCCGGCGAAGACGTATGGGAAGCCACTTGAGCTTTGAACGAAATTCAGATATGTGATCATATTTGCGCAGGCCAAATATAAATCTAATGCAAAATTTTTGAAGTCGCTCAAGCTTATCTAGTTGTGCCTCAGTAAGATCTGGATAATATTTTCCCAACTATGTTGAGGTCGGCTTTCAGTATAAACAGATGCAGCTGAGCAGTGGCGAAGGTACCACACAACTCGATTCCCACCGGCTTCCCTTCGAAAATTCAGAACATAACCACTCTATAGTCAATTCATCATTGACATTTTCTTTTGGTATTTTTTTTTTTGCTCCAGCCTACCTCTGTCATAAATTCACCCTTCGCCACTGCAGCTGAGTACCAGTATATTACATGGAGCGACTGCCTATCTGACCTCCATAACCCAGTAACTGGGTAATACGATACCCCTTGGGAAGACTGGTTGTCAGACTTTGACACGAATGACAACCGAGACCAACGGCTTTACGTGCTTTCCGAGACACGGAGGGGTTGGTCTTAGTATGTAGTATAGATGGGGATTCTGCTTAATCGGACTGACTGTCCAGTTGGCACCGGACGTCTATTTAAGATTGTGTTACAATTATGGAGTACAATCTACGTTTGGTGATAACATTAACAAGTTTTCAACAACTGAATATAAATTCAGGGAACATAAACTAGACAAAGGCTGAATTTATATTCTGTACGTTTTAACAAAATCTATAAAAAGAGGACTAGCAGGTGTAGCAAAGAAATCTGCATACATATGTTACCGTTTGGGTCGAAACCTATTTCAGACCTCAATTCTAACTGGATTTCCTTAGAATACTGATCAGAGACGATTCTCGTAAGGTGGCTTAAAAAGCCAACAAAAACATAAAAATCTTGGTTTAGGGCCTACACCTGGCAGTAAATCAACTATGTTGGAGTCAGTTTCCAGTCTAACTGGCTGCAGTTGAATAGTGAATATCAGTATTTGACGTGGAGCGACTGCCTATCTGAACACAACCCAGTTTCCGGGCAACCCGATACCCCTTGGTAAGACTGGTTGTCAGACCTTCGGGCTTCTGACTACCCGTAGATAACGACTGTGATAAATGAAAGCCGGGACCCACGGCTTAATGTGCTTTCCCAGCCACGGATATGTAAATCCACAAACCTTCAATCGATCCTTGCGGCTGTTATCATTTAGACACGAGCCCCTCATTCATTCATTCGTTTAAATTATGAACGTAATTAAAAATATCACTCGGCGAACTTTAAAAAGAGGCTGTCCACAGGCACGAGAAAGAGACAGCGCTCTACAAAGCCATACTGTCTTTTTCTAAAGACTTTATCATATTGATAGCCTGCCTATACTATACAGTACGTTCACAGTTATTTAACTTCTGACAGAAGCAAACTAAAAGCAACCTTATTTTGACGAGAATAAAGATCACAATGATTTTGACAGACTTGTCAGTGGCAGCAACCTAACACCAACCTTATTGGAATGAAAATAAAGATCACTGTGATGTTGACAGTGATAAAAAAAAATCAGTAAAAGGACTGTAGGTCAAAATCCGCCTTTAACCTTTTAACCGCTTGTGTCGCATTTATGCGACACATATTTCCGTGCCCCTACCGCTCGTGTCGTATTTATGCGACAGAGACATGCGTGATTTTTTTCGTTTTATTTTTGTCCTATTAACTGCGTGGTACAACTAAAACCATGATTAAATAGAGAAAAAAAACTTTTTGACTATGTTTTAATCAATACAACGATTTCTCCTCCTTATTTATTGTAGGTATTATTTTATCGATTTGTAGCCGGGCGCTAGGGGCACGGCAATGAATATTTAGCCAAGCGCTTAAAAGGTTAATGTCCTGCTTGGACATTCAAGGCTGATTATTCAGGTCTTCTCTTTCTTTGGGAGGGAGTGGACCATAACCCACCACGCGGGCTCAGTGCGGGTTGGTGGATGTCACATGTCTTCGAGTGTACTGCAGGTACGTAAGCATTATACCTCATGGTCCACTGTAAGTACCCATATTCATGGACGACCTTTTTTCATCCCTATACATTTTATTTAAAAGATCGACCGCTTCGCCAAACAGTTTTTTCTGCCCGCTGAACAAATACCTACCAACCCACGTTACCACGCCGACCTCCAGTGTAATCATGTGTACCTTTTGAGTCGCCAAATCGGTAAAATATTCATAGGAAAGCGGCTCTAAAGCGGTTTAACACGTGTTGGATTAAATGCGTTCTGCGTTTAAGCGACACTAATATTTTAGGCTCTGTTTGTCTGGCACTTTTACCTACTAAATTGAAATATTATGATGAGAGGTAGCTTCTTTTGTCGCTTCTTTGGTATTGTTCGTTGAATCGTTGAGCTCGATATCCGTGGCTGAGCTCCTTAAGTTCTGAGTTGAGCTGCACGGTTAATGACAAATGCGTGCACTCACTGGACAGGTCCACTTCGGATATCGATGGGTCCACTCAATCTGTGTGGTTCTTTCCTCAAAATACCATTTCAGACACCAATCTACAGGGTCTTCACATGATCTTTGATGATTCTTCTCAGTATTCAGATATTAAAAAAAAATATGATTGACGTGTAAAAGTGTTTGTACTACAAACCTACTTACAGAAATAAAATCATTTATCATTTAGCTGGCTAATAACATAGAAAAGTGTGTGATAAACTGGTTTGGGACTCGCTGGCAAGTAATACCTACTTTGCAGCCTAGCTGTAGGTAATAATTAAAGCTGCTAATGTTGTCTTATCCTGTGTTTTATCTATGTCCCTGATTACTGTATAATAGCTGAATAATGATCGTTTTGCTTATTTGTTTTGTTTTTTACTCTGGACATATTATTTCTTGTGGTGAAAGTTGCGCTAAGCTGCTTTCATTTATATATTTATCAGGCACAATAACTTACAAATAATGTTGTATTTGTTTTTTATGAGAAATATTACTTGAAAAAATGAGTGTTTGAACCGAAAAATGGGTCAAACAAAACTTTCGTCAGACTCTTCACATTATTGCAGGGTAAAAGTATAAAAGCCTTTTTAAAACAATGAACCCCATGGAATATGCATTTCAAAGTGATCTTTCACCGGTTCAAACACTTCTCTCATTTCCTCGTGGCAAACAAAAGATTCAGACATTATTCGTTTAACACTCGTTTCGTGAACACAATGGTGAAATTCAGGGATTTGGGTCTTGCGTTCCCATAAAAGGATTTATGGAGGAATTACGGTTGTTCCTTTTTTTGTCACGATGTTTAGGTACCATTTTCCATCCAAAAGTGATTTTTAACTTCTGGGAAGTTATTCGAGGCATGAGCCAATACTTAGGTATTAAGAATGGATGCTTTAATGAAGTGATTTCATAACCAAAAAGATGCCTGATTTGCAGTATGCAATAAGCCACCAAATCAGCGTGTTCAATCTGTCGTCTCGATTTTTCCTAAAGTGTATTTTTGGACATACGAGTATGTTGCCTTGCAACGCAAGCTGCAAAATAAGCAAAGCCGCAAAAAAGAAGGGCATCGACCAGTGCCACAACAGCTGATTTATTCTTTAAAAAAGTCACCGTAAAAACTTAGGTCAAGTGAGCTGTCAATAGTGTCAATCCCTAGCGTCAGAGGTGGAATGACAGCTCCCTTCAAGCTTTCAAGTCCTTCAAATCTTTTCTTCACGTGTTTTCTGTCAGATTTTTGTAGAAAACACGGGCAGAAAGTCAACTCTCGTAATTTAAAACGTTCAAAATCTAGTTGCATTTTGGCGACAAACAAATGTCAAAAACTTGTCAAAATTTAGGGAAATTAGAGGTATTTTTGACAGATTGAGACCGAGATCAGACTGTGAACGTTCTTAAAATTACGAGAATTACCCCTCTGATCTTGAACCGTGAACAACCATTAGGACCCTTTCAAACCACATACACACAATTCACCCATACTGATAAACATTTTCCTTCATACCCCCTTTAACTAAACACAAATACATTCACAAGACAAAGAAAAAAAAAACAGCAATCTCTTGGAGATATCTACAGGAAACAATGTGAAATCCCTGCCAGGGGACTTACAAATCCCATAAAAAGGGTTTGCTTACATTAAATTGACTGTAGATATATGGGATATTTTGTGACACAATTGTGATATAGGGGTAGGGGGGTACGCAAGAATAAGGTGCTGACGACGGGGGATTTCTTGATGAAAAATGCTTGAGATATTGTTTACAGGAAAGTGGTTTTAAGAGAGGGAAGAATTGTCGTGTGTGCGGTTGTGCCCGTGTACAAAGTAAGTATTGGTTTGTGTGAGGTTAATGTCTTTATGCTGGTCTTAAAGATAAGCATAAAATCTTATCTCCCTCATCAGTTTAGCCATGAAAGCGTAGCTTGTAAACAGGACGACTTGTGTTTATAATATTAGTCAGAAGAAGCGCACTGTAAGCAATACTGGTATTTAACATGGAGAGTATGCCTATCTGACCGCCATAACCCAGTTACTGGGGAACACGATACCGCTTGGAAAGCCTGGTTGTCAGACTTTTGGGGTTTTGGTAACCCAAACGACTGTCCAGTATCCACGAATAGCGGCCGGGACGTATGTAAAAATAGTCACCCGTCCATGAACCGACATCGGCAAGTCGACTGGACCCGCGGGTCCAGTTTGTGTGGGTCCAGTTGACCAAAGACTCGTAGCATAACCAGATCGATCGACCCGTGCGGAGCCCTTCGAGCCCAATTAAACAAAAGTAATTACATCAAATAAATCCTCTAATTCTTCTTTCTCTAATACAAATTAAGGAGCCAATAAGAATGTCTGTCACGTAACTTATGAACACTGATCAGCTCACCTGTAGTTAATTCAATTGAAGGGAGAGTTTTATAATTCATTTTACTTCAGCCAACTCTGTTAGTCTGATTAGGTAAAGGCAGCTTTGCAGATTGGCATTCTATTTAAAGCTAATTTAAAGTTGTTTTTGCGATTGAAAGTAAAATGGGACTTCTATGCCATAGCCTTGTAATAAATACAGCGCACGCGCAATGATGGCGACTATTGTTTTTCATGCCAACCAGTGCCGAAGGTACCATACAACTCGATTCCCACCGGCTTCCCTTCGAAAATTCAGAACATAACCACTCTATAGTCAATCCATCATTGAAATTTTCTTTTGGCGTTTTTTTGCTCCGGCTTACCGCTGTCATAAATTCACCCTTCGCCACTGATGCCAACTTATTATTATTCAGTTCTTAATTGCGTAACCCCCTTTCAATCAAAACCTAAATCATTTTGAAGGATATTGCTAATCAATTGCTTCCTTTTTTTGTTTAGCCTATACTGTCCCACTGCTGGGCAAAGGTCTCCCCCAAGTCCTTCCAGGAATTCCTTTTCCGCGCCATCTCAAACCAGCCCTCGCGGTACGCGTCATCTCGCCACCGTTTTCTGGGCGGCCGACCTCGGCGGCGCCGTCCATCTTCAGGCGCCCATTCTGTGGAAACTTTTGCCCAGCGGTCATCCTGCATGCGGCTGATGTGACCCGTCCAGTCCCACTTGAGCCTGGCACCTTTCTTGTCTACGTCTATTATACCCGTTTTGGAACGCAGCATGGTGTTCCGAATTTTGTCCTGTTTTTTTACGCCCAGGATGCTGCGCTCACTTTTGCGACGCGGTGAGCGACCAGGTCTGAGCACCATAGGTTAGGACGGGCAGGATACACATGTCGACGAGTTTGCGCTTCAGGGAGATCGGCAGATCACCCTTCATTAGCGTCTTCAATCTTCATGGACCAGTAGCTTTTCCAGGCGTTTTCAATTCGGCGATCGCTTTCCCTTTCATTGCTTCCTATGTTCGAAAAAATTTTCTGCTCAACAACGTACCTAAATAACGCAATTACCTCGCTGATTTGTGTCCGCTTGATGGCAATAAGCTCGCCCCCTATTACATGGGATCTAAACTTAACTGGCGAAATGTGAGTGTACTTAAGTTACACATCTGCCTAACCCTTCAGGATTATTGGCGTGAAGTTATGTTACTATTACTAACGTTACTAAAACAACTCCCACTAAAAAAGGGGTTCTTCAAACAATCACAACAATTTATTATGAATTTAAACCCAACACATCAATGACCCACATTTACTGGGAAATACACCAGTAGGTACATAAATACACAAAAACCGGTCAAGTGCGAGTCGGACTCGCGCATCGAGGGCTCTGTACAAATTTGTAGGTATGTAAATAGATTTTTTTTTTTTTTTTGTAATGTACTTAACTACAAAATTACGGTTTTCGGATTTTTTCCTTTACTTGTGCTACATGACATTGCTTCTTGCCAAATTTATGGTTCTAGGTCAACGGGAAGTGCCCTATAGGTTTTGATTTCGGAACATATACGCCCGCAGGTTGTGATTGCGTTAACTTGGAAGTTTGATTTTTTCTCTGCTGCAAGGGATTGCAGCCCTGAGTATTTGATATTAATTTCAACTTGGTAAGTCCACGCGCTCCTGAGAAAAAGGAGCTGGACGGACGTACAGACAGACGGACAACGAAGTGATCTTATAAGGGTTCCGTTTTTCCTTTTGAGGTACGGAACCCTAAAAAAACATGCTTGTACACAGTACGCAGTTCCCTTAGGTGCTCTACGAAATGAAGATGAAAATACGAGTAAATAAATATATGGCAGGGCCAGACGGGGTCTCCTGGGATTGAGAAGTGGGAAACAAATGGTTCATAGAGAAACATTAGGCCTTCCTCCTCAGAGACTGGAACTTGTGGCGTTGGGGAAAGTGAAGTGTTCGTGGGTTAATAATGAAATATGGCAACTGTGGGAACTTTGATTTTTTGCTAGAACAAATAGGTATAAAGAAAAGAATGAAATATATTTATTTAGCACAGACCAAAAGACACACAATACACCAGATAAAAATAAACAAAATAAAAAGGTCAACCACAGGGTTTTTTATTAATGTGGTTACGAGTAATTCATTCATGTAAAATAATAATCAGCCTATATTGTTCCCACTGCTGAGACACAGGCAGTATCTCACTGAGAGGGAGTAGGCCGTAATCCACCACGCGGGCCCAATACGGGTTTTTAGATGTCAAATGTCTTAAATTTTTTGGTTCTAGGACATGTTTTCGCGAATGCGTCAGTGCCAAACTCTTTTAAGCTAGTATTTACCTTACGTAGCTTAATTTATGTGTTCGCATATATCTTTGAAAGTCGCTACGTTCCTTTCGTTGCCAAATAGCGCCGCATTTCCGCCGAATTTCCATCGAAACCTCTATTTGCACAGTAGAATTGCTTTCGCGCATTCAATGGAATCACCTGCTCAGAAAAATATAGGCATCTGGAAAAACTACGCCCTAAAGACGGTTCAATCGAATCAGAATATAAATTGAATCATTTTGTTCGTGCAAGATGAATGTGCCACCCCTAGCAAGTATCCTGACATACGAGTATGTACCTACTTTAGCAGCCAGTTTTATTTGTGTAATAATGCTTTCAATCTTGCTGAATGCCATGAAAAGCTTGTAGGCTTGTCTCACTAACAATAAGCTAAGATTTTTTTACACCTACTCTACTCTTGTCAAGCTCCGCGTGTGCCCTATGTAGCACGATACAATAGAAAATCAATCGTGTCTCATTAGCGGAGCTAGACGGGTTATCTGTTCTTGTTACATTTTTTTCTTCGTACTCACATATTGTAAATTTTATAAATTTTGTAATGAACTTCTGAATAACAATCCTGCGCTACCAGAAAACATTGAATTGTTAAGAATAGAATTTCACCCGTTGTACCGTATGCACCATTGACCTGCACCATTAATGGTGCACAGGAGACTAATTAGTTTTATTTGCGTCTACCCATGTGCTAAATTTCATCCAAATCCGTTCAGCCGTTTTAAGTGAGAGAGTGAAAGCGTAGATAACAATTAAATATACAAAAAATCAATTTTTTTTCTTTACAATATTAATTTTAGATAATAGTGACGTCCCTATAATCTGCTATAAATAAAGGCATCCGTATCTTACATAGTGTTATGAAACGAGTTTCGTACAAAATACCAGTCTTTTACGATTTAACTTTTATCATTTTGCTTTATTGTATAAGTTTATAACACCTAAAGTTATGAATACAAAGACTTCTTGGTATTGTTGGTTAGGCGGCTCACACACTACATCGCGCGACGCGACGAGGCGCGAGAAACGGAGCCAAAGGCGGTGCAGAAACGTATGCATATTAAGTACGCGAATGTATGTAAAAATCACGCGCAGGGGCGCAGTTCCCGCGTCCCATCGCGAGACACATTGTAGTGTAAGATCCGCCAAGTGTCAGATAATTAGGCTTTGTGCAGACCTAGATAAAACTGTCCTAAGCCAGACTATCACTATATAGAAACAATGATAGTACACATGCCGTAATAAAACAGTTTCAGGAATAAAACACAGATTTTTCTATGACAACACTGTCTCATCAAGATCTTCGAAAATCCTTAGGACACCTACAAAAATTGTGAGTAGTCAAAATTTCTATTAAATTCACAGGAAAGAATGACATAGGATGAAAAATGCATGCCTAGTGCGATCCTCAAGAGGCAACTGAGAGATAATCGCAGACATCTCAGAACTAACTTGGATATTCTACACACGACGAAGTTAGGACGGCAGTCCGTTCATGTGTTAATATGATTGTGTATGCACTCGCGCAAAGCCGAACTTGGTCTTATTCCGTCGCAAAGGAAACAGTATATTAATGACTGGCTATGTGTAGTTGGATAACAGCTTAGGGCAGTTTTTAGGGTAGAGTAGGGTGCATTGGCATCCATTGGGGCCATTGGGGCCTATAACTAAACCTACGCTCTCTCAGGTCTCAGGTACTTACCGTAATAGGTAGACACTTGAAAATTTCACAGAGTGTGTATTAATATGGCCGCTATAACAGCAATAACAAATAATATAAATTTAAAAATTAAAGGGGTTGGGGGGGGGGGGGGGGGAGATACAAGAAACGTGGTAAATAAATATGTAGTGTTAAATATTGTACGGTGGTACGAAACCCTTCATGTGCGAGTCCGACTCAAACTTGGCCGCTTTTTACATATATGAGTACATTGGATAACTCTCGTTTGATCATTATCTCTGTTCGTATGTATTATAGTATTTAGTACTTGTTGCATGCCTACACTGTCCTCTTTCCCATGCCTATTAACAGTGTAATTTGAAAACATTGCAAAAGCGATTTAGTTTTAAAAGAGTAATCGTGGAGTTTCTTGCCGGCTCCCTTTCCATAGAAAACGACCAATTTCCGACTTCATAGAAAGGAACCGTGCACCTTGCTTCTAACGTTTCATATTATGTAAGTGCCCATGTAGGTTTATGTGAAATAAAATGTTTTGAGTCTAGAAACAAAATATGAGATTCCAAATCTCCCTTGTAGTTATAGATCCCGGCAGAGAGTCCCGCTTCTTTGCTATCCATGGCCAAGTATCTGAAACGTCATCACAATCAAAACATAACTGCGTAAAAATAAAACAGCAAATTGCACAACTTAATTTTATAATACCGCTGCACTCATAAAGAAAAGGGCATCATAATTCACCCATAACCCTCACGTTAAAAACCTCTATAAAGCAGTTTTAAACTTTAATAACCCTATTTTACACATAACCCTACCAACCTCATTTTACACTCGACCCTCCAACCCTATTTTATACTTAAACAATGCAGTCGGACAAAATAGACCTGTCAAGGTAAGTTATCGCGTCAGTCTACATCTCATTAATTTAATGCAAACTTTTCAATACTGCGGTAGTCGGGCAGTGGGCCAAGGGCGGGTATTGTGGGCCATTGTCAAAATTTACAATCGATAGAGATTCGAGGGTTGAGTTTTATGCGAGGGAACAGTGTGTCTATGGTTAAGTGAAGTTACTTTATTGTTTTTTTTTTTTGTGCGGTGCTATAATGGAGTATAGTGCTATTGCTATCTTTCGTAGTTTTTATAGGATTTTACAAAAATTATCTTTAGTCTTCGTCCTTGATCATATTGCTAATATTTTTGTCATAATTTAATCTTAATTTTTATAATAATAATAATAATCGTTTATTTTAGCCATTAGCACCCATAAAATTAAAATTACAATTGAAAACTTACCTACACTAAAAATAAAACTTATACTAAACACACAAACATTTCACAATGTTTACAAGATTCTTTCTACAATATTACGTTTACACCTTTTGCTTATGTTTTTATATAATGTTGTGGTTGTCTATGATTGTTGAAGCCCTAGAATTGTTCTTAAATAATCAACCTTGCCGTTTTTGTAATGTTAACGATCTTCAAATATTATTTTTTATGTTAGTTTGAAATAAGGATGTGATTTGTTTAAATATACCAGCAGCGCCCCGCGGTTTCACCCGCATAAGTTTCGATCCCGTAGGAATATTGGTATAGAAAGTATCCTATGTGTTAATCCTGGTTATAAACTATCTGTGTGCTAAATTTCATCCAAAACCGTTCAGGACTTTTTGCATGAAAGAGTAAGAAACATCCATCCATCCATCCTCACAAACTTTCGCGTTTATAATATGTCTTGTAATACTATTAGTAGGACGTAGGATAGGATTTTTGAGTTCCTTCTGAGTACCTATTTATTTTTTTATTACTATTAACTAACTAACGGTTAAGTCTTGTAAGCCATGTAAACTCCGATTTTTAATTTGCTAGACCAAAATGACAGCTAATATATACTAAATAATGTCATGTTGACAAAAAAGGTCGATCGCAGCTGTCATTTTAGAAAAATCAAAGCTTAGTTGCATTATTTTCCTTTCTCTTTATAAAAAGAGGCATTTTCCGACCATTGAAATATGCATGTTAGAATTCCTATTATAAAATTAATAATTAAATAAGTTGCCGTGCATACTTTCAAGACATTCATGCATAATAATTACTTACTTCACATAAACGCTGTAACTTGTAACTAGTTTCAAGCAGCCGTTTTTCTATGTAATAGTTGACCGCAAATAACCTCAATGACGTCAGAAAGAAGGTTAGTTCTTGACAGTAAGTGCTTTAAACAAAAGATTCTTTTTTAAAGTGCTCTTTTTACAAAGTGTTTGTAAGACCTAGAGTGGCCGGTTCAAGAGCCCCTAGGCTGAATATTTTAGTGTTTGTGCCTTTGCCGGGAGCTCTATGTTGATTTTGAATAAGGAATAAAATGGCTGATTTAATTTGTCTGTGTACATATGGCTGATATTGGCATTCATTTTGTTTGTTTTATGTTGTAGCCTGGAGGATTTAATACCCATTTTTCGGGTTAGAATCATAGCAAGTAGAAAAGTGGCTTTCATTTGTATTATCTACGTTTTTCTGAACGGAAAATAGAAGACTGGAAGAATTGTGTAAAAAAACCGTTCTGAAACCGTCAATGCGTTGCGAGTGCACCGATCAATATGATGATGATTTATGAAAATATTCTATTAAAGAAAACGATGGACAAAATTATATTCAGGCTACAAGTTTTGCGCACAAATAGCTATGCTGGTCTCGATATGTAATGGATAGTCACCCTTTATCTACGTAGGTATATCTACGGAAAATACTTATTGTGCTGGAAGAATTTCAATTATAATGTAGGATAGTTAGTTGTAATCCCGTTTTTTTTTTCGAATGTATTTTATAGGTACCTATTTAAGGTATGCCTTCGTGCCAGGACCTCTAGTTACATTTTAAGTTGTAGCTTTGTTATTTATTGGTTGAAAGTAGAAGCTAAATATGGGGTAGATTTTGAAGGTGGAGCAGTAACGGCAGGTAAGTAGGTACCCCAAACCGTTTTCTTGTAGCGTCAACGGTGTCGCTACAAGAAAACAGTCTTAGCAGGAGACTGTCTGTTACTTTTTGAGACATTTTGATCTGCTTTCACAGATTTTGAAAAAAAAAAAAATGTCATGAATTAAATGGGCTGGTTTCACAAAAAAAAAAATTATGCCTATCGATCCTGTTTCTTATAAGGATAAAAAAAATCTTCTTTTCCTCTTGAACCAACTGAGGTTTAAGTACTAGAAAAAGTAGAAACGTCAAAAGTCGCAAAAACCTATCCGATACATTTTTATATACCTAGGAAAGAAACTCCAACTTGCTACCACCCTGTATACTATTATTAGAATTTAGATATTTTAGTTCCAGTTATTCAGGCAAAAGAATTCGACTGAAAGTTGTCAACCTGCCTTGTCGTAATTTTTTCATACGAGATAGTGAAACCCAAAAATACAATTTTGATAGACATAACTTGTTCCTTCAATTTGAAAATTGTTCTGTTAACAATTTCTATTCAGCGTTTGCTATATTTAGGCTCCTAAAGCTTACCTAAGTCAAAAAATACTTTTCCAAAAGCCGCGAAAGCCAACAATATGCTTGAACAACAATGATTTTATCGCAAAAAAAAAAAACATAGTTTTTTCATAAAATATCTAAACTGCTAACCGAAAAGGGTCGCCTCTTTCAATTTCTCCGTGTTATTTTTGTATTTATGGCCCACTGACCGGGCCGGGCCCCAGGGCCCCACCGGCCCCTCGAATTGGGTCCCCCTGCCTGAATTATATTTTCATTACACTACAGAGGCGACAAAGTAGACGTTTCTTTTAATATTTTTTTTTATGTAGTGTGGTTTGCGTTTGAGGGTTTTGTTAAAAGGAAATAAATAAAAGTTATCTCCAAAATTATTTGCTTTTTCCCTGTTAGGGTTCAAATAAAAGTAGAGTCTGCTAATAGATCACTGAAAAGGCTGCGTGGGCGGTATTGGGAAAAGGTTATATTTTAAGGGTCTTACAGGACCTAAACGCAAAAAAACGCGAGTTTTAGAAACAATAAAAGTATATGATCGACTACAGTAAACAAAATCAGAAAAATATATGATATTCTTCGGGATATATGCTAGGTATATAGTGTGTTGAAAACATAATACAACAAATTTGGTACGATAGAAAAAAAAACATGAAGATATCTCTAAAAACTTTCTTTTTACAATAAAAACCGTACTAATATACTCGTATACATACAATCATTATGATATTTTGTGATTGTTTTTGTTTTGACAAGCAACGTACTAAAACACTAGTTTTTTAATTTTTTAGTTCAAACAATAGATTTTTGTAAATAGATAATTGCTTCATATTTTGCACTAAATTACCAGCGTTGTGTCATCGCGCTTCTCTTTCTTTTCTATGCAGTTCGACAAAGACCGCGCTTTAAGTCATGTAGTCACCTTAAAGTGAAGGCACGTGAACATATCCGTCAGAAGTTGGCCGTAACATCCCAGCGCTAATTTGCTGGATTAGTTTTCTCCTCTACCGATTATTATTTCTCATGATATAGATAGTGCCATCCACGAAGACGCGCCCCACTCTTCTTATTAATGGCTAGTTAATTCCGCTAGTATTTTCGTTTTTTGATACACACGAATTACCCACTAATAAGTAATTACTGTGTATCGACAAAACTAAAACACTAGCGGAATGTTGCACACTTGTACTGTAAGCGATTAGGAAGAAGAGTGGGGCGCGTCTTCGTGGATAGCGCTGTCTGTACTTCATTTTGTTTATATGTATGTATGTATACCTATATTATCTATGTATTATTATTTATTCTTGTATTTTATAGTCATTTCCGAGCTATTATTTTGCACCTGCCATGTTTTGTCTCTGCATCACCCTAAAGACGCCTCAGCATTAAATCTTTGCCTTTGTACAATATTTTTTTTACTTGTGCATTAAGATTTAATAAATAAATAAAAGACCAGGGTTAGGCTGGAATCAGAATCTAAAATTCCGGTTTCAACAAATCCATGTTACCGTTTACACCTGACCAAAACTACTCCTCGCTATTCAAGCATACCGTATTTAGAACGATCAATAGACTATTTCTATTCTGTAAGTCTAGACCGCTACGGCTAACAAATCTAGGCTTACATTCAAAGTTTCAACCTAGATTGAGGCTAGGAGTAAATGTTTGGAAGGTTATTTATTTATTCAGGCTTTGGAAACTTTTAAAAGAGATTATCTACAGCTTTTAGTGATCCACTAAGGAAGCCTGAAGTTATTTGATAATTGAGTATAAATTTTAGTTTCTAATTTCTTAATAATCAAATTTTCATAAACTTTGAGAACTTTGCTATAAGCTCTAAGTAAATAAGTCATTAATTTATGTATTTAGTTTTAAAAGTACAATTGTGGCACGTATTTTATTCTTTGGTTACTAACATAATTTTTAAGTGTAGGTACTAACATAAATATGGATCACTGTCTCTGACTTAAATAAATTATTATTATTATTAACTTCAAGAAGTTTTGTATCTTCAAGATCAATCAATATGCCTAGTTTTTTCCCATGTTGGGGTCAGCTTCCAGTCTAACATGATACTGCTGAATACCAGTATTTTACATGAAGCGACTGCCTATCTGACCTCCACAAACCACTCGTAACTCCGTGATGCAACCTCGCATATTTACATAATTAAAGCGATACATATACGTATATATTCATTAACTAATCACAAGATTAGATTATACATAACTGAACACACAGATCATTTAATCCCTTGGAACCTCAAGCGAACTAATCAATCATTTCACAAAGACATCTTTCTATCTACTTACCTAGGTACGTTCTAATAAGCTAGAGTATAATGTGATTAGATTACCACACTACTGCAATTTCCCGTGTTATACCTAGGTATTTCACACAACTGTCATATAATGACAGTCTTTTGTGATTGGACAATTTAAGTTGGTAGGCAATTTGATAAACAATTCAATCCCCTGAATTTACATACATACTCTAGGTTCTCTAGGGTCTGTTGTACTATGTGAGTGAGGGAAGAGAGCGCAAAGCCAAAGTCTTGGCCGGGCGGTTATAGTGCAGACTATAACCGCCCGGCCACGACTTTTGGCTTAGCGGCAAGCGACGCGGCAAGCGGCGCGGTTTCTTTTGTCTAGCGTTGACGCTGCGAGCGGTGCGTCGTGGCATGGTTCATACATTTTGGTATATTTGTTTTTGCCGCTCCCCGCTAAGCTGTCGCTGATAGCGGCTAGGCCGTGGCCGGGCGGTAATACCTCCCGCGCGCCAAAGGCACTGCCACCATGGCCGAAATGCGGTCTGGAGGACTGTTATTATTATTATCACTTAAGTATTTGATTGTTAACGTAGCATTACTGATATAATCTGAACATATCAGCGATAACGATGATGGAAAACGCAAAAATGTATTGGATTGACATTAACGGCCAGGCCACGAACTTGCCAATATCAGCGGCAGCTTAGCGCGGGGCGGCGAGCGGTAAAAACAAATATACCAAAATGTATGAACCATGCCACGACGCACCGCTCGCAGCGTCAACGCTAGACTAAAGAAACCGCGCCGCTTGCCGCTAAGCCAAAAGTCGTGGCCGGGCGGCAATAACCACCGAAAAGCTTTTGTCAATCCTGCTGAAAGACGTTTTAGAAATACGAAATGCTTTGAAAGCGTCCACTTGTCTAGGCAAACTAGTTAATAATTGTTCCATAGTAATCTAAAGGGTTCTTCATAATTAGAACAATAAAACCACCCCTTTTTATAATTTACCAGCTTCTTCCCGCGACTTCGTCCGCATGAAATTTCTTGTTTGGACATGAAATATATGCCATGATATATCCCACTCGGCAATACTGCAGCTTTCCATTAGTGAAAGAATATCCGGAATCGCATCAGTAGTTCAGAAGATTGCCTCCTATAAAAAAAGTCACCACCTCTTTATAATATTAGGTATAGATGACATTATAGCACATCGAGTCAATCACAACCACAATATTGATTCATGTTTTGTCCCCATATTTCTATTATTCATCCCTTTTCATATGTCCCCGATAAACTAAAGACAAAGAGTATGTCTCATCAATCCATACTTCCATACTAATATTATAAATTCGAAAGTAACTCTGTCTGTTTGTCTGTCTGTCTGTATGTTACCTTATCACGCCTAAACCACTGAACGGATTTAGATAAAATTTGGCAGAGATTGCATCCCGGGGAAGGACATAGGATAGTTGTTATCCAAGAAATCATCCTTTAAGGGGGTGAAAAGGGGGGTGGAGATTTGTAAAGGGAATCAATAAAAAAGGACTATAATACCTTTATCGCGGGTGAAACCGCGGGGCACAGCTAGTCTCTCATAAGTCGACAATCTATTTTGGCTTGTGACACGCGAATAGAAATTACATATGTATTGATTACGGAAATGTGTTCATAAAATGTAGGTAAAAAAAGAAAAACTGTTGAACTCTTGAAAAAGGCTCTAGAGACATGGCTAAATAATAACAGCCGCACAGGTCGATCGATCAGGTTAAGCTACGCTTGCTGCGGTTGGTCTGTGGATGTTTGACCATCTATACATACCGGGACCTCTCCGTGGTTCTGAAAGCACGTTAAGCCGTTGGTCCCGGCTGTCATTCGTGGATCTTTGACAGTCCTTACGGATAGTCAGAAGCCCGAAAGTCTGACAACCAGTCTTACCAAGGGGTATCAGATTACCCAGTAACTGGGTTGTGGAGGTCAAATAGGCATCCGGTTAGACTGGAAGCCGACCCCAACATAGTTGGGAAAAGGCTAGGCAGATGATGATGTAATCCCCTAATTAGTTTCTCCTCCTATTACATGGCGAAGCGAAATGTGTATGTAATATAGGTATAACTCTGCCTTACCCTTCGCGAAAAACAGGCGTGAGGTTATGTCATGGTATATGAGTTTCTGCAACACCATAGGGATATAATTAACAAACCTAATTAAAACTGCAAGTCATACTCACTCACAACTGCTGTTTCAACTAACATTATCATAACTAGGCAAAAGTTCTGCCTACCCCATCACTAAATACAACCTTCATAATACCTCCCCATGAATTTTATAATTATTCAAGCTTAGCGTGTCGGGTCAGGTCATAACGGTCCGACATACAATTTATATTACGACGCTAAATATTTTATACTGACAACCGTGACATATGGTCACAAGAACATGGTATTTTTCACGTAAAGATATTGCTGGTATTACACTAATACCAAATGAGTCAAATGCCTGCGTAATATCGCCTGAAAATAACTGCTTTCAGTTAGATATTTCAATTAAAATGTTGACCATTCTCTATTTTTTTGTTAAGTACCAGCACCCTAACTGCGTAACGCACTATCAATCACAATCATTTTGAAGGATATTGGTAATCCATTGCTTCATATGTTCAAAAAAATTGTTTGCTCAGTAACGGAAATAACGCAATGAATGTTGTTGAACTGTCAAAATGAAAGCCATTCCTACAGTTAGTGTCTTACGCAAATACCCCCAAGGGCGGTAAACTCCTGCAATCGTCAACTTTCTGTAAAGAATATGTAAAGCACGCTTTATTGACTCAACTTCCAGTAGAGGCAGGCGTTTTCCAAGGAAGCTGGTCAAAAGCCCATGGAATCAAAGTAAATGAGGCTTCACTACTTCGAAACTTCTTCGTAAAAAAGAAAGCGTGATAAACAAGTGGGTGCTCGAGCCCATCTTCTTCATAAATTTCCTTAATCGCACCTTCTCGCAGCTTCAGCAAGTGATAAAGTGATTTGGGTGGCAGAGAACCATAAAACAAGGAAAAGAATATCTTATTTTTATTTTTATTATCTTATTTTGCTTCCGCGGTGTTTTTATTACCTCTGGAGATAAATCGGCGAGATTAACTGGATACCTTCTGAATGAAGTATGTTTGAGCTGATGGTACTTGTAAATGTGCCAACCTGCGCCCCGCGGTTTCACCCGCGTAAATGTCGTGGGAATATCTAAATAAAAAGTAGTCTATATGTTAATCCAGGGTGTCAGCTACCTACATACAAAATTTTATCAAAATTGGTTCAGCCGTTTGAGCGTGAAGAAGTAACAAACATATAAACACACACTCACAAACTTTCGCCTTTAAGTATAATATTGTTACGAGCTTGGGGTTCGTGACAATAAAAACTGCCGATTTAATAACCAAAAATAAGCACTTTAATTAAATAACACCAATAAAACACAAACACACTAATTATAAAACACAATCGCACTACTGATCACTCTTAAGTCGCACTTGAAGATCGCTTCGAATGTTATCGCTTGTATCGCAGAACCAATACTGACCCGGTCGCGGCTCATACCGGCCTTATATAGGGCCTCAGATAGTTCCAGAACCTTCTACTGTAGAAACATCTAGAATGTTCGAGTACATACCGGTCCCGACTGACCCGATGTCGACAGTTCTAGAATGTTCTAGTATCGAAAGTTCTGGAAGCATCTCGACCTACTAGTTCTGCTACTCGATACTAGATGGCGCTAGTGGTAGCTAATGTCGCCATCAATCGTGGCGCGCAACACTGCCCCCTCCTAAGACATGCTCGTCCCGAGCATTATCGGCCCCATAATAACGCGCCAATCGATCCACATGGACGATCTTAGGAGTTCCTCTTGCACCTTTCTGTATCCGGTAGGTTACGTCATTGATCTTTGTCACAATCCGGTACGGTCCGTCCCATTTAGCTTGAAGCTTAGGAGATTTCCCTTTGCTGCGGACTGGATTGTGCAACCACACTAGTGAACCTTCGTCAAACCCTTTATTGTTCATTTTGCGGTCATAACGGGTTTTCATCTTTTCAGACATTTGCTGGCCTGATTGTCTGACGTGCTCATAAATGTCATTCATTTTGTTCCGCAAGTCATTCGCATAATCGGTTATACTGCGTGGGGCATCAGGTGGTATTCCGGTGATCAGGTCTGCAGGCAGCCGTAATTCCCTCCCAAAGTTTGCGAAAGCTGGCGTCACCGATGTACTTTCGTGAACAGCACTTCTATATGACAACAAAAACGGTTGTATGTGCTTGTCCCAATCTCGTTGCCGATTTTCCACAACTTTTGCCAGGTATCTCTCCAATGTCTGATTAAATCGTTCCACCATTCCATCCGATTGTGGGTGGTAAGAAGTTGTTCTCGTTTTATGAGTACCCATGACTCGGCAAGTTTCCTGGAATATTTGGGACTCAAAATTCCTTCCCTGATCGCTGTGAATCTCCAAGGGTACTCCAAAACGGCAGAAGACTTCATGAACCAGTTTATCTGCAACTGTTGAAGCTTCTTGGTTTGGAATGGCGAAGACTTCCGGCCACTTAGTGAAGTAATCCATTACAACCATGAAATACTTGTTACCACTTTCACTTTCCGGAAACGGCCCCGCAACGTCAAGGGCTATCCTCTCCCATGGTGCACCAACATTGTACAATTTCAATGCGCCTCTACTACGAGTCTGAGGTCCCTTTACAGCTGCACAACTCGTACATTTGCGACACCAGTCCTCGACATCGTCCCGACAGTGGACCCAGTAAAACCGTTCTCGTATCTTCAGTAGAGTCCGTTTTACTCCCAGATGGCCTCCTGAACAACCATTATGGTACAGCTGTAGAACATCCGGTACTTTAGCTTTAGGGACAACCATTTGCAAATGACAGCTGTCCCCCCGAGCATTTTCCCATTTACGGCACAGGACTCCATCCTGAACCACCAAGCTGTCCCATTGGGCCCAATAGCTTTTTGTGGTCGAACTCATCGCTGAGACGTCGCTCCATCTGGGCTTAGGTGCACTGGCCTTCATCCACTCTAGAATCGGCTTGAGGTCTGAATCTTCCTGCTGTGCACGTTGTAGACTTTCTTTCCACTCATCGCTGAGGTCTGTTCTGAGCATCCTCACAGGTACCACTTCCTTACCCTCTTGCCTAGTACAATGCTTGCAGTCTTCAGGACAAGGTCTTCTTGATAATGCATCTGCGTTGCCATGAGATTTCCCGCTGCGATGTTCGACCACAAAGTCGTATTCCTGCAGTAGCTCAATCCATCTCGCAACTTGTCCTTCTGGATTTTTGAACTGCAATAGCCATTTCAGTGCAGCATGGTCAGTTCGTAAATGGAATTTCCGCCCCAAAAGATATTTGCTAAAATGCTGCAATGACTTTACCACAGCAAGCAATTCCCGTCTCGTGACACAATAGTTCCTTTCCGGTTTTGACAAAGACTTGCTGAAGTACGCTATCACAACCTCTTGATCACCATTCCGTTGAGACAACACACCACCAAGTCCTATGTCACTTGCGTCTGTGTCAACTATAAATTCCTTGCCTGCATCAGGATACCCCAAAATAGGTGTTTTACACAGTCGGTCCTTTAACTCCTGGAACGCGATGTCGCAACTTTCATCCCAGCAGAAATGTCGCTTCTCCTCGGTTAGCTTGTGCAGGGGTTTGGCTATATCCGCAAAGTTCTTAACAAATCGCCGATAATAAGAGCACAAACCCAAAAAGGCTCTAACCTGCGTCTTGTCTTTTGGAACTGGCCAATCCTTGACAGCGGCGATTTTCTCTGGATCTGTGCGGATACCTTCTTCCGACACTACATACCCCAAAAAGCTAACTTGCCGTTTGAATAGTGAACATTTCTTTGGACTCAACTTGAGGTTGGCACTCTGGATCTTCATGAGCACCCGTTCCAGGTTTTGAAGATGTTCTTCAAACGTACGGCCTACGATGATGATGTCATCCAAGTAGACCAGACAGGCATCGCCAATTAACCCGGTTAGTACAAGTTCCATCAGCCTTTCAAACGTTGCCGGAGCGTTGCACAATCCGAACGGCATAACTTTAAATTGCCACAGACCCTTTCCTGTCGAGAATGCTGTTTTCTCCTTGTCCTTAGGATCAATTTCGACTTGCCAGTAGCCACTTTTCAGGTCCAGCGTGCTAAACCACTTTACTCCAGTAAGCATGTCCAGCGTGTCATCTATTCTTGGTAAAGGGTAGCTGTCCTTCTTCGTAACGTCATTCAGACGACGATAGTCAACACAAAACCGCATGCTGCCGTCCTTCTTTCTTACCAGCACTACAGGTGAACACCATGGACTAGATGAAGGTTCAATAACACCATCCTTCACCATTCCCTCAATCATGGTTTCCACTTCCTTTTCACGTGCTACCGGTAATCTCCTTGGCCGCTGACGGATAGGCAATTCTTCTCCTGTGTGTATTTTGTGTTGAACTAAGCCAGTCTTCCCGATGTCAGCATCGTTTGACGAGAAAACATCGGCGTACTTGAGTAACATCTTCTTCGCCTTTACCATTTCGTTTTGGGACAGAGCGCTGTGGCAGTCTCCTAAAAGTGTGGACACTTTCGTTTGTGCATCCTTGCTGAGGGTCCCAGTCGATAGATATTGGCATCGACGCAACCAATCCACTTCCTCGCAAGTACCAACTAGTGTGCCTTTTTCTATGATCTGTTCCTGATCACAAAGGTTCAGCACACGTACCCCTGAGATGTCGGTGGCTCTGACTAAAGTTCGTGCCACTTTCCATGGAAGGTCACTGTCTACCCTTTCCACGAGTACACAACGATGAGTTTGCCCAGGATTCCGAGGAAGACTAACCGGCACCATCGTTTCTGATCTCGGCGGAAGTACAATCTTCTTAAGGCTGTACACATTCCCTGGTAACGCCCCTTCCATAAAAAGTTCCTCTTGTCCACATTTCAGAACACCTTGCTTGACGTCTATCTCACAACAATTCTTCCTCATAAAGTCAAGGCCCAAGATGCAATCGTCCATTATATCAGCCACGATGACATTATGCAGGTAGAATCTGTTGCCTAGCTTCAACTCCATCTTCTTCTCTCCATGGACGGGTATGCGCTGACCGGTGGCTGTTACCAAATTAATGCGTTCTCGGTTGTATGCGGAGTCCCCAAGGAACCGACTTGTAAGTTGGGAACTAACGACCGTACGAGAGGCTCCTGTATCTATGGTCAGCTTACAAGGCGTTCCGTTGACCTCGCCCTTGATGATTAAACTGTTCCCGTCATGGGTTTGCGTGATCGAAATCCTTGGGGCTCTTTGAACACCAGCCAGCACCCGCCCCGCAGTCCTGGCTATTACTCGTTTCCCTGCTGCTGGTGCTGGGCGGTGCTGTTAGCCGCACTGCCCTCTGGAGATCGGCCGTCTTCTCTTTCTGCAGTCCGCTTAGGGCAACTGGATCTAAGGTGGCCCCTTTCCCCACAGCCGTAGCACCTAGGGCTGTATCCTTTATTGCGGTCGCGAACTGTAGCCGCTGCAACCTCCCTGACGCGATGGGAACGATGATCCTGCCGCACAGCTTCCACCTCCAGTGCATGGGCCAAGGCGTCCTTAAGTGTCCCGTGATGACCGAGCCTCACAGCAGCTCTAACTTCAAGGTCGCGGATGCCATCGATGAATACCTGCACCAGGTTCCCATGAATAAGCGCAGGTACAGACTGGTATGCTTTCCGAACCAGCTTCTCCACTTCAAGGGCCCACTGCTGCAGGTTTTCATTACTGCGTTGCACGCGATCCTTTAGCTGCGCACGAAACACGTGTTCCAGGTGAGCGTCGCCATACCGAGCCTCCAATGCCTCAAGGAGCTGCTCGTAAGTCACTTCCTTACCGAGAGCTTCCAGGACAGTTAAGGCCTGGTCACGCAGGCCTAGGGTGAGGGCAGTCATGGCCTGACTTTCATTCCACCCGTTGGCCTTCATGACAGCCTCAAACTGGATTTTATAGGCGGACCAGGAAGAAGTTCCGTCGAACGGTGGCACTTTGAACCCACGTAGCGTAGGTGTTGTAGCTACGGGAGCTGCGATTCCATCCTCAAGTTTAAGGCAATTCAGCGTTTTCTTCACGTCAGCCATCACGTTGTCAACCCGATTATTCACTTGGTCGATTCGGGTTTCAGCTTCCAACAGGCGGTTGTCATGTTGGGCAACCTTATCCTTCACCTCCTTCATGTCTTTCCCGAAGGTAGCGTGAAGGTCCTTCATAAGGAGCATCTGTTCTTCCTGGCGGCGGGCCTGTTCCTCCTTATCACGCTGGAGCTGTTCTTCCAGCCGACGAGCCTGTTCCTCCTGACGGCGGGCCTGTTCCTCCTTGTCCCGCTGGAGCTGTTCTTCCAGCCGACGAGCCTGTTCCTCCTGACGGAGGGCCTGTTCCTCCTGACGGCGGGCCTGTTCCTCTTGACGGCGGGCCTGTTCCTCCTTATCGCGCTGGAGCTGCTCTTCCAGCCGACGAGCCTGTTCCTCCTGTCGGCGAGCCTGCTCCTCCTGTCGGCGAGCCTGCTCCTGCAGCATCATCATGAGAGCAGCCAAATCTGGTGCTGATGATCCTGGAGCAGCTGCGGACGGGCCGGCCTCCGTGGTCGGCAGCTGGCCCTCCGACATCTGTGGCGCAGCTCCACCAAAACGTCTCTGGTCCGTCTCCTGTTGGCGTTGACTCCGGGTACGGATACCCTCCGTGTCGTCTTTGGGTAAAATCGGCATGATTTTAATCCTTGCTTCTGACACCAATTGTTACGAGCTTGGGGTTCGTGACAATAAAAACTGCCGATTTAATAACCAAAAATAAGCACTTTAATTAAATAACACCAATAAAACACAAACACACTAATTATAAAACACAATCGCACTACTGATCACTCTTAAGTCGCACTTGAAGATCGCTTCGAATGTTATCGCTTGTATCGCAGAACCAATACTGACCCGGTCGCGGCTCATACCGGCCTTATATAGGGCCTCAGATAGTTCCAGAACCTTCTACTGTAGAAACATCTAGAATGTTCGAGTACATACCGGTCCCGACTGACCCGATGTCGACAGTTCTAGAATGTTCTAGTATCGAAAGTTCTGGAAGCATCTCGACCTACTAGTTCTGCTACTCGATACTAGATGGCGCTAGTGGTAGCTAATGTCGCCATCAATCGTGGCGCGCAACAATATTAGTGTGATATCGAGTATCTAGAAAAATATCGAAGGGCCGCGTTTTGGGGGACTATCTTATGTAATTTTGACGTTCGAAAAGTTAAAGAAAGAAAATGTATTAGTTTATGATCTTCCTAGACGAGTCGCAAGAACGACTCGTCTAGGGAGATCATAAACTAAACCAAACACAGTCAAAAATAAAAAACCTAATTGCCAAGTGCTGATTAATTTTTTCGTAGGTTTATTGAAATAGATAATTGACTCCAAAATAGATTTTCTTCTTCTTTTTCTCGTTTCGACGGTACATCTGGGTGGCCACGTTAATAGCGGCGTCAGAGGCGTAGTTCAGATCGTCAAGGGTGCAGCTGAACTGACAATTAGGATACTGGTACGTCTAGTACTAATATTCTGTGATACTGGGTCTAGCAGAGGGGACATAGTTTGTTCAGGACTATGCCTAATATGCCTAGAGCCTAAATATAATTATTTACGAAAAAAACGGCATAACGTCGTGTTAAATATTTGTATTAAGTTTCTATTTTCAGCATAATTTAAGTACCTACTATGGCTCAATTTAGAAACATCCCCACATATATTTAATCAATTTTTTTATTCAAAAATAGGTAAAGATGTAGCCGACCAAAAGGTGTTAGATATAACCCTTAGATATTCTAGGTCTAGGCTAGGCTAGGATTGTCAACCGAGATATATTATCGAATTTAATATTTCACTACCTACTCTTATAATCTGTCTATACTATATTTATTTTGTATTTTAAGTTTCTATTTAGGTATATTAAAATGTCCAGTTGTCGTGGCGTGGTTGTTCTTTATTTGAATTTAAATCTGCCATACTTAGTCAGTGTCACTTTCCTTTTTTTATGTTTTTTTTTTTGTATATTGGCACCTTGTATTTTCTTTTTATATTAATTTCCCTAATTAGTAATCATTGAATTGTGCTTTTGTGGGTTGTGCTATTCATTTGGTGTGCCCTAAATAATTTTTTTAGACGTAATCATGTTCTGGAGGGAGGTGGGCTGGTTGGAATAACCACCGACGGCCGCCATGGCCCGCGCACAATGGTCCGCCTGAACCCTCTATCATAGAACATAGAAATAAATTATTTATGGGCGAATTCCGCCAAACTTTTTACCTCTTAACCTGAGACTACATTTTGAATTTTTAACAGGTTCTCCATACAAAAACCTCAGATGATAATTTTATTCCACGGATAAAAGATATAGTTTCACCAAAGTCAGATAAGATTTATCTGATTTTGGTGAAATCAGCCCTAAGTGGTAACTTATAAAGCATCTGTGAAAAGAATAACGAAGTCAGCTTCAATAAAATTGCAGCCCGTGAATTCTCACCTTTAAACTCTATATGACATCAGCACAAAATCGGTTCTGATGTCATAATCAGTAAGTAGGTATAGAGTTTAAGATCTTATTAAAGTTGACAAAAAAACGAAAATATACCTAAAACAATGCTTCCATTCCGCTTCGAACGGTGTAAGATAATACTTTCGACAACCCGCGCAGGGCGGCAACGCCGTCGCGATCCATTCTTCTTGAAAACCTTCAAATACCTTTTGTTTCAGCTTCAAACAACATAAAGGACAATCAGAAGTTAAGATAAAGAGTCTTTTCTTCTGCACAGTGTAACAAAATACGTGTTTTATGGACAAAATCCCGAAGCTTTCCCTACTTGTTGATTATCGCGCAACAGTTTTATTAGGTTCCTTTGTTATCAGTCGACGGAAAAACGTCTTTTTCTTGCTACAATAAAATTGTCCTGTGGTTTATTTGTGTGAAATGTTCAAGTGTATTGTTTAGGATTTCCTTTTGTTTATTCTTGAATATAACGTCAATGCAGAAGGTTTTGGGAAAAGTGGGATCAATTATAAAGATTGCTGTGAATAAGCTGGGATAAGATGGAATTTTTTTTGTACAAAATACATCTGTGTTCGTAGAAAAATAAAGCATATTTTCCAAAATAATAAATTTGCCGCCTGTTCTCCACGTATAATTAAAAAAGTATATATATATTTACATTCTAGACTTACCTTAAAGATTCAGGCACCAAAACTCGCACGGACCGCTATCGTACACAATGTTTTTTTAAAACATGCAAAGCCAAAAAATATTTTTGTAATATTTTTCTCCCGAAAGCGCGACCGTGCCTGTGGGCTGCCGGAGCGTAACTGCAAAGACAGACTGACTACAGTAGCTCGTACCTTTACCTGTTACATGCTAGGGGCGGCCTAGGGGTGGGAACTTTCACGTAACGTAACTGTTATTTTTAGTCGGAGCTGAAAAATGAAGAAACCGATACTTTGTAACACTATTTTGATTTAAAAGAGTGTCGAAGGACGTGTCCAGGAAGTGGTGAAGGACGGGCGTTCTGGGAGACTGGATTATGTTATGTATGCCTAATTTGAATAAAATAATAACTTTTGATTTGTCCACAGAGTTTCTCGCCCATTCTTTTCCATAGGAACTTACTACGCTTTAGAATGGGCTTCATCTTTCTGACTGACCTACTTCTTGACAATGTAAAACAAAGTTCCACGAAAGCATGTTATAATTTTCACGTTTTCGGGATAAATAATATTTCATTTCGTTTGAATTAGACTTTTATTAACAAAAGACCCGTGATAAAATAACAGTTCCGAAATACTCGCGCAACAACGTAATGTTTTCATTAATTCCTCGATTCCATCATTGTACGCCGTATGCTGCCCTGGCCATAAATTTTTATTCCGTTCACGTCACACTTTCCCACCCTATAACATAATTTAATCTATTGCTATCCTTCTCTCGCGCGGTACCGCAGAGTGAAGCTTTAATGGAAGGGAAAGAGATGGGTATAGTTCATTAATGTTGTCGTTAACAGCCGGGAGCGTGAGTCAGGTCTTGTTAGGGCTGGTACGCGCTGGTTTTTCCGTCGCCGCGTCTGGTCTGGCTTCCAAATTATATTAAAGTATTGAATTGAATAATATGCTGTTACCTATTTTCCTGTAGGATTTGTTGATTTCTAGGAAGTCAGTGTTTTCGAGTTTTCCTTCCCACGCTTTTCCGTTTACTTTGCAAACACGATGTCAAAACTGTTATTGAATTATTGTGACATTTAATATTTAAAGTGTATACAGTGATGTTTTCTGAGAAAGTATGGACATAGTTATGTCATATGTTTTTGTTGTTTGAATTCCTAGAAAAGAAAGAAAGAAAGAAAAAAGTTTCTTTGGACACAGTTCGTGAAACACAAAATAAAATAAAAGAAAAAAATATTTCAGACAGCAATAGTGTGTGCCTCACGGCCAGAAAAGGCTAATAATTATATTATAATATTTAAAACAATTATTGTTGTTCGTATCTTAACCAGTAAAAGGACTGCGAATCGTACATTTTTATTGCAGTGATAATAATGTTATTTCACGAAGCGATACGCGTTTTACATGTGTTTACCAGGTTTACAAACAAAGTAAGCGCGGGAGCTCTCGATACCGTCCGAGACATTGGCACATTGGCTAAGTCGGAAGTGTGTGTGTGTGTTATGTGCTGACGCTACTCGTATTCACGCACTCATTCACAGCGTGTTTGTACACTTAGTTACCACAAATAAAGCGCGAATTAAGTAGGCCACAACGGAAATATAAAAACAAAATACTTTATTTGGACAGAGTTACAGCTAAACAGTAATTAAATTCATCTTATAAAATATTGATCTTATATACTAACTATTGCTAACGTAGTCCATGGAGTGGCGTGATCGGCTATGACGCATGTCCTAGATAATTATTAATGCTAATCATAATGGAAGATTCTAGAGAGAAATACATCAAATACAAATAAATACTTATTTTCTGACGAAGCTAATATTAGTAGGTTGGGGTTCCTTAACTCGCGCGTCGCCTCGTGAGATAAAATTACTGTAGCAGAAATTGATGAAAAAATAACTCTTTTTTTTGTGTTCACTTCTGATATTTTTTTCCATACACCGATAAGTAAAAAGGGACATTGTTTTTCTGAAACTTTCAGCCCTAGCCATACATAATGTCGATTGGGCAGGGCGGCTATAACAGTTTCCTCTTTATGAACATCAGATTAGCTAATTGAACAAGTATAACAACTTCAGTTGCGGAAACAACACCAAAGATTGATCGTGACTGAGGTTTCATTATACTAAGCCTGTATGAACGTAATTCTTTTACTGTTCTGTTAATTGGTACAATTGTAGGAAAAATGATAAGGTTAATTTTTTCGGTACTTAATTAAATTTTGTTTTTTTTTTCTGAGAAACTGTGAGTGGGACCACTGTGTTTTATTGCAGGGGTTTTTTTTTGTTAATCTAACTGGTAAATTGGTAGAGTAGTTAATTAGGCTATGGAAAAATTGTTGTGAAAATACTAAAATCAGGGTTTTATGACTATGAAAACCTATTCAGGCTTATGTTCAGCGAAGAATATAAACATCGGTGTTACCGATTCCTACATACAGACAGACAGATAGACAGAGTTACTTTCGAATTTATAATATTAGTATGGATAATACTGACGCTTGTATTTTTATTGTGTAGCTTACAAGCCGTGTGCCCCGTGGGATTTCCCATCTGCAAAAACGACGAACTTCCATAAGAACTTTCATCCCCAATTTAGCCACTTAAAGCCCTTTATACACCACTGATGGTGGCGCGTGTGTTGGATTATTCGGTTCCCTATGAAATGGTTGAGCTGGATGGTGCTGATCCACGCGTCATGTTCGTGAACGGGCGCCGTCGGTTGAGACTGGTCATCTCTTAACTGCCAAGGCTTATTTTTAATCTTATATTTTGAATTGTTTCTTCATTTGTGTGTTTTTTTTTACATTGTTCTCACATGTAGAAGCAACAAGAATAATGTACCCAGGATTTTGTAATATCTTGATTTAAAAGAGTGTCCATGGAATTTCTTGCCCGTTCTTCTCCATAGAGATCTACGTTTTGGAATGGGCAACTAGCTTCAACTTTCTAACTAACTGACCGACTATTTAATTTTGACAATTCAAAAAGGCCTGTACATGTTTTAATTGAAATAAATGCTTTGAGTTTGAGTTTGACACGGCTTTATAAACCGTGCCGTAGAAGAAACGTGTCTGTCAACAAGCTTCCATAGTGATCCATACAACACTGGCGACCGTGCCTACACACGGCGAATAAATAGTAGATTTTCACGGCACGAAAACGTGTCAAAAATCCTTCCTTAGTACTCACTTTCGATAATAACTATAACGAACTCTTGTGCAAAATTGCATGCTTCTAAAAACTCAGCGTCATGCAATTTAACACAAGATTTAGGCTGTGCTTTTTTTTTTCAGTAAATGAATGAATGAATTTAAGAATTTTGGTTAAATAAAAAAGATGTCTGTAACAAAATTTACTTAGAAGTGTTGAACGTTATTACCAGCCTGAATTCCGGGCTTATCAAAAGCCTTAACGCATTGAACAACACTGAACGAGACAAAATAGAAGTTTTATTGTTATTACGTCGAAGGGCGTTTAGTCTTACCAAGGGGTATCGTATTACCCAGTAACTGGGTTGTGGAGGTCAGATAGGCAGTCGCTCCATGTAAAATACTGGTATTCTGCTGCATCTGGCTAGACTGGAAGCCGACCCCAACATAGTTGGGGAAAGGCTAGGCAGATGATGATGATGACGTCGAGGGGTGTTTAGTGTCGAAAAAAGTGTTAGGGAAAAATTGCGAAGCATTCAGGAACAGAGCATAAAAATGAGTTCTGCATTAAAATAACTTGCAAGTAACAAGAAATGTAACCGCTGAAAGTTTATGAATTCCATTCAGATTTCCTCCCACGCTCGCCCCCGCACCCTCCCACGTATTCTTAGGAAAACAAAACGGCTGTTAGTTCTAAAATTTCTAGGTAAAGTGCTGCATTGCTGTACAAACAGTTCAATATTTTAATGGAATACCTACGCACTGAAATATTTTCGGTTTACCCTTATTTGGTATAACAACGTTTTGTCGAAAATCGCTCCGGCTAATTTTAGTTACAATAAAGTAATTTCGTATAATTATTCATTTGACCGAATAATTAATTGGTAGATTTTTATTTAGCATGTTTATTTCTTTGAAATAATGTCATTTGTTTCTGCTCGGCTCGTACATAGGTGTCACAGTTTTAACCTAACCTAACAATTTTTTTTTTAATAATTAACCTAATCTTACTAGTTCGGTTCCGGGTAGCCCACTAAAAATAGTATCTTTTTTCTATAAGCGCAAGTCGATGATTATTATTATTATTACATCAAATGAACATTATACCTTTTGACCAATAGCGCAAATGTTGTTATCGCAAATAAATATTCGATGAAATGAAAATTATGTTAATCAATATTATACAAATTGATTATTTCCTTAAACGTTGTTCGAATTAGTAACATTACATCAAAAGTTGTTATACCAAACAAGGGTGAACCAATATTTTCTTTATTCTGTCTTTCAAAGATCATCTATCTTGTGGAAATGTTTGAAACTTGCAAAGCAATTTGCCATGTGGTTCTTCACAAAAAGAAAAATTTCGAATGCACTCAAATCTGTGTGGTTCTTTCCTCAAAAGACCATTTCAAGCACTAATCTACATTGTTCAACAATAAAGATCACTGTCATTCAAAATCACAGTGATCTTTATTGTTGTTGTTCGGTTGCAGCTGTCAGAGATAAAATAACTGTGAACAGTTTACCCAGACTAATCAACCGAAACAATGAACGTAAAATATGTTAACCAGTACCAAATAGATACTCGACGGTTATGACGTAGTAGTTGCTTAATTATTCCTTATTTACTTTCAAATATTCTCATAAATATCTAAATAATATTCTTTGTATTTATTTTCCCATAATAAGTAATTTATTTGATTTTTACAACAATAATTTAGTACTCGTAACATATTGAGTAGTTAACTGACAGTTGATTTGAATATGGCGGTTAAGTGTATAAAAAGAGAGGCAAATAATTTTTAACATGCCATGCATTAATTGTGAACTAGTGATAAATAAACAAAGTTAACGTAAAAAGGTTACGGCAGTTTATGCCACAAAAAAACGTATATTTCGACACTCAAGGGAATCATTTATAGGGTACTTCCCGTTGACCTAGAATCATGAAATTTGGCAAGAAGCAAGTTCATGTAGTACAAGTAAAGGAAAACATCCGAAAACCGTAAATTTGTAGTTAAATAAAAAAAAATCTCTTGATAAACTATTTACATTACCTAGAAATTTGTACGGAACCCTCGTTGCGAGAGTCCGACTCGCACTTGGGCGGTTTTTTTCCTTATATGCATGTGTTTCTGTGCACACACATATTATGCTATGAAACATAAAATGCTTAATTAGTTTCGCACCACGGTTTCGCACCCACGAGAGGTGGTTTTCTTTTGTTTCCCGAGATCATCAAACAAACTTTGTAAACCTACTAAAATGAGGAGAGCACTGAATTGTTCTAGTTGGTTCCGCTCGTGTAGACTCTAAACATTTACTGTTTGAACAATGTGTTCTAATTAAGCATTGAATTTAAGGTTTCCAGTTAAACCTGGGAACTTTAAATTGGACACAGATGTTCTAAAGGTAAACCTACCAAAATCCTTTAGTTCTCTTTAGTAGTTGTTGTAGCAAGTCTGGGAAATTAATTTTTAAGCTATGCGTCATGTTCGTGAACGGGCGCCGTCAGTTGGGGCTGGTCATCACTTAGCTGCCTCGACTTATTTTTATTTATTTTATTTTTGGATTGTTGTTTTGTTACTATTTGCTGTACTCTGGACGCTTTTAACGCGTAGGTACGTATTTTTTTTACATCGTTCTCACATATAATTATAAATTCAACCAAAATGAAATTTTATTTTTATTTTTCACTGATCGACTTGGACCGTTTTAAGAATACTAGCCAGTCTGCAAGACAAGCTGCGATGTAATTGCGTATCACATACTAGCAATGACTTTTATTGTTTTTCAATACAACAACATTCAACGCGTTATTACTACGTGGATTATGGCCCACTTCCTCACGAAGAGAGGAGGCCTGTGTCCCAGCCGTGGGACAATTATAGGCTGATTATGGATCGCATTATTTACGTTGTTGAGCAGACGTATTTTTAAAACATACATAATATGAAATATGTTAGCAATTTCCTTCAAAATCCATTTTGATTGTAAATGTGTTACGCTATAAAGTCTATTCAAACATATGTTTCAAACTAATATTATTTCAAGTTTCAACAAATATCAACTTTATTTCAGTGGTAAATAAGTTGAGTTCAGAGTGACTAGCACTATTGAAAAAATTATAAAAATGTTTGAAGTTGTAGCGCAAACTGAACTTTATTGTGTAGGATTTAAATTTATTTTTCCAGAAACTCATATTTGTTTACATTATTGGCAAATAAATCGCGAATGCATATTAGGGGTGTTGGGTTGAATGTCCAAGTACAGTCACGAGCATAAGTATGTATACACTTGGCTTTATTCAAAGGCGATTTTCTCCTTTATTTTTGAATGAAATTTTATGTTATTGCGGACATAGTATTTTCGAACCCATAGGCTTATGTAAAGTGTCGTATTTCAACGTTGCATTCGTTATTTCACGAAAAAATCGCAATTTGAAGTTCCCAAGTGTTGACATATTAGTGCTCGTGACTGTACACCCAACTTACACTTAACTCACCCAATTAAGTAGTAGGTACTACGACCCAAGTTGAAAACTTTCTAGACACTCCTAATACTAAAACAGTTAGTTCTATCTACAAGTTGGTAACTACAATAGAAAATTACTGAAGTGCTCATGTTTTGGTAATTTTAGAACTGTTAGATTAGTTCTAACTTAGTTATATGATTTTCGTATCAGATGAACTTTAACTTGAAAGTTATAAGTAGTTTACTAGCTCTGCCATCATGGTTTACTAAATTGCGTCAATATAAATATTGTAGACTTGCGTGATTTAATTTTTCAAAAAGTCATCGTTATAATGTTAAAACAATGCCTTTTTGACATTGACTTATATATTACATGACATCATTCGGCTGAATGATGATGATCTATATAAATAAAAACAAAAGGCCGGACTGACGGACTGACTGATTGACTGACTCATCAACGCCCAGCCCAAACCCTTGGACCTAGAAAGCTGAAATTTTACACAATGGTTCCCTTTATGATGTAGACAAGGAATAAGGAAGGATTTTTCGAAATTCAACCCCTTTCTTTTTTTTTTTTTTTTGGATGGGAAATCATCTAATGACTCCTCCCGCTCTGGGTGGAGCGGAAGGGAGTGTCAGACTCTTACTGACTAAAACCCACCCGTGTTCCTTCCTTAGCTCTTTATGTTCCGGGGCAGCGGTAACCCTTTCGGACGATCCCGCTACCCCGGCAGGCTTCGGCCCTGGCGGGCCCCTTCCTTTATGCTGACATCTCTTTGAGGCGCGCGTGGAACACATACGCGCCGTCCGGCACGGGCCTGGCCCTGATCGGGCGGAGAGCTACCCATTACTCTCCGTCCGCAGGCCCGCACCTACGGTGGCCGGGAGTCGTAAATTCAACCCCTAAGGGAGTTAAATAGATCTGTCTATATATGCATACACTAATAATAAAACTGAAATGTTTGTTTGAACGCGCTAATTTCTGAAAATACCAGTCGGATCGGAAAAAATATTTTTTGTATTTGACAGCACAATTCTTGAGGGAGGCTATTTATCATCACACTGCGGCCCCTAAGAGCCGAGCAAAATGAAAAAAGTCAGAATGAATGCTAAGTGAAAATGAAATAACAGCGCGGGTGGGCGATAGGATGGGTCGGAGGAACAAGAAATTACACCTGCATAGCTATTCACAACCATACGACAGGCTATCGTATCGAAAATGACACATTTCGATAACCTGATTTGACTTGCCCCCGACAGCAAATAGCTCAAGGAAGAATAGCGAGTGTCTATTTGATTTAAACTGACAACATTTTCGGGTTTGGGACTTGTGAACAGCGTTTAGAAGACTCCTACGATAACATTGATTCATGTTCGATACGATACGGAAGCGTATTGAGTGTTTGTGAATAGCTATGCTAGACGGAGTCATGTGCAGAATCTAGTAGATATACAAGGTGGAGAGGACGATACGACATTAAATTAAACTTCGTATATCTAATAACGTTCCCAGTCTGTCTGGTTTCACCCGCATAAGTTTCGATCCCGTGGGAATATCGGGATAAAAAGTAGCCTATATGTTAATCCAGGGTGTCAGCTACCTCCATACTAAATTTTATCAAAATTGGTCCAGCCGTTTGAGCGTGAAGAAGTAACAAACATATATATACACACACACACACTCACAAACTTTCGCCTTAATAATATTAGTGTGATAGTTTAGTATTTATAGCTAGTCAAAGATTAGGGGCTTGTGGCTAAGTAATAACAGACGCACGGTTCGATCGATCTAGTTAAGCTACGCTTGCCGCGGTTGGTCCGTGAATGGGTGGCCATACCAAAACTCTTCCTTGCCTCGGAAAGCACGTTAAGCCGTTAGTCCCGACTGTCATTCGTGGATCTTTCACAGTCGTTACAGGTATAAGAAGAAGCCTGAAAGTCTTACCAAGGGGTATCGTATTTACCCAGTCACTGGGTTGTGGAGGTCAGATAGGCAGTCGCTCCATGTAAAAAACTGGTATTCAGCTGCATCCAGTTAGACTGGAAGCCGACCCCAACATAGTTGGGAAAAGGCCAGGCAGATGATAAGCTAGTCAAAGATTGGCAAAACCTATAGTCGGCCCATCACTACTAATTAATTTGTTTAAAAAATCACTTTTTTAATTTTGATTTTATAATTTATTTGATAGTTCTAAAATACTCCTATGCATTAGTATTGTCAATGTTTTCCTTTATTGGCGTACTGTCGTCCCACATTGTATAAGATTGAAAACTACTTAATTGTGAAAATTCTGACTAGGTGTTAAGTCGTTAAGACTCAAAATCAAATCAAAAGTCATTTATTCAAACTAGGCTGAGAATCAGCACTTTTCGAACGTCAAAATTACATAAGACAGTCCCCCAAAACGCCCGCCCTTCGCCACTTCCTAGTGCTTTCGCTGGGAAGAAGAAATGGCGGAACAAACTCCCCAGCAGACTGCTTCTTGGATCCACCTACCATACAAGGAGTTTTAGTCAATTATTTTCAGATTATGTGCTATAGGTATCGAAGTAAACAATGCAGTCTTAAGAGAACAAATACTTTCTATTCCCTCTACGTATTAAAATTAAAACTGCTGTGAACCTTCTTTGATTACCAAAACTAATTTAAATCATAATTCAACCCTTTCAACAGTTTCACCCCCGACTACTAAAATGAAAAGCGAATTCAAAATGAAACAAAAACACCAGCAGCATTTACATCACTCTGAAAATTAGACGAATTTGCAAAATGCATAATGCATTTATTTGACCACCCTATTTCGCACCCACTGCGAATTTTACTATGCAATTCTCAACCTTGTCACTAACAACTAGAGTTAATTTTACTTTGCATTGTGGCGGGGGTTTATTATGTTTTAAGGGGTTGAAAAACGTGTACTACATGAGAATCTGAATGGGGTTTTATTCGCCGTTCTGTTATTACAAACTCGTTTACAAATGAACGTGGAAACTAAGTTTATTTTTAGTATGCCTCTAATTCATGTTTGTAGTAATTGGACCGTGTTCAAAAATGGCTGTGGTGATTTATTTATGATAAGTAACAAAAATAAATCAAGATAAAGGACCTGACGTGAAATTAGCACTCCACCAAAAGCATTTTATGTAAAGTAGGTTGCTAGACTCATAATAACTCTCAACGTTAAAAAGTTATCTGAAGACGAATACCCGTAATTAACCGCTAATGGAAAACCTAGTCGCAATCTCATCTTAGCGACACTTATGTCAAAAACTTGTCAAAAATGTTGTCAAATCATAGGTATTTTTGACAGATTCTCAATCTGTCAAAAATAACTGACTATACTATACTTAGATCAGACTGTGAACGTTCTTAAAATTACGGGAATTACCCGTCAGATCTAATGTAGTGCCAAGATCCTTACCTCTACAAACCTTACATCTTGGTCAAAATGTACGGCTTGGCCGTTTCGCGGCCGTCGCACACACAGAACAGATAAAAGAAGTCGCACAGACACTTTTATGGGCTTATGGTAAGAAATTAAGTCACTGTGCTTTAATGTTGTGTCATTCAATAGTAATGGAACGATCGGGCTTAACGTTATGGCGAATTAGGCTCCTTGTTGCTGCGTCCAGTTAGGCTGGAAGCCGACCCCAATATAGTCTAAAAAGGCTAGGAGAAGGCTAGGTGATGAGTGCTGACTTTCGTTATACAAGGAGGTCTTGAGAAAAGTTTTATGTTTCTAGACCCAACGGTTTAGGCTGTGCGTTGTTTATCAGTGTAAGAATCATCATCATCATCATCTGCCTAGCCATTTCCCCACTATGTCGGGGTCGGCTTCCATTCTAACCGGACGCAGCTGAATACCAGTATTTTGCATGGACAGACTGCCTAACTGACCTCCACAGTCCAGTAACTGGGTAATACGATACCCCTTGGTATGACTGGTTGTCAGACTTTCCGGCTTCTGACGACCCGCAACGACTGTCAATGTTCCACGAATGACAGCCGGGACCAACGGCTTAACGTGCTTTCCGAGGCACTTTCACTGTCGGTGAAAGAATAAGAATTGTATACATAGAAGATACTTACTTATTCTTCACTCGGCTCGACACGATCTCAACTGCGATCTTAACTGTTCATGATGTGAAATTATGAACTTAAGTGGCTTATCTGTGTGACGTGATGTCAGTCAGCGCTCTTCAATCTTTTAATGTACAGACGCCAAGCACATCAAGCTATTACAATCTGTCAAATTTCTTTAATAGATTTTCAACTTTATCGCTAAAGTATAAGGTTCAAAGTTGATTGGAATTGGCGTCTGTATCACCAGAACATACTGCTATCACCAATCCGTTTTCCATGCATTTTGATTATGATCGTAAGTATTATCATTTGTGTTCTTCAGAAAGGTCAGGTGCGTAGTACTTCCAAGTACGACCAGTGGGGTACTAGCAATCAGTAGCAAAGGGTTTCATTTTGACAGTTCAACCACATTCATTGCGTTATTTACGTTGTTGAGCAGACACATTTTTCGAACATATGAAGCAATGGATTAGCAATATCCTACAAAATGATCCAGATTGAGATTGATAATGTGTTACGCGATTGGGGTGCAAGATAATAAAACACAATCCAAAAAGTTACATCATACATTAATCATTCCGAACTAAGAAAACAATATTGTCCGTTTTCACACATTAATACCAATCACAAATAAACCTTGTTGTGTTTCAATAGAGTTCAATTTACAACTCCGTGTGGGTCGAGGGGAATTTCTTGAGGACTGCATGGTAAAGGTTGTAAAAGGCGTATACTGATACACTGATGATCACGAATAGTGATCCTCCGAAAACGAAACTGAGGAAGTTTCCATCAATCATAGTGGTGCCCTGGAGACTGGAAGCCTGACCTTGGAACAGCTCTTTGGGGTTAGAGCCCTGAGCCTTCCGCTCCTCCATCATTTTCTTCATGACTGACAGCCTTTCTTTCAGCTCGTCTATCGATTCCACCATGTCTTCTGAAACTGTAAAATTTGTATTTTAACATCGTTTTTTTTTACAAATCACCATTTTTTTTAAGTCGATGGGTACGGAGATAGGGTTGGCAGGACCAAAGGCAGTACTGTCCTTTTACAGCTATTTTACCTCTGAAAACAACAACAAAAAAATACTGCTGGGGAGTTTTTTTGCGCCATTTCGTCTCCCCAGCGTAAGCACAAGGAAGTGGTGAAGGGCGGGCGTTTTGGGGGACTGTCTTTTGTAATTTTGACGTTCGAAAAGTGCTGATTCTCAGCCTAGTTTCAATAAATGACTTTTGATTTTGTTTTTTTTTTTTTAATAAAGACCACTGTGAGTTCGACAGACTCTTCAGTATTAGCAACCTTATTTTAATGACAATAAAGATCACTGTGATATTGACTTTCCCACAGCTGGGACACAGGCCTCCTCTCGTTAGAGGGAGGGGCCGTAATCCACCTCGCGTGCCCAGTGAGGGTTGGTAGATGTCACTAGTCTTCGAATTTTTGATTCTAGGAAATGCCGGTTTCCTCACGATGTTTTCCTTTACCGTTTTGAGAGCAGTGGTGATGAAATAATGTACCTACACAAAGTAAAGCGCCTGTTTGGTTTCAAACCTACGACCTACAACTCGTATGTAGGTTGCGTTACCACTGGGCCACCACTGCTCGGCTCCTTCTAATCATATTAAAATATATTAACAAGGACCAATTCTAAAGCCCGTGTAAATCAGAACATTTCGAAATTTATGTAGGTATAGTTAGTTTTAATATTTCATTCCTATTCAGTTGATATACAAAGACTAGGTACCACTAAACCACGATACCACACGGTCTGCTTAACTAATCAAAGTCTAAAATTTTGCCAGACTGTGTTGAGCTAAACCAACACGAACTAACTTTGACTGGAACTTTCTGATTTATTGAAGACAAGATTGACTAATTCTCAAACTAAAGTGGTTAGAGTATGAATGAAGTATGAAGCTGTTTATATATCGAAATTAGATATTTTGTTGAATAACTTAATACCTAATATAAGCATAATGTTCCCACTGATGGGACACAGGCCTCCTCACACTAAAAAACACTCAACGAAGATAAATGAAACTGCCACCTCCTGTTTTCGTCATTTAAAAACATTGGAACATGAAGAACAAAGAAAATACATAAACAAAGGATTGAACGAATCAAGCTAATTCACTCAATGACTCAAGGGGTATGTACACATTGGCCCACGTTAAACCATCTTCATCCACTTGTATTCGCAAGCTACAGGTTAACAACCCTTAAGAAATCAACATTAAGATATTTTAACACTAAGGTAAACTATTAGATCACTAAATAAAAACCTCCAAATATAAATACAACAAATATTTAACAAAAATTAGGGTCTAGTTTAATAGAAACACCTTCTTTGCACAGAGAGATGACTCTTCTGCCTGAAAATCGCTCAAAAACACACAAAAATCTTCATTTCCACACAAATACAAATAAATCTACAGTTTTAAACATAACAAGGTTTATCTCTTACCTTCAGGATCCCTGTCTGAGTTACCTTTGCCCATTTTATATGATATTTTGCACGCACTGAGTCTATGTTTTGTTTTGACTGTTGCAATCTATCCCGATTTTCCGACTTGTTTAAGGGAGCTAAAATGGCGGCCGCGCATGCGTAGTCCGGGTCGGGATAGGCGGGAACTATTGATCGAGTGCCTGGGAGAGTTACCTGGAATTTGAGTCTAGATTCGAGATCCTTTGTTTGAAATTATTTGTATTGCTGTATTGTACTGTATTCGGATTAAATTTCCTATAAGATAATTTTTTTAATACAATTTTTTTTTAATGTCTGTTGTAAAAGGGGTTGGTCAGAGAGAATGTCATTGATTTCATAATTTTGTAATCAGACGGGTTGCATGCGAACTCGACCGCTTACTCAAACATTGGACCACAACCACGAAAAGCCGTGTGGGAAACCTTTGCCCAACAGTGGGACAGTTTGAGCTGATATACCTACCTAAGAATAATATTGAAGTTCTTATCAAACAGCGGGGTAATTGCGCAACACACTAACAGTAGAAATGGCTTTAATTTTGACAGTTCACCAACATACATTACGTTATTTACGTTCTTGAGTAGATTTTTTATTAAACATATGAAGCAATGGATTAGCAATGATATATCCTTCAATTGAATTAGATTGTGACTGTTACGCAATTAGAGTGCAGATATTGTTCAAATTAATTGTCACTAACTCCTGTCGAGTTATTTCGGTCTGATCCTCTGAACCCCCCACTCCACGCCCCCCTCCTCGATCCCCTGCTAGTTCTTCTTCTGTTTTAATCTCTGTCTTATCCACTTCTTATAATAACAAATCAATGCATTTATTACTCTGTTCATACCTTATGCCAATCTTCTATAGGTACAAATCGCAAACGTCAACGCCAGCTGTCGCTGAAAGCCATCGCTCTCTCTGTCTCGCATAGGGTCGTAGCATTATGCTGAGCGATGGCCGTTTTGCGTGGATGTGGCGCATTTATTTTCCCCCAAGCTGTTCTTTTTTGTGTTTACCGTAAATAAACTACGAAAACAGTTTCTTTCTTTCTTCCTAGATAGGCAGTCGCTCGATGTAAAATTTCTGGTAATGAGCTACATTCGGTTAGACTGGAAGCCGACTCTAACGTAGTTGGGAAAAAGCTGCTCAGATTGATTGACATACAGGGTTATTGGAAAAACACTAATAACCTCTTAAGAGGTCATTGTACTCATCATTATGAACAACATTTATTATGGGACCAAACCTGAAATCGCGAAAAAAAATCAGCTGTTCCCGACATTTTGACGAGTTAGACGAACATAAATGTAGGGAACAGCTGATTTTCAGTTTTAAGTTGTGTTGTAGTGTAGCCATGCTTGGTAGGTGGATAGATAATTGCAGTTTATTGTCTTAAGGATAAAGAATGGTGCTGTAAACTATGTAAAACGCTTTTACAACATTCGCAGGAATAACATGTATAGATTTTTCTTTTTGTTTTGCCTATACTGTCCCACTGCTGGGCAAAGGTCTCCCCCAAACCCTTCCAGAAAGTCTTTTCCCGCGCCACCTAGAACCAAACCTCGCGCTACGCGTCCAGGGGGCCTAAAAAGGCCACTTTGGCAGAATCATAAAAGGATAACATTATGAATCATAATAAGTAATAATCATTTCTTTATTTGTATAGAATGCAGGTGTTACAATAATGGTGTTAGTTTCAGATATATTCCCAGTACATTCTGACTGTTGGCATACAAAAATATAGTGGTTAACTTACAGATAATTTAGAAGCTAGGTATTTAAATTCGTAAAATGGTCACAAACTGACAATTCTTAATATTAGTTGCGTACAATTTCATATCACGCAATTCATCTGTTTGACAGTTTTGTATGGAGATTCGTAAAATGGTCCACAAAATATGAATTCCTTTAATGTCAAATAATATTATGAATTGTCAGTTTGTGACCATTTTATGACTTTTATTATGATTCATAATGTTATCCTTTTATGATTCTGTCAAAGTGGCCTTTTTAGGCCCCAGGTCACCTCGCCACCGCCCTCTGGGCCGACCTCGGCGGTTTTCATAAATAAAAACACAAAAAAATAAAATGGAACACTTCTAATTACAATTTCCAAAATAAATAACAACAAAACACACAATCATATTCAGACGGCAGTAGACACGATCCAGTCAGTGTAGGAGGAGGTGGCAGTGCTCACTCCAGGGTAAACGGCGTCAGCACAGCCGCGTCCCCAGGAAACTATTCCAAAAAGAATTTTTTGGTAGTACAGGGGACCACCTGAGTCTCCCTGGCAGGCATCCTTGCCTCCCTCATCGAGGATACCAGCGCAAATCATGTTCTCTGTAACTCTTTGAGGAATGAACAGGCTGGCGTAGCGAGAGGTGCAGAGGTCCCGGTCGATGGTGAAGATCGTCACGTCACGTAAGATAGCAGAAGCAGCGCCTCCTGCCTGTTGGTAGAATGGTGGTGAGACTTCTCATGCAAAAATAAATATTTTAATGGGATACATAATATGTTACGCTCAAAGACTGAAAACGGTCACTGTGCGAAGAAACATCGCGTTGTGGTCACTGTAAAACATCCACATCACAAAATTTGTGTTATGGCTCTTATAAAAACGTTCACGACACGTTGTGGCAATTGCAGAAAGACCACATATAGCCCAATTCGCGTCGTGGCTATCAAGTCATACGACCACATCGTATTGTCACAATAAAGAAAAGCCGCGAGTGTTGTGAGCTGTTTTTGCGCTCAGTGTGCGCTTTCGATCTTTGAGCGTAAGACATAATTACTAATGATGCTTATGCTAGCTTGGAACTTAGATTCTATGATACTTCATTTATACTAACATGTTTAATAACTATTTAATTGAGATAACTTATTGATAGATCCTAATTAAATACTATTGTACTAATTTATTAGACCACTAACTCTTACTAGCTGTTCGCCCGCGTGGATGTCTGTAATTAACTAACCTAACTTCAGAAATTCTGGGTTTCCCATAGAAATTTTCATCCCCTATATCACCCTTACAGGGTTATTTTTGAGACAAAAAGTAGCCTTTGTCCTTCCCCAGGATGCCATGTACCCTTGCGTTGTCGAAATCCGTTCAGTGGTTTAGGCGTGAAAAGGTAACATATTGTAGACAGACAAAGTTACTTTCGAAATTATAATATTAGTATCTGTGGATAAATGCGAGGTATTTTAAAATCGTTACTTACAGAAGTCGTGCCCCATCCAGCATGAGTAACAGGCAGATCATTTGGCAACTGGAAACCTTGAGGAGGGATAGAAACTGCCTGGATCGTGTCACCGTACACCAGATTTGTGTCCAGGTGGATCACGCTAATGTCTCCATCCATACCGGCGCGGCCATAGGATGGGTGGTTGACGAATCGGCTGAGGGTGATGACTACACCACCGGAACCTCGCCTATCGGTACCAGCGCGGATACGACGATTGCGAAGGTTGAAAAATCTGGAAAATGGAAGCGATTTTGTGAAGAACTGTACTGATGTAGGGACCAGGGGGCCAGGTCTGCTATTTTAAATGATTCGTCATTATGACAACCATAGGTTACGAACGGCCGAAAAATAAAACCACAAATAGGTAATTGTTGCCATATTTTGCAATATAGTTTTTTCAACCTTATTGCTTAGAAAGTATGCTTTATTTTTCCATAAATATTTTTGTTGTTATAAAAAATACATTTACTTTTCAATCAAAGTAGTAAACGATAATAAACTTTATGTTTGAAAGTTAAGGTTCATATCAAGTTTTTGTTCATGCTATTATTGATCGAAGTTTACAGGGGATTAAGACAAGCCGTTCGTGCATCAACTAAACGGATAAAAAAATTATTGTCGATAAAAATATTAGATTGCTTACGCGGTTAGAAATCCAAGTCATAAAACCATTATAAGATTCCTATAAGTAGTTAGGACGTTTTTTTCGTGAGTTTAAACCTTTAAATCCTAGAGATAAAACCCAAGCAATTTTACCAAGAGGTTTCGTGTTGCCACTGGGTTGTGAAGGTCAGATAGGCAGTCGCTTCATGTAAACAACAAACGACCTATTCTGAAAACTTAGGTGAAGTGAGCTTGTAATGTGTCATTCGACCTGATGCTATAGGGATTGGCGCTATTGTTCACCTCACGGTAAGATTTTTACGGAATCGCTCGGCTGGTATTCAGCTGCATCCAGTTAGACTGGAAGCCGACCTCCGCTTTTTGGAAAAGGCTGGTTAGATGATGATGAAGATAGTACTCACAGTCCGTCGAAGCAATGTGCGGCAGACACGACGTGTCTGGTGGTGAGGATATTAGCTGCGCATGATTGTCCCCACAGGATTGCACTACGGAACTCAACCTGGACGATGCTAGGGTACTGCTCGATGGTGGTGGGGCTTCCACCCACGATGCGGTTAGCGTGGGTGGTGCAGACTGCAGCTGAAATGATGGTTACAATGATTTTAGCAAGGTTAACAATGTGGATCGAAGGGCTCGTGGCTAAGTAATAACAGACGCACGGATCGATCGATCAGGTTAAGCTATGCTTGCCGCGGTTGGTTAACGAGGACGAGGGACGACAATCCGATACGACCGGAAAGAGATCAGGTGCAGGGTCAACGGCTTAACGTGCTTTCCGAGGCACGGGGGTATCACATCGTCAACTGCCAAACTCCGGGCTGCTACTAAGAAATTCCCAATGGAAGAACCCAACAACACTTTGCCCGATCCGGATATCGAACCCAAGACCCCACGCTCAGCAGTCGCGCTTGCGACCACGAGACCAACGGGGCAATAAAAAAAATGATATAAAAATAACTAACCTGCTACCAACAGGAGTACACAAGCCAGCTTCGCCATTTTTTTTTTGACAAATTAAATAATTCTCGTGAATGGGTTTTTATATACTTAACTTTAAACTAATTTTAGGGTTCCGTTACTCCGTTCGCCGTTAATAAAAATAAAACCATTTTGATTTCGTCATGTCATTGTAATCATAACAGGTGAATTTGAAAACATACGACAAATCGAAATGGGAGATTGTACTCATCATTATGAACAACTTTTACTATTGGACCAAACCTGAAATCGCGAAAATAAATCAGCTGTTTCCTACATTACATTTATGTTCGCATATCTCGTCAAAATGTAGGGAACAGCTGATTTTTTTTTCGCGATTTCAGGTTTGGCGCTGACTCAAAATTGCTTAGGTATACTTACATCAGTTTAAGAACTAGTTATTAAGGTTAAATAAAAAAGCATAATTTTTTGCTTTTCAGTTTTTTCGGCGGTTTAATTTTTTTTGTTAAAAAGTTTTTATTTTATAATTTTTTGTGGCTATAATTTAACAATTACTTACTACATGCTTAATTTTTGATTACTTTTAAAATAGCTACCTACCTTACTTCGTCTTAAGTATTTCATTTGCGGTCGGCTCTCCTTGTCATTTTTCGACAAACGAGTCTTTAATAGGTTTGGGCTTGCTCCAGCATCCTAATTGCGTAATACAATCTGCATCATTTTGAAGGATATTGCCAATCCACTGCTTCATATTTATGTTCGATTTTGTCTGCTCAACAACGTAAATAACGCAATGAATGTTGTAGAACTCAAGCTACTGGTACTGTTAGTGTGTTACGCAATTACCGTTGTTAACGGTGTTAAAATGCTCAGTGGCCCTACTACCACCTCTTATAACAGTATTATTTTAATTTTACTTCAGTGTGGAAAAGAGATGGAGCTATATAAAACGTACAGCTATCTCTTTCCACTCCAATTTCTGGTCTTTTCATTACATGACCATGACGAGTGACTACGATATCCAACTCAATTATTATGGATACTTATTATTTATTCTACGGAACGTCGTCAGTGTATTCTGAAAAACGTGTTTCCATTTATTCAGGTAATCTTTGTATCAAAATAATAAAATTTACAACTTGGATTTGTGGCTTACTACTAGTTTTAGCTAATTAATTTATTACTTGAAAAGATAATCCATTTGTTTTTTCGTAGATAATATTCGGCGTTTTGTAGTTTCGTCTGTCTACTCAAGTGGGAAAAAGGCCGAGTGTTCCTGTAATGAGGGTATAATGGTATTTACGTAGATTTAAGCGCAGCCTTCGAAACCATTGACCATAAACTACTCGTCACAAAAATGGAGCAATGTGGCGTAAGAAGTAAACAACAACTTATAACTCTTCTTATCATATCTTAGAAACAGGAAAATGTTTATCGAATTTGATTCTACACAACCAAACGGGTATAAAAGCGACTATAGGTCATCTACGTTAAACAATACAGCCGGTGTGCCTCAAGGATCAGTTTTAGGCCCTTTACTAAACATATTATTGACTAATGAACTAATCAATTTCTTACATAAACTTTCACCCGACGTACCTTTCAGATTTGCCTTTGCAGTTATTTGGTACATTTTGTGTACCTTTACGTACCTCTCTTGAAAATCTGTGTACCTACACCCGTACAATGATATTTTAAAAATTAGGTACATCCGCCATCCTGATGTCAGAACCAAGGGTGTACTGCTAACCAATATTATGTAGCTAAGTACACTGTATAAGTTGATTTGGTACCCCTTGTGTACCTGCAGAAACAAGTATTAAATAATCAAAATACTGTAAGGTTGCTGCGAAAAGTAAAAAAAAACTATTTTCTTTCTTGACTTGACTGTCAAAGATCTACGAATGACAGCCGGGCTTACCGTGCTTTCTGAGGCACGGAGAGGTCTCGATATACAGTAATGGATGGTCACCCATCCACGAACTTATCGCGGCTGTTATTAGATCAATAAACGGGCTTCGACCTGACGAATCCTGTAGGCCAATATTTAAAAAGCTTGGCTTTTACCGCTACCGTCTCTTTACATAATATATATGAAACATGTACGTTTGTGAAGAAGCATAAGGAATTATTTAGTAATGCAGATGATTTATATCCTCGTAACCGACAAGATCCCCACAGACTCGTACTGGATATCCTTCTGAGACTAGCTAAATATAATAAAAGTTGTATATCGATGTGTGTACGTATATATACCTAATAAGATATCAAGTAATCTCAAGACCTTAAATATGAGATTACTCGTATCGTATCACACTAATGTTATAAAGGCGAAAGTGTGAGGGTGTGTGTATGTGTGTGTTTGTGTTTGTTTATATGTTTTTTACTTCTTCACGCTCAAACGGCTGGACCAATTTTGTTATAATTTTGCATGGAGGTGCCTGACACTCTGGATTAACATAAATTATAGGCTGCTTTTTATCCCAATATTCCCACGGGATCAACATTTACGAGGGTGAAACCGCGGGGCGCAGCTAGTTCAAAAAAAATTGCTTGAATGGTTGTGTAGTCATAGTTTTTATAGTGTCAAAGACTTCTGTGACAATAAATATTGATTATGCTTGTGAAAATTTGTACCTACACTTATAACTGTCAAGCAAAACCATGTCTGTATGCTCTTGTTATTTTGTATTTTACCATCTTTTTATACCATGTTTTAAGCAAATAAATATTATTCTTATTATTTAGCCACGAGCCCCTTTATGTACGCTCAAAACCTACGAAAACGGAAAACATTATTTTGTTTTTCTGTAGAAGCTGTCAGTTTTTCCCGAAACTAGATAGTTACAAAGTTCCGTCCAAATCCCGGGAGGCTGTATTTTCCGCCCCAGTCCCGACGTGAACGGATCTAATATAAACTGTATTGCCGATTACATTTACAGCTGTTTGTATCAAATGGGAAAAATACAATTGCTATAGCATTATCGTATTGATATCTGGTTTAGTTTTTGATTAAAAACGTTAATCTATGTATTAAATTGTGTCAAATTAATAAGTAGGTACAAGTATACGTGTGACGTGACGGGACTCCTGGCTAAATGATAACAGCCGCACGGGTCGAACGAAGGTTAGGCTACGATTGACGCGGTCGGTTCGTGGATGGGTTACCATCAATGGATAGTAATGGATGTAATGACATATCGAGACCCCTCCGTGCCTCGGAACGCACGTTAGCAGATGCAACTGAATACCAGTATTTTACATGGAGCGACTTCTTATCTGACCTCCACAACCCAGTTAGTGGGTAATACGATAAGTACCCCTTCGTAAGACTGGTTGTCAGACTTTCGAGCATCTGACGACCCCTAACGACTGTCAGAGATCCACGAAAAACAGCCGGAACCAACGGCTTTACGTGCTTTCCGAGGCACAGGGGGGTTTTGGTTTGTTCAGATGGTGTTGGTAACCCATCCACAGACTAAACGCAACAAGCGTAGCTTAACCTGATCGATCGACCCGTGATCTTGCAGAACTCTGTGCAGTCAGACACGCTACCATACTAATCAACCTATAATGTTCCCACTGCTGGGACACAGGCCTCCTCTCAGTGAGAGGGAGTGGGCCGTAATCCACCACGCGGGCTTAGTGCGAGTTGGCAGAATATGTCACAAGTCTTCAAATTTTTGGTTCTAGGACATGCCGGTTTCCTCACGATGTTTCTATCACCGTTTTGAGGCAGTGGTGATGAAATTATTTACAACAAAAAGTAAAGCGTCCGCCTGGGTTCGAACCCACGACCTATAAGCTCGTATGCCAGGGCCTATGTGCAGCAGTGGACTGCTGTAGGCTGATGGTGACAGAAAAAAAAAGCTTCGGTTGCAGTTAAAAAAAAGTTGCAATTGGAAATACATATGTATTATGTTATGTTGTAAGTTCCCACATTGCTGCTAATATAATGATAGGCGTTATTGTTTAGTCCTAGTTCCAAGAGCGACCACAATTAAATGAAAAAACATCTTTTCTCTTCTTAGTATATATTATTTTTGAAGTGCAAACTTCTTTAGGCGCGTTGGGCATTTTTTGAGATGGGAAAAAACCATTGAATTCACGCCACTGTTACCGTAATGACACCGCTTTGGATGTGTTCGGCTGTCCTCAGGATGTACTCGGTTGTAATGTATATTATCCGATATGTCAGTGAGTGATGGCAAAGTATTCTGTTTGTGTTTTGTTTTCACTTCTGTCGGCACTCCCGGAGTGCCACTGTTTTTTTTTAGATAAGTAAATTGGCTGTTAGATAGAGTGGGTTCGTCCAACATAAAAAAAATTATTTTGAATCTACGGAGGAAATAAAAAGAATCCATGAGCGATCAGTTTCCACTAACTTTTTTAATTGTTTTGAGCAATATATACTTAGTCAGTTTTTATTAATCAAAAGATCACGCCTGTATTCCTCAAAGGGTAAGGCAGAGCTTAATTGTATAATATACATACAGTTATTTTTATTTCCTTTATTTTTATTTTTTATTTCTTTATTTTTTCTTTAAGTCCCATATTTACCTACAACTACTGAAAGAAAGCAAAATTGCCATAATATCTGGCAGTGGCGAAGGGTGAATTTATGACAGAGGTAGGCCGGACCAAAAAAAAAATGCCAAAAGAAAATTTCAATGATGAATTGACTATAGAGTGGTTATGTTCTGAATTTTCGAAGGGAAGCCGGTGGGAATCGAGTTGTATGGGGCCTTCGCCACTGCTATCTGGCAATTCTGCCATCCTTTTGGGCACTTTTTTTGTGTAACGATGTGGACGAATTATTTGATGCCCCTCCCTTTTTTATGTACTTGTAGATATTATTATATTTTAAGACGGTTAACTTTTAAATTATATGAATATTGATATTAAATAAATATTTGGATAGGTAATTTAAAATAAAGTCGACTTAGTTACACTTATCTATTTTAATATTTTTTAAGGATTAGTTAAGTCATTTAATAGCAGCTGGTAATCGTGTGCTTATCTTTTATCAAATATTTACCTTTTATTCATGAATGAAATATTAGTTAATCTATTTTGCTTATCAACTGACTAATATTTGTAAGTTAATAAGTAGCATTCAATACATAATTCGTATCAGTTGTAGTAGTTCACACCATTTGGAGCGGTGAATGCGAATCCCGCACCCCCGGCCATAGGTAGAGGTGGAACACCGCGGTGGTTTTAGCCGGTAAGAGTCCGGCATGCCCCTCTGTCCCCCCCACGACGGAGGAAGTCCATGAAGATTTCCACCGCGCAACAAAAAAAAAAAAAAGTTCACACCATTTGGCATTTGTGCTGTTATATTTAACAGATACCCGACATTAAAAATTAATTAAACTCAAAGGCAAAATAACAACAAAAACTTAAGAAAATGAAATGAATATATTAATAAATTAGACTGCCATATTCAACTTAGTGAGCTGCATTTGCGACGATCCAGTCGGAGTAAGAAGAGACGGAGGTGACAAGCAAAGGGTAGTCAGCTTCTGCACCGTTGGGGCTACCGAAAGCAAGGAAACCGACCAGTATATTATTGTAGAAGACCGGAGAGCCGCCATCCCTGACTCCCCAGTTGGCCCCATCGGTACCGGGAATGGTGGCGCAGATCATGTTGTTGGTGACCTCGATGGAAATGAGCAGCTCATCATATTTCGTGACGCAGTTACTGTGGTCACTTGTGTGAAGCTGGGCGCTGTACAGGTCGCGGTCGGACCAGAGCACATCTTGCTGTTGAAAGCAGAACGGCTATTAGTGACGCATAATATAATGGAAGTACAGTTTAGTTGGTGGACGAAAAAATATAAAGAGTCAAAGATGTGAAGAATGTGGAAACAATGCCATATGTCATATTTTTTTATAACTAGATTTAAAAGAGTGTCGCTTTGGAAGGGGCTTCAACATTCTGAATAGACAACTCTTTAACAATTCAAAAGTGTATGTAAATGGTTTTATTTAGACATGAATGTTTTAAGTTTTAGTTTATGATCTGTTTGAAAACTATCTGTCAGTCCTATATATTATCTATACTTACCTATAATAAAGCTGAAGAGTTTGTTTGTTTGAATGTGCTAATCTCTGGAACTACCAGTCGGAATTGAAAAAATATGTTTGCATTTGATAGCCCAATTCTTGACGGAGGCTATTTAATGAGGAAGGCTATTATAGGCTACTAGACATCAAGCTAGGACCCTCAGGTGCCGAAAAAAAAAAAAACAGAAATAACGTTTAACAAAAACGAAGTAATAGCGCGAACGGGCGAGGGAATTTTACAAAAATGTAGCTGTTATTTTTAGTATATTGTGTATCTTAGGACTTCCACGCAGTCCTAGGCAGAAACTAGTAAATTAGCAATAAAATTCAACTTACAGCAGTACGTCCCCAACCGGCAATAGTTACAGGAACGTTAGCGGGGAAGACGGCTCCTCCAGCCGTTATGACACTCTGCTGAACTGTGGAGCCGAAGACCAGCTGGGACTGCAGGCGAATGATGCCCACGTTACCATCGAAGCTAAGGAAGGTGTAAGAGGGATGCCTGATGGCGCTCTGTACGGCCACGATCTGACCATCACGACCGCGCTCAGAGGCGCCTGCCCTCACTCGGCTGATACGGGGATTAAGTACGCTGAAAATAGAAATTATATACATACATATGAAGTAAATAAAGATATTCAGGCACGTCCGATAACTTGGAAAGGACTCAATTTGGTAAAATCGACTTATAACCAAGTCTGTATTGGAAATATAGTGTTCGTGAGCTGAGCCTGAGATAAGTGCCAATCGCTTTCAAAGCATTTTGTATTTCTACAAGGACAGGATTGACAGAAACTTTTCAGTAGTTTAATTTGGGACTTGTCAATAGCTTGCCAATTTTCGTAATTTAAAACGTTCAAAATCTAGTCGCAGTCTCATCTCAAACAAATGTCAAAATTGTAGGGATATTAGAGGAATTTTTGACAGATTGAGACAGATCAGACGGTGAGCGGTCTTAAAATTACGAGAATTTCCCCTCTTGTCTTGGCCCTTTGGTAATTGCTGATAATCGAAATAATCGTTAGTCGCTATCTTGACGTTTATGTCAAATGTGAAGAGTGTGCTGTGCTTCGTGTTTTCGAAAGCAAATAATCGCCATCATTATGCCGAAAGTGATTAAAACTGCTGGCAGGGATATCCCTGCCAGCAGTTTTAATCCCGTAACACACTGTAGCAATGGCTTTAATTTTATCAGTTCGACAACATTCATTGCGTTATTTAAGTTGCTGAGCAGACACATTTTTCACACATATGAAGCAATGGATTAGCAAAATCCTTCAGATTTAGATTAATAGTGTGTTACGCAATTAGGGTGCAATAGACACTCGAGAGCAGTGGTGGCCCAGGGGTAAAGGCCACGACTTACGAGTTGTAAGCCGTAGGTTCGAACCCAGACAGGCGCTTTACTTAGTGTAAATTATTTCATCACCATTGCTCTCAAAACGGTGAAGGAAAACATCGTGAGGAAACCGGCATGTCCTTGAACCAAAAATTCGAATACATTTGACATATACCAATCCGCACAGGGCCCGCGTGGTGGATTACGGCCCACTCCCTCTCACAGTGACTCGAAAAGAGGAGGCTTGTGTCCCAGCAGTGGGAACATTATAGGCTGATTATGTAGACACTCGACAGTTTCGCTTGCGAGTCTTCCAACTAGACCCTACCTCGCTACAGCTCTATGAAACAAAGAACAGCTGTAATATCAACTTACGTTCCAATAAGACAGTGAGCGGGAGTCAGGACATGAAGAGAGGTCAGGATGGTGCCGACACAGGTCTGCAGCCACACGGGGCCGTAGCCTGTCTCCACCTGGACTATGCTGGGGAAGTCCTCGATCCTCGCTGGGGAAGCGGCGAACACGGTGGCACAGCCTACAAAATATAAACAAGTGGATAAATATATAGGTAAGTGTTAAAAATATTTGAAAGAGATGGAAGTCAGGACGTTTATCTCCACCTCTTTCCCACACTGAAGTATGATTAAAATATGGCAAGCCCCCAAATCTATTGGAAAGGGTAATTCATCATAATAATATGAACAATACCAACAACGGTAACAACCATAGTCCAATATCTTTGTTTCCATATTCTGCAATAGTCCTACACCAACAGGGGGTTGTCCTTGGGTGCACTTGCAAAGTGCGTACAGGGATAGTCCTCGGTTGGTGCCTCATTTTATTATAAACGTCTAACAGGCCTCTGCGAGTTGCCTTTGGCCCCTCATACGCCTTCCGAAGGTCCGGGGCCCCAAGGTCCCGAGAAATGTCAAGAGACGTAAAAATATGGACAATAATATAGGTATGTGACAGAATAAAATAAATAAGTAACAAATATAAAACTAAAGAAGAAGAATTGGCTAGAAATGAAGTTAGGACGCATGATTGGGAACAAAAGCTTAATATTTGCTGAAAACCAGGGGTAGGTAGGCATGAAAACAAGAAATTAGTGAAATAGGTACTGTTCATTCCTTGATTACACGGAAGATTTTTAAAAACAAGAAACCGGGAATTTTTATGGGGTTAAAGTTTTGAAAACTGGGCTGATTCCTGTAAAACAAAGAGAATAATATTTATAAATTTGCTGAAAAGAGCCCCATTCTTTGTGGTTACTAGATTAGATATATTATTATGGTTAGCATAGTCTAATAAAACCAAAATCTTAGGGAGAATGTTTTTTTTATGTAAATAAAGGTACTTTGTATACTTTACCTGCAACCAGGAGAGTGAAGCTAGCGAGGGAAACCATGGTTTCTGTTTCTGACTTTCAAGTCGATGTCTCAAATGAACTGTGTCAAAGAATCTTCAGAGCGATTATTTATACCAAAAGATCTGCATTTGATATCATCATTATCTTTTACATCATAACCTATACTGTATTCATTATGTCTTGTTTTATCAGAAGGGATTATAGATAGATTATAGATTGATGCAGGTGTTGTAGATTTCAAATATTTTAATCGAATTTCAATTATTAAACTTCATATTTGAAGTTGCAGATCCATGGTGTTTCTTGCCCGCGATTCTTCTCCATATTTGCCTACTACGCTTTGGAATGGGCAACTAGCTTCAGTTTTCTTACTGGCCGACTCCTTGGCAATTCAAAAGTGCCTGTAAATAGTTTAATAGAATTAAATGGTTATCTAATCGTTGGTTAATGGTTGTGAAGGCCGCAGGGACCCGTTGGTTGCGAGATGCACAGAACCGGTCGAAGTGGAGGTGCTTGGGGGAGGCCTATGTCCAGCAGTGGACGTCTTTCGGCTGAAATGATGATGATGATGAAAATGGTTATCTCGGGTAGGTCATAAGGTGTACCTATCGATATAACGGTGCCTCTAATTAAATTTAAGTAATTACATTTTCTTTTTACAACAATAATTTTAATTGAATTTCAACTTAGTATTATTTTTCAAGTCGTCATCGTCTCCCTACTATGTTGGGGTCAGCTTTCAGTCTAACCGGATGCAGCTGAATATCAGTATTTAACAAGGAGCGAGTGCCTATCTGACCTCCACAACCCAGTTACTGGGTAATACGATACCCCTTGGTAAGACTGGTTGTCAGACTTTCGGGCTTCTGACTACCCGTAACGACTGTCAAATATCCACGAATGCCAGCCGGGTCCTACGGCTTAACGTGCTTTCCGAGTCACGGAGGGGTGTCGGTATGTAAAGACGTTCACCCATCCACAGACCAACCGCGGCAAGCGCAGCTTAACCTGATCGATCGACCTGTGGGGCTGTTATTATTTAGCCACGGGACCCTCCATCTCCAATATTCTTTTTCATGTATACACAGTTAAAACTTAATATAATAATGATGTATTTTCTTAGTAATTCAATCTAATAGCGCCTTGGCTCCTACCAAACTAAACCTGTGGTATCTAACCACAGACATTCTATGTCTGCGTATCTAACTTATGAATATGTTATTACATTTCCTTTCGTTTATTTTCAGGTAATGCCAGGTGGAAATATTATTATGTTGGCATTATATTTATGATCTCATTTTGTGAAGGTATTGCTTCGGGCTGTTATATACATCTACTTACATATGTACGTTTTAACAAACAATATTATTTAACTTTGTGAAATATGCTTTCTTGTGGCTAAGTAATAACAGATGCACGGGTTGATCGATCAGGTTAAGCTACGCTTGCCGCGGTTGGTCCGTGGATGGGTGACCATCTTTACATACCCCTCTGTGCCTCGGAAAGCACGTTAAGCCGTAGGTCCCGGCTGTCATTTGTGGATCTTTGACAGTCGTTACGGATCGTCAGAAGCCGGAAAATGTGACAAGCAGTCGTACCAAGAGATTTCGTACTACCCAGTAACTGGGTTGTCTAGGTCAGATAGACAGTCGCTCCATGCAAAATACTGGTACTCAGCTGCATCCAGTTAGACAGGAAGCCGACCCCAATCTAGTTGGGAAAAGGCTAAGCAGATGATGATTTAAGAAGTTCCTTTAAGAATTAATGTGAATGTTTATGGTTGCGAAAATACAATAAGATGAGTTGGATTTGTTGCAAATAAATCACGCCTGTTTTACTTGAAGTTACTTAAAATTAATATTTCTTAAAAAAAACATCAAAACGGGCGCTGGCAGCTCTCCGAGCTGACTCTCGAATCTTTCCCTTTTCTTTGTAATAGCGTTTAACCCATTGACAGTCACCCTGGTCCACAAATTTAAGGTCGCTCAGCGCGCTATGGCGCAGGATATTCTCGGAGTTTCTTTGAAGGATAAAATCAGGAATGAAATTATCCGGAAAGGAACCGGAGTTACCGACATAGCTTGCAGAGTAAGCAAACTGAAGTGGTAGTGGGCTGGCCAATTGGCCATGTTTGTTGAAGGACCGATGGCCGGTGGAGCAGACGAGTCCTCTAGTGGAGATTACGTATCGGCAAGCGTAGTGAGGAAGCCCCCGAGCTAGATTGATGCGATAGGCTGAGTTGATGTTTGTCCCATTAATTTATCGATCATCCGAGGAGGTTGGATGAAATAGTCATCCCAGTAAAAATCTGTAGAGTATCTATACTCACTTTTCCAAGGAAATGGTACACGTTTATATCGGCCTACAGGACCTTATCAAATACACAATATAATGACTTGAATACATACAATAAAAATACTTGGTACGATCACCAAAGGAGATAATTAACCAGGGTCCTCGGATATAGTTGAAGTTTAGTAAGAAGCCGATTGATGTTTTCGAATGAAATTTATTTTGATAAATGAACTGTTTCTTTTCTATTAATTAAATTAAATTTTATTTGAAAACATCCATCGGTTTTTTATTAAACATAGGACAGCACATGGCCATATTCATCGTCATCCCTGTAGTTGCTAAGTGGGCATCCGCGCCCGACACCGGCCCACCTGAATTGCAGCAAATAAATTCTTTATCAATTGATAAACAATATAGTGCCATATTTTATCAGGTATAAGATAACCTCAATTTTGACAATTAAAGAATCTAGAAAAGGAAATGATCTAATAAATGTATTGATATAGGTACAGGTGTTGTTTATGACCTAGCCTGCAGCTGCAGTAAATGGATAATGGATTATAGATAGTACGTATCGCTACCCAGGTAACCCAGGTGGCAAATACACTATCGGGTTGTTACGCCTACCCTATCCTACTACAAGACTACACTAATAATATTTTAAACGCGAAAGTTTGTGAGGATGGATGGATAGATGGATGTTTGTTACTCATTCTGAACGGATTTTGATGAAACTTTACAGTAATATGGCTTATACATCAGAATAACACGCAGGATACTTTTTATCCCGATATTCCCACGGGATCGACACTTATGCTGGTGAAACCGCGAGGCGCTACTAGTTTGATTATATCAGTTTACATCACTGCGAAAGATTACTTATGCAGTATTTTTTATTTGTAATCTTTGATTGTTTTATATGTGCTCTAAAAGTTTCTTTAGGTGGGGTAAATACCCTCTTACAATATAGCTAATGTTTCTACCTAACAAAAGCACAAAGCTCTTAAGACTAACCAATTGGAATGCATGAAGAAGCCTCCTCGTATAGCGCAGTTTGTTCCGCCAGTTACTCAACTGAACGCTCGCGGTCGGCGCATCCTGGACAGTCACACCCAACATTTTACTTGACTGGCCAATTCTTCCCTTGCGGTGGTAGGACTAACGCTCGCCTGGCTTGCGACCGGCCTCCCACCGCAGTCCGGCCTCAAGCAACCTGCTGTGTTTCGTCGATGCGTGGGAGTTCCATTGCCTATCTGGGCACGCTCGTTCCATCATAGACCTCATTCATCGCTTTCCATCAGGCGTGATAGAGGTCAAGAGCGGGCCCATTCAGCAATAAAAAAAACGGATTAACCATGGCCTGGGTTAGGACATACAATTCTTTTTTAAATCCCGATACGACATTCCAATGTCATAATTTCCAACCTTCACGCGAACTTAGCCGTGGGCAAAAACTAGTATGTTACCCAAAGTATTACTTTCTAACCACTTAGCGATTATTATTTCATTAACAAGTTTACCCAATCGATCTTAAAACGTTATCTTGAACTAATCACAAATTGAATTCATTGAAGACAAGCATCGAAAGACTAGGAGGGCGGGGTTTACGAGTATGGTGCGACTTTACCAACCAATCAGAGCCTATTTTAGTTGATAAAGCGGTTGTTTGTTTTATGTTTTCTACCGAGGAACTATCACCACCTGTTTATAAGACCAGACGTTGCCTCCGCGGCAGTTTAATCCGCTCCAGCCTGTCCCTTGCTCCCCTCCCCCAGCGACGTCCTAAGTCGAGGTCCGTAACCCATAGGTGCCCTTAGCGTGTAGTCGTTAAGTTTTTAAGTTCTGGCTGAAGGCCTTATTATTGAGACACCCACAGGCATACCCCGGCAAACTCTTATGTTGACCTGCGAGATACCATATATAAAAAAAGCCTTGGCAGCTGAGATGGTCCACTGACTCCACACTAGGCAGCGCCAATTAATCAGCGCCTGACACTTCATATAATATTAGTAGGATAACTAATACGCGGCGAAAGTTTGTGAGGATGGATGGATGGATGGATTTATGTTTGTTACTCTTTCCCGCAAAAACAACTGAACGGATTTGCATGAAATTTGACACCAGATGATTTATAACCAGCGGGACAATTGCGTAACGTATTATCAATCGGAATCGGTTTCATTTTGACACTTCAAATACATTCATTGCGTTATTTACGTGTTGAGCAGACAAATTTTCAAGCAATAGATAATAGATTAGCAATTTGCTTCAAAATTATTCAGATTCCGATTGATAGTGCGTTACGCTATTACGGCGCTGGATTAACACACAAGATACATTCACTAAAAAAACTTAAACTAAAGGCAACTCTTTAGCAGTCTTAACTCCAGTTCGAATACCTAGCCGTTTCCACAATCCAGTCCTCTGTGGTGGTGAAGTTGGACAGTCCTCCTGTTCGAGGCTGATCTCTAAGCAGTCGTTATTGTTAACTTGTAGTTGTAGTTGAAGCAAATTGCTAATACCTTGCTTTATATGTTTGAAAAACTCGTCTACTCAACGAATGTTGTGAACTGTCAAAATGAAAGGCATTGCCATTGCTGGGTGTAACGCAGTTACCCCGCTGGAGTTTCAAGTCGGTCCCTAAGCAGATGTCACTGTTGACTGTGTTGAGGTTTAGTTTCAGAGGCAGATGTAAAATTGTGAGAAAGTAAGTAAAATAAAAATACAATTATTTGGTTTTTTACAAAAGTTTATATCATGTAAATCACTATTAATAAGACCTTAAAATAAATTGTAAGCTAATTCGATAAGTCAACTATCCAGTCCCAATTCTTCACAAACAAATTCCTCATTACCTCGCTGTCTCTACAATCCAGTTACTGTAAGACGCAATAGCGGTGCTCACAACGGGGATGCTGTCGTCTCCATCAGACACGCCAAAGGAAACGAGACCCATAGTGACTCCAGAATAGAACAGGGGGGCGCCTACATCCCTAGAGTCCAAGTCCCGACCCTGCGTGCCCCGGAGACCGGTACAGAACATATTCTCTGTGATGGTGTTGTTGGGGAAGTCCTCAAGTCCCAGGTAGGTCTCTAAGCAGTCATCATCGTTGACTGTGTAGAGGTTTAGCTCATAGAGGTTGTTGTTGCTGGTGCTGCCGCCTTCCTGTGAAAAGAAAACGATGGTTACTATTGCTAATATACACGAGGCTGCAGTTGCTTCTACCTTGACGCGTGCCGCTCGTGTGTATTTACGAGTAGCTTTTTTGTTTCCAATGGTGTTAGGGAACTATACAGTGTACAAATTAAATTTGGTTGCGAAACTCCACAGAAGTGATCGGTATCGATACTTCTTAACGCGACAAAACAAAAAAAAAACAGATTTTCTAACCTCATTCCTACTTTAAGTAACTACACTAACAGCGGTCGTTGTCGTAACTTGAAAAAAAAAACATATTGGGAAAAGGCCAGGCTAACTAACAGCGGTTGTCGACGCAACTTTTTATTTTATCATGTTTAGTTATAAATACCCATTACGTCTGTGGAGTTTCACTAGCCAAATTCATTTGACCAAGCAGAAATTTCGGAGCACTGCTTCTTATTTGATTGTCGTGTCGTGAGCTTTAGACTGGCAGGGGTTCTGACATTACGCATGCAGCTCCAAGTGAAGAGGACATTACGCACGTCCATTCGCCAAAGCCATTAAACGTGACTAAGGGATTATTTCAGACCCTTTCTAAAGAAAGGGTTTCTAAAGATAGGTTATATCAGTTGACTAAAGTCAACTGATATAACCTATCTTCCCAGAGGCAGTAGGACGAGCCGCTCTGTAGGTTGGTACGGAATAATCTTATTAATACGTGCCCGCCGTGCGTGCGTGCTGAGCGTGCCCGCCTACTGGCTGTGTGAGTGGGAGTCGGGCCTCTGGCTTCAGGCGCTACCGTCACCCAACGCAGGCATTTTGCTGGGTGACACCTTCCGGCTCGCTACTTGTTTGCGTCTGGGCGGATGCGTGGCTTCGCATCGCTGCCAATGCGGTGAAGGTGTCGACTGTCTCGGGTACCATGGCTTATCCTGCAGTAAAAGCGCAGGCCGGATAGCACGGCATGCCAGCATCAATGACATAATCCGTCGTGCTCTTGTCACCGCGGGGGTGCCAGCTGTTTTAGAACCCAATGGCTTGGCACTCGACGATGGGAAGAGACCAGACGGAACGACCATAATGCCTTGGAAGGTAGGTAGGCCTTGGGTGTGGGATGCAACGCGTGTCGACACCCTTGCGCCATCCCATCTCCCAAGCACGGTGAGCTGTGCTGGGGCGGCTGCTGCAGGTGCGCAAAACCTCAAACGGCGCAAATACTCCAATCTCTTTGGAACTTATATGTTTGAGCCGTTTGAGGTTGAAACACTAGGGTCATGGGGCCCGAGTGCCCATTTAGTATTTCAAGACATCGCCAAGCGGTTGGTCGACTCTTCATGACCATAGGGCTGGCCTATTTTTTGGCCAAAGCTCAGCATTAGCATACAACGTGGCAATGCTGCCAGCCTTTGGGCACGTTTCCTGTTGACAGCGATGCGGACGAATTTTTTGATGCCCTTTGATTCTTTCCCCTCCCTTTTTATATACTTGTAATTTTTTTTTTTATTAGCTTTTTAATTATGTAAATATTTGACTCTTTAATAAACTGATATTGGAACTGCATTGTTATAAGAAATACCGAAATTTAGTTTTACTTGTGGGTAATTTAATTAACAAAAAGAACACGCCAGAGAAGCAAGGCAATTTGGAAGAAGACTTATACATGTGAAACAAGGCTGTCAATGATGAAGATGATGTATTACCTGTAAAGGTATGAGGAACAGGGTGTAAAGTTCACTCATGCTCTATAGAAAAGGGAGTATCCTTCAACCAGATGGGTGACATGTCTGGTAGGCTATTGCCTGACGATTGATATAGACGTTGTATGTATTTGCGCGATGTAGGATTTTTCGTGACGTTAGTGTGATGCGTAATTCGCCTGTGGCGGTGTAGATGCCGCCACAAACCAAAACATTATACTTACAGTTGTGGTTCCCCAACTGACAAGCGTCAATTGCAGACCAGTAGGCAAGTAAATCCCATCGCCAATAATCAGCGCCTGCTTGATAGTATCTCCCAAGGTCAGAGCATTCTGTAGCCTGACCACAGCGATGTCTCCGTCGTTTTCCAGCTGTCCGAAGGTGGGGTGAATGTAGACCCGGTATACTTCACGGACGATGCCTTCTCTTCCGCGGTAGGAGGTACCAGCTCTGATGCGCCTGGTGCGGTCGGAGTAGGTGCTGGAAAGACATGGAAGAAAACGTTTATGATAAAAAAATGGATATGTAAGAGGATTTGTTTAGAACGTATAAGACTATTATATATTCTGTGGTACTCGTATAAGAAAAAAAGTAAAAAAACTGTATTTTTCGGCATAAAAGTTTGCGGGAAAAATTATGCCACTATTCAGTCACGAGCATATAAGTAAGTACCTTACGCAAGATTCAAAATAATTTTTCTACTAAGTGCCCTCCAAAAGAGTTGACATTTTTCCGGAATCCTGCCCTTTTACCTAAAAGATTTTGACAAAATTTAATTATCCAAACAAATTTTAGCAACCCTTTTTTATACCAATGCAATATTTGGAATGATTTCAATACGCACATTTTCATTTGGTAAAATTTTTACTCGGCAAAATATTACCTAGGATAATGTCATTAAGGCATTTGGTCTTGTGTATATTTTATGAAAAAAAAATATACACAAAAAATTTATTTTTTGGGAATTATCGTTGTACCGATGTCACCCGAAGTACGTTTCGTGCGTACTTCGGGTGACATCGTCGGTCGATAGGGGTCGGTCGATAGGCGACGTAGGATGCAAGAGCGAGCGAAGGGCACCCCGAGGTTCGGTTTGGTTAGGTTACTTAAACCCTTTACACAAAATCGACAATGGACGCAAGAGCCACATAAAAATGAAATATTTGGCTTATTTTATTTTGCGTAAAATATGTTATGTCAACTGAAATATTTGACTACATTAAAATTGGTAAAAGTACTAGTTGGTAAGCAAGTTATTGTTTTTATAAAAGTTCACTTGCCAAACATTAGGTTTGCGTTACAATTTTTTGTGAAGAGTTTATTTGCCAAGTAATGATTTGGCAAATGAAATTATGCGGAAAATTGTTTGGGAAGTGACAATTTGTCAATATCTTTTCGGTGAAACAAGGGAGACCCCACTTTTTCACTTCAGCTGAGTTTTAATATTTTAGATTTATATATACAACAAAAATGTGACGTCACGAAGCTGTGTGGTTCTTTCCTCAAAAGACCATTTCAGAAACCACTAAGTACATGGTCTCCACCGGTGGTGATCTGGCCAAGATTATGTCTGGACTTTAATGTTTCGGTTTGTTTCGGCCTTTCTTCTCAGAGTAGTCAGATAGAAAACGCGATATTATCATCATATAAAATATGATTGACGTGTAAAAGTGTTTGTACAAACCTACTTACAGAAATAAAATCATATATCATTTAATTTTATCCCCCTTATCGTGTGGCTTAACCTAAGGTTAGATTAGGTTGGATTGAGTAGATACTTACGCCCCAGAGAAGCAGTGTGCCGTGGACAAGACGTGGTAGGAAGTCAGGACGCTAGCAGCGCAGTGCTGCAGCCATAGCAAGCCTGCGCGGTTTTCCACCTGCGCGATGCTGGCGTACTCCTCGACGGAAGTTTGGCTGCCCAGCTCGGCAGACGAGCATGCGAAACCTGGAATAATAATGTGAGAAATAAAATAGATAGAAAATGCTTTTGTAGTTGCTGAAAACTGTGATGTTTGGAATGCTTTTTTAAACGGAATAACATAATTTTATAAGGAAACAGAATTTTTACCGACTGCTGACGACACCAAGCACCTTATGCGCTGGTAAACATATTAAGAACTGCTCTATATTTGATTCGATTATTTTACATTTACGTTTAAAAATATAAAAAAAGAAACACAAGTCATTTATTCAAATTAGGCTAAGAATCAGCACTTATCGAACGTCAAAATTACATAAGACAGCCCCCTAAAACGCCCGCCCTTCGCCACCTCCTAGTGCTTTCGCTGGGAAGAAGTGGCGCAACAAACTCCCCAGAAGCACAGCTGTCTGTTCAGTTAAAACAAAAACATAATAATAATAATAATATTCCACATAATAATAATATTCCACAACTATCACACAACGCCATCTAGTCCCAAGCTAAGCAGAGCTTGTGTTATGGGTACTAGACAACTGATAAACATACTTATATATTTCTAAATACATACATATTATAGATAAATTACAACCAGACACAGAACAAATGATCGTGCTCATCACACAAACATTTGTCCTGGGTGGGAATCGAACCCACGACCTCCGGCATAGCAGTCAGGGTCACTAACCACTAGACCATCAGGCCTGTCAAAAAAAAAATGAAAAATATTGGCGTCTATAGAATAGTAGGTATGCAAAGTAGTTAATATTACGAGACACAGAACATGAAATTAAACTAATTTGCCGTATGTAAGCTAGCCACGCCAATATACCAATAAATATAATGTGAACTATACCTAGTCAAGCAAAAAAAACAACATATTATTATATTTGTTGTTTTTTTTTAATAGATTGTATTTTGACTAAAATTGTAAATAGGGTAAAAAATAATGTTGTGAGCTGTAACCGTTGGTCCTGGAAAATACTTTGCAAAGAACACGACTGTTCAAAAATATACTGCTGTATTAAAAGCTTAAAAGTATTCAAGAATAATTGTATTCGGCCAAACTCCTGCTTCGTTACAAGATGCTGTACTAAGTGCCTACCCCACCCCGGCCGCACATCCTGTTAGAGAAAGAGTCTGTGAAATAGATGAATGACAACAGCCAAGCTACCAGAAATCAAGGTTTAAGAGATCAACGTATTCCAGCTAGGAGATGAGTTTACATAATCAGTCTATGTCCCCACTGCTGGGACACAGGCCTACTCTCGGTAAGAGATGGTGAACCGTAATCCACCACGCGGGCCCAGTGCGGGACTGCGGGTTGGCAGATGTCACAAATGTCTTCGAATTCTTTATTCTAGAACATGACGGTTTCCTCACGATGTTTTCCTTCACCGTTTTGAGAGTAGTGGTGATGAAATAATTTACACAAAGTAAAGCGTGTGTCTGGGTACAAACATACGACCTACAACTCGTATGTCGCGGCCATTATTCCTGGGTGCTGCTCCACGAGCAGTGGTTTGCCCAGTAAGCAGTGAATTAATGACAAAAAAAACAGTGGCACTCAGGGAGTGCCGACAGAAGTGAAAACAAAACACAAACAGAATACTTTGCCATCACTCACTGACATATCGGATATACATAAAAACCGAGTATATCCCGAGGACAGCCGAACACATCTGAAGCGGTGTCGGTTACGGTAACAGTGGCGCGAATTCAATGGATTTTTGTCATCTCAAAAAATGCCCAACGCGCCTAAAGTTTTCACTTCAATAATTTACCTGCAAGTAGAACAGCAGCCCAGCACAGTCGCGCCATATTGTCTGTGACCACGAATGTAACATAATCTTTGTTTACTTCATTTTATATGAATGACTTATCGTTTACAAGCAGTATTAGTTTATCTCGGTTTATAATGATGAATTACTTTTTTTTTAGCATCTGATAATGTTACAATATTTAGTTTATTGGGACCCGTTTATCCAATGTTTTTAAAGAAATCGGACCTGGGCACGGCTCCCAAGGACACTGTAACTAGGTATGAATTACCGAAGAATTTCTGATAATTCATCATTAAATATGTGGCGAACCAAACTAATTATCTATGATTCCAACTTTTGATAGTTTTTTTGAAATGAAAACTTCTTTAGGCGCCTTGGGCATTTTTTGAAATGGGAAAAACCATTGAATTCGCGCCACTGTTACCGTAAGCGACACCGCTTCGGATGTGTTCGGCTGTCCTCGGGATGTACTCGGTTTTAATGTATATCCGATATGTCAGTGAGTGATGTCAAAGTATTCGGTTTGTGTTTTGTTTTCACTTCTGTCGGCACTCCCGGAGTGCCACTGTTTTTTTTCTTTGAGCACTATGCGAAGTGATTGAAAAAAAACAAAAATTGGTCATAACTTTTGAACCGTAAAAAAAATTCACCGACATTCTCAGGATTAAAAAGTTTGGAAATAACCTAGCCCACGCACCTAATTCGATTTGATCCATACTTCCAAGGACAACCTGTATGAATGTAAATTAGTATTTATAACTTTTAATAAATGTACCTACCTAATAGGCAATACGGGCTGGTGTCCGTAACTCCACAAAAATCGATTATTCGATCCACCCCAGCTCCTCAAGGGTGGCACAAGAATGCCTTGGTGTTACTGACCGTCTCACAGAGGGTACCTGGGTTACCGAACTACTTTGCCCTGTACCGTGGCGACCACCGGGCAGTTTAGAAGCACATGAGCTGCTGCACCTTCCAAATATTGCCGTGTAGTGAAAACCTCGTTATTGCATGAAACGTTATTTTATACAGGGAAGATAAATGCTGTCTGAATAATGGCCGTCCTTGACGGTCTCCCAGGTTTACAATATCATGAATAGAAGGCATTAAAAGCATCTTAGAGTTCGTTCTAAATAATTATGATGCCTTACGAGGTTACACAAAAACATAAACCATAACATAATCAGCCTGTATTGTTCCTACTGCTGGGACACAAGCCTCCTCTCGAAAGGGAGTGGGCCGTAATTCACCACGCGGGCCCAGTACGGGTTGGTGGATGTTAATGTCTTCGAATTTCTGGTTCTAAGAGATGCCGGTTTCCTCACGATGTTTTCCTTCACCGTTTTGAGAGCAGTAACCAAACTGCCGTCTACACAAAAATTAGATAAAAAGAAAAACAATTATTTTCTCTTTACGAGGTTTTCACTGCACGGCGACGATATGTAGTTTTTCGTCAAAAAAATAACTTAGGTTTATTTTAGATAACTTTTAGGCGAGTGAAATTGCGCAGATGAAACTATAGTTTATTGGAATTATAACATAACTAGCTTCTGCCTGCGACTTCGTCCGCGTGAAATGTCTTGTTTTATTATAAAATATATACTATGACACTCGGCAATACTGTAGCTTCCCATTAGTGAAGGAATTTTCCGAATCGGATCAGTAGGTAGTTCAGAAGATTACCCCCTACAACCTCACAAACTTTACCTCTTTATAATATCTATATATATAAAAGGAGAACTGACTGACTGACATATCAACGTACAGCCGAAACTACTGGGGCTAGGAATGTGAAATTTTGCACACGGCTTCCTATTATAATGTAGGGGAGCACTAAGAAGGGGTTTTTGGAAATTTAACCTTTAAGGGGGTGAAAAGGGGGAGGGTGAAATTTCACGCGGACGAAGTCGCGGGCATAAGCTAGTCTTATATAAAATTCTCGTGTCACAATGTTAGTTACCATACTTCTCCGAAATGGCTAGACCGATTTGTATGAAAGTTTGTGTGCATATCGGGTAGGTCTGAGAATCGGCTACTATCTATTTTTTTTTTTTTTTTGCTAAACGGCGTTTGCGGGGTCAGCTAGTTATTAGTATAGATATAGATTATGACGGATCTCTAAAATAATTCGAATTTGATAATAGCCTAGGTAGGTATAACAATTGCTCACTTTTATGATACTTAGATGATAACCATGCACTGGCGACTTGCACTGATAACGGATTGTGACGAAAGGGTAGTTCCCGCTCGTTAATACCCCATCGTTAACACTATTCACGACTGCGAATGTTTTGTTCCACTCGTGAATAGTGTTGAAGAACGCGACATTTTTTCGAATTTTTTCCCAATTGTTCACCCCTCGTTCCGCGTCTTCCTGCATTGCTTTCGTAAAAATCTTCTTGCATCACTTTCGTAGATTTTGTATTAACCATCTGCGCAGACATAGGCGCACTCTCTTTCCTCATTCGGACACCTACCATGATCTAATTAAAAAGGATGCCTGATAGTCCGATAAAGCAGCGATCCGACACGACCGGAGAGAGATAGCTCAGGAGTACCTACTCAGGACTAACGGTTTAAAAGGAGACCGAAGTCAGGTAGGTAAGTGGGTATTCATTCATTCAAATTGAATCGAAATAATTTTTGGATTTATTTTCGACACAAAAAGAAAAGAAGAAATTTCGATGAAAATTCTGAACATAAGTATAACTGAAGAATAACTGACGAACTGAGGTATAGCTACTTAGATACCTTTTATATGTGTTTTTCTGCAATCAGTCCTTTGACTATGAGCAGATTTGTTGTTGGATAATTGGATATGATGGTGCAGAGTGGTTTCTCCAGCAAGATTTATATTTCACGGCAGCATGTCCTAGTTGGCATTGGCAAAGTCCATTACCTACAGCTATAATCTGGCTTTGTGAACGCTTTCGTCAAAGGATTTGGACGTGAAAAATTTAAACAACAAGAACCTACCCAGTTCTAATTCATATGTAGTTTTAGTGACACAAAGCAGATAGGTTTTACTTCCTGTGCTATATGGCACTTGAGCCTGCCTTGTCTGACGAAAACACGGTAATTTAAATAGTATCATGAGTTGTTTGTGACTTTGAATTCAGTGCCATCTGTAACCTTTAGCTTGAACTTTCTGAAACGCAACTGTGCGGCGCAAGGAGAGTCACTTAGTAATAGTTCCTTTGTAACAGGCTAGATGTCACTTCTATAAATTAATAAAAATGTTTAACAACTATTACGGCGTCAATGAACATTCTGGTGTATCGATCGTATCATGCACGCACATATCTTGGTCAAGTCAATTACCGATGATCTTGCAAGCACCTCATCAGAGATTAAACAGCCATAAACATGGCTCAACTAAATGAAACAACAATATTTCTTATGTATTTATTTATGAGCCTTAAATCTGTTCGGGTAGGTACCAAATTAAGAAACAATGGAAGAAGTACTTAAAAAAAAATGTAGTACAGACGCCAGCACATCAAGCTACCCGAAACTGTCAAATTTTCCCAATCAACTTTGAACCTTATACTTTAGCGATAAAGTTGAAAATCTATTAAAGAAATTTGACAGATTCTAGTAGCTTGATGTGCTGGCGTCTGTACATTATTCGGGGTTGAAACTTTTCCGGGAATTTACAATGACCCAGTATCATATTCCAGTGTTGAAATCCAGTGACAGTGGGTCGATATTATTTGACCAATGACACTTTTAAATTCAGTCCAGCGTTCAGTATCAAGCACTGATTTCAAAAGAGCAGCATCTAAGCAGCCAATGGCCAGTCCAACGTCACTGGATTGCTGAGCTGGATATACTGGATCAGTGTAAAATCCGTACACTTAGCGTTATTCACGTATTCGCATACGAAGGAGACTGAACTGATTGCTAATCTTCATTAATCAGAGAGGCAGGTAACAGAGAAGACTCCTAAACTGCAGTATCAATAATCCAATTGGTATACGAGGACACAGCAGTACTGACTCCGGGTAAATCCCTGTTCGAACAACCCTCGCCCCAGGATAGGATGCCGACGAGGATTTGGCCGTAGTACATGGGACCTCCAAAGTCGCCGTGACAGGCATCCGTGGTGACGTCTCGGCGGTTGGCACAGATCATGTTCTCGGTGACTGCGCGAGGAATGGACAGAGCTCTGTAACGTTCAGCACAGATGCTCCTGTCTACGATGTAGACCATGGCTTTCCGAAGTTCGCTGGAAGGTAAGCCTCCCATCTGTTAATTAATGTTTAGGATTAGTTTAGTATTTAGATACCTACTTAGTTTGAGTAAATTACTCTTGTAGGTAAAATAAAAAAGGAACCAGAATTCTTGCAAACATGAAACAACAATCACAGGTATGGACCAGACTACAAGGATTAAACTGAAATATGAAAATGATAACTATGAAACACAACCAATTTAAGGGCAACAACTTGTGAATGTCTTTCTGCCAGCGTATGTCGATTTATTATACTAGTCGATATGTTTTCCATACAAATTTCGGGAGAGTATAACTCCACTGTTTGACATTGTGCATCGAAAGTTAAACATGATATAGTTTTGACTTATTATTAATTTTGTTTTTACGGAAACAGAATAGTAAAATAATAAGCCATTAAAAAGTTATGAGCCAACAAAGATTCGTTTTTCTTGCTATTTTTAATGTAACTTTGGGTGTAAAAAAGTAATAAAAAGGACTGTAAAATCTTCAAAACCAAGTCCGTACCGACAAAGCTCAGTTATCGAAGAGTTTAAACTTTATCACGTATAATTGATTCAGGCAGTGGTTTTTTCATAAAACTCGATTTTCCAAAGCACTTTTCGATTTTTTTACGCACCTATCAGTTCGGAACGGTGTTTCTGTGCGTGAGAACTAGACGTTGTGAGTGTAGACTCATTACTGATACTAGCTCTGTCAGACACGAAGCCAGGTTAGACAGTGTAATTTTGGCCATGACCACCAGTGAGTTCGAGCTCGCGACTAGTTTACTCTTAAGAGAACCTCTTCAAGGGCACCCAGATTTAGCTAACTGTAACTAAAATCTTCTATAACAGTTCAAGAGTACATAATAATATGAAAATCTATTTGTTGATATTGTGAAGAGAGAAATGTTGTTAAAATACACAAACCTCCGTAGCGCCCCAACCAGCTACATCGACAGGTATTTCTGCAGGCATTTGAAAACCATGCGCAATGATGGAACCCGGCTGGACGTTGATAGTATAGGTCAGGGGATTCAAGAGTCGCACTAAGGATATGTCGCCATCCATGTCGTTGGCACCATAGGTCGGATGATTGATTTCGACATCCACGTAGGAGAGCTGGCCGCCGTAGCCGCGGGTGGAGGAACCAGCCCTGATGCGACGTTTCTTGGGTTCATAGAATCTGGAAATACAAAAGTCAATCAGTCCTACCATACAGATTCCTAAGGGACAGGACAAAGTGACATACTATCAGCGATCACGATGATGGAAAAGTCAAAAATGAATAGGTAAAATAATATTGACATTTACCTATACTAGCAGCGCCCCGCGGTTTCACCCGCATAAGTGTCGATTCCGTGGGAATATAGGGATAAAAAGTATCCTGTGTGTTATTCTAATATATTTTTATGTTATTCTATTATACAGGGTTATTGGAAAAACATTAACAACCTCTTAAGAGGTCATTGCACTCGTCATTATGAACAACTTTCCCCCACATTTCCCTAACTGTTCCCTACATTTTGACGAGTTATACGAACATAAATAATACTCTACTACTACTACTAGTAATACTCCTGGACAACAAAAATGTAATAAATTAAGTAATTTTTAGTATTTATTTCTATACAAGTGATTTGTAATCTTTAGAAATAAATGAATTCAAACCGTAAATGTAGGGAACAGCTGATTTTTTTTTCGCGATTTCAGGTTTGGTTCCATAATAAAAGTTGTTTGTTATCATGAGTACAATCACGTGTTTAAGTATCGGCCACTAATTACCAGTCACCTTATACCTATATATCAAACTAAAAATAGTAGTTAATAGAAAGAGACAAAGGGAAGAGAGAAAGTATGAATTTAATACGAGTTTTTAATACAGTATAAGTTTTTAGAAGCTCTCATAAAATTATTATCTCCATCTTGCATTTTCATTAAAATTTTACCATTAGGATTTGACTTCAGCACCCACAAAAACCATGACAAAACTATCTATATCTCTAGAAAGTCGCATGGAGAGAGTTTAAAGCTTTTTCATTACCTGCGTGACGATTTCTACCATTATACCACTACCGCAAGCCCCGTTAAAGAACTTCGTTCCAAAAATATTTTGAAGACGAAACTACTCACATTCCATGGAAGCAATGAGCTGCTGACAGCACATATTTGGCAGTCAGGATGTGGCCTGCACAGGTTTGCGACCAGATGCCGAAGGAAGCACCCGCCGACTCCACCTGGACGATGGAAGGAAACTGCATTGTGGTGGTCGGGGTACCTCCCGCGATACGGGAGGCCGGAGTCGAACAGGCAAGGCCTGGAAAAAGATGGAAGAACTGATAAATACCATAAAAAAACAAAACAGTAGGTAGGTAATGTTATTTCTTGTAACCTTCTTACTCAGGATTTAGAAGAACAAAGTTGGATTACTTACTTGTTTAAAATAAAACTATATTTGCAATGATGACTATATACGTACTACAGAAGGATATACACAAATGCTTATTACTACTACGCCTAGCTTTTTTATCAACCAGTACACATATTTTTTTTAAATACCTAGTGAAAGATCACAGACGCACGCAAAGCACACGTAACGCACGTACTTCGTTGGTCCCGGTCCCGGCTGTCATTCGTGGATCTTTGACAGTCGTTACGGGTCGTCAGAAGCCCGAAAGTCTGACAACCAGCCTTACCAAGGGGTTTCGTATTACCCAGTAACTGGGTTGTGGAGGTCAGATAGGCAGTCGCTACATGTAAAACACTGGTACTCAGCTGTATCCGGTTAGACTGGAAGCCGCCCCCAACGTAGTTGGGAAAAGGCTAGGCAGATGATGACCTAGTGAAAGATACAACCCGAAAGAGTTAACTTGAAACTTCGCTTGGATGATGTAAGCGCGCGGTACTGAGGCGCGAGGCGAGAGCGGTCAACGCGAGGGTCGGGAGGGGCCGCTCGGGTCTCAAGTTTGCTCTAGCGGGTTGTACAGCCTCTTTAGAAGGAACGACTTACATAAAGTCATACAATCGTTATCTTAAGATGATATTACACATAACATCTTAATGTCATGGATTTCCGTAAAGTAACGCCTGATTCCATAATAAATCGTTATCTTGTAAAGTGTTTTCGGACAGCATTCCTAGCGTTATCTTGACTATAGATAAATTGTTTAGTGATCTATCTTGTTCACTACACTATTTGTTTGTTAGCCTATACTGTCCCACTTCTGGGCCTCCCGCAACCTTCCAGAAACACTTTGCCGCGCGACCTCGAACCACTACACTTCTTATGTTAAGTTTAGTGACATAACTTAAAAAAGCCACTAAGCTGAAGTGGGACTGGGCTGACCATATATTCTGTCGTACGTGCCCAGTATTGCCCAGTTAGCTGCGGACCAAATTTTTTTTTATTTTGTTGCTGAATGGGCCCGCTCTTGACCTCGATCATGCCGGCTAGAAAGCGATGGATGAGGTCTACGACGGAACGAGCGTGCCCAGAAGATGCTTAAGGCATTGGAAATCCCACGCATCGACGAAACACAGCAGGCTGCTTGACGCTGGACTCCGGTGGGAGGGTGGTCCCAAACCAGGCGACCGCAAAGGAAGAATTGGCCAGTCAAATAAGGTGTTGGGTGTGTCTGGCTGGATGCGCCGAGCACTCGGTTCATTTGAGTAACTGGCGGAACAAACTGCGCTACACGAGGAGGCTTGTTCATGCGTCTCAAAAATAACCCCTATGTGGAGCCCTGACACAACCAGAAGGCGTCGTGGCAGGCCCCGTAGAAGGTGACGGGAGGAGCTGGACAGATCAAATGACCAGTGGTCCACATTTTCCCCGGATCGCAAGAGCTTTGTTCCAAAAGTCATGGGGTAAGAGTCAGAAGGATCAAGAACTTTTAACAGCAGTGCAGCGGGGTGACGCTGGCTAACAGTAAATTTTTTATTACACCTATACCTGTTTGTTTCAAACTCTGTTGACCTCCGTTCTTGCAAACTCTATGTCATCAACTCTGTGTCAGATTTTAGTATAGTTTAAGTAAGGATAACGCATTGGGTTATATCCTGTAAGTAAATAAACAAATAAATCATTGTAGGTATTAGTTTTTTTTTTTTTTGATACAAGCGCAACTGCTGACCGTGGGGTCCTGGGTTCAATTCCCAGGTCGGCCAAACTGTTGTTGAGTCTTCCTTTAGGAATTTCTTAGTAACAGCCCGGAGTTAGTAAGTTGGCGGTTTAATACCCCCGTGCTTCAGAAAGCATGTGCAGCAGTTGGCCCTGCGTCTGATCTCTCTCTTCCCGGTCGTGTCGGATTGCCGCCCCATCGGACTACTAGAATAAAGGAACAGAGAGTGCACCTGTGTTTGCGCACACTCTTGTGCACAAACACAGGTATCTTCTGCTAATTTGGCTTATCTCCGTTGAGATTGTCACCGTGGAGGATTTTTTTTTTTATATTTATATTTAGAATTATAAATACCTGCAAAGAGGGCCAGAGCAAGAAGGGTCAGCGTTGCCATTTTCAATTCAACTGTGGCGTCAGCACTCAGCAGTCACCGCACAGTTTTAATATCTGATAAACACATTGTAAAATTATAAAGATAATAGGTTGTTACGGGACCTTAAAACTAGTGATTACCGATAAAACGTGTATAATCATTATTGCACTATAAATTATATAGGCTCCAGCGAAAATGAACTGAAGGTTACTGAAATTATCTCAGCCTACCGCAGTCCACTGCTGGAAATGGCCTCTCCCAGGCTGCACCACAACACCCTGTCCTCCGCCTTCTGAATCCAGTCTGTCCCAGCCACCTTCTTTAGGTCATCGGTCCATCTAGCAAGGAGGTTACTTACCTTTTTAAAATTTTGTATGAGCACCTTAAGACGAAAGAAATCTTAAAACCAACCCCATGGCGCGTTCTTCTGACGGTTCATTACCTGAAACTAGTGTGTGTTATCATCTGCCTAGCCTTTTCCCAACCGGATGCAGCTGAATACCAGTAATTTGCATGGCGCGTCTGCCTATCTGCCCTCCACAACCCAGTTACTAGGTAACACGATACCCCTTGGTAAGACTGTGGTTTTCAGACTTTCGGGCTTCTGACGACCCGTAACGACTGCCAAAGATCCATGAATGACAGCCGGAACCAAAGGCTTAACCTGATTTTCGAGGCAGGAGGGGCTTGGTATGTTAAGATGGTTACCTATCCACGGACCAACCGCGGCAAACGTAGCCTAACCTGATCGATCGACCCGTGCGGTGGTTATTACTTAGCAATAAGCCCCTGAAACTAGTGTGTGTGGTGATAAAGATATCGTAAACTCGATCTTCGCGTCCATTTTGTTCGGTGAGCCCGAACGCGTGGTAGCGTCAACAGAGGGCGCCTTCCGGTTTTTCCGAAGAAATAAGTGACTTATAAACGCGAGGATCTCGTATTCGCGCGAGAGATCTTTTTGGTTAGGACGCGGGGTACGATACTGTTTAAATGCAGCTTATCCGAGTCCGCTAGTTTAAAAAATAACTCGGGTGCATTCGAACATACATAACATAATCAGCCTATAACGTTCCCACTGCTAGGACGTAGGCCTCCTCTCAGTGAGAGGGAGTGGGCCGTAATCCACCACGCTGGCCCAGTGCGGGTTGGTAGATGCCGGTTTCCTCACGATGTTTTCTTTCACCGTTTTGAGAGCAGTGGTGATGGAATAATTTACACAAAGTAAAGCGCCTGTCTGGGTTCGAACCTAACAAACACGGGTAAGTAATAGATGATATAACAACAAAATCTCTAATATTAACAACATATAACAACGGAACCTATAATTTTATTTAATATAGCGATTAGTTAATATAATGAACGATTGATATAATTTTATAATAACTAATTTTTATAAGCATAATACATTCAATATAAAATCGTTTGACATACCACTCAAAAGATATAAAACTTATTTAGACTAATATGATGAATTATTATTTATTTAATAAATATTTAAAAGTATTTTTTCTTTGTTTTATTCTTTGTAAGTTCTATCGTAGTTATAGGTAATAGTAACCTAAGTAGATATTAAACATAACTAGTAACTGATTACCACCTGCGCTAAGATAGGTCGACGGAGCCCCGCTTCGCGGGGCTCCTATTTCTGGGTGGTTTAAAAAAAAATAACCACGAAGGCTAAGGCGGTACCTGAGATAACTCCGCTCCGCTGCGCTCCCGCCTTAGCCTTCTAACCTAACCTATCCGAGTCGGGGTACTCTGAGTCGGGGTACCATAATGACGTTTTTTATATACTTATATTAAACGTTAGACCTAATGATTTTCGATTAAATAAATAATATACATATTAAACGTTAGACCAAATGATTTTCGAAACGTTATATCAAACAACGTTATACTACTTAAGTTTTAGAATAAATAAATGTTATATGTAAAGAAATTATATCTACAGTTGGTATATCTCACGTTGATTATATCTTATGAACGATAATAAAATGAAATTAGACCAAATGAGTTTATACGTTATGAGACGCACCCAAGAAACACAACTCGTAAGTCGCGGCCGTTACCACTGGGACACCACCGCTCACTTGAAATTGCTATTTTGAAATCTCATTCGAACATTCAAGCGAATTTCGAATGAGATTTCAAATTATTTCTAGTAGGTTTTTTGTTTCGAAAAACTGTGATCACAATGATGTAAACACAGTAGCTTCGAATAAACGTAATTAATTATAGGTCCAGGTTTACTCATGTTGGTGTTTTTCAGTTCGTAAAAACCATGCGAAACAGGGGCAGGTCACTAGTAAACTTATGCATAATTACATATGAATTGAAAAAGTCACACATTTTGCCCGAATTTGAACCCACAACCCTGTGCATGAGAGGCGATGCCATAATATAAATCCAAAAGAACCGAGGAGTTCAAAAGAAACAGTCAAACTGCTGTGCTGGACAATGCAATTTTTTTTTTATTGCAAAATGGGCCAGCTCTTGACCTCAAACTCGCCTGGTGGAAAACGATAGCTATGAGGTCTATGATGGAACGAGCAAGCCCAGTTGCCTATTTACTCTTTTCACATTGGTATTTGCACGGATTTGAACCCACAACCTATTATAAATGAACCTCATTAAATTATTCACTATTGGAAAAAGTCGAACACTAAAATCAGAAGGGCCTAGTATTGAACCTTGTGGAAAACCATGTTCCTTTAAAAGCATTCAGGATACATATTCTGTATAATGTCTTTATTAGAAAAAAATCTACATTTAGTTGACTGTTGCAATTATTTCGGATCTGGAAAATTATTAAGAGCCAAAATGGGTATTTAACAAATTGTATTTTTATTGCTTAACGCAACAAACACAAACATTTCAATACAGCGAATACTTATTTTATTGGTTAAAAAACAGATGTCTGTATTTGCATGGAGGAGTCAGTTCCCCCACGAATGCAATTGTAAGGCTGTAAATAGGGTGTGGTGCTAAGGGTTATTGATGATTTAATAAAGACTTAATAAAAATAAAATAACTTTATAAACTTGATTTATTAAATAGTTCAAAATTTTCAAATTTAGACCGCAAGAGAGACGATCCAGTTAGTGTAGGGGCTGACAGCGGTGCTGACGCCCGGGAAGGTCGCATTGGCACATCCATGACCCCAGGACACAACACCTATGAGGAAGTTTCCGTAGTAAAGAGGGCCACCGGAGTCTCCTTGGCAGGCATCCCTTCCACCGATGTCAAGAAGACCAGCACAGATCATGTTCTTAGTAACCGTAAGAGGTCTAGGGAGGGTCAGGTAGCGAGCGGCGCAGAGTTCGTTGTTAATCGTGTAGATTGTAACATCGCGGAGTACCTGAGATAACTGACCTCCTTGCTGAAAATAAAATTGTTTAGGTAAGAATAAAATTAATTAGATAATTTAACACCATAAATACGATTGTCAGTAAAAGGTTGTAAAAGTAGCGCTGGTGAAGCCCTAATAATTTGCTAATCAGCACAAGATAAAGCGGGTTCACGGTAAAGACAAGTTGGTACCGATTGGGGCTGGTGATAGTGTCCCGTGATAACTTATGATATCAAACATAATATATAAGGTGCTATAAAAATATCTGCCACGGCTTCAATGGGAGACAGTATTTTGTATATAGATTACAGTAGTGAAGAAATTTTGTACCCCGGAATAGTTAAATCAATTTGAGAAATTAAAGTAATTAAATAAACATTTACTCTATTCTGCATAACGTGGTTCACAAACTACGCGCGATGTGTCGCTTCGTCGGTGCCCTGTCAGTTTACCAAAAATTAATTTACAAATTTTTACTTGATAAGCAACGATTGGCAAACACATGATTTGTTATTTCATCATCACACAACAACAAGTTTGCCAAATAATTCACTTTACAAAATAAATACCCGATAAACTTTTCTTTACTAACGTGTTATTTGACAAACAATTCATTTTATCTTATAAAAAAACGTTTGGGATAAAAACGTTTTACATATTGACTTATTATTACGCAATTTCCTAAAAATGAAACTCATTCTTTCATCGACTTGCACTAATAGAAAAAAGAGGCTATTTTTAGTGGGCTACCCGGAACCGAACTAGTTAGATTAGGTTAATTATTAAAAACAAAATTGTTAGGTTAGGTTAGGTTAGGTTAAAACTGTGACCCCCTACGCACGAGCCGAGCGAGCGAAGCGAGCGGTGCCGCGGCAGCGGCCGGCGAGTGCCAGAAACGACTAGCTATATAGAAAAAAATATTTGCCTGTAAATTATTTGACCCGAATGGAAAATACTGTCATGATCACTGTGTCTGATTTAGAAAATCTTTACATAGTATAAAACAAAGTAGCTCCCGCTGTCTGTAAGCTTAGATCTTTTAAACTACGCAACGGATTTTATTGCAGTCGCTAGTGCATTATAAAATGATAGTTTGTATAAACGTGATTTTTTCAAAAGAAATGTATAAATGATTAAATATCATCCGAAACATTTGTAAAGAGAAGCATTTGCCAAATAAATGTTTGTAAAGCGAGTGTTTATAAAATAAAATATTTGCGGAATGAGTTGTTTGTGAAATAAATAGAATACGAAACGTTGGTTTTAAACTAAAAATTTGTCAATGGAGTTTTGGTAAAACATTAGTGAACCCGCTTCGTCACATTTTGCGAAATTAAATGACGGTGCGGCAACAGCTAATTACTATGGGACGGTTTCATGCAACTAAATCAATTCAAATTTATATGCACACATTTTTGTATGAAAAAAATTATGACATAAGATCAATAATGTATCTTTACTATTATATACAGAATACTGTCTCCCATTGAAGCCGTGGCAGATATTTTTATAGCACCTTATATAAACAGCTAAATCAAGTAACTACTTCTTTTCGTAAATCAACTTGCAGCAAACTGTACCGGGGATCAGGCCCGAAAACCGGCTTCTTTATTCACACCCCTTCGCATAAAATAAGTCAACGATTAAGGAAAACTTTCTGCTTAGCCATTCTCTGTAATGATGGCGTGCTACTGGCTGTTCTGTTGTTAATCAGAGATCGTAACGTTGAATATTTATATAAGTAATATATGATATAGCACCACCGCCACAGGCGCTGTCTCAAGAGCAAGAGAACTCGAAAATAAACGAACGCACTACTGATAGATACAACGTAGACACTGACAGCCCAACACTGACAAGTCCGAAGAGTTGCCGCTCGAACAAATTAAATAACAACTAAAATAAGTGACGTCATAGTTGTGCATTACGGAGCCACTTATTTTAGTGATTGATAAAAATACGACAAGGCGGTTACAAAAATAATTAAATAATATATATATATATATAATTTAAAAAACTGCTTTAGTTCATCAGTTGATTGACAGAAAAATAAAATTTTATTTTATTGTCTGTCTTTCAAAAACTCTCATCTATAAAATTCTTGCTCACCGAAGTTGTACCCCATCCAGCGTGAATAACTGGTAGGTTATCAGGGATGTCTACATTTTGGGCGACGATGGTGCCCTGTTGAACCACAAGACTGAAAACCAACGGCTCAGTGAGGCGGATCACGGAGATGTCGCCGTCGAAACCGTTCTGGCCATAGCTGGGATGGTTGAAGTTGGCTTCTGCTTCTCGCACAATGCCTCCAGTGTTGCGGTAGGAAGAACCGGCCCTGACTCGGCGGTATGAAATGTCGAACAAGCTGTAAATTAATTTGACATAGATTTAGCGTAGATTCAACGGTAGGCCAAAAATCAGATAAAAACTAAAATTTGTCTAAATTCACAACATCAGACTACTTAATATAAATTACTCTATACCATTCAGTGCTATTTATTAGGAGATGAAAATTACATTTTATTTAGTTTTTTACCCACCAAATAATAAGGCAAATAATAATAAGGGGCGCAGGAAACTGAGAAGTATAGTAGAAAGGAAGGCAGGCTTGTACCCCGCAGTGGGTGGTTCCATACATGATGACGATGATGATGGTGATTATCAAGAAATATACTCACAATCCCTCCACGCAATGAGCAGCAGTCAAGACATGGCGACTCGTCAGAATATTGGCAGCACAAGACTGACTCCAGGCTCCACTCCAGACGCTGTAGAACTCCAACGCAACAATGGAGGGGTGCTTATCGATGGAGGTCTCAGTGCCTCCCACGATCCTATTCGGCAAGGCCACAGATGAGCCTAGAATAGAATAGAATAGAATACTCTTTATTATGTACACCATATAAATTACAGACATAAATATAGAAACTTTAGAGAGAATTAAAACAATTATAAGTCTATGTTTGACCCACTGCAAGAACTATTTTTTACGAGGAAAGTACGCGCACATGTGTGCGCGTACTTTCCTCGTACATCGCGAAGATGTCTTCGCGATGTTCCGCTTTGCCGTAAACCGGTGGTATCTTAAATAATTAGACAAGGAGAGAATGAGACGTTGAAAAAGTCTAATAGATCAGGCTTGGACTGGTCTTCGAATATTTATTTACCTTGGACATTGTTCCGTCTATCATTATATAGCCAAACACTTGAATAAGGAAAAATACATATACATAATTACCTGCAAGAAGGGCTATAGTCAGGAGAGCAAGTACCGCCATGTTTGTATTAGAAACAACTGCGAGGTCTTGATCCTCACACATTTTTATATAAAGCCGAACAAATCCATTGTAAAAACGATTTAGATTAACAATTCTGCCTGTAACTACCGCACTTTGAAGCTGTGGATTAACGATAAGATTTGTTTTAGTGTCCTGATTAAAATTGTGCCTCTTGAAATACTTACCTAGTTATAGCCTCATTAGAAGGCTGAAAGCAATGACAATGGGCGATGAGAGGGCTATGCTTCGATCAAATAAAGAGATCCGCAGGAGAACTTGCACAAATCATGTTCTCAGTAAACACAAGAGGGCTAGGAAGGGACAGGTAGCGATTGGTGCAGAGTTCGTTGTTAATCGTGTAGATTGTAACCCCACAGAGTACCGGAGATGACTGACCTCCTTGCTGCAAATAATATTGGTTTGATTGGATAACTTGACACCATACATACGGTTGTCAGTAAAAGGTTGTAAAAGCAGCGTTGGTGAAGCCCTAACAACTTGCTAATCAGCCAGGGTGCTTGCATGAAGTAGCGGATTCTCGGTAATGACAAGTCGGTACCGACCGGTGCTGGTGAAAGAGTCCCGTGTTAACTTATGTGTACAAACAAATAGAAACAGCTAAATCAAATAACTGCTTTTTTACGTAGATCAACTTGCAGCGAACTGTACAGGGGATCAGGCCCGAAAACCAGCTCCTTCATTCACACCCTTTTTTTTATGGATGGGAAATCATCTAATGACTCCTCCCGCTCTGGGTGGAGCGGAAGGGAGTGTCAGACTCTTACTGACTAAAACCCACCCGTGTTCCTTCCTTAGCCCTTTATGTTCCGGGGCAGCGGTAACCCTTTCGGACAATGCCGCTACCCCGGCAGGCTTCGGCCCTAACGAGCCCCTTCCCTTATACGGACATCTATTTGAGGCGCGCGTGGAACACATACGCGCCGTCCGGCACGGGCCCGGTCCTGATCGAACGGTGAGCTACCCATTACTCTCCGTCCGCAGGCCCGCGCCTACGGTAGCCGGGAGTCGTCACGCGGCTCCCGACGCCCGGAGCGCCTCCCGCGGCGGCTGGGACGTGAAGCTCTATCCCTCAGCCATCCCGCCACCTCCTTCGCTAGCATTCACAACCCTTGAAAAACATTCTGCTTAGTCTCTCTCTGAAATGATGGCGTGCTACTGGCTGCTCCGTGTAATACCTGCATTTGTAAATCAGAGATTGTAACGTTGAATATTTAAAAAGAAAATGCTTTAGTTCATCAGTTGATTGACAGAAAAATAAAATGCAAGATGACGGACGAGTCATGGCGAAACTACTGTGGTTTCGCTGCTATGGTTTCGCGGCGGAGACATGATACCCGCCTGATCGCATAGTAGGTATATAAAAAATATGTACAGAATTCATTAAACCCTTCAGGTTTGCCAAAATACTTTGCGTAGAAGAGAAAAACCCAAATATTGTTTATCTATAATAACAATGTCATCAGTAAGTACGTCATAATTCAGTAATGATTATTTACGACTTCGTGTTTCCCCGAGTATAAGACCTTGTCCAGAAGGGGCGAATTCATCGCGTCCACAAGCCTCGCGCGATTTCAAAATATACGCGAAAAACTCTTAAATCCTTCTATGATATATTGGCAGACACAAGCTACGTTTTTGCACATAAACTGTTACTAAAAATTTTGACTTCCTCGTTAGTCTAGTGGTAGCAAACTCTGCTCCCAGGAGCTCATACTTCTGGGTTCGATTCCCGAGTATGGCAAAATGTTATTAAGTTTTTCCATCAGGAATTACTCAGTAGCAACCGGGAGTCTGAATTTGTGCACGGTTGATGGCAATAGGCTCGCCCCCTGTTACATGGGACGGTGAAATGTGTACCTGCTAACCCCTCGTGGAATACAGACGTGATGTTATATTATGATGTTTTGATACTAAAAAGCTGGTCCAGAAACCTCTAGGCCATCAGTTGCTACATTATTGTTATTACCATATCTATGGCGTTATTTGATATTATACAAAATATAGAGGAAATCACTACATTAGATTGTCACGACTTCGAAAACTTAGACGAATGCAGAAAACATATAAATGATTCCGAGTCTAGCTTTAAACTACTTACTTTTAATATCAGAAGCTATCAACGTAATTTTGACGACTTCTCAGTAGCATTAAATCAACTTGATGCGGACATAGACGCTATCGTACTCACTGAATGCTGGCTAAGTGAAGGCTCGATTCTGGAAAATCTACCTGGTTATAATGTATTTCGAACAAAGTCGCAAAACAACAAAAATGGTGGTATAGTCATATACACCAAAATTAACCACGACGTTACTTTAATCGAACCTACAATACAGGATACAGATAGCCTTCTCTTAATTCTGAACAAAAAAGTAGCCATACTGGGGCTATATCGATCACCATCTTTTACCACTCTCACAAACTTTATTGCTGGACTAGACACTTTTCTTAAAACGATAAATTTGCATCCAACTGTAATAATCACCGGAGACATAAACATAGACATATGTTGCACCACAAATAATAAACACCATGATTATCTGTGCCTTATGGCTTCTCATGGCCTATTACCTGTTATAACCAAACCCACTAGACAAAAATCTTGTCTTGATCACATATTTGTCAAAAGCAATACCAAACCCAAAGGCATAGTATGCAAAAGTTCTATTACAGATCACGACATAGTAATGGCTCACATCCCTCTCAAACATAGTTGCACTAGAGTCAGCAAAAATCGCTGGGTACTTAAATTAAACAAGGATGACTTAGCCACAGACCTAGCCAAAATTGACTGGACTGACACCCTTAACCAAAAATGTGTTGCCACTGTCGCTGCCTCTTTCACCGGAATCCTTGCAAAGTTAGTAGAAACACACACAATCAAAGTCAAAATTCCCCGAAGCAAACGTAACATACAGCCTTGGATCACACCAGGACTTATGAGATGTATAAGTCACCGCGATCGGCTACATCTATCATTAAGATCTGACCCCGAAAACGAGACAAAAAAACTCATCTACCACCGTTATAAAAACTTCTGCAACAATCTCTTACGGAAACTCAGAATTGAATACGACAGTCGACAAATACAGGAGAATAACAAAAACTCACAAAAGCTATGGAAAGTTCTCAAATCAATGTACGACCCTAACGGCCAAAGGAACAATACATGCAACTTAGTGACAAGCTCTCCCAACCCTGCCGAGTCCCTCAATAAATGCAACTCGTACTTCACATCCGTAGGCAAAAACCTGGCTGCTACCATACTGACAAGGCTATCAGAAACTCAAACATCCCTCACCAGCAAGTACTCATCACCTAACACGTCACCTTTCTCCTTCTTTCTACATCCCACTGACGAAACAGAAATTACAAACTTCATTAATCAGTTAAAAGACGATAGTTCTCCAGGTCCCGACAAAATCAGTGTAAGACTCATAAAGAAAATTCAAAACCTAATTATAACACCTCTAACCCACTTGATTAACCTCAGCCTAGAAACAGGAGTATTTCCTGAACAGTGGAAAGTTGCAGCAGTAAGCCCAATACACAAAAGTGGTCCCAAGGATAAACCTGAAAACTATAGACCAATTGCACTACTTAGCATATTATCTAAAATCCTGGAAAAGGTGGTTAACACCCGTCTAGTTAATTTTCTCGAAAAACACCATCTAATTTCAGAGCGACAATTTGGTTTTAGAAAAGGAAAATCAACTGAAGACGCGGCTTCGCTGCTAACAAACTCCATATCAACAACTGTAGAAAAGGGTGAGCGCTGCATGGCGGTCTTCTTAGACCTAGCTAAAGCGTTCGACACAATTTCAACAGATCTGCTCCTTAAAAAACTAGACACAGCAGGGATAAAGGGAATACCACTCAAATGGTTTCACAGCTACCTCCACAATCGGCGACAATATGTGAAATCTGGTGAACACTCAAGTGGTGAACTCCCTATCAATTTTGGAGTTCCGCAGGGCAGCTTACTGGGCCCAACACTCTTTATAATCTACATGAATGATATTCTGAACCTCACTCTTCCAAACGCGGAACTAATATCTTACGCAGATGACACGGTCATCATATTCCACGCACCCACCTGGGAACAGGTCTACCGCCTTGCGGAAGAAGGATTAGCAACAGTAGCGCAAACACTGGACTATAACTTACTTACACTCAATATAAAGAAAACTAAACTCGTAACATTTTCCAAAACACACTTAGCTAGCCCTCCTCCTAACCTAACTTTAAAATTCCACACATGTCAGAACCATTTGAACACATCACGCGAAGACTGCTCATGCGATTGTATTAACCGGACACAATCCATTCGTTATTTAGGTCTACTCATTGACGAAAATCTATCATTTAAAGCCCACATTCAATTTCTTTCTGGCCGAGTAAGGAAACTTATACACATAATAAAGAAATTAAGAGACCGCACTCCAAAGGACATCCTGCGTACGGTTTATTTCGCAATATGCCAATCCATTATACAATATGGTGTATCTATTTGGGGTGGAGCTGGGAAAACAATAATGATTGAGCTTGAAAGAGCCCAGAGAGCTGTTATAAAAGTCCTCTTAAAAAAACCATTTTTCTACCCCACTGACTCCCTGTACAAAGACTTTCAAGTTCTACGTGTCCGCCAACTATTTATTCTCAATGCATACCTACGTATACACAAAACCCTAAAAATCCGACCTGACTACCACTCATTGACTTCCAAACGTGTCTTTCACATCCCGCTACAACGAACCACATCTCTCCTAGCAAGACGCTGCCCTGCCTATCTACACACTTTTGTGTATAACAAGGTCACCAGTAGTTTGCCTAGTGACCCAAAAGAACTCTCCCTCCACACATGCAAAACTGTTGTCAAACAATGGCTATTAGGTCTTTCATACGATGAATCGGAAAACATTCTCACATCACTCAACTCACACTCGGAATCCTACTCCCACCACAGACACCGACACCTACACAACTCACACGCACACACTAATACACCTATACACCACACGCGCACACACTAACACACCCACACACTAACACACCCACACCCTATTCTTGATTATCTAACACTTAATTTTTCATTGTGTAGCATTTTAATTTTGATTGTTTAATTTTTCATTTTAATTGTTTAATATTTTTAGTTTTAGGCTTTGTTCAGTGCAATTTAAGCTCTATTTCTGTTTTTAATAATTTACTATTTAAGTTTTACTCTCAATTTGATCTCAATATCTATTTTAGTTTTATATAATCTTTTGCAATTACCTACCCACTCTTACATACACCGCAGTGGTAAATAGCATTATGTTATGTATCACAAAATCACAACTCAGGTCCCCAAGATACAGGCGCCGCCTAGTTTGGGGACCACCGTAAAGATCCAAATGATGATCGCTAACAGCTACAAATCGACGTTAAGTTAAGTTAATATAAGGTAATATTTGTAACATTGATTTGTAACATTGGTTCAATAAATTTATTATTATTATTATATAAAATTATTATTAACTTAAAAAAAAACCTAACAACAAAAAAAGGATGTGTTTTTTTTTCGGCCAATCTTGTACCGAGGTACAAATTACAAGTAAAATTCCTTGCAATAAATTGTGTTATTAGCAGTATTTAAAATCCCCCAATATTTGATAGATTAAGAAATAAGAGAATATAAAAAATCACTACCTCACATCGTAACTGCGTTCAACGAAACGTTTATAACAGCACTGACACCTGTCAAACTATTCCATTTGTCAAAATATTACATATTGTAGTTTGTGATTATAAGGATTACTTTATGTTTGTGATCACATTAGTCCTCAGCGAATACATTAATTCGTTATCGATAAAACGATGGAGCCATTACTATAAAAATTGTAATTGGACCATAGAGGAGGCATGGATCAGTCTATCAAAAAGTACTCTGTGTGCATGGACCTCCTATCAGTGACGGTCATCGGCCTTAAGTTGTCCGACAGTCAGAGATTTTTATGATAGGCTGTAATGTCTTTGCTGACAGTCTTTCAGTCTATCAAAAAGTAGATACTCTGTGTGACAGTCCAAGGGACCTAAAATGTGCATTTCAGTCTATCATTTAGCCCTAAGACCACAATAAAGTCAGAATACTAATATAAACACATCAATTATTTTTGTGTAGCCATATCTATACCAGCAGCTGCTAGTATGCTGCAGGTTGTTTTTCATTGTGAAGGCTAACTGTGCGTTTGCATTTTCGAAACATTCACATAAAAACATGTTGAAATCTCTGGTAACTGCCAATAAATGTACGGTATGGATACATTGACAGTTACCAGAGATTTCATCATGTTTAGTTTAGTCGTCAAGATGGGAGAAATCAATCGAAAGTCCAGGGAAGAATAGCTAAATCAACAATTATGAAATCATACACGAAATAGCACTCCAAGAGACGGGAAACCAACGAACAGAGTCGGGGAACCGAAACGGAATGTTATCACTAGCATGGTATAATAATATACTAATTATATTCCTCGGAATGTTATCACTAGCATGGTATAATAATATACTATTACATTATTATTATTATATTAATATAATTATTATACCATGATCACTAGGTATTGGCCGTATTGGTAACAACTAATAGATAATTATCGGCCTTGGAGCACAGTCTTTTGGCCTTTCAGAAAGATAACCAAACGCATACAATAATCTGATAAATAAATGTATTTTTTTAGTTCTAATTCTCTAAATGTTTCACAAAAATAATGTCTTATATTAACAAAAAAAAACTTTATTAATACAAAAATAAGATAATAATCTATATATTTTTAGGATAATTTCTTTATGTTAGATTTATAAAACGTAGTAACGAAACGCATCATCGGAAGAATATATCATGAGATTGCCAAATTAATTAATGGGTTGTAAGTTATTAATATCTTTGAACGACAATTTCATGTGGTACAAATGTATAAATAAATCCAATATATTTTTTTTCAGAATCTGCGATTTTTTTCCTGTATTTCAGTACTTTTGTTCATTTGGTACATTGTTTGGCCACAGTTGTATGAAAAAAAAAACACCTCCTTTGCAGTTCCAATGTTTTCCTTCATTCCACACCATATTTAACCAAGTACATTCAATTTATAAATGTATCGTCAATCGGTTACGAGTTAGGGACACTAAAATTGGCGCGTGACTCGGGTGCGTACGCGCATCTATTTGTGCACACTGAATCAGTGTAGACCGCGCTTTATAATTAGACGCACCGCATATGTACCGGCCGATTTATGATCACAACAAATTACTACTTAACTGTAATTAATTTAGATGTAGTCTTGCTCGTTAAGACAACAATGTTTGTTGGTTAAATGTGCGACGGAACTAACAACTGACCTAAATATAGATTATTCCTGTGATTCTACACTTATTCGTTTTCACACTTTATAGTGATTTTGTTAGTTGTTAAGCTAGTAAACAAAGTAGGGAAAACTATATCTTCAAACGGCAATTTCTGAAGAAATGTGTGTTTTATTGTCTCTGACTTAATTTTTACACAATCAATAAATCGAGCATCGATACGACCTCCTCAGCGGTTCGAAACAAAATGACGCACAGACTAAGAAGTACCCTTAAATGACGTGATGTTCTACCAACAATCAATTTGACAGCTCAGTGTTGCAACTCAAAAATTTAAACTGAGTGTTGCCATTTCCAACACACATATTTCCTTGATGACCTGGCGAAAATGTTAAGAATGTACAGTAAAATCTTCAAAAACATTCCGTGGTGATGTATGGTGTATTAGCAGTAGCTATGTGTTACCTGTCCCATTAGTTAGTACATAAATAGTCGGGACTGCCGGAATGTCTTATTGACGGTCAGACAGAAATATGGCAGTAATTAGTTATATGCTGGTGGTATTTTTGATGATATCTTCAGTGTGGAATAGTTCAAGAGAGGTGGAATGGTAGATGTGGATGAAGGGGTATTGCTTATGGCTTTTAAGCCCCGAAATAATTAAATAAATAATAAAGTTTAAAAACTAAAACCCGACTACTGAAAAGGATGAAACAAGAAAGTACCTTCCCGTGGTCGCATGCTACCATAGCTTAAATGTATGTTAGTACAGCGGCATGCGACCACGGAAAGCTACTTTCTTGTTTCATCCTTTTCAGTAGTCGGGTTTTAGTTTTTAAACTTGATATAAGTACTTCTCTATTAGTCGCCATCTCGGCAGTCTCCCCCTTTCTAGCGATATCATCTTTCACACAGCTCATCCATCGTTTCTTTGCTCGATACACCGGTACACCCAATTACTGATCCTAAATTGTACTATAAATTATATTTTTAAATATTAGGATATAAAAAATAGTAGCCCACCGGTATCGGGAACAGGTCCAAGTTACCGGCAGTCAGGGCTCCAGAGAGAGGAACTGCCTAACAATGCGGGCCGTGTCCAGAAATACCGCTTTCTGAATCAAGCCCTTGATCCAGCTGCCCGACGAGAGCCTCCTCAGGTGTTGGTCGAGGCTTTTGGCTATTAAACCTTTGACTGTCGTGACAGCCAAAGGTTTAATAGCCAAAAGCCTATAAAGCCTAAATATTTATAAGATTCAGCGATCATTGCCAGTCGTGACTGGCAATGATCGCTGAATCTTATAAATATTATTATTATAACCGGCATATCTCCGGTATTTAAGTCGGCGCCAATCTATTTGCGGGGCACTTCGGCGTGCGAGTTAATCAAACGAATGCTCAATTTAATCACTGTGGCGACTTCATAAACTATACCCTGACCTGGAACGGTATGGGAACTTTCGATTATTGCTTTGTTTATTTCGGTTTAATTGGTTTAATATTTTGGGATGCTCATATACCGTTCATTTTCATCATAGTACGTACATAAACTCAGGCCTTCTTCCCGTGAGAGTAGGAATAAACTAAAGACATACATCCTATCCTTACATACTTAATTTTGGCTTCATTTTGGCTTAGCCTTTTCCCAAATATGTTGGGGTCAGCTGTCCTACCAGATGCAGCTGACTATCACTTTTACAAGAACTGCCTAGCTAATTGCCACAGCCCAGTTACTGGATAACACGATCCAACAGTATTTTCAAGTGTTAATCAATTAGTTGTTGTTGTGGAGCAGGACCAGCATTGAGCCAGGTATTTTTATCAGCGATATAATCCCCTAACTTATAATATGCCTGCCTGCATAGTGTGCGTTTTAAACAAGACTTGAATTTTGTCTCATTCAGTTGAAGAATGTGGGGAGGTATTTTACAATACCCCATAAAAAATGAGTCTACTTTAGCCAGTCTGAAACCTGTTTCAATTAATAGGTCCTTATTTCTAGTATTATAGTTATGTCTTTTACCTCTTTTGCTAACCTGAACTTTTAATCCCAAAACTAGCTTAATTCCCCAGTATCAATTAACAAGTTACTAAAATGGCAATAGTGGTTCATTCCCACTCGACATCGGGAGCACATAGTAGCACAAAGTATGCTGAGATTATCGTAAGTAATAATTTAAGGGGACACTCTTTTCTGAATCCATCTTCTACTTAATAAAAATCTAAAATTTATTCTTTCACTTATAGACAACGCTCATCCTAAACCGCTAGAACATACCGGTTTCCTCACGATGTTTTCCTTCACCGATTTGAGAGCAGTGGTGATAACATCGCCTGTCTTGGTTCGGACCCACGACCTACAACTCGTATGTCGTTGCCGTTGCCACTGGGCTACCACTGCTCTCTCTCTCTAGCACCATACTTTTCCTCCAAAACTGAACACACAAAACAGTGCAATTACGAAAATAAATACCTACCGAAAGCGTTTTTGGCCCAAAGTTTTGATAAGTACTTAAGTCATATTTTATGGTGTTACGAACATTGATGTACGAGATTATCGAAAGCTTTTATGAAAAATGTCTTTTTATAATTTGCTTCAAAGTTGTTCTCATAAAACACTTTTTAACGCAGATCGGCTGATCTGCGTTAAATCTGCGATCTGCGTCCAATATGCCATATAATGGATTTTGGGCCAAAATCCAAAATGGCCGGCCAATGAAAAAAAATGTATTATCCTGCTCGGGGAAATCCCCCTTATCGTTATTTACTGTACAAACTCTTTTATTACTTGTAAAATTATAAGAAAATCATTTACTTTTACAATGTTTGTAAATGTGTTCAGAGCACCATGTATCTGTCACATAATTAATTTACCTGCTGTTGCTTTCTTTTTTTATCTATTGTGATAAGTATATTAATTTTATTCTAGGTACATTTTTTTACATAAAATTATATACCTACCTAATTAATGTATACAAAATATTTTTTTCAAGGTGCTCTAAGACTAAATTCTAGTTATATCTTAAAGATCACATTGTATGAAAAAATGGAAACCTCACCTTAACAGGTTTACCAGTTCACTTAGATAGTTAGTTAATTACAGAGCAGCAGTTTAGTTCAAACAGTTATTATTTAGCCCAAGTAGCATAGCATAGTATGACAGTAGCCATAGGTTATGCGTCGGCGTCTTTGATGTGGCTAATAAAAACATTTAGAATGGGAGCCGACCGTGTTTGTAGGAGCGATGGTAAATGGTACAGTCGGGGGCAGATTTGCTAGCTAATAGAAAAGAAAATCGTAAAGTATTTGTAATAAGTCTCTATATTTCGAAGACTCACAGAGGGACATTTGATGTCATTAAACCCTACTGATATTAAAATAGAATTTTGGCATGCATGAAGAAGCCTCCTCGTGTAACGCAGTTTGTTCTGCCAGTTACTCAACTGAACCGAGCGCTCGGCGCATCCTGGACAGTCACACCCAAACCTTATTTGACTGGCCAATTCTTGTCTTGCGGTGGTAGGGCTAACGCCCGCCTGGATTGCGACCACCCTCCCACCGGAGTCCGGCGTCAAGCAGCCTGCTGTGTTTCGTTGATGCCTGGGAGTTCTTCTAGGCACGCTCGTTCCATTATAGACCTCATCCATCGCTTTCCATCAGGCGTGATCGAGATCAAGAGCGGGCCCATTCAGCAATAAATGAAATTATTTATCCCGTAAATAGGATATTAGAATCACTTACACTTCATATTATAAACAATAAATAAGCTAGATGAGGTCGGCGTTTCCTATCTGACTACTCTGAGAAGAAATGCCGAAACAAAATCAGAAGTCACAGTCTCTTTTAAAGTCCAGACATAATCTTGGTCAGATCATGTGAAGACCATGTAGATTGATATCTGAAATGGTGTTTTAAGGAAAGTACCACACAGATTTGAATGGACTAGTCCAGTCCAGACAAGACAGTGCACGCATTATTTTGTTGGTTCTATTGAAAAATGTATGTAAACTAATTATCAGTATAGGTACCCGAATTAAACTTAAAACCACTGAGTTTCACATTCACAACACCTGAATAATATACCTATCATAAAATAATATACATGACATATCAATAAATAAATAGGTATACCCGATAATGAGCTGTGGGCCAAAATAATCACCAAATGGAGCCCTGACATAGCTAGAAGGCGTCGCAGCAGACCATGTAGAAGATGGCGGGACGAGCTGGACAAAACAAACGACCAGTGGTCCACTTTAGCCCTGGATCGAAAGAACTGGAATTCATAGGGAGAGGCCTTTGCCCAGCAGTGGGATGATGTAGACCAATTGTCTACTTACTATCTCTTCCATTATCAATATTTCAATAATAAATATCTAAAATCATTCAGTTATCGTTTGTGTGCACAACAGTACGGCGCACGCGCAAGGTCGGCGTGGCGGCGACTGCATTGCGTTTTAATTGTTATCGACTAAAGTTCTGCGCATACGAGACGTTAAGCCTACATGACTGGCGATTTTTTTCGATAAATCTTTATTGTGTCAATAAAGAATGATCTTCATATAGTGGAATCCCAATCGTGGGGTATTTCCAATGAAACGAGTGTGGCGGCATCTACATGCGAACTACGCATTCTACCATCCGCCATATCGTTCAACGCTCAACGTTGCTTGGGCATATCGACCCACATACGCGTAAAAACCTAACCCTGTCTTTGCTGCCGCACAGTCGGGTAATAATTCCTATTCGACCTATACCTAATCGAATAATTCCTATTGCAGGGTCCTAAAAATACGCTCTCGCTGGCCGCTGCCGCACCACCGCACGCTTCGCTCGCTCGGCTTGCGCACGGTTTTTGCACAGCTCTAATCTAACCCATTTGCTCGGGGTGCCACTAGCGGCGTGAAATGCAACTACTTTGCGATATGCCCAGTGGTCAGCTGGGAATAGCAAGCTTTCGTCGATTCGCCCAACTTTTTATTAGGTGCATCGTGATATAACCGGCCAAGTCGTGAGATGGCGGCCATTTCTACTACCACGGACCACGAAATACTCGTATATAAGGTCCCATTAAAATAGATGGACAAACTTTTAGAAATCATTCAAACCACCAAAATAAGGACGATGGTAAAAAAATATACCTATAAGAAAAACGCATTAGATACTTACAAGAAAAATAATCAGCTAACGAAAATACACTAATTTGCCGACAATTTATTATTTTATGTCAAAACACAATCACTTTAATTAGTTTTTTTTTTTTTTTTGCTTGTATATCTTTGGTTAGACGTACTGAGCGCTGTGTTAAAATTTGTCCATCTATTTTAATGGGATCCTGTATAACTTGAACCGCAAAACAATCTTTCATTTGTTTGCTTCAAGTAGGTAGTCGTCCACCGCAGTACAAAAAGTCTCACATGTGACTTGATCCTTAGTAGTATTACGGCCCGGTTTACTTAGCGAGCAGTGCTCAATATTGCTGAGATTCTTTCGATACTAACTATAAAATCACGTCTATACGGAAAACCTTTAAGCTTTTAATTTGAAAGCATCGTAAAGAGTCGCATCTAATCCATAAGGAAATCTCTTACTTTCTTGGAGGATTTCGATTTAATCTTATAGAGGCTAATGTCTGAATAAAAGCTGCGTGGTTTAACAATTTTTTTTTCCTATATGGCATCTCGTAGTTGACCTTGAGAGGTCGTGACTACTTAACCGGACTGCCTTAAGTCATTATTATATTATCGAAGTTTTTGGGCATTGGTAAAATTAAAATTACAGGCAAATGAGACATATTTATTTAAAAAAATATTATTTTAGTACCAACGCGACGTGATTACAGAACATAACTGACATAACGTTATCACACATCAACCAATGACTGCTTGTACAGTCAACAAAAGAGATAAGTTTGCAGGATCGACGGATATAGTTGAAGTTTAGTAAGAAACCCACAGAACAGATAAAATAAGTTTTGTCTGTTCTGTGAAGAAACCGATGGATGTTGTCAACTATATCTGACGATCCTGCATACTTATCTCTTTTTTTGACTGTACTTTAGACATTATTTACTGTAAGACATCACCTTATCACATGAAATAACTAAGTAATCAGACAAATTACTTCATTTTAAGGTATGTTACATAGTGTTAACAAAATATTTTTTACCTTGGAGAGATAATAGTTACCGTTTGTGTTATAAGATAAGGCAGTTAATTGAACGCCATAGCATACATTATATTTGATATCAACAATTTGCAATATTTATAATGTTTGATTGTTTTTGAGATCGCCTTTATATCTATATAGCATTTAAAACTGTTTTCGAAAAGTATAGCTAACAGAATTTCAATTTTTGCTTGCAAAAATAAAAATAAATTTACATTAATTAATACTGACATTATATTATACCAAAAGAATAATGAATTAATGACAAACTTAACTCTATCACAATAATACCCTGACTTTATCATCTACATTTTTGCAAAAATGTACTGAAAATCATCCACTTTTCAATTTGCTTCATACCTCGACCAATAGTTTCAAACATGTCTAATAAGCTTTTACAAACTTGGCTTAAAAAAATTGGTACTTTATATCAATTTGTAACGTTATACAGTCCTACTTGACAATTATGTGTCCGAAGAATTTCTTTCAAAGCATCAGGAACAAAACATCCCATATCAATGCTTAAAAACTTCTCAAGCAAAGTATCAAAGTCTCGATTTGTCACTTGTTTGTATTTTCAGAATACTGACTTTGACTAGTATTAGAGAAGAATATTGGAGACTCCGGCGCATACGCTGGCGTTGATACGTGAGGAGCTCTATACGGTATCAGATCAGTATATTTGAAGAAATTATGGAGAAGCTGCTGCTGATCCATTAAGAGGGTATTTAAATGCCTTATTTCTTGGTCAATCTTCTTCATATTGAATGTCGCCTGATCTACCTTCTCCTGCATTCCTCTTATCTCTAAACTGAAGTTATGATCTTGCGCGAATTGACCCTCAGTCTTTAGTTTTGATGTGTATTTGTTTTTATAAAGAATCTCTTTGATAGACTGGCCCGATTTCACCTTATTCAGCTGCGCTAGTTCGTACGCTGCCATCATAATGTCAGTTGGCAACCTTTTCTCCCGAGGATTTAGAGGTTTTACACTCAAAATTACTTTTCCAGCTTCTGGGGAAACCAATGCGGTTCGATAGACATATTTGTGAAGACATTTCGGAAGCCAAGCACTGAACATACCCATTTCAACGAACAAAATTAACTTCGTCTGTCTAACTAACTTCGATAGACCAGCAGTTTTCCGCAAGCCTTGAATATCGTGGACAGCAATACCGACCAGTAAATTCATTAAAATGATAGTGACAAACATAAGGAATAGAATGAATATAATTTGAGAGGACAACTCGAATATTAAAGGTGGGTCATCTCTCGCTGGGTCGTTGATCAAAATATTTAGGTTCAACTCTCCGACCATCATGGACAAGGTACTTATGAATCCCATCAAAGGATTTGAAAACATCTCTTCATTTGGGAACACCACGCAGAAGCAAATTGTGAAGCCTAGAAGAAGGCACATATACGCCAACAGTAATTTTAAGAATTCTGTCAACACCTTTTGGTACATGGCCACATAATCACCAAACATTGGAAGTTGGCCCATCATTAACATTAAATTGGTCCAAGCGCCTAGGACTGCGTAACCCCCAACATGGTTCTGCCAACTGTAATCACTATCAATTTTGTAAAGAGAAAACACAGACAGCAAGACAAACCACTCCATCAAATTCTCAAAAGTTGTAAAGTATTGATAGAAACTAGAATATCCAGTGATACCAGTCAATTTTCGAAGAATCTCAAATGCTGTTATGGCCATCAGCACCCATCTTTCGAACTCTATAGGATTGTTGGTGAGAAGGCCACCTAATAACGATTGTTTCTGACAAAGCTCATTTAGGACACCATACTTCTCAGCGTATTTGCCTTTGCAAGTCTTAACGACAGCAGTCAACACATAAATAGATAAAAACGACACAAAGAGAAAACAAAATATAAGTCTTGCCAAATAAAATTTCCTTATCTTCCTCCATTTCATAAACAAAAACGCGGAGCACAGCGGATGTAGTAATATGTCTTTCTGGCCTTCATCTATCAAACTGTTTAAATATGTGATCTCACGGGGATAAGAAAATTTCAGCATTCTGCCAAAATCAAACTCAATTTGGACTTCTTCATTAGCTTCACTTGGTTGATTCAGAGAAATGCCACAATCCAGATTATGTCTCAAAATTGCTAGTGATTTTGGAGTTTTTCTAGCAATAACACTTAAAGCTGTATGTCCTTTCTTCGATTTCGAAGTTACATCAGCACCAAGGAAAATAAGAGTCTCCACACATTGCGTCAAATTATCCATTGCAGCCAAATGTAACGGTGAATATCCGTATTCGTCTTTCTTGTTTACTTGAGCTCCCCAACTAACAAGCATGTCAATGATGTCACATGCACGCTCCGCTCGACCAATTGCTGCATGTAATGGTGTCCTTTTATCGTAGTCTTCAACGTTCGGGTCAGCATTACCGTCTCTTAGAAGCACTTCAACACATTCAATACTTGAACATCTAGCGGCAAGATGTAACGCAGTGAAACCTCTGTAATTCTTCGTATTTGCTTTTGCACCTTCTGATAACAGAAGTTCTATACATTCAGAGTAACCTCTAGCCGCCGCCAAGTGTATCGCTGTGCATTCCTTATCTCTTTGTTTGGTCACAGCGTTACAACTTATCTTTGTCTCTTTCAGTAGAAATGATAGACATCTTTGAGCACCAAGTTCTGCAGCCAAATGTAAGGCATTCAATCCTCCTGATGTAACATATGCAGGGTCTACACCTCTTTCTATGAAGAGTTCCATGCACTCCACAGCATCGGCTCTCACTGAACAATGCACTAGATTATCTTCACATCCAGCTCTTTGTACAACAGCATGTAACGAAGCACCGTTAGCTATTAGTATTTCAGCCACTTCCAAAGAATTACCGAACGCAGCACAATGGAGAGGTGCGAAGTATTTTGGAGCAAAATCAACATCAGCACCACGAGAGAGTAAGAAGACAGCTGCTCTCCCTGCGCCACTAAATGAGGCTAGATGCAAGGCTGTTAGTCCTGCTGGTTCCGAGTAGTGAATATCAGCACCTGCTTCTAATATAGCTGGTAGTAGCTCATCCCTTGCAAGTAACGCAGCCCACAATAATGTTAAATTCACAACCACTTCAGGCGCAGAGGCGATGTGCTCTTCAATGTTATCCGTAGTTATTAAACCACATTCAACATCATCGAAAAATCTTGCAGCTCCTAGCGACAACGCCTTTTCACACAGACTTCTTCTGGCAGCTTCTTCGGTCAACCTGGCTTCAGGGTCTGGAGCAAGGACATCAAAACTGTGGTACATATTAGGAGCATCATCAGCAGGTGGCGATGGACCCACGAAAAGGTATTCTTTTGCTTTGCCAGGCTCCCGAGCCGACTCCAAAAGATCGATGTTCCGTACATTTTTGTTGTAGTTTGAGTTTAATGGAAACTCTTCAGGTTCTCTGGGTGCTCTGGATCTGATGCTACTTGCTCGGTAGCGGTTTCTTATGGGCGAGGGTGTGGTGGGGGAGGGTGTCTGAAGGGGAGAAGGCCACCCCATCTCGCGGTACCCAAAGTTGTCCATAGCCCGAGCGTGACTGACTACCGACGGGTGTCTTATCTTATCGCCCATATTGTTTCAGAGCTCAGACTCACTGAGATGTTCTTGACATTATGATTTATGAAGCTATTTTTACGACGCGCAATTAAATATTGAGATACTTTTCTTTGCGTGTTTTTGCGGGAACGTTTTGAAGAATACTGTAAGAGCTACATAAGCTGAAATTCTTAGCGGAAAGTCAATTGTTTTTCTGTTTGTGGAGATTAGGGCCGGCGCTGACTGACGTCGCGGCACGGCACAGCACGGTAAAGGGACAACGGGAATAGACGTTTTATTTTATTTCTGATCAAGCTCTTTTTATCCTTATTTCAATGAGTTTAGAATTCATATTACTTTATTTCGATACAATCATACCGCGGCACGTTGTGGCATGCCGCGGGACGCCGTGGCATGTCGTGTCATGCCGTTTCATTCCAAGGATTACCGCGGCGTGCCACCGCGTCCCGCAAGCCACATAGGTCACAGGATTATGACAGCTAAACTGATTGAAATAAGATTTAAAGTACAGTCAATCATAACGGCACAACCAACTTTGGATCCCCACAGAACAAAACTGGTTGAATATTGAGTGGCTGGGCTTCCTGCGGGATGCCACGACGTGACGCGGCACGCTCCGGCATGGCGTCATACCAAAGCGTCCTTCGGGCTGCCGAAGCATACCCTGCTTTGCCGTGCGGTGCCGCGATGTCAGTCAGTGCCGGCCTTTATGCGACGTTTTTATTTTTAGCGACAATCTCAACTGTTGTCGGAAGAGACACTATATTTGTGATTGTGTAAAGATACAATTGTAGGCAAATAGGAACATACAGGATGGTATCATCGACGCGCAAACTGTAACCACGAACTCAGCACGATTTTATACCCCTAGGTTAGAAAATTTTCGTTTATGGAACAGTTAATTTTTTTTTGAAATAACGGACGAAAATTTTTGACGCTGGGGCTTTCAGAATAATGTACTAAATCTATTGTAACAGGTTGTGCACTGCGTACCTTAGTCAACTATTTTGGAATATAGCCAGCTGTGCCTTGTTCTTCCTCCCACAGCTTTAGCACAACTTTTACTCAGTAATGTTAATGATTTATTTTCTGTAAGTAGGTTTGTACAGACGCCAGCACATCAACCTACTACAATCTGTCAGATTTCTGTAATAGATTTTCAACTTTATTGCTAAAGCATAAGGTTCAATGTTGATTGGGAAAATTTGACAGTTAGGTGTAGGTTGATGTGCTGGCGTCTGTACAAACTCTTTTACACGTCAATCATATTTTTTTAAGCTAGATGAGGTCGGCGTTTCCTATCTGACTACTCTGAGGAGAAAGGCCGAAACAAACTCAGAGGTCACAGTCTCTTTTAAAATCCAGACAAAATCTTGGTCAGATCATGTGAAGACCATGTAGATTGATGTCTGAAATGGTACCAGTCAGTGGACGCATTTGTCAACCTAACATATACATCATGTTGTAATGGCAAAAGAATATACTACCTTATCTCAAGAAAAGTCAGGTACATATTCAAAGTATGTGAAGTTTTCATAAGCAGGTGGAAAATCTCTTCTTTATTTGACATGCTAAATAATTTTATCTTTGTACAAAGCTGAAACACGTGAATGTGAAAACTATCTTATTTTTTCAGGCTTTTGGGCTTAAAACCATTTGTTCTATTAATGTGGTTTTATCAATAAACATGTGTATCTATGACACGGAAAAGTTGTAAAATCAGACGGTAGTGTTTTTTATTTTATTTTTGTGCTAGATTACAGAACTAGTTTTCAGTCTTACGCTATAATAGTATTAAAACAAACATTACTTAAAATAAATACTCTTGTTTATCGATTTTATTCAATTTCGAGCGGCCATTGTTGTTTACATCTTTGGCAAACCTGCCGCGGTCGGACCTTATGTTGTACCTAATAGTTAAAACATGTTCGGGATGTTATTTCATTAACAAGTTGGTATTTTTTAAATGTTAGATATGCTTAAAACGTTTGTTATAAAAATTTATATGATTTTTGGATTTTCAATTTCAAATAGCAGCCGGGCGTTTATTGTAATAGTAAAAAAACTTTTTTACAAAAAAAACAACCGACTTCCAAAAAAAAAACACTACAAAGTGAAAAATAACTTTAATTTCGGAAGTCGGTGTCGTTGGTTCCACATTTTCGTTTTTTGACACCGACTTCCGAAATTAAAGTTATTTTTCACTTTGTAGTGTTTTTTTTTTGGAAGTCGGTTGTTTTTTTTTTGTAAAAAGGTTTTTATTTTTCGCTTTTTAGTTGTACCTAGCCCATACAAATTCATATAACACTACTTGCTAGTGACAGGAAGATAAACATCATCAATATAAACTAAGTGGAAAACAAACGTATTGTTGACGCTAATTCCAAAACTACCCAAGCAAAGTTCATAGAATGTATATGGGACCACCTCTGAAGAATACCTTATTCATTAATTAGACTAGATGCTGATAATCCTGGCTGCAGCATCAGGCCAAACTTATGTCAACATTGCATTGAACTTAAAATTTAGTCCTGTTTAAAATGAGCCCAAACACGACTACGGTGCTGTAATTTCAAGGTTTGTACTTTTTCTGATGCTCCTGGCTTCAGCATCAGGTCTCTATGTACTTCGGTGTTCCTCATTAACATTACGTTTATCCACACATCGAGCCCTTTCCAATGAGCCTAAACACGATATATCTGCTGTTAGTTGTCGAGGAGTTAGGTACTCTGCAGACTATCCTGACTGCAGCATCAGGTCATGACTTGATGATCATGAGACCAAATGTGGCAAATGCCCAATCAAACATCAAAACAATTTACTAAAACAGTCCTTGCCTGTTCGATTAACTTCTTACTGTTAAGGAGTTGTACCTTCCATCATCAGCCCAGCTACCTGAGATGGTGATAACCATACGCAAATACACAAGATACTTCATAAAATATGCGAAAAACAATAAGTTAGCCTATAAAATTTGAGGGTTGCCCTCGATTTCTCTAAGATCCCATCATCAGATCCTAACTTGGTGACAGTGGGACCACCTCAGAACTATCTACTTTCGAACAAAAAAAGAATTTTGGAAATCTGTCGACAATTGGCGGAGTATTCGATGAACAAACATACAAAAAAAAAAAAACATACAAACAGCCGAACATAGTACCTCCTCCTTTTTGTGAAGTCAGTAAAAAATGTTTAAGATGTTATTTCCCATAAGAAAACGGTACATTTTTTCCGGCACTTTAGTTTTTGAGTACGAAATTAATTATGTTCTTTATTGAGCTGTCTAAGCTCTTCTTAGCTACATGTACAGACGCCAGCACATCAAGCTACTACAATCTGTCACATTTCTTTAATAGATTTTCAACTTTATCGCTAAAGCATAAGGTTCAAAGTTGATTGGGAAAATTTGACAGTTTTGGGTAGCTTGTTATGCTGGCGTCTGTACTCCTGCCTGTAATGGATTTACTTATCTGGCAGCTGAGTTCATACTTGAAATCTAATCTTATTTTAATGATTGTGGAAAAGGCCTAGCAGCGAATACCTGATAATGTAAAATCCCCTCTTTTTTGCATCTTTACAAAATTTGAAAACTTTCAATTCGAAACATCGTAACCTAATTAATTTTGAATGTTCTAATAATTACAAATAATAGGCTGCAACACAGTACTTAACTAATACAGCTGTTAACGAACACTAAAATTAATGTGAACCTGTTTTTGTTCCAATAAAATATTTTATTTTGATGTGATTCTGCACAAACGTGTTACCTTCAGCAAAAGAAGTGCCATGATTTATCTGAATGTTCTCAATCATCAAGGACAATCGTGCGCTATGAATGACAATATATCTCATTTTCCACATTACTGAGAACTGTGACAGGTGACAGTACATCAACCTCGTGTTGCGATACTGCGCGCGCGCAAATATTTGTGACACGGACAGATATGCTACCTTTGTTTTATATCTTGTATGTTAGGGACACTTTACATTCATCCAACTTTTTGGAAATATTGCTAATGAGAGCAAAACTAAGCTATTGTTTCTCACGGTATCTCTGTGTTATTATATATATTGGATTAGACTGAAGCTGTGGCGAGACAGTGTTCCGTTACCCAAACCGTTCGTTCCACCCGCTGAAGACCTCCCACCTGGACATGAGTTACCTTGGGTAACCTGGAAGTCTTTAAACAGACTCCGGACTCAGGTTGGCCGAAGCAAGGAAAACCTGTTCAGGTGGAAATTTATAGACGACTCCGCCTTGGAGTGTAAATGTGGTGCAGTTCCACAAACGATGAGACACTTAATATCGTGCCCTGCGTGTCCTGTCTGCTGCACGTTACAGGAATTGATGGACGCTAGTGATGGCGCCAAACAAGTAGCCAAATTCTGGGCCGAGTACATTTAGATTGCTATCGACACGCTAAGAAGAAGATATATATTTACTTTAAGTTGGATCTATGTATATCTTGGAAACATACGGTTTCACTTCATTTCATTTTCAATTATTATTCAAAGCGTTAAAAGGTAGCTACAGTGTCGATGGCTTTACCAGGTCAGCTAGCTGCACAATTCGGTAAGAGATTACTATAGTCCGCGCGGAACTAGTTTGCCTCTTAGGTGGGGACAGGGGTGAGGCGGCGGTTTGCAACGCACGTACTGAGTATTGCGCCCCCGCCCCTCCGTCCCACCACTCACATAACTAAGGCGCGGCCAACTAGTTCCGCGCGGACTATAACTGCATCTTCTAATAAAAAAAAATAACGGAGCATCGATCACGATGCTTGCGTTAAGTCCTGACTTTCTCAATAGTGCAACGATATCTTACGCTGTAAGAAAACACGATTTGATAACTAAAATTAAAACAGATTTTTGAATAATGTGGAATATACGTATTAATTTTAAAGACTCAATATTAGGGTCTTCTTCTTCGTGTCGCTGACATGACTGTATTTCAGATCTTCTTGGCCTAAAACTTCGCCACTTCCACGGCGTGGCAGCGCAGAGGTCACTTCGAATGCACGTTTTGGGACACAGAGAGTGAAAATTATGATAAACTAGCTGCGCCCCGCGGTTTCACCCGCGTAAATGTCGATCCCTTGGGAATATCGGGATAAAAAGTAGCCTATATATGTTAATCCAGGGTGATGTCAGCTATCTCCATACAAAATTTTATCAAAATTGGTCCAGCCGTTTGACGGTTGCGGAATCTTTGTAACAAGTACTTCTAATTAAAATAATATTGTATTGTCACTCATTATTTTGCAAAGTCAGACAGCATGTCAATTACGCGATCAATCGTGCGTAAACGTACGTCACATATTATATGAAACGTCCTTAACTTCGCGATGTTATCACGCGACAGTCATGGCGGTGTGTCAATTATATCACGACACCGCACTGTTTACTCGTTTCATATCACTTTCTACGCTGATTGAGACATGCTAGGAAAATATAGAATATCAAAGTCAGTCAAGGACTCCATTCTATTCGGCTTCAGACTCAGGAGGCCGAAGCAAAGAAAACCTGCTCAAGTGGAGATTCACCACGCTGGACTGTAACTGTGATGATGTCCCACAAACAATGGGGCACTTCGTGTCCAGCGTGAACTGTTGTCTGCACGCTACAGGAATTGATGTACAGAGGCCAGCACATCAAGCTACCCCAATCTGTCAAATTTTCGCAATTGAATATGAACCTTATTCCTTTGTAGTTAAGTTGAAAATCTATCAAAGAAATTTGACAGATTGGGGTAGCTTGATGTGCTGGCCTCTGTACACTTCTGACGATGCCAAGCTCATTGCCAAATACTGGGCTGATTGAATCAATGTGTAACTGAATCAATGCATATTATGAAAGTAGCTTATTCAGAATCATTTACTGAATCGATTAGTGTCATTTTCAATAAGTATAGGTAATATTTATACCAAAAATAATAAAAACTATGTAAGTAAATTACAGTCGCACATCCGCTGTATCTACATTAAAAATAAACCAAACAATGTTTTATACATAACAGTAAAAACTCAGTGTATGTATAAAGATTACTTATAAGATAATATTCTAATATTGGGGTCTTGTAATAGATTGCCATCGACATCTACATGGGCACTTATGACTGCTGGGACACAGGCCTCCTCTCTTCGAGAGGGAGTGGGCCGTAATCCACCATGCGGGCGGCGAGCCCAGTGAGGGTTGGTAGATTTCACGTCTTCGAATTTTTGGTTCTAGGACATGCCGATTTCCTGACGATGTTTTCTTTCACCGTTTTGAGAGCAGCGGTGAGACTGGTAGTCAGACTTTCGGGTTTCTGACGACCCCCGTAACTACTGCCATGTACAGACACAATCAAGCTACCCGAAATCGTCAAATTTTCCCAATCAACTTTAAACCTTATGCATTAGCAATAAAGTTGAAAATCTATTAAAGAAATATGACAGATTGTAGTAGCTTGATATGCTGCCAGTCTGTACATACTGAATCCATGGTATCATTTTGTGCGTCGATGCCCCTGCCACCTGCGGGGTAATTGCGTAACACACTATCAGTAGCAATGGGCTTCATTTTGACAGTTCAACAACATTCATTGCGGAATTCACGATGTTGAGCAGACACATTTTTCGAACATAAGAAGCAATGGATTAGCAATATCCTTCAAAATTATTCAGATTGAGATTGATAGTGTGCTACGTAATTAGGGTGCTGTATTTCTATTGCTATATCATCATCATCATAATGTTCTAGATACCCAATCTAGTAGGTATTGTTTCTCCAATCTATATCCACCTAATCGCACATAAATGGGCATAATAAGCCGCTACCAACGCTAAACTGACAAGGACTTAGAAAGCTGAAACATCACAGCGCCATATCAGTTACTAAGTACATAATCTGTTTGATATTCCCCCATTTCGCGGGTCACCTCAATACGCCTGCCTATTAGGTATACCTACCAAGGAGGCTTACCGCTAAGGTATTTACAGCATCATTATCTGTATTTAATCCTGGTTTATTTCACTTTATTAAAGCAAGTAAATAGTCGTAGCTTGTTTGGCGAACGGGCCAGTGAGTTTAAACTAGTTTTGGGTGTTTTTAGTGGTGGCGATTTGTCGTGGTCGGATCGCGGTCGTGTCGTTGACCAAATTTGGTTGGGTGAACGAACAGGATAGGCTTACCCAGACTTAATGTCACAATAATCTTATTAAGTTCATGTTGCAAAATGCAAACTCCGAAATGCATTCCGACTAGAACCACAGTCATTTCATAGTTATTTTATCTCTGACAGCTGCAACCCTTTAGTAACCTTATAACAACAACAACAACAAAGATCACTGTGGTTTTGACAGACTTGACAGTTGCAGCAACCCAACAGCGATCATTATAACATTTGACATTTGTGAAAGTGTTTTGTAGGCGGTTAGTTCCGATTTTGGCCAAGTGCCGAAAGATTCTTGAAGGGTTAGAGTCTCAAAACTTCAAGCAGTTTTTCAGTAGTTTTCTTTCAAAATAAAATCAGTTTTCTTTTCATTCATCTAATCCATCCGACATAGCTTGCAGTGGCAGTGGGCTGGCCATGTTTGTCGAAGGACTGACAGCCGGTGGAGCAGACGAGTTCTGGAGTGGAGACATATCGTACATCGTACTTGTGTAGGTACAGACCGCAGCACATCAAGCTACCCGAAACTGTCAAATTTTCCCAATCAACTTTGAACCATATGCTTTAGTGATAAAGTTGAAAATCTATTAAAGAAATTTGACAGATTGTAGTAGCTTGATGTGCTGGCGTCTATACTTGCGTATCGGCAAGTGTAATGCGAGGCGCCCCCCAGCTACATGGAAGCTGGGACATAGTGGACGCAGAAGGCGGAGGACAGGGTGTTGTGTGTAGCGCAGCCTGGGAGAGACTCATGTCCAGTAGTGGACTGCGATAGGCTGAGTTGATTTAATCCATCGAATAGTCGCAGAATGTAAACGGACCCGACTTTCTACGTAGCAATGATAGTGAAATAATAAAGATTAAAATAATGTAGATGACTAATAAAAACAATGATTATTACAGAACATTGAGTTTTATGTACCTATTTACTTTGGCGAACTATTTAGTGTACTTTGATTGTACTCTGACATAATACCAGCCGTGTTCCCTGTAGGTCCATGGTGAAAGCTCGCGCTTGGTGCTGGTCAATTGTTGCACATTTGGATAGGCCCAATAACCGGTTTAGAGCTAAATAACCTCCCGTTTTAGGTTATTTAGACTTGCAGCTAGATGCGAAATGTCTTGATGTTTTTATGGGTACAGGATAACTGACAAAATCACTGAATCCTCTTAGTAATAAGTTTTTAGGCATCCTGAACAGCATTTGTTCTACGACTTTGATCAAAATTAACCATACGCAAATATAGATATAAAAGGACCAAACAAGACTCAGAGAGTGCCGTGCTTAGAAAAATAACGCTTCCTACCTCTCTTCAATATCTCCCTTTTATTTACTCTATGGCTTACATAAATTTCAAGTTCACATAATTAGAGTCGCACTATTTATCAGCTGATCAGTGACAATTAATCGGACAGGTCACCCGAGCGGACCCGACCGGCCCCGAAGTGTCCCGAAGTGACGGCGCTGCGCCGGCGCACCGTTATGGTGATATTTGATACTGTGAGTATCAGTTAATAGAGTGTGATGTGCCATTAGCATGGCGATTAGGTAGCGATATTGAATAGATAAGAACTATTTGTGTTGACTTGTTATTTGCTGTCGAAAAGTATTTATAGATGCAGGTAATAAAATGGCTTTTTAATCATTATTATATTTAATGGATTTTTATTCAGCACTATTTCATTCACGTACCTACATATCGCGAAAAAAAATCTGCTGTTCAGTACATTTTGACCAGTTAGGCGAACATAAACGACTAAACAGCAGATTTTTTTTCGCAATTTCAGGTTTGGTCCCATAGTAAAAGTTTTTTGTTATCATGAGTACAATCACGTATTTAGGTATCGGTCACTAATTACCAGTCACCCTATATAATTAGGCTCACGCACACGTTTTTCTTGCCGTGAAAATCTACGGTTTTTTCGCTGTTTGTAGGCACAGTCGTCAGTGTTGTACTTATGTATCACTATGGAAGCTTGTTAACAGACACGTTTTTTTCGTTCAGGCTCAGAATGTCCCTTTCCCAAAATGTCCCTTGGTTTCAAATAGTCCCTTTCCCCATATGTCCCCTCTCCATAATGTCCATTTCCCAAAATGTCCCTTTCTCGAAACGTCCATTTTCCAAAATGCCCTCTTACTGAAATGACCCTTTCTCAAATGTCCCTTTCCTACGACAGTGCGGTTTATATGCCGTACCGTAAAGAAAACGTGCCGTTTACAAAGGGCCTTATGGAACGAACTTCGAAGAGTTTAGGCCCTAGAAAAGTGGCAATCGCTATCAAAATCAAACTACTAGAAATGGTGTGCTGAGTTAGTCAATTCTTTTATACGAGTACCACTCTATTTAATTAAGGATGCCATAAGCTGAAAAAGTTATAACGCACAAAATAAAACTAAATATTGGCAGTGTAGTGGAAAGATGAATATTTTTGCCTGTATACCAAATAGCTTGTTCGACCGTACTAGCGACTCAACAGATTGACATTCTAGGCTACCGAAAAGTTTATATCAATCCTGCTATATAATTTTTTCCATTATCTTTATCGCTGATGAATATCACTTTTTCTAGGCCGTCATGTTTACCGTAGAAATACGCTGTTTTTTTTTTTTGTAAAATCTAACAGGAAAATGTCGCATGCCAGGACAAGCATACAAACAATACTGGTATTCCATGCAATATATCTACTTAATATTACTAACTTGATTCCAATTGATTAAAATGAAAAATTACAAAAATAGCCAAGAAATACCAATCGCATTACATAAACTGTTTGTACAAAACGAACAAGACTAACCCAGTGTCCTAATATAAGCGATCGTCAATTCGTCAGGTTTATTTGTGTTTTCTTGCTGGAGAGTTTGTTGCGCCACTTCTTCCCAGCTAAAACACAGGAAAGGGATGGGTCAGGCGTTTTCGGGAGTGTCTAATGTCTAATACAGTACCACAACCAGTAATCTGTGCCACAACGGCGTATGACCACAGGTATGACATGTTCACTTATCAATTTGTATATAAGCTAGTGATAATGACACAAGGCGGTGCCACGCGACGGAGATCTATCCACCAAAATAATACAAGTGTGGTCAAGGAATTATGTCATTTTGACATTTAAAAATCGTTGACTCACAACCAACTTTCACAGTTAATTTACCTCTTTGCATCACTGTGAACGTCACAGTGATCTTTATCCTCATTTTAATAATGTTGCTATTGGCTTGCTGCCACTGAAAGACCCGTCAAAATCATTGTCATCTTTACGGTCGTTACTATAAGGTTGCTGCTGTCAGAGGTAAAATAATTGTGAACAGACTGTTATTCTTAATACCATTTTTTTCGGCATACCCGTACGCGTCGTAGAGCCGACAGAGGGCGCCTTCCAGTTTTCCGAACAAATGAGTGAGATATGATAGCAAAAATCGCGTATTCGTGCGATAGTCGCTTATATTAGCACACGACCTTACTGCGAGTCAACATGGCTACACCAACAACAATTTTCTTTAACATTCTACACCACAGATAATCAAAAGTATTTTATATCAACATGTCTATTAAACATTTTAACGGCAGCAATAACATACAAAATGGCGATGATCGTCGGTTAATATAACTGCTTCCATTTTATCTTTTAATGCACATTAGAATTTATACAAATTATTTGTGATAATATATTTGCATACTACCCTACTAGGTTGTCTCATGAATGTCCTCTAGACATTCCTATTTTATGAGCTAATAAATTTGTTGTTTTTTTCCTTTTTTATTTGAACACTTTTACATTTTAAGCTGGTGCCGCCGCCGGGCGTTAGGTGCAGTCACGGAAATTAATTTTTACGTACATTAATTGTGATTTGAGTATACGGACAGTTTAATTTGGTAGTCCATTTGCTTTACGATAAAATTCTCTAGCTTTACCTGCCGACTTATCAATCTTTTTTGAAAAAGACTATATATTCTTTTTTACAAAATTCGCACCTTTTGACAAGGGTCGCCAATGTTTTTTTTTTTCTTTACCATGGAATTTTGTCACAATACAAATTTCATCACCACTGCTCTCAAAACGGTGAAGAGAAACATCGTAAGGAAACCGGCATGTCCTAGAACCAAAAATTCGAAATCATGTGACATCTACCAACCCGCACTGGGCCCGTGTGGTGGATTACGGCCCACTGCCTCTTCCTGGAGGCCTGTGTCCCAGCAGTGGGAACATTACAGGCTGATTATGTATGTATATTTGTGTCACATTACTGACTATGTCGCTCCATCAAACACACCGCTCATTTTAATGTTTAACATGAAATAAGCCAAGGTTTTCAATACGTTAACTCTTGACCTCTATCCTGATGAAAACACACTACCAACGAAGACAAACCTTGTTTAATCGCCCCCAATACAATGTTTTTAACTGTCATGAACTGACACGCCCCGTCTGCTTCCTGTTATGAACGGAGTCATACGCACTTTTGTTTACAATTTTCTGTACCTAAATTAAATTATTGTGAATGGAAAAGTGATTTGTAAATGCGTCAGTACAGTTTTAAACAAGGTGTTAAAATCTATTTAAATAAAATTCAAAGTCCTGACTGACGTTTTCGTTTTCTTCCATAATTCTCTATTAGCCGTCATCGCGGTAGTCACCCCCTTTCTAAACATATCATCTAGAAAGATGATATGTTTATGTGTGTGTTTGTGTGTGATGTTATTAGCCTATGAGAACATAGGCTAATAAAATCATGAATTTAAGCAATTGAAGAAAGAAAGAAGGAACATAAATTGTATTATAACAAATTATATATTAAATAAATAAATTATAAAAAACAATAGTACATGTAAACGGAAGAAACGTATGCGCCAGTAATCCAAAAACAAATCGTCAATATATAAATAATTGTTTCACTGACTGGCTATTCAGTCACCCCATATTTTTTTGCGATAATACAAAAATATTATTACAGACAGCAAGCACATTTTGTGCCATATGCTTGAGCTTACTTTACGTCCGTCTGTCACGATTAATTAAGTAAGTTTATTCAAAACTGATTTTCCGAATAACAATAATATTATGACCGATTTATCAAATCAGGCTGATGATCCAAAGAAGGCCGAGCTAACTTAAGGAAAGTTAACATAATCAGCCTCTCTGAAAGAGGGTGTGGGCCGTAATCCACCACGCGGGCACAGTGCGGATTGTTAGATGTCACATGTCTTTCGATTTTTTGGTTCTAGGACAAGCCGGTTTCCTCACGATGTTTTCCTTCACCGTTTTGAGAGCAGTGATGATGAAATAATTTACACAAAGTAAAGCGCCTGTCTGGGTTCGAACCTAAGACATACAACTGCTCAGGTAGGTACAACTGCATTTAATAGGTACTCTGACCCAGCACCAAATAATTAAATCAATACTCTCATATATTTATGCTCATGACTGTACCTACATATTAATAAACAGTGACATTAGCGAACTAGTTGTTAGGTCACAATTGAAACGAGTCTAGAATCTAGACCCAGATTTATAGCATAATGTGGAATTCTAATAGAAATGCAGTTTAGCCTTGTCCGTAAGCTGTAATGACATTTAGACCACGCCCACAGTGTCATAGAACTTATTATAATAATCATCATTTATTAATTTATTCATTACTAGCTTTTGCCTGCGACTTCGTCCGCGTGGAATAATGACTTCCGGAAAAAAACAATTTATCCCCCTTTTCTCCCCGTTGGGAGGGAATTTCCAAAAATCCTCTCTTAGTGGTAGCCTAATCCTCCCAACAAACACACATGCAAAATTTCAGCTCTCTACTGCCAGTAGTTTCGGCTGTGCGTTGTCTGTCAGTCACTCAGTAAAGGAAGAGTTTTATATATATAGATCAGTGGCGAAGGTACCATACAACTCGATTCCCGCCGGCTTCCCTTCGAAAATTCAGAACATAACCACTCTATAGTCAATTCATCATTGTAATTTTCTTTTGGTATTTTTTTTTTGCTCCAGCCTACCTCTGTCATAAATTCACCCTTCGCCACTGATATAAATAGCTGTGCCCGCAACTCCGTCAGTGTGTAATTCCTTGTGTGTTATTAAGTTAATGTATTGGTAATATTGTTTAGATCACGTTCACATGAGGCTTAAGTACCTATACAACGAAATTACTACTTCACCTAAAAAGAAATAAAATGTAAACTATTAATAATTTGTAATTTGAACGAATATAATACACTACCAAAATAACTAATACCTATTTTATAAAATAACAACAAAAGAAAACTAAATTAATTTAAAGACTAAAAGTCGCGCTGATAAACAATATTGTCTGTCAATAAGTTCGAATGCTCAGAACGTCTACTCGCATCAACAGCCAAATATTGTATGAAGTTCGCGTTTTTTTTTTTTTGGGAATGGCATCTCGCAGTTCAACCTATGAGGTTGTCGTCTGCTTAACCGCGCTTGCCTGTGGATGCCTCAAAATTAAGGCTTCCAGCCAGGGCTTAAAAAAACTTAAAAACTAAGCGACTACACGCTAAGGGCACCCCCTGTGGGGTACGGACCTCGGCTTAGGGCGTCGCTGGGGGGGGGCAGCAAGGGACAGGTTGGATCGGAATTATTTAGGGGCGAATTTAATACTACAGGCTCAGCGGCTCGGGCTGGCTCGAGCAAGGGTCGGGGAGGAGAATTTACGGGGCGTCGCGACGGGCGTCCTCGACGGCGAGGACGAAAGGACGGTTGTCGGGTCGTGTTTTTGTGTCTCTTAATGGTGCTGGTGGCTTTCCTGATCTCCTGTAAGAGGGTAGTGGCGTCGTCGGGGATGGTGAGGGTATGCCTTGGTCGGCGAATCCTACTTATGCGAGAGGGAGTATATCGGGAGGCCGCTGCAATCAGGGCAATTGGGGTGCTTTATAGCAGAGTCGAAGAAACGCTTGGCGAGGCGCTTCATGAACTGCTGGACGGTGTGAAGTTCGCGTTTGGATCCCCCGCCCTTTTATACCTCCCGCCGCGAGCCGCGTCGAGCGCGGCGACCGTTACACAAAAATAATCCTTATAGCATGATTCAGTATTCACGCGCGATGGCTTATTAGCGTATTTCATGTATAACTTTGGTGTTTCTGTACCGATTTCTATGATTATTTTTTTATTAAATAGGTAATAATGTTAACATTTTTTAATTAGGGATGAGTGAGAGTGTTATAAACGTAAGAGTAGACAAATATAATCAGAAAGCTCCGAACTGCTAAGCTATCGGGAGTTACACGTATTATTGTGAGTCAACCATAAAAGATAGACATTTGCTGTCGTGGAATATTTTTTATATAATTTTATGGAGAACATTTCCGTCATACATGATTTCTGTGTAGCTTTAACCATTAAGGCTGCACACGCGACGGAAGCTTCAAAAATGGAGTAAGTTCTCCTGTTTTCCCAACATTTCCCTTCACTGCTCTGCTCCTATTGATCGTAGCGTGATGAAAAGTATACTATAACCTATGCCCAGGAGTATGGAGAACAATTGTACCAAGTTTCGTTGAAATCCGTCGAGTGGTTTTTGTTTCTATAAAGAACATACAGACAAACAGACAGACAAAAATTTTACTGATTGCATTTTTGGCGTCAGTATCGATCACTAATCACCCGCTGATAGTTATTTTGGAAATATATTTCATGTACAGAATTGACCTCTCTACAGATTTATTATAAGTATAGAAGATGGACACAGAATATACATATATACTAAGTAATATAGTGTAGCTAGATATGAAAATACATAGTTACACAGACTTCGAAATCAGCACCCTAATTGCATAACACACTATTAATCGGAATCTGAATCATTTTGAAGCAAATTGCTAATCCATTGCTTCATAAGTTCGAAAAATTTGTCTGCTCAACACGTAAATAACGCAATGAATATTGTTGAACTGTCAAATTGAAACTGATTTCGATTGATAATGTGTTACGCAATTGCCCCGCAGGACCCTAATTCCTTAACACGCTATCAATCTCAATCTGAATAATTTTGAAGGATATAAGTAAATTGCTAATCCATTGCTTCATATGTTCGAAAAATGTGTCTGTTCAACGACGTATATAACGCAATGAAAGTTGTTAAACTGTCAAAACGAAAGCCATTGTAACTGTTAGAGTAGCAATGGCTTTCTTTTTGACAGTTTAACAGCAATTACCCCGCCGGTGTCTGAGATTAGCGATAATGCCAATTTTTTACTGATGCAAGTGTCGAAGAAGATGTCTGAAACCACTGCCCATGAACGGGCAGTCGACTTGTTTACCAACGTGCCACACAAAAAAGAGAGATTTTCCATCTTAAACCGTCATACCTGGCAAACTGATAATACCTACCATTAAACCGCAAATAACTCATCCCCAAACCCTTGTATTTACAGAACCATAAATTAAATGTGCCATCTCCAAACAAACACATCACTCCATTTGACGCAGTCGGTTAAGTTCAATGCGCTAAGGTTAGGATGCTGACCGCATGGTAGTCGGTCAGAAATAAACACTGTTTATATTAATTCTGGAGATATAGGTATACCTATTATGTATTGGTATGTTTGTAGGGAGCATCTTGCATATGGAGTTGCGTGGATAATGTATGGGATAACGGCTCATCTTGGTTGTATTTGGGCACTTTAAAGATAGTATTTTTATCCCACGAAGCGACGCGACTTGTGATAACTATGTATACAAACTCGCTGTGGATCTGTGTGAGCGCAGAAGCTCTCAGTACAATGTCTGAGACAATGGCTAAGTCGGACGTTTGTGTTTGTGTGTTATATCATGACGCTTAACTCTTCTTCACTCACACATTCAAATCAAGTTTGGCTACCACAAGGAAAGCGCGGTCGCTTCCTGAGATGAAAATAGTGTACAATCATAGAAACTTTCACATATCTGTGTGTACAATAAATAAAGTTTTTTTTTTTGTCTTATATAGAATTTTGCTTATGTTTTTTTTTCTCATTTAACTTATTTTTCATTGAGTTAGCCCTGCTACAGTTAAAGTTCGCTAACAGGTTGTTTTTTCATACAATATAGTTATCTGTAGAAAATGTTGTGGGTAGTATATTTGTTAAGTTTAATTTTTAAGACAACACTGTTTATGCTTAATATACTACTGTTTGTTTTCAAAAATGTAAATAAATAAATAAAGATCTCCTAGTTATTTAAGTGAGGGAATAATTATGTTGGGTGTTTCTTCTTTCAAAGGGATTCTGGGAACAATTTTACATGTAAACTCTTCTATGAGCGAAAACTGTGAGAAGTTTGAGAATCCTACTAAGCTATGAATTTTAGTCCTTGGTAATCACTAAGGAACGAGAGTCTTAGATAATTATATCAATCGGTAATACATAGCACTATAAAATGAGAGAGATCATAAAACGAAAGAGTATTGTATGTAGAATAGGACACAGGTACTTAGGTCTATTCGTTCATCCCACAAAATTAAACTAGGTACCCCATGCACAGATTTCTCACATAATACGTACAATACACATAGCAACATTACAGTACGTCAATCAGTCCCTATCTCAGTGATAAATGGCCGAACTGAACCATCTGCTGCAGATTTTAATTAAACCAGATCGATAAACGACTGGTTATAGACTGAATAATACAGGTGTTCCAATATAAGCTATTGATGGAACAGTATCGAGCTATGTTTGTTATGCACCTGTTTTTCTTTTATGTTAATTAATGTAATTGGTGTTACCGTTTTAATTAATAATAAACAATAAATAAATAATAAATAAATGTTATACTTTTATCATCTAAATTATTTATCTTAGGGCTGATTTTTCAATACCTACTCAGATCACTTTTATCTGAAGAATAATTTATGACAGTTTGACATATTTTTTACCCGACTACGGCGAAGCAAAAAGGAGGGTTATGATTTTTTATACAAAATCTGTCAAACCACAATATTTATTCCTCAGATAAAAATTAACTGAATATTGAAAAATCAGGCATTAGTTAATAATAGTTAGACTTACATCTATTTTATCCTTATCTAAATTATTATGACTTTGACTTTAGTATGCACGGCTGCGGTCTACGCAGGACGGGGAGGTTTCGCGAAGCTCAGCCTAAATTCATCATCAACATTTCAGCCGAGGGTCTTCCCTTGTCTTTCCCTTCTTGACTTTCGTCTTTCGGCTGAAATGTTGATGATGAATTTAGGTTTTAGAGAACACTGCAATTTGTCAAAAGCCGATCATCACTGATCTTATAGAACTGTTAGTAAGTTTATATCTCAGTTGTTTGGTCCGTTATCTCTAAAGGCATTAATGCAAGGCATATCAACGCGGGTAAGAGAATTGAATAGCTAAAATAACTACAGGCGCTTAACATACTTTAACAATAAGGTGATTGAAAGAAGAAATATACTTTGTAGTAAGTACGGCGTCCATAGTTTGAGCCAAAAAAATATGCAAAAAAATGCACTAGAAAGCGCCGCATTTATAAATGGAAGCAAAAAAAAAATTATCGACTCAGTTCTACAATAATTGGGTTTCAAATTCTTAAATTATTATAATAAACTCTAGCTTGGTATGTACCTATATACAGGCTGGAGACGACAATACGACAATATATGGAACTGCGTATATCTAAGGAAGTTCTCTGTGTGCGTACGAAAATTCAATCTAATATATCCAATAGTTTACTTACACATAGTCGGTCCAAAACTGGCCCTTGTAGACTTTAGATCTGTAGACCATTTTTTATTTTATCAAGTACCTGGTATTTGTTGACAGGCCTACGCTGTCCTGTCCTCCCATACCTACTGAAATTTGAAAATATTATAAAAGCCAATTATTTTTAAAAGAGCAACCGTGGAGTTTCTTGCTGGCTCTTCTACATAGGAAACGACCAATTGGAACCATGCACAGCTTCTGACTTTTCATAAGTGCCCGTGTAGGTTTATATGAAATAAAATATTTTGATTTTGACTGCTAAGTATTTAGTTTTGTTTGAAAACATCACTTTTTTACAGAATTTATTTGATCGTTCCAAAATTATTATTACCAGGACTGTCGTATTTTTGTCTCCAGATTGTATACAGCGTGCAGCGTGGCAGGGACATCGACGGCGACGCACAAACAATAACCACGGATTCAGCACATGATTCTCGACCCCTTAGCGGAGAAATGTTTCATCGGTTATAAAAACAACAACTATTATTAATTATTAATATAGGTTACGAGTATTAATTTAATTTTAAGTTTTCATCATAGTGTCACTTTTATTTCGATACCTATTTATGTTTTTTCTTTTTGTTTTTATATCGGCACCTTCTTTTATATTAGGTTCATGTGGGTAATTGGTTATCATCTAATATTGTACTTTTGTGTGTTGTGCTGTCTTTTGTATGCGCCAAGTAAATGGTTTATCTATCTATCTAACGTAAAAGTAACACGTCATTGTCTCTGCCATCCCGTGTACAGCTGTCGTCACGTAAAAAGAACGCTGAGCGACAGTGGAGGGGGTGCGTCTGCGCACGGGTACAGTCTTGTCCCAAAGTACTAGGCTATTGTTTCATATATAATAAATAAGTGTAATTGTTTTATTGTAGAATCATAATAGTTACTTTACTAACGTCGCGCTCCCTTCATACCACCAATTTGATCGTTAAATCGCTCAGTACGCAGGTAAACGCCAGCGTTCTTTTCACGTGACGGAACCAACAGCATAGATTAGCGTAGCTCTCTCTGGACCGACATCAATTCACACGGGATGTAGTTTTTTGCATTTATTATGAGCCTAACGTTAAGATGTATGATATCGTAATTTAAATCTGAATGAATAACTATTAAAACGTATAGTATGCAACTAACTCCACAGTTAGCGTGCCTAGTAATTTTTACTTGATGTAGGTAACTAAGGCCCTTTGCACACACACGTTTTTCTTGCCGTGAAAAATTACGGTTTGTTCGCCGGGACTTACCAACTGAATTTCGACAAACTGTAATATGACAAGATTTGGTGTAGGCACGGTCGGCAGTGTTGTATGGATCACAATGGAAGCTTGTTCGCGGACACGTTTTTTCTACGACGCGGCTTATACGCCGCTTGTAGGCATGGACGTCAGTGATTTATGGATCACAATGGAAGCTTGTACGCGGACACGTTTTTTTTACGACGCGGCTTTATAAGCCGCATGTAGGCACGGTTGTCAGTGTTGTATGGATCACTATTATGGAAGCTTGTACGCGGACACGTGTTTTCTACGACGCGGCTTATACGCCGCTTGTAGGCATGGACGTCAGTGTACAAAGGGCCTAATTCTATCGATTTTGATCTAGATTTAAAAGTCGAGCAAAGGTGTAATTGGATTTTTTCTAATAAAAAAACTTGTAATCTTAGTAGCAATCTGTGCAAAGCAAGCTATTGGCTACTGGGTAAATTGATAGATCAGATTGCCTACTGCATGGCTACTCTCGAAGGGCCTATGTATTAAAATATTCCTATGGAAAAATAATCAACTCAGCCTATCGCAGTCCACTGCTGGACATAGGCCTCTCCCAACACCCCGTCCTCCGCCTGATGGCATTTAATGAGGGTCAAATTAGCTAACAAGACTCCGAAGACGAAGTGGGTATCGAAATCTAAAAAGGGGGGTTTATTTATTACGTATTTGAGGGGGAGGGGATCCAAACAAGTCTTATTTCTCTTACATGAGGGGGTGGGAAGGGTCTAGATTGTTCTTACGTAAGATCACAAAAGTAAGCAAAAATTATAACTTTTAATTTTTTTTGTTACTTTTTTTGCAATTGTGGTAGATTATCTTACGCAAGATTGAAAGGGGCGGAGGGGGTTCTTCCTAGTCTTATTTTTTCTTACGTAGCGGCGGGGGGGTCAGAAAGTGGTAAAAATTGTCTTACTTAATAAATGAACAGCCGCAGCCCCACATAAGAAAGCGAAAGAAAATATGAATTGATGATTTTTTTTTTGTCAATGAGCGCAGGTACAATAATTATGAATTTAGAAAATCAGTTAGGTGTTTTATTTTGTCATGTTTTGATATTGATACCCAAAACGTAAAGAAACAAAAAACAAAATGATTTTCTAAATTCCAAAATAAAAAAAAACAAATATCGATACCACCCATCACGTCTGCAGAGTTTCGCTAGCTTACTCAATTTGACCCTGTATACCGATCTACAATATATACTTACCTACTTTTACAAAATAAGTCCTTACAAAAACACAACTACAATCTTCGGTCGACCGAATCGATGTCGAAAAACAAACAATTGACTGTAAACCGACTTGCAATCAAATCCTTACATTCCATTGATTCCATGCACTTTGCCTCGAAATAAACTTATTGCCAGTGCAGGTGGAGTAAGTGTGTCGAGTCTGCAAGATTTTTGAAAATAGTCTGGCAGTTAAAGATAGTTCATTCATGGTCGGGCGTTCTATTTTGTTCTGTGATGACCATCACAAAACAATACAAAGAAGCCATAGATAGGTCTAAAACTTGAGAGCAGCGGGGCAATTGCGTAACACATTATCAATCGTAATCGGTTTCATTTTGACAGTTCAACAACATTCATTGCGTTATTCACGTGTTGAGCAGACAAATTTTTCGAACTTATGAAGCAATGGAATAGCAATTTTCTTCAAAATGATTCAGATTCCGATTGATAGTGTGTTACGCAATTAGGGTGCTGATTGCATGCTAGCATTACCATAACTGACACAACTAAAACAAACTTTCAAAGGGCACTGTCCAAATAGGTGTTATTGCACACACAGATTTTGGAAAGTAAGTTTTTTTTTTAGATTTTTTAAGTAGGAAGTAGGTAGGTACGTATTTCAAGTACCTAATTAATTTCAATAGTCATCATGACAGCCACGTTCAGACTGTTTGAATACGGTACCTACATGTTGAAACCAATCAACTATTCTTAACATAAGTCTAGCTTATACCCCGACTAATCATCATCATCATTTCAGCCGAAAGACGTCCACTGCTGGACATAGGCCTCCCCCAAGCACCTCCACGTCGACCGGATCTGTGCTGCTCGCATCCACCGGGTTCCTGCAGCGGCCTTCACAAGGTTGTCGATCCACCTTGTGGGAGCCCTTCCAACTCCACGTCTTCATCGTGGCGACCGCGTACCGACGCGGTCGCCACTCCAGAACCTTTCGGCCCCATCGGCCATCTGTTCTGCGAGCAATGTGCCCTGCCCACTGCCACTTAAGTTTGGCAATTCTTCGGGCTACCCCGACCCCCGACCCCGACCCCGACCAATGCCAAAATCAAATATCCCATTTTCTTCCTAAATTGCCCTACTGTCATCCACGCACTATGACGACTACCCATTCAGTTATTTACGTATAAACGCAAAGATTGTAGGTCGTAAAGCACCATTGTTACTCGCACGTGCCACTCAATAACAGCCCTCATGTTTATTACTGGCTTCAGCTTTCATAGCCGCTTCAACACCCTTAGACCCTGCTAGGATGGCGGTGTAAGGAACCTACAAGAAAAAGTAAAAATAAATATTTACTTTTGTTTGGTGATGGCGGCATTGGTCTACTAGTATCTGATGTTCGGCGATAACTTCTACACTTTTCCGAGACATCGCCCTGTATCTGCAAAAGTTGCATCCTCTGTATCTATGTGTATCTATATGTCTCCATATAATTATGAACATACTTAGTTTTTTCTCGCGAGATCATAAACTATCGAAAAATTGTGAAGTGCAACAAACCATTTGCAATTTAACGCATTATTTTTCGATCTATCCATGGCAAACCGACAAATTATGAAATGTTATCAAACTTGCATGCGAGGGATCGCACTTTGCGCTAATTTAATACTAAATATCCCTGTGACGATCAGGGATGGTTCACACAAAAAGTGTCATAAAATCTTAAAACCCTTTCAGTAAGAGCTGCGGTGCTATTCTGTAAAAAGATCACCGTGATAACTTAGGTGGAGTGAGCTTAAAGTGAGCTGTCGTTCCACCTGGTGCTAGGGATTAACACTATTGACAGCTCACTTCATCTTAGTTTTCACGGTGAGATTTTTACAGAATAGCACTACAGGTTCGCTCCCACTAAAAGACACGATCCAAAAGTCAATAGTTTACGCTACAAGATGGTCTTTTGTAAAGGATAATCGAGCGAGGAACTAAGTTTGCCTTCACTTATAGGTACCGATACCGCGATGTTACCTTGAACTTGAAATAAATCAAACTTACATAGTCCAGATGCTTTGAACAGATCCGCTTAGCTTCAAGGAACTAATTATACTCTCATTTGCAAGCGTAATTGCATGTTTCGCCACTATACCAACCGAACAGACCAACTGCGTACAACCATATCCCGTGCCATTGAGTTATGGACGTCATCTCCCGGAGCTTGTTCTCAGTCAGCTATGGCATAATCAGCCTATAGCGTCTGCCTTCTCTCGGTGAGAGGGAGTGCGCCGTAATCCACCACGCGGGCCCAGTGCGGGTGGGTAGATGTCACAATTAGATTTTTTTGGAATTGGTGCCAGGAAATTCCTTCATCGTTTTGAGAGCAGTTGTGTTGAAATAATTTACACAAAGTAAAGCGCCTGTCTGGGTTCGAACCTACGACCTACAACTCAACTTTTTACTCGACGCAATAAAAACGGCCGACATATTTTGATACTCGCAAATAAATCAAAACCTATAGGGTACTTCCCGTTGACCTAGAATCATAATAGGTCTTACAGCACCAGCACCATATCAACTACGGAACCCTTCATTGGGCTTGGCCCAAGACCGGATTTTTAGGTACTATATTGCAAGACTTAGAAAGCAATATTAATGGATTCCGCATTAAAAACAAGAGATGGTCGTGTGACGCTCGTATGATTCATGTGAGGTCACTCCAGACCATTGTGGGCGTCTGGTATTCACATTACATGGTATCGGTATTTTTATTGTTAGGGCATTTTATCATCTTATGGAAGATATGCTTGGTTATGTCTCAGAGTTATTAAGAGATAAAATGCAGTGATAAATTATGATTAATCTCCAGTATTTTTTAATGGAAACTTCAATAGAGCATACGAGGAGAAAATTTTTATCCGTTAGAAAAAGTAAATTAAAATAAATGTCAATGTAGAAAATGTTAGTATTTATCTTTCTATCTTCAGATTCAAACAGACATAAAAAATTAAAAGATGTCTGTTTGAATCTGAAGAGCAATTCTCGACATTTGCACTATTAATGGTGCAAACGAAACTAGTTAGTGTCCTCTGTACCATTGATGGTGCAGGTCAATGGTACATACGGTACAACGGGGAAACGTACCTAGTCGCAAGCTCAACTCAGCGACAATCAATGTCAAAAACTTGGCAAAAATGTAAGGATTTTACAGGTATTTTTGACAGATTGAGACTGAGATCCGACTCGACTGTAAACGTTCTTAAAATTACGAGAATTGCCGTTCGTCTTGAAAGATTCAAACAGACCAAAGTTAGTTAAAATCTCACGTTTTCTCTAGCTCATAGCTGGGTCGGTAGCAAACACCGTACTTAAACCAAAGAGATCTAAGTCAAAAATTTATTTGCCCTAGACCCAATAAATTACCTCCACCGAGTAATAAACTATATATTCTAACTAATAAGAAAATTAATTAAATAATTCACAGGACGTCTCCCTCCTTAGATATGGTCACTTTTTTTTAGCCCAATCTGTTCCTTTGCTATGCAAAGGCCTCCCCTTTTTCCTTCCAAACCTCTCTATTTTGACCGATCTCTGGCCAATTTGGCCCCGCAACAAATATAAGATTGACACACCACCTTCGCCGCGGTCTAACTCGACGGCGATGTACTCCGTCTAGCGTTTTTTTATATTTATTTTCTTTTTACATCCTTCTTTGACATAATCTTTTTATTATTTGACATTATATACAGACAATTAATTATAATTTTTCACCTCTTTATTGGTGGTTGTAATGGCAACCATATCACTTGGTTTTAGTAGATTTTTTATATTTTATTTATTCTGTTGATAGATTCTTATTTTGTAAATGCGAGGACTTTGTAGGCCTTGTAGGCTTTAGATATGTAGACCATTGTATATTTTATCAAGTATCTGGTTTGTTGACAGGCCTACTTGTTGACAGGCCTACGCTGTCCTCCCATACCTACTGTAATTTAAAAACGTTGTAAAATCCAATTATTTTTTTAAAAGAGTAACCGTGGAGTTTCTTGCCGGTTCTTCTCCATAGGAAACGACCAATTGGAACCGTGCACCTAGCTTCTGACGTTTCATAAGTGCCCGTGTTGGTTTATGTGAAATAAAATAATTTGATTTTGATTTTTGTTCAGTGAGTGACGATCTTTGCCCATCTATCCGGGCAATCACTTATGGTCACTTAACCCTTGAAAATGCACAAGATATTTTTCTTTCTTCACCAACATCAATGGAAATTTCCGAATTCCCTTCCAACTAATGACGTTTTGTATTTACTTTTGCAAAAAAGTCGTTTGCATTCGCTCGACCAAGACTGGAATGCAAAAAGTATTGAAAATGTATTCGCATGAGTCACTTCACAACTTGCTGTATGACATTTTGTCTCAACAAGTGACATTTGAGATACCTGCTCTTAATATAAATATAATCATATAATTATATGTTTGTGAATTGAGTTGATGACACTTTTTTAACACGAAAATTGTGAACATTGTGGTATTTATAAGGTGTCATTTCCATGGAACTGATCCGGTTATTTTGCCGGATAGCAACAGCCGGAAAAAGAACTGCTGATGACTGTAGGTACAGTAGAGGGTAGACATCAAGAAATACAGTAGAAGGAGGAGTTTGATTAAGACAAGATTGGTCCGCACTGCCTCAACTCGAAGAGGTGTCAAAAGAAACTGGAGGGTCCAGTGACACTACACTAACAAGAAAAAAAATAAACAAAAAGGATGAACTGTCCACCCATCTCCAAAAGGAGGATCGTTGACGAAGAGGTGGCGAGACGACCTACAGGGACACGAGCCGCAACGGTTACATAGAGGTGGTTCTGGAAAAGAATGCCTGAAAGGATTTCAGGAAGGCCTTTGCTCAGCAGAGAGGGACAGTCCAGGCTAACTAAAAAACATATTAAAAAAAAACCATTCCTAATTATAACTTCTATAGTAGTAGAATAGAGAGGGTTTTTAATAGTCTAAGTATATACTATTTTTTAGCAAAGATTCAAGACCGATATACCTACTTGACATAGAGACAGATAAATGATATGGGTAAAATTAACTATGGTAGGTACCTACCTATTATATTGTGATATCAGTAAAATTAATTACGGTACCGACCTATTATATTGATCACGAAAATTAAAATTTCACACCCTGGTCTGCCGTACATAGCAAGTGATTCATATTTTGACGTAGACGGAAACAAATCCAACTGCGGAGATGAAACAGACGTTTAATCACTGAAATGTCAGAATGTCGGCAACAGTAGGTCTTAGCTTGCATTATGTCGGAGTGAACGTTAAAGGCTTTCTTAGCCATTGTTTACTTCTAAATGGAACCGAAGAAACAATACGGCAAGACGCTGATGACAACAACAAACATAAGTGTCATAATCATGATCTTTTTGCCCTTATCCTAATAAAACAATATACGTAGGTAATAAAGTCAGCGCAGCATAACTCAGATTCAAAGGTCATTTACTCAAACTAGGATGAGAATCAGCACTTTTCGTACGTCAAAATTACATAAGGCAGTCCCCTAAAACGCCCGACCTTCGCCACTTTCTAATGCTAGCTGGAATGAAGGAGTGGCACATCAAACTCCCCAGCAGCACGTAATATATATTTTTCAATAAATCTCTATCCGCTGTCATCTCATGATTTATCTTATTCTTATTTAGATATACAATGGCCTCCAATAGTTAGTTGACTTTTTTCCACTTCGGCTGTGACTCCACATTATGATTTCAAATTCAAGTGATCCAAATGTTTGAAATGCTATAACGTTTTTATTGACAAATTCAACTATCTTTGACTTATCATAAAAAATAATCAAGTAATCCCTTAGGAGCAGAGAGCAGTGGTGGCAAAGTGGTAATGGCCGCGACATACGAGTTGTAGATCGTAGGTTCAAACCCAGACAGGCGCTTTACTTTGTATAAATTATTTCATCACCACTGCTCTCAAAACGGTGAAGGAAAACATCGTGAGCTTACTCCCTCTCACGAGAGGAGGCCTGTGTCCCAGCATTGGGAACATAATAAGGCTGATTATGATGAATCCCTTAGGAGTACCTGATTATTTTTTTATTTGAAATCATAATGTGGTATCATAGCTAAAGTGGAAAAATTTCAACTAACTTTTGGAGGCTAATAAATACTACCTTTTCCCACTAAAGAATAGCAAAAGAACATATTCTGTAAATTAAAAGAAAAACCATGCAAGTAAATCGGATAAGTCGATCTCGAGTTGTAAGCCCTGTAACGAGTAGACAGACAAATAGACGTTGCGTTCTTATGAAGTATGGCTAGATTAAAATATAATGCGAGTGCTTGTTTGGGCTGCAAAAAGTTTGCAATAATTTCATGTGACAATTGCTGGATTACAAATTATAGCATAATAGAGGCAATTTGTCACCTGAACAGTGTTGCAAAAAATGGGTAATCACTATAATATCTTTGCCTAACTTATTTAGTCATCAAAATGTCTGCTCGGTTCCTGTACAACTTATTATATATTACTTAAATCTCAGATCAGAGACATTGTACTCTTAATTTCGCTACCAACACTAAAGCATAGTCTTCATACCTTATCTAACTTGACCCATAAATCTATATACAAAGTTGTATGAAACGCGCAGAGTTCGCATCTTATTCTTCATATAGGAAGAAACCTTATCCTTGAGAACATTGGTAGAAAGGCTGGGTTTAATAACAGGACGTGCGTCTGACAATTTTGTAGACACTGCCGACACCATAATCAATAAAGGATGTTTTAATTGGCTTAGGAAGCCATTTCAGTATTTTACTTACGTTAGTTATTTAACTATGAGATTTCTAACTTAGAAAACGCAGAAATAAATAATTAAAAGCTATAGGCTTGGCTGAAAGTCAGCGTCACCTTTAAGAAATAGCAAAAACCGTCTACAAAAAGTCTGAAGGATGTCGTGAAAGATTTGAACCTCCGCCCTCCGATGGTCAAGTGAATTTATATATCGGTGCTCTAACCTACTGAGCTAACGAGTCTTGTTCAATATTATTCAAATCTAGATGCAGTATCCACTAAATGACGTATTCCTTTGGCCTTTTCCCAACATCGTCGTAAAACTATGTGAAACCATTTTATACCTATTCCTCACAGTCATCTTCATCTTAACCATCTCAAGATTAATCTGAGAAGTTCAGAACTCTCTTTAATGAAAGTTATTGTTCTACAACTACATTGGTAACCGCATCACAGATTATATTCATTTGACGAATTCAGAAACTTCGATAAATTGTCCAAACGGAAGCTTCATATACAGGAAAGAAATATCCATACGAGGACAAAGGTCAATCACAGCCTTTTTGTCAATAAAAATTCAAATACTTTCAGAATAATTGTTTCCAAAAAGTCTGACTCGTGAAGGATTTGAACCTCCGCCCTCCGATGGTCAAGTGAATTTATATATCGGTGCTCTAACCTACTGAGCTAACGAGTCTTGTTCAATAGCTAGCAAATCCAGATGCACTTTCCACAAAGTGACGTATTCCTTTGGCCTATTTCCAACACCCACGTCATATTAAGTAGGTACTTATATACAAAACTACATATTTGTATAATTATCAAATTCTTTGTTGCCATGAGTTAGTATAAAGCTCAAGTGTAATTAAAATCATCTTTATGTGCCTAAGTATTTTTCTCCGTCCACAGAAGTTCAGAGTCTGCGGTCGTCAACAGGAATCATAACTGTAATTCAGCTTGTTTATAACTGACAGTTCAGCAAAATCCTCAATTATCCATTCACCTAACAACTATAGGGTTTAATAACGTTACGGTTACGATAAACTCCTCATCAGATTAAAAGAGCGTCCAAAAAGTCTGACTCGTGAAGGATTTGAACCTCCGCCCTCCGATGGTCAAGTGAATTTATATATCGGTGCTCTAACCTACTGAGCTAACGAGTCTTGTTCAATACTATTCAAATCTAGATGCACTATCCACCAAATGACGTATTCCTTTGGCCTATTTCCAATAGCTACGTCATATTGTGTAGGTATTCACACATTTCTATTCGCTTATATTACATATTTGCAGCTTCTAAATTATCCTAAGCCGATAAAATGTTAAGTTTTCCTAATGTTGTTAATATTAGTGTTTAGGTATGTTTCCTCTTTAGGGAAAACGGCCGCACTCCCCCCCGTACGGCCCTGCAGACCTCGTCTCCTGTCTGGAAACTCTACCACCGACTGCAATGAATTCCGATGATGTATTTTGCGTGAAATACCTATGTGAAATCACCTACTCATCATACTCTTTGTTATCAAAACCTTCAAACAAAATATTTTCACACATGCCTTGTTTTCCCGAAGAGTTGGGCAGAGGTGTACCAAAATGTCTGTAACTGTTCTGCAGCCATGTTGTGAACCGCTATCACAAATTATAACAGATTCAGAAACCTCCATTAACTATCCAGAACAAAACTTAATTTAAAGGGAAGAAAACATCCATACGAGGACAAAGGTTAATCTCGTCAACAAAAATTCAAACACTTTCAGAATAATTGTTTCCAAAAAGTCTGACTCGTGAAGGATTTGAACCTCCGCCCTCCGATGGTCAAGTGATTTTATATATCGGTGCTCTAACCTACTGAGCTAACGAGTCTTGTTCAACAACATTAAAATTTAGATGCACTATCCACAAAATGACGTGTTCCTTTGGCCTTCTTCCAAAAAAAATCAAACAAAACGGTAATGAATTGTATAAAAAAGCAGTAGTACAAAAAACGAAGTGATACAACAGTAGAAACGTGGGAGTCATAGTCATGACCGATGTTTGATATTCAGGAACACAAACATATTCTGATGTCAGAGTAATAACTTGGCAATGGCGCCAAAAGATTTTTTGTAAATACCTAAGTAACTAAAGAAATAAATAAATCATGTTTAAATGGCGCATGCAGCCTCTACCCTCACCATCATCGTCATCATTTCAGCCGAAAAACGTCACTGCTGGACATAGGCCTCCCCCAAGCACCGCCACATCGACCGGTTCTGTGCAGCTTCACGCATCCAGCGGATTCTTGCAGCCTTTACCAGGTAATCGACCCACCTTGTGGGAAACCTTCCAACGCTACGTCTTTCGGTACGCGGTCGCCACTCCAGAACTTTTCGGCCCCAGCGCCATTTGTTCGAAATGAGCCCTGCCCACTGCCACTTAAGTTTGGCAATTCTTCGGGCTATGTCGGTTACCTTGGTTCTCTTACAGATCTCTTCATTTCTAATTCGATCTCGTAAGGAAACTCCAAGCATAGCCCTCTACATTGCCCTTTGGGTGACTTTCAGCCATAGGTACTGGCAACACGCACTGGTCAAAGACTTTCGTCTTGAGACACTGCGGTATGTGGGACGACAAGATATTGCGTAGCTTCCCGAACGCTGCCCAGCCGAGTCGGATTCATCGTCCACTACTTCGATTGTAAAGTCCCCGATCTTCATGAGGGGATTTACCTTTCGTTGGAATCAAATGAATATTGGTGCCAAATAAACCAGAAAAAAAAACTCAAAAAAAGAATGAACCAGAAGAGTCTTCGGTAAATCAGATGTTTACCAGCATATACGAAAATATCATTGATGAAAATAACATGCAATATAATATTACAAAATCACATTTAATACTTAGTAACCTCACGAAGTTTTCCTTCGCATATTCTATCATTCTCAAAGAAATTAAATATAAAGATACATAGCTATTATTAACAACAACTGTTGTCAGCAACTTCACGATAAAATCTGGTCACACTATCACCTTAATTGTCGCAAAAGCGAAACTCTTACGTAATAGGTACAGTCACAAAAAGAAATAAGTAACCAGGGTCGTCGGATATAGTTGAAGTTTAGTAAGAAACTGACGGATATTTTCTAATGAAATTTAATTTGATAAATGAACTGTTTGTTTTCTATTAATTAAATTAAATTTTATTCGAAAACATCCATCGGATTCTTATTAAACTTCAATTATACCGACGACCCTGGTTACTTATCTCCTTTGGTGACTGTACGTTCTAGAGAAACTGATCTGCTTGGGAAAATACTAAAATAACTGAGACAATAGACTGTTTAGTGAATACGCTTCTCTTTTCACATTATTTTTTTATAATTTTATATTTTGCTTTGTATAGTACATTCTAGAATTCTAGATTAAGTACCACTTCTATGTAATTTTCAATGGGATTCGTCCGTCAATTCTCAGTCAGCATTAGAAATTGTGCCGTGGCTCACCATCTATCAAAATCAATCCACTCAGCCTATCGCAGCCCACTGCTGGACATAGGACTCTCCCATGCTATACCACAATATCCAGTCTGTCCCAGCCACATATCAAAGGTCGACAGTCCCACGACATGCCCCACTACTCTTGCCAATACACAATCTCCACTCCAGGATTCGTCTGCTCCACCGGCATCGGTCCATCGACAAATATTTCCAGCCGACCCCCAGGATTTTGTAATATCTTGATTTAAAAGAGTGTATATGGAGTTTCTTGCCCGTTCATCTCCATAGAGATCTACGTTTTGGAATGGGCAACTAGCTTCAACTTTCTGACTAACTGACTGACTATTTAATTTTGACAATTCAAAAGTGCCTGTACATGGTTTAATTGAAATAAATGCTTTGATTTGATTTGATTGCTTTCTTACTCTGCAAGCTATTTATTTATTTATTTATATATACTTTATTGTACACCAGAAAAAACATTACAATAAAAACGACCGGTCGGTAACTCCGGTTCTTTTCCGGATCTAAACACACGGCACTAAAATACTAGGTGGAATATTTGATTGTTGATATTTGTTCTCTCGACGGAACACGGAACAGGCGATTATTTTATTCCCCATAATTTTATGGGGAATACACAATGTTGATTTATATACACTATAGGTACCATGCCATGCCAATACCAATGAATGGAAGTAAGGTTTTGATTATTGATATGATTATGGATATACCGGAAAGGAACACAGTCTCAAAAAAAGCCGACACGTACCTAATGTTGTATGCGGATGAGCAAACATAGCTTTCGCTCTCGATTTTAGGTAATAAGCAGGAGTATTGAAACAATTAAAACTAAAATTAAATTTAGCAGAGATATCCTCATTAAATTCTGATAATAAAAACGATGAAAAAAATAAACGCTCAACAGTGAAATAAGTATTTTTTTTCAAAATGTTTTTATTAAGAAAATAACATTTGTTTGTCATTAAACTCAAATGTTCATAATCTCTAAATCTGTATAGAATTCGCCTTTCACATATTTCGAGCCAGTCTTAAACAAACGCTGATAAACCTCATCATCTTTTGTGTTTCCCCTCATTAAAGTTTTAATTAAAACTTTTATTTCAATTCTCGCATCTTTATTTAAATTATATTGTAACTTTCTTAATAAACTTTTCGCAAAATCTTCAAGGTTTTTATCTACTTCATTCCTTTGTAGTATGGACCAATGCCTAATAACATGCATAGTATTATCGAAATCTATAGCGAGGATATCGTCCTCCGTAGATAATGCTTTATCTAAGATATCCAGAATAATCCTAATTGCCTTAGATCTCATTTTAAATTCTTCACCACCTTTTGAAACAGTTTTAAATCTTTGTTTTAATACTGACCTCGCCACAATTAATAATTTTTTCGCGGCAAACAAATCGTTGGATAAATCTCGTAATTTTGCCATAATTAATTCTCTGTCTTCTTTTTCCGAAATCTTTGCAAGCATATTTTCATTTTGTTTTAAGATTTTAGTCAATGTATTAAGAACCGCGAGAAATTTATTGTCTTCGAGTATTAATACTTCGCTTATTAGTTTCGCACAATAATCACTAAAAGCAGGGTACTGTCTACAAATTTCGTATGTATTGCAAATATACTTAAATGCTTCCTTTTTGTCTTTATGGCTCAGTTCATAAATTTTTTCGGTCATGTTTTGAAAGCTGCCGTGTTGTAGTGCAGTTTGAGTATTTTGGTTTTCATGCATAATAATGTCGTTCAATAGTTTCTTTTCTTCATTACGTAGCAACTCACACGATCTTTCGGCCATATCTAGATATAGTAAATCCCTTTCCGTCTCATTTTGGCTTTTTTTGACGAAGTTGTAGTAATTGTCCATCATAACTTCATAATCATTGGTAATAATGTTAAGGATGGGAGTGATATCCTTAGTTATATTCAGATGTCTTATTATTTTTTTGCCAATGTTGTTGAGGGTCACTTTCCCTTTTTTCTGGAGGTGAGTCACGAGCTGTTTCAGTGGATCCATGTTATTGTTTTTAATCTTCTTCGTACTTGTTTTAGCGTTTGCTCTCATTACCATTATTGGCATGATGGTCGCTAAGTCAGGCAGTTTGCCTTTGCCTTCAAAGTGTGAAGATAAATACTTTAGTACTAGATTAACTAATTCTGGGGGTTGCCTTAAAGCATTTATATAGTTGTTTCCTATTCTCACATTTCCCTCCAGCTCTAAGTCATAGCAGAAAGAACCAGATAGTACTGAAAATATAGCAATTAATTGAGAAAATCGGATTTTAATTGTTAAAATCGTCCTCAAAGGTGGACTACTCAACTACTAATTTTGACTCTGTCTAATTATACATAATACAGTCTCCCAAAACGCTCGCCCTGTACCACTTTGTAGTTTTTTAGCTGGGAAGAAGTGGCGCAACAAACTTCCCAGCAACACATATTTGCATATTCATGCATAATCTATAATGTTCCCACTGCTGGGCCACAGGCCTCCTCTCTTCGAGAGGGAGTGGGCTGTAATCTACCACGCAGGCCTTGTGCGGGTTGGTAGATGTCACTTGTCTTCGAATTTTTGTAGAAGGAATTGGTTCTATACAATAGTATTAGACTAGATTTTGTACTAAATGATAAAAAATGGTTAACTTACCTTGCAAAACAAATAAACTTAATATTAACATAATTATATTAAGCCGTGTGTTCCTCACGATAAAACATAGGAAATAAGACACGAAATACCAATTTTATGAGTTATTACCGAAGATATCAGAAAACTCGTTAATTAAAATTTTTTATTAGCGTGTTAAATTATTAGGTAGGTACTCGTAACATCACGTACATATCGTAGCCTACAGAAAAGTATCAAAGAGTAGGTTAACGTTCTTAAAGAGTGTTTTTTTTTTTCTGCTATAGGTAGGTACAGACGCCAGCACATCAAGCTACCCCAATCTGTCAAATTTTCCCAATTGAATATGAACCATATTATTCCTTTGTAGCAAAGTTGAAAATCTATCAAAGAAATTTGACAGATTGGGGTAGCTTGATGTGCTGGCCTCTGTACCTACTGAAATACTGGCACACTACACACAGTTTCACTTTTAATATTTTTTTTTTACATTTTCTTGAATTCAAATCCTCATCTCGCAGGCCTGATCGGGTCAGAAACAAAAAAAAGATAGTCACGCGCCTCTCAAATAAACATTTACTGAAACAATAGGGGGCCATTATCGTAACTTTGAGAACGTTCACAGTCTGATCTCAGGCTCAATCTGTCAAAAATTTCTATAATTTCCCTACATTTTTAATAAGTTTTTGACATTGGTTTGTCACCTGGATGAGACTGCTGACTTGAAGGCTCGGAGATTTAGACGAAAACAAACATTACTTAAAATAAACGTTCTTGACATATCGATTTTATTCAATTTCGAGCGGCCATTGTTGTTTACATCTTTGGAAAATTTAGCGCGGCCGGACCTTAGATATAATTTAGTGAGCAAACTAGCTCAAAACATTAGATAACGGCTAGCAGTCATTAATTCTAGCTCTGGCTAGATATCTGCCTAAGGCTCTGTACACACTGTAAATCATTCACGGTTAGCTTTAGACAGCTGTGCGAATAGTTAGCAATGCCCCTTAGGTAATTTTCAGGGATGGCGCTTAGTTAAAATGTACCTATATTTATTCAGCACTTACTTCCTATTATAGCATATAGCTATTATAGCAGCTGCTAGATTAAGCTGGATGAGAGTTGCCGAAAATCGAGTTGAATGGCGTGCAATAGGAGAGGCCTATGTCCAGCAGTGGACTGCTATAGGCTGATGATGATGATGACTTCCTATTGGCTAGTCGGAGTTACAAGATGAAAAGGAAATAGAAAATCAAATAAAGAGCACGTGTATGGGTATGTATGCTGGTGTTTTATTGAAACGAGACTTACTGGCCGGAGAAGCCACAACGTAAGGAAAATTGGAAAAGGTATGGGGGAGAACTTTGCCCAGCCGTGGGACAACATAGGTCAACAAAAAAAAAACTGGACCAATACATCCATCACGCTATCATTTAACCTTTTAACCGCCTGACTTTATATCAGTTGTCGTGCCACCAGCGCCCGAAGAAAAAAAAAACAAAAATAAATACCAATTAAACGAGCTGTGATGATGTAATAATAATACAGATTAAACGAGCTGTTGTAATTGGTGGTATATATACGACCCTGGCGGAATGGACACGAAAATATTTGTCGGATTAATCCGACGTAAGCGGTTAAAAGGTTAAGACATCTCGGCAGACACCGTAGAAGTTGACGGAACGAGCCGGACAAATCAACGACCGGTGGTCCACATTAGCCCTGGATGACCAAAGCTGGAAGTCATGGGGTCATCTTTAGCAAAAAATCTTGCCAAAAATAGCATGACCACCGAAGAAACGAAGTATCAAATATTTCGGTCCATTCCCGTTGTCCCCATTGACGTTGTCCCCATTGACGCTATTCCCATTATGGGGACAACGGGAAGTCATAAAATATCTTTCCCGTTGTCCCCATTGATGCTTTCACGTTATGGGGACAACGGGAATTCATAAAATATCCTTATCCTCCAATTTTTGGGCCTACGACGCGATGTCAATCATAAAAGAAAGATGTCGCGCTTGAAGAGTTATTAAACGTTATTTCTGAAAATAAGTTCGCGTGTTTTCCTCAAGAGCGTTTTTTGACACCGAAAAGTCAAAGTTCGCTGCTATCATATTCATGACAGCTTCCACTGCGGGTGTTATGGGGCGGCCTCCGTTCTTGTAGGATACCGTCGCTTTACCTATATGCCTCACCAAAAGATCTAGGTATACAAAATTTGAAATAAAAACGTATGGCCAATAATAATTAAATTAAATAACTTATCGCATTACCCATAATGCGAAGCTTTACAGAGATACGATCGATTTTTTGTTTTTGCCTTTTTTTTTGCAACTGTTTCTATTGTTATACTCCTGCTAGTGCACAGAACCTACTTAATTTATATACCATTGTATAAATAATTTAATGGAGATATTCTGTACTTTTCACACTGGAAACGAAAAAACATCAAAATATTTCTAAATAATTCTCGTCAATCAAGTGCGAAACCTGAAAACATTGTAGCTTGCGAAAAAATCAATTAATTGAATCAATTTTTTTTAATAGTTTCCTTTCACCCATAGGAGGAACCCTATTAAAAAATAGCTCTTTTATTCAAAGTAGTTTAATTATAATTAATAAAAAAATAACTAATATAATATCAATATCTATGGTTTTTAAACGATCAAATGAGGACTATGAGTCGTGCACTTTTGGATTTTCCTTTTTGTACTTTCTCCTAGCAGCCCTGGCTTATTGCAACAATAAGGGCGCGTGCGCATTGCCCAAGCGACGCGGAGGGCACGCCTTACCATTGTTGTATCTTATCTGACGGACTGGATTAACGCCAATTATTATTTGTCAATGTAAATTATTTGCCTTTGGATGTCTGTTGAGTTGAATACTGTGTTGAGTTGGTTAAAGTCATAAGGCTTAGGTAGCAATAATTAACTGGCTTATTCAAGTACCTATTCTAAAACTAAGTACAATATGTATGTAGGATTGGGTGTGTGATATCCGATCTTCGTTAAAATGTAAGATGATTGTATGAATGTATCCGAACTGAATAATGTGGGAAAGCAGTAATGAAAGGAAAAATAATGGACGATGATCAAACGGTACAAAGAAAAGACTGCCCGCTTAAAGCCATTGCTACTGTTAGTGTGTTACGCAATGACCTCGCAGGACGAAGGAACTCGTGTGCAATTTCTAATTTTGTACTAATCACCATTAGCTACACATTGTAGTTAACATCTACATAATGAAAGTTATTAACGAACATGTCTGGAACATGGCGCTGGTATGCCGTCGGCCTCTCATAATAATACTTATTCAGTGCTGAAATGTTGATAGCTTGTCGCCTGTTTGTATGTTTGTTCACTTTCTCGTATGTTACGATCATTTGTCCTTGTAATGTTATTAGTTAAGAATCCTTTTCGAGCCAGACGAAAGATCTGAGGCAAGAGACTGTGCCGAGGTAGCGGGATTGTCCGAAAGGGTTACCGCTACGGGTGGGTTTTAGTCAGGAAGATTCTGACACTCCCTTCCGCTCCACCCAGAGCGGGAGGAGTCATTTGATGATTTTCCACCATTAAAAAAAAAAAAGCAAGGGACTGTTTTTAAAATTATTTGAAAAAGGATGGACTGTTTTAATCTATCTACCTATATTCTATACTAATAATAAAGCTCAAGAGTTTGATTGAACTCGCTAATCTCTGTAATCTCTGGAACTACCAGTCGGATTTGAAAAAATATTTTTGTATTTGATAGCCCAATTCTTGAGGAAGGCTATAGGCTATTTAACATCACGCTAGGACACTTAGGAGACGAGCAAAAACGTCAGTAAAAGCCCGGGCGGGCGATGCGATGCGACGGGGTGCGTCGTAGAAACAAGAAATTTCACGCGGACGAAGTCGCGGCCAGAAGCTAGTTAATTAATAAGTCAAATTCTATAAAATATACACATGCTAATTATTGCAGGTTAGCAGAATGTGATGTTTTTACTCACTACAACCCCTTAATCGTCCCAATCATTCAAAACATTGTCAAAAATGCAACGATATTTCTGCTCATAATAATATCATTTTATGTTATCTTAAAGAAAGAAAAAAAAAATTATTTGGGACACAGGAAATACAAATAGTAAAAAAGGGGTAGGTACTTATTTAAAAGTAACAAACAAAGAAAAAGGCCTCTGTGAGGCCAAAAAGGCTCCTATACTTATCAGTATAATGCTGCGATATTTAAAAAATAAATACCGCAGTGCTAGTATTCTGATAGGGCCCGTTAAGATAGTACATTTCCTTGCTTTCCAAATCAAATTACCATCTCCAAACTTGTCAAAACTTAACATTAATCTCATAAACGAGAGCTTACGATTTATTAAACCGATCTTTATAATCATCCTGCAGCAAAACCTGTTGCGAATCAAAAGTCTCACTAGCGCCATCTAGCGCATCATACTAGCGCCGTCTCAGACAGACTTAAGGCAGTCCTTATCAGGTATCAGCTGTGATCCTGTTCCTGCGCATCTATCGGGACATTCCTGACGTATCTACATCCTCTGTGACAGCTGTACAGGCTTGTATTATATCCTGTGTGGTTCATGTTATAACAGAACGCGGTGAACGAAGTTTTGTGTGGTGCTATTAGAGCTTTTGCTTCAAGGAATTGATAAACCCTAAAAACATGAATTTAAAACTTTATACAGTGCAATAATTATTATTACTTAAACTTTTTTTGTTGACAATCCATCAAATGTCCCAAAATTATATTATAATAATGTTCCGTTCCGTACCTCAAAAGGAAAAACGGAACCCTTATAAGATCACTTCATTGTCCGTCCGTCTGTACGTCTGTCAAGACCCTTTTTCTCAGGAATGCGTGGAGCAAACAACTTTTACTATGGAACCAAACTTGAAATTGCGAAAAAAAATCTGCTGTTTAGTCGTTTATGTTCGCCTAACTGGTCAAAATGTACCTACTGAACAGCAGATTTTTTTTTGGCGATTTCAGGTTTGGTCCCATAGTAAAAGTTGTTTGTTATCATGAGTACAATCACGTGTTTAGGTATCGGTCACTAATTACCAGTCACTCTATATACCTAACCCTTTATCTTAGCAAATCGCTCCCGCTTGTAACTTGCGCCGTACAAAAACAAATTTATTAAATCAGTTGCATACTGTATAAAACTACGTTAATACGACACAGCGTCCTGTTCATCCGCTAGGAGTTATAATCTTGCTTATAAAGTGCATATGCTATGTGCAATACATAGGTAAGTACTTACCCGCAACCTCCTAATCCCATCTTTGCACGAGAGAAAGATTAACGTACTTCGTCTAGCTCAAAAACAATAGTGAGGATCTGATGATTATCTTCGGAATTATAGAATGGAACACTTCTTTTTTATTTTATTTTTTTATTGCTGAATGGGCCCGCTCTTGACCTCGATCACGCCTGATGGAAAGCGATGGATGAGGTCTGTGATGGAACGAGCGTGCCCAGAACATGCCTAAGACACAGGAACTCACGCCTGATAGAAAGCGATGGATGGAACGAGCGATCTATGATGGAACGAGCGTGCCCAGAAGATGCCTGGAGCATCGATGAAACCAGATGAAACACAGCAGGCTGCTTGACGCCGGACTCCGGTGAGAGGGTGGTCGCAAACACACACACTTCGATGGAAGTCAGCGAATCTCGATTACTGCCATAGCGTGATACAGGTTGACAAGGACATTGACGTGCGACGTGTTACCATGGATGGTACAGACGCCAGCACATCAAGTTACTACAATCTGTCAAATTTCTTTAATAGATTTTTAACTTTATCGCTAGCGCATAAAGTTCAAAGTCGATTGGAAAAAATTTACAGTTTGGGGTAGCTTGATGGCTGGCGTCTGTACATGATTCTGAACTCCCCAGCGTTGAAATTTTTCGTAGGTTATTAAAAAAAAATTGCTGTTCCATACATTTTGACCGCGTAGGTAACACAAACACACACACCCTTGCACTTTCCTATGAACATTTTTTTTTTATAACCGACGAAAAAATTGTACACTAGGGAGGGGGTCTAGAATCATGTACTGTATTCATGGTTACAGTTTGCAAGTTTTATTTCCACTGAAAAAAGAAAAAAATATAACCTTATTTCTGATAATATAATAACAATAGCCTCCCGACCCGACCAATTTCCGTCGCGGTGCCCAATCTCTACGGAGATTAGCCAGGTACGCAGGAGATATTTATAGTGCACAAGTGTGTGCGTAAACACAGGTGCACTATCTGTTCCTTTACTCTCATAGTCCGATGGGACGGCAATCCCGCTCATGAGCAAGTCACCAGTGGCAATCCGACAGGACCGGGGAGAGATCAGGCGCAGACCAACCGCTTTACGTGCTTTCCGAGGCACGGGGGTTTTAAACTGCAAACTTACAAACTCCGGACTGTTACTAAGATTTTTTTTTCCTCTTTTAGAATTTTTATGAAGGAATTCAGCTCTCCGAGGTCATTAACACAATATCTTAACCAAGGTATAGTAAAATGCATTAACCGGACAGCATATACGTAGACCTATAAATAGCAGCATCGCGCCACATCACAAGGGACGGGAATTAAGTTAAAAATCACGGACCGTCGCCCCAGGCTAAACCTGCTTAATTAATAAAGTGGTTATTTTGAGAAACGATAAAAGCTATTTTGTTTTGGGAGACTAAATAAGACCTAGGGCCATATCTCACCGCCAACTAAATGTATACAGCTGTAGTATAGTGGGTAGCTCACCTGGCGTCTGCTTGGTCACGCAGCCAACCATACATTTTATTGGCGACGCGACCTGGCTGCGCCGCCATGGCGCCCCGGTGAGGTATGGCTCTTACGTAAGAATAGCTTCGAAGAGCTGACAGCAGAATTTCGTAGTTTTATAAGTAAACAAGAAGCAGGCCAGGCAAGGAAGTATGCCAAGCGTATAATGAGGAATTTCAGCTACGCCTCCGTGGCTGTGACTCTATGACTCGTGGCCTAGTAACAATCACTGCACGGTTCGATCGCAATTGAAGCTATACTTACCGAGGTTGGTTCATGGAAGGGTAGCTTCTGTGTCTCGGAAAGCACGTTGAGCCGTTGGGCCGGGCTGGCATTTGTAGATCTTTGACAGTCGTTACGGGTAGTCAAAAGAATATCATTGTCAAAAGCCCAAAAGTCTGACAACCAGTCTTACCAAGGAGTATCGTGTAACCCAGTAACTGAGTTGTGAATGTGAGATAGGCAGTGCTTGTAAAAAGCCGACGCCAACATAGTTGGGGAAAAGGCTTGGCAGATCATGATGCTCTGACTTCATGCACTCTCAGCCCTCAAACACAAAATCCGATGTTTGCCTACTTAAGACAGAAATTAGATTATCTAATAGGCGATATTTGTACATGTTTTTTTTGTTATTTACGTTGATGAGCAGATCAATTTTCGAACATATGAAGCAATGGATTAGCAATATCCTTCAAATAGAATAAATTAAATGAATTGTGGTGCTGCTGCAGGTTTTTTGTAAGAATTAAAATTACGACCAAACATTTAACCTTTCATATCGTTTTAATATCGTCCCTCTCCATCCGTATCTTAACTCACTGTTCAAAAAGGACTTTTACTTTTTGTTTACAGTTCTTGTTAAAATAATTTACATGCAAATACGCGTCGGCTACCGTATGATCGCTGATTCGTCTCGCACTCCCTTGTAATCATACCACCGGGCTTTTGAAGGCCAAACTAATTGATTTCTTATTAAAAACAACGGTTAATTAATTCAACATTTGATTATTGATGAAGATGTGATGGGATTTTATGGGTTTTCGTTTATTAAAATAATGGGGCTAATGTATTCATTTAATTTTGTTGAAGGCATAGATTCGACATCAACAAATCTGGTAATATGTAAGATGGGGTTGGGGTTGGCACGTCGCAACTGGTGATATAAATGGATATTTAGATACAGGGAATGTTTTTTTTTTTTTTACTAGAAAGTAACCACTGATGCGACGGCTAGTAGGAAGTATGGAAGAAGAGGACTGCGCCGACCCCAAATGCATTAGGATAATGACTTGAAAGAGCATGGTGGTTGAGAGTATGTCATAATTATGTCTCACTGATGATGGCGCGTGTGTTGGATCATTCCCACAGAGTATACTATATTATACTGAAAATCATTCCCTTCATAATGGTTGAGCTGGATAGCGCTGGTCCACGCATCATGTTGTCAAGACTGGTCATCTCTTAACTACCAGGGCTTATTTTTAATCTTATATTTTGAATTGTTTCTTCATTTTTTTTTTTTACATTGTGTACTTTAAAGAAGTAACAAGAACAATGTCACCAATATTTGGTAATATCTTAATTTAAAAGAGTGTCCTTGTTTCTTCCCCGTTCTTCTGCATAGAGATTTACATTTTGGAATGGGCAACTAGCTTCAACTTTCTCACTAACTAACCGACGCTTTGACAATTCAAAAGGAGGAGAATAAATGATAATGAGGGAATGATTTTTTTTCGAACTTTAAAATCCTGTAGGTGTAAAGAATACGGTATTAACAAACAAGGGTGGAGCCATTTAAAGTGGGAGTCAGAGCGTGATGACCGAGCCTTTGTCTGTCTTTAGACAAAAGAATACTATAAATAAATATTTATTGCGGCCGCGCATCATATTTAGATCAACATACAACCTGTCACTGATCTACAAATTGCAGAAAACGTAAGAAAATTCGAATTTCGCGGGCAACCTGACGCTTTCGCCTGAAGCCACTTCAAGTTAGTTTTAAGTAAGCACTAACATAACTTACTACCCAGGAGCTACTGCAATTCAAGCCAACCGCATAATTTGTTTCCTACTTGTCAGACCAACATGGGCATGATTATACTAATTCTAAAATAATGTCAGACAATTAGAATGTCAATGCGAATATTATACTAACAACAGCTATATAGAAGATTGACATACTAATCGTTCTTTAACTATTTCGCAATTACATCGCCCGTGGCAAATATCAATTTATATCGGTAGTTCGGACGAAGCCTAGAGCTTTATATTAATCAAACTACATATTTCAATTAAGGAGTTGAATAAGAGAGCGATTCAATTAACAATCGTCAGGCAATTGAAGCGCGGAATTACTAAAGTCTGTTTCAAAAGTATCTAGTGAAAATGTAAACAAAAAGATCAGTAGGTAATCGTACTTGTGTGCTAATTTTTTGTGCCTTTACAAATTGGATTTGAATTTTATTGAATACTTCTAATTTTATATCACCTATAATTTAACATATTTTTTTTTAATTTCAATTTTCGTCGATTATTTTTCATTTCCAATTTAATAATGTTATTGTGAAAGCAGTGGCATATCGGCCCCGACTTACGAGTTGTAGGTCGTGGGTTCGAACCCAAATTCAAAGTTTTTTATTTGTTAGACATAGCTAGGTGTAAAAATAGGTGTTTAAAATAGAATAGGTACAGAGATCTGTGTTTACCTACCCAAGCAGGCGCTTAACTTTGTGTTATGTATTCCATCACCAGTGCTCTCAAAACGGTTCACCAAACATCGTCGGGACATCGGCATTACCAAGGAAAAATTCCTCATAATCATAATCAGCCTATAATGTTCCCACTGCTGGGACACAGGCCTCCTCTCTGTGAGAAGGAGTGGGCGTTAATCCACCACGCGGGCACAGTGCGGGTTGGTAGATGTCACATGTCTTCGAATGTTTGGTTCTAGGACATGCCGGTTTCCTCACGATGTTTTCCTTCACTGTTTTGAGAGCAGTGGTGATGAAATAATTTACAAAAAGTAAAGCGCCAGTCTGGGTTCTAACCTACGACCTACAACTCGTAAGTCGCGGCCGATACCACTGGGCCACCACTGTTCTCACCAACCCACACCGGGCCGTAATCGATTATGGCCCACTTCCTCTGGAAGAGAAGAGGCCTGTGTCCCACCGGTGAGAGGCTGAGGTGATAGGCTGATTATGCATTCAAACAATACTTGTAGAAAATGTGAGATATAAAGTTGAAAACTTCTAAATTCTAATTCCTAATTCCCTTTAGCGAGCGATTGCGTAAGACTTTAAGAGGACTACATGACCTAAAGCGCGGTCACTGTCGGACTGCATAGAAAAGAAAGAGACAACGCTAGTATTTTATTGCAAAATATGAAGCAATTACTTATCTATTTATAAAAAATCTATTGTTTGGACTAAAAATTAAACACTTAAGTATGTTGCTTGTAGAATAATCTGACATGAAATCACAATGATTGTACGTATACAAGATGTTGATTTGCATCCTAGTCAAATTCAAGGACGTAATACGGTTTTTATTGTAAAAAGAAAGTTTTTAGAGGTATCTTCATGTTTTTTTTTTCTATCGTACCAAATAAGTTGTACTTATTATGTTTTCAAAACACTATCTACCTATAATTTTTTTTTTTTTTTGTTTACTGTAGTCGATCATACCTATACTTTTATTGGTTCTAAATCTTGCGTTTTTTGCGTTTAGGTCCTATAAGCCCCTTAACTAGGTTTTGCTTACACTTTCATCTGATACTTTTGGAAGAGACCATACAGATTGAAATTAAGCGAAACTAATGGGATAAGTCAGATGGCAAGTAATCATAGTCTTTGTAATTGGAGCGAGTTCCAATTCTCAGTGTCAAGGCTATCGGAGTACCGGGATTAATAAAGCTTTGATGTCGTAATTAACATAATTGAACAGTTCATATTTGAGCATAGAATCACTTTGTTTTCTGACCGCCAGAAATACTTTTAAGAACAGCACCCTAATTGCGTAACAGACTTTCAATCACAATTTGAATAATTTTGAAGTTAATCCATTGCTTCATATGTTCGAAAATAATTGTCTGCTCAACAACGTAAATAACGCAATGAATGTTGTTGAACTGTCAAAATGAAAGCCATTGCTACTGGTTCGTGTGTTACGGAATTACCCTGCAGGATTAAAGTTAAGTCACAGTATAAATATGGTAAGTTATAGCGGAAATCCACGACAATTATAATTATGTTTGGCAAAAATATTTAAGTAATATGTATTCGCGATTTATTTGCCAAAAATGTAAACAAATATGAGTTTATGGAAAAATAACTTTAAATCCTACATAATAAAGTACAGTTTACGCTACAACTTCAAAAAAAATTATAACCTTGTCAATAGTGCTAATCACTTTGAAATCAAGTTTATTACCTAAGTACCATTAAAATAAAGTTGAATATTTGTTTAACTTGAAATAATATTTGAAACATATACGCACCATCGGTGGAACAAGGGCACAACTAACAAAATCTGAAAATGAGTTAAGTATGCCAATAATGTTTTAAAAACATCCTATATCTGGTGGAACAATACTTTACTCATACATACCTAGGATATGTAAACTTTTGCGAATTTAGGTATGTACTTTACAGAAGTAAAGTATTGTTCCACCAGATAAAGGGATGTTTTTAAAGCACATTGCTAATTTTCAGATTTTTTGTTAGTTGTGCCCTTGTTCCACCGATGGTGCGTAAGTTTAAATAGACTTTAGGTAGTTTTAATTCCGCAAAAACTATATCTAGTGTTGGATGCAGAAATATTTTTGCGTAACATTTTACTTATAGGTTTAAAGTTGATATAACAAGTAGCTACCATAAAAATCAAAGCTAAGTAAACTAAATCAACTAAGTAGTTTCTAACTGAGAGCATTAAAATTACTACCAGTAATCTGATACCTAATCCATAAATATATTATGTTAGGCTTTAAGATTTTAAAGGCTTAGTGGGCCATCGTGTTTTGATAATCTCGATCCGAAGAATATAAATATGGATGGTTGTTTGTTTTTGTGGGCTAATTCGTTTTGTGGTAGTGGCCAAGATATACTTGCACCCTAATTACGTAACACACTATAAATCACAATCTGAAGCATTTTGAAGGATATTGCAAATCATTGCGTCATATGTTCGAAAAGTTGTCTACTCATCAAAGTAAATAACGCAATTAATGTTATTGAACTGTCAAAATGAAAGCCATGCCTACTGTTAGTCTGATATTTAATGTCCTGTGTCCTGTAACGTTAATTACTTTTCATACCTAGTGTTGTATAAAATCAATTATTTTCTAACTGAACAGACAGCTGTGCTGCTGGGGAGTTTTTTCCGCCATTTCTTCTTCCCAGCGAAAGCACTAGGAAGTGGCGAAGGGCGGGCGTTTTGGGGGACTGTCTTATGTAATTTTGACGTTCGAAAAGTGCTGATTCTCAGCCTAGTTTGAATAAATGACTTTTGATTTTGATTTTTGATACGAAATTACCCCGCTGTTCTGGTCATAAAGAACCAGACGATGTGTTAAATGCTGCACTGCAAGGTCGCCTAGAAGCCTTCCTTGTAGTAAATAATTTAATCCGTTAACAATAAGCTCTCTGATTGATTGTTTAAATATATTCAGGTTTATACCACAGCATTGTACCTACCCCACAATAAGTACAGCGTTAAGATAAGTGATCGTACCGCCCACGTCAGTAGTGATGTCAAGGTCATTGTCGCACGTTCACTTTTGTCGTGCGTGTGCGCATACATGCAGGTGCTTTGATTTGTCAACTGTGCAGTGGCCTTCCGATACTTATAGTTATTTATGTATGGATCAGAGAAACAGTATCATAAAAATTCCGGCTAAAATTAAAAGCTTTATACATTTTGCAAATCTTATTAAATATTAGAAAAAGAAAACATTTGATTTTTTGTGTTTGATTGTAAAGCGTACTTTCACGCTAAAACGTCTGAACAGATTTGGATAAAAAGCACAAGGTAGATAATGACCTGCCGGTCGATTCTGTTAGAATCTCACCGTGAGAAGTTAGGTGAAGTGAGCTGTCATTCCATCTAATGCTAGGGATTTGCTAGGGATTGACACTAATGACAGCTCACTTTAAGCTCACTTCACCCAAGTTATCACGGTGAGATTTTTACAGAATAGCACTACAGGATTAGGACATAGGATACTTTCGAGACCGGGTGAAACCGCGGGGCGAAACAAGTGGTTAGTAAAACGATGTTTCATCTGATTGCCACGCTTTTATAGTAAAATAAAATACACGTACAGACGCCAGCACATCAACCTACCCGAAACTGACAAATTTTCCTAATCAATTTTGAACCTTATGTTTTAGCAATAAAGTTGAAATTTGATTAAAGAAATTTGACAGATTGTAGTAGGTTGATGTGCTGGCGTCTGTACTTGCTTAACTTGTTTGTATGTACACGGTCTTTTGATAATCAATTAAGTTGCTTTGGGCTTTTCAGATATGTTTGAAAATCATGTTGGCAAAATTCCTCGATGTCTTCCAGTTTCAACCTCAGTGACTCTAAAAATCAAATCTATCACATGATAATTTGGTGCTGAATTGCTCATCCCATAGATAAGGATAAGGAGACGAAGCAACGCGACCTGGAATCCAGACTTGTTGAATTATGGCTGATCAGATAACTATGATCTCAATTTTGTCATCATCATAGTAATTCGTAGCATTCGAAAAATTTAAGTAATAATATTTCCGTCATCTCAAATATGTCACAAACCATACAAAACTATTTCAACCATGCCCCATACCGTTCCGTCTCTAACCACCAACAAAGACAACAAAATTATTAATTAACAGTAACTATTAAACACGTATCAATTCCAAGATCTACGAAATACTTCTGGCAGCCATCTTATAATTACGACCGTGTCATGATTGCATCGTGAGAACACTTTGACTTGAATCTTGTAACTCGTCAGCAATGCGCGCAATTTGGGATTCTTAAGTAATTGTTACATTAATTAAAGTTATGGGATCATTGTGTTGTGTTTCTGTGTGGTGTGACCTTGGGAGTGTTGGGTCAGCCCCTTTTTCTCTTTACATATCTGTAATAATGTGATGTGATATTTGGTGCAGAAGTTATGGCTATTATTCTGATCCCACTAAGCGAATCCAGCATCCGTTTTACGTATCGCACGCAGAATGACAATCCCTTTACTTTCATTTACGCAATATCCATTGCGATCTTTTGCTGTCGAGGAGGCAGGTATTTGACTCCACAACTAATGAAATGGATTTAGTTGTGAAGTTAAAATTAGAGGGATTTTTATTCTTAGTGCATTATGAAATTAGGGGTGCTGGACTCCTTAAAACGTAAAACTTGAAAATACACCCACAGGTGTACTATAAATCTCCTCTGCCTAACCCTTTGGGAACTACAGGCGTGATGTTATGATATAATGTTCAATCTGAAACACCAAACATCAAAAACAGTAACAAAACAAAAGAAATCCCAACTTATAAGACTCTTGCTGCACGTCACGTATGCATTATTGATCAAAAGTATCATGTCATTTGAAAATAAATCCAGTATACGAAATGATTGTGTGGACTGAATAATTTTGTTTATATCTGAAGGAAGTCACTCTCAACAAATTAAATCGAGTGCCATATAGCCAATAACGGGAAGAATCTACAGAACCAACCTGCACCCAGTTCCTTCATTAAGCATTCAACTGCAGCCACAGTCATACATATTAAGACATCCAACATTGTGACTCCATAGTCTCAATCATAAGTTTCCCGTTAACCCTGTATCGGAAGCCATGTTAGTGCTGACCATTAATATAGATACGACTCTCTGGGTGGCGCCGCCCGATCAGATGTAGACGCGAAAATTCTTGAGTTGTTTTCCAATTGTAACGGATGTTGGGTTAACGATGATATTTATTATATCGTCATTAACGGAGATAAAATCATGGTTTGGTATGATGGATATGAGGATGCAGTAGTTATCAATAGTGTAAAGTGACCGAAGAGCCACATAGAAACCGATGCGACGGCTACTCTTCCTCGTTGTTTTTTATATAGTTTGAGCCCAGTAGGTGACCGAGGGAACCGCTGAAACTGAATAAGGTTAAAAGCGCTCAGGGACAGTCTTAATCCATATCAATATGATGTCTATAGGTAAAATACATACACGCATAAGCTCATGCCTTTCCTCAAAGGCTGAAACTACAGAAACCCACCTGCCGCAATCCTTACATACTAATTTTGCCCCGTTGGTCTCGTGGTCGCACGCGCCCCAACTTTGGAAGGCCTCCCACAAGGTCGACCAATGACTTTGTGGAGGCCGCAGGAATCCGCTGGATGCGAGAAGCACAGAACTGGTCAAAATGGCGGTGCTTGGGGAAGGCCTATGTCCAGCAGTGGACGTCTAAAGGCTGAAATGATGGTGACGATAAAACAAAACTGATCATCAAAGCCCTTGCAATATTTCCCTCTGTCACCTCAATTATCGACGAAGACTGTCCCGCTATCTAAGTTCACTGCTGTCATTTCCTATCAGTGTTTTATAGTCCAATATTGATGTCGTACGGAGCGGAAAACACGGCCATCTTACAAACCAATCCGAGCAGTCTGTGTCTAACGAATATGAAGGAAATGGCGTGTCCTCTCGATTAACGCGATTATTTACTTGTCCTGTAGTAACTGTTCTACTCGTGAAGGTAACAGTTTATGTAGTTGTTAGTAATGGTAGAACAGTTGTTTGTCTATGGAGGAAGGTGGTTTTATTTTGCATGTTTGGATAGAGCCGGCAGCTTCTTTTCTACCTGTAATTTGTGGGGTTAAAGACAGTATTCTGAAAACTTAATAATAACCCATTAATTTGTGCATTATGCATACTTTCCTCATACATTAATTACACGGCAATCTTATAATGTTTACAGTTTTAAACATGGCTACTAAATGTTCACAAGTTATTTATGGGGATAAAATGTAATCCGAGATACAGGTTTACCACCGTTCGGATGCAGATAGTCCCAAACTTTGTATATTACAAACTTTAAGTCGTTATTTACAAAAAAAAAAAAAAACTAAATACGTTTCGGATACAAAGGCAGAAGAATAACCAAGAACCTAAAAAATCCTACAAAGCCGTACCATTTTGAAATACAAAAATCCTTAAAAAAATCCACCAGCATCAGGAACTTTTATGAGTCGGGAGTCAGGACTGACTATAATCTAGTAAGGATCCTCCTAAAATTTGCTTCTTGTTTTGTTCATAGTCATCGCTTTTCTGTGTGCAGTTTTTGATAACATAAAACACTTCAAAGTTACTTTAAAAAATCAAAATGGTGATGAAAGGCACAGTTTTTGCGTCAACTTTTCCAGCACACCTGCAGAATGTGACAACTAACCGGGGAGAACGATAGGAGGAAACATTTTTGCGTAGACCCAAAGTAGAAAAGGGACAAGGACAGGAAGAAAAAGACGGCAGAGGTCTTGCATAAGAGACTTGACAACTGCGATGGTAATATACAAGATGGCAGGGACATAGACGTGCAACCATGGATTCAGCGTTATGTTTCTGGACCTTAGCTGTAACATAATAATCTTTATGTCGATGAGGGTATTCTCTCTACTACTGAGATTTTAGCTAGAGCTTTTGTTCTTTTGTTGTTTTTGTTTTGTTTTTTTTTATTTTTTTTTGTAACGTGAATGCTGTTTTTCTCTTCTCTTTTGTTGTGAATGCTGTGCACGCCTGTAATTGACGTAAACACTAGTCCATGTCTCTGTTCTCTGTTATTTGTAAATGTTTGTGTTTGTGTTGTTGATGCCTTAATAATAAATAAACACACCTACATTTTGACCGCGTAGGTATTGCACTTTTCAATGTGTAGGAGCCAATGGTTGTAGGCATCGTACACTATCACTTTGATAATGTTGGTTTAGTTATGGAGCACACAGAAAGAACCACAAGTTGAGTTTAAAGTTAAGTATATTAAAATGTAGAAGGTTAACAAGTTATAACTGATAGCGATTCTTTCTCTTGACAAGTGGTTAATTCCACAGTTATCTATAGTCTGACTCGATGTGCATTGCTTAAGAGGACTACATGACCTAAAGCGCGGTCTTTGTCGGACTGCATAGAAAAGAAAGAGAAGCGCGATGCCACAACGCTGGTAATTTATTGCAAAATATGAAGCAATTATCGATTTACGAAAAATCTAGTGTTTGGACAAAAAAACTAAAACACTATAGTTTTAGTATGTTGCTTGTAGAATAATCTGACAAAAAATCATAATGATTGTCTGTATATTAGTATGAATTTTGTTGTAAAAAAAAAGTTTTTAGAGGTATCTTCATGATTTTTTTCTATCGTACCAAATAAGTTGTATTATGTTTTCAACACACTATCATCCTAGCATTTATCCTGAAGGATATCATATATATTTTTGAGGTTTTTGACTGTAGTTTATCATATACTTTTATTGTTCCTAAAACTTGCGTTTTTTGTGTTTAGCTCCTGTAAGCCCCTTAAATTAAAACGTTATAATTATAGCATAATATTTGTGACGCACGACAGTCAAGATTAGAGAGATTCATTCATCCAAGCAGGTTGCTACGTTCGCAAAGTAAATGTACGCTTGATGAGACCGTACACTATGAAACAGCAGATTGTTTTTTTTTATAACCGACTAATAAATTTGTACTCTAGGGGGTTTAGAATCTTGTGCTGATTTCATGGTTACAATTTTCGCATCGATGTCCATGTCACCTTGTATAAAGATATAAAAAATATAGCATAATTATAGTTTTCTACTAACACAAAGTTATAATCTATAGTAAAGTTACAATAGTATATTATGCGGGCACCGGCGTAAACAGAACCATAAATCATATTAATGTATTTTTAATATTGCCTCGTAAAACATTCGATAGAGTTTATTATTCGACGCTTCCTTGTGATCGGGACGTTGGGTGTAAAAGTCTACTATTTATTTCTGGTGGCCTACGATGATCTAATTAAAAACGATTCAAAAACAAGACATTTCGGTTTAGGTTCCTAAACTGCATCGCTTGAGCTGCTCTATGGACGTCATGGTACCAAACAAGTATGAATGAAACCAAAACTTGCGACTCAGTTTGGGACAATCGCTGTCAGCAGATGGCACGGCCTAAACTGAATCGTTAAACTGATGTCATGGTACGAATTAGAAGAACAGTTCAGTTTAGGTCCTAAAATGGATCGCGTTAAGAGCTTGTGGTAGGCCTGCTGAATTTTGACTTAATACACGTACCTACGTTTATCCTGCACAAGCACAATTTTATATTTATTTATTTTATAAGGTTCACCAACAATTGATTACACTATACAACCACATAATACATTTTAAAAGTAAATTAACAGTGCATCAATTACTTATATGTAAGTAAATAAAGTACCTACATAAAACAATGAATCAGATAAATAAGCTAACTTACTTAGTAATAAGCGCTAATATTGATAAATCGAATCGGTACATCGGTAAAAAGTTACATTTAAATGTAGGCTAGGTACCTACACCCGCGGGTGAATTGCGTAACACATTATCAATCGGAATCGGTTTCATTTTGACAGTTCAACAACATTCATTGCGTTATTTACGTGTTGAGCACACAAATTGTTCGAACTTATGAAGCAACTAGCTTTTGCCCGCGACTTCGTTCGCGTGGAATAGTGACTTCCGGCAGATTTTTGGTTTTATCTCTTCAAAAATGAAATGTGGAAGATATTCTAGGGAACTCTTCAAAAATCAACATAATGAGCTCTGCGTTTGAATTGAAGATATGTATACTCACTTAGGGCATTAAAGCCGTTATTGCCGATCGAAAAAGGCGAAAATGTTATTTTTCCCTTATTTTCAAAATATTTAGCGCGATCTATTTCGATCCCAACGCCATCTATCGAGCATATTGACAACTCGGATTATTTATCTATACTCCGTTCGGGCATTTTCTTTGTACTAAATGTTTTATTATATTGATATTATTTTTTTCATACCTTTTTACTATTTATTTACTTTTTTCCGATGAATTAAAACAATAACATGAACCGAATTCGTGTAACGATCGACACTATTGCGCGATCACCAACTCGACATATAGTACTAATAGAATTATCTATACTCCGTTAGAGCATTTTCTTTGTACTAAAAGTTGTATTATATTATATTTTCATACCTTTTTACTATTTATATACATTTTTCCGATGAATTTTCAGGTACTGAATTGATGCCGACTCTTGACCAATAGATAGCGCTGTATGTCCGGAATAAATTTTATTTTTTATTTTATTTTTTGTAATAAAAACTATCCTATGTCCTTTCTCAAGTTCCAAACTATGTCTGTACCAAATTTCACACAAATCGGTTCAGTAGTTTAGGCGTGAAGTAAAGACAGACAGACAGACAGACAGACAGAAAGACAGACAGACAGAGTTACTTTCGCATTTATAATATTAGTTTGGATGGATTAGCAATTTGCTTCAAAATGATTCAGATTCGGATTGATAGTGTGTGTGTGAACCCTTTTGAGTTGAATATGTACTAACTCAAATGTCCCAAATTATGATTGGCTATTGGTTTTGCTAAGTATTTATTGATCAAATTCTTGAACGAGCTTTCAGTACCTAGGTACCTAATCGTCACCATGACATTTCTTAATAAGTCTCCTAACGACTAATAGCTATAGTTACTCCTGCGAGGCAACATGCTCGCCCCTATTACATGGGACTTTAGGGGCTTACAGGACTTAAACCGCAAAAAACACAAGTTTTTTTAATACCTAAAAAAAGTAAGTATATGATCGACTACAGTAAACAAAATCAGAAAAATATATGATATTCTTCAGGATATATGCTAGGTATACTGTGTTGAAGACATAATATTTGATACGATACAAAAAATCATGATGATGCCTCTAAAAACTTTCTTGTTACAATAAATTACTAATATATGAATCATTATGATGTTTTGTCAGATTATTCTACAAGCAACATACTAAAGCACTAGTGTTTTAATTTTTTAGTCCAAAAAATAGGTTTTTTGTAAATAGATAATTGCCTCATATTTTGCAATAAATTACCAGCCTTGTGTCATCGCGCTTCTCTTTCTTTTCTATGCAGTCCGACAGTGACCGCAACTGGCAAAATGTGGCTGTACGATAGGTACACCTCTGCCTGACCCTTTGGGGTATACAGTAGTGTAGTGGTATGATACGTATATTCTACTCCTGCGCAGTCGCCAGGTTATGATGCCATAGCCCATAATCACAACACTTGGCAGAAAGACTTTTGTATCCTATAAGTACCAAGTGGGGGGGAATACTCTAACTGCCTCTTACCTTGACGTTCAATTTCTATTGACGTCATACGGGTAGCAACGGTATCTTAGCCATAATCGACACTCATCATCTGCCGCCTTTTCCCAACTATGTTGGGGTCGGCTACCAGTCTAACCGGATGCAGCTGAATACCAGTATTTTACATGGAGCGACTGCCTATCTGACCTTCACAACCCAGTTACCTACTGGGTAATACGATACCCCTTGGTAAGACTTGTTGTCAGACTTCCGGGCTTCTGACTACCCGTAACGACTGTCAAAGGTCCACGAATGACAGCCGGGACCAACGGCTTAACGTGCTTTACATACCGAGACACCTCCGTGTCTCGGTATGTAAAGAAGGTCACCCATCCACAGACCATCCGCGGCAAGCGTAGCTTAACCTGATCGATCGACCTGTGCAGCTGTTATTATTTAGCCACGGGCCCCTCAATTCAAGCCATAATCGACACTGAAAACAACAAATAAAGGATCGTTCAAGTACTTATTCGGTAATTACGCTTAAAAGCATTTAGCTAAGATACCTTTGAATCAAAAGCTGTAGACCTTTAAGACTATCTACCTAACCTTCGCTCACGCCTAAATAATAAAGGGGTTAACGCTTACATAACTAATCAAGCATTTTAGTTACATAACTGATATAAGCGCCGAGTTGCATAACTAATACAAAATTATTGTGCCAATGTGATGCAGTTCGGAATATCTGAATATACCCACTGATTACAAAGGCGTAGGTATTTTATTCCGTTCCCTCTACAAGGTAAACAACGTATTAACATAGTCGGTATTATTTTACGTCAAAATCTCGTCCCGATGTAAGGCAAAACGGATTGTTCGAAGGCAAAATGCGTGGCGAGTTTAGTTTGTGGGTTTGCCGCTAGGGGCGCTGATTGTTGAGAATTTGTGTTTGAAACTTTTTTGGCCAGATTATTATTGACCATCCGAAGAAATTAATTGAATGTTTGCATTTCATTTCTTTTATATTTTGGATAATCTTACAAGTGCAAAATAAAATGCGTGTAATTATGATGCTTTAAATTTTAATAAAATAGGGAAAGTTCCACATGATTCCACCTTTTGACCACACTTTGAAGGATAGTAAGCGCTTTCAAGGAAACATTGGTTGACATTAATTGGGCAGATTGAATGACAGATTATAATTTATAACTAGAACCATAGTTGATACTGTTGTTAATTTACCTACGCCCCATGTCAGTAAAAACATAAACATTCTGTGGTGTAACGACTCACTTAGGTACCTACTAATAAAATTAAATACTTTAACATATTCCTCCAAATACATTCAAACATAGTAGTCGCTCTAGGATCTTGAGTGCAAGTGGTGCAAGGTAGACTTGTGGGTAGCTTTGATTTGATACGGCCCAAATTATGCTGTCAAAGAATAACTTTACATGTCTACGATTGCTCAGGGCAGGATTATTTCTGGGGTTCTTAATAAATGTATATATTTATTAGCACCTTGTCATATTATGGCGGTCGAATGCGGTGCGTGCGGGTATAACAAACGCAGTCACGGGTGGTCACGGGTCCAGAAAAAAATGCACGTTTTACCATTACAGCTGAAGTTGAAAAGGCGTCGCAATCGTACTCCATTCCGACGGCATTCAACTTCAGCTGAGTCCATACAAGATTCTGCATATTTTATGATTGCACAAAAAAATGTAAAAATTGGCATTCCTTATCTATTACGAATATTTGCGACCACGGTGATTATTTCTTTTGCGGGTGGATTGAAATGGTTTTAAGTTTTGCATTCGTTAATGTTATTTGCGTACCTACGTTATTTTATTAACTTATTACGTAAATTATTATTCCTACTAAATTACTGTATCGGGACAACCTTTTGGAATCTGCTGTTGGCTGCCAACAAGGTGACCCCCTCGGGCCAGTGATTTTTAGTTTAGCCATTCACCCAATTATTCGACAGCTAAATTCCAAATTTAACGTTTGGTATCTCGATGATGGAACCTTGGGAGGCGATTCAGAAACTGTATTAGATGAACTTAAATTTTAAAAAAATGAACTTCATTCCATTGGCCTTGATCTCAATCTTTCGAAGTGTGAATTATACTTAGCGGACGGTACTGACAGACACCTGACACTTCCCAAATTTAACGCAATAGCTCCAGAAATAAAAATTATTGAAAAAAGCTCTCTTCGCCTCCTTGGGTCTCCAATCTTTGACAATTCCTTTCCCGTTTTTATTGAGGAAAAAATCCAAAATTTCAATGATGTTTCGGAAAGATTGTTCCAAATTAATATGCATTCGGCCATAACCTTAATCCGCTACTGCTGTTTCGGCCCTAAATTAACATATTTCCTTCGTGCTTCCCATCTATGGAAGCACACTCACCTTTTGGACAAAATGGACCAAATTATCAGGCATACATTAACTTCTATTTTAAATGTGGCTATGGACGACCGAGCTTGGGCACAAGCTACTCTTCCTATTCGTATGGGGGGCCTCGGCGTCCGCAAAATTTCTAGTATTAGTTTACCGGCTTTCATATCCTCGGTCCACGGCACTGATAAATTAATCAGGAAAATCCTAGCCCCCACACAGATTAATTCTGATGTGCCGTGTTTCACCGAGGCTATGGATGCTTGGAGACTCGCTTGCCCGAATACAGATCCACCCGACAATCCATCTTCCCAGAGACGGTGGGATGAGCCGCTCTGCAGAGTAGTACAGAATAATTTACTTGACTCATCTGCTACTACTGCGGAACGTGCGCGCCTGCTGGCTGTGGGTAGGTGGGAGTCGGGTCTTTGGCTTCATGCACTACCTTCGTCGAACATAGGCACTTTGTTCGACGACACTACTTTTCGCCTCGCTGCTTCCCTACGACTAGGAACTCCTTGCTGTTCTCCTCATCGCTGTCACTGTGGCGAAGATGTCAACAGCCTCGGACATCATGGCCTGTCTTGCAGCCGCAGTGCGGGTCGCTTAGCGCGCCACGCGAACATCAATGACATCATCCGACGAGCTCTTGTTACCGTCGGCGTTCCAGCTGTATTAGAACCCAATGGCTTGGCACGCGACGATGGCAAGAGACCGGACGGTATGTCTTTATTTCCATGGAAGGTGGGTAGGCCTTTAGTGTGGGACGCAACGTGTGTCGATACTCTTGCGCCATCCCATCTTCCTGGCTCGGCATGCTGTGCTGGCGCTGCTGCTGCGGCTGCTGAAAACCTCAAGCGGCGAAAATATAATAACCTTATCGGAAATTATATTTTCGAGCCGTTTGGGGTTGAAACCCTCGGGCCGTGGGGTCCGAGTGCTCATGGTCTTTTTAAAGAAATTTCAAAACGGCTGGTTGACACTTCCCGTGACCCAAGGGCTGGCTTTTACCTTGGCCAAAGGCTAAGCATTGCCATACAACGTGGCAATGCCGCCAGTCTCTTGGGAACATTACCAGTCGACAGCGATGCGGATGAATTTTTCGACGCTATATTTTAGTTTAAGTATGTATAGTTTTAGTTAAGTTAGGATTTAATTTTGTTATTTTTAGTATTAGATATACATAGATATTATATTTACGTAAATTATTTTGTTGTAAAAAAAAACAATAGCTGCTTAGTTTTGTGTGTCAAAGTTCATAGAATACTCGTATAAGTACCTAATACTTAGTTTTAAAACTGTTCTCAAGTAAGTGAAAACTTTGTAATTTCTTATTGAGAAATAAATTTATTTTCACCATAAAAAGAGTAGGTAACCAAACGTTTTTGGGTGCATCCAAAACCAAGGTCTTCTTTTTTGTAAGATAAAAATATTTACGGGCTTAACAAAAAAAAAAAATCGGATATTACTATTACGTGCGCGGTACTTCATATTCATATAAATATATCTCTATGCGATACAAAAATACTTGCGGTGGAATAGTCAAATAGTAACCGCAAGTTTGTAGCGGGGGGCCTACTGTGAATAAACCGCATGCGTTTTTTTTCATCGTAGTGTGCGCACGGGGAGGTGGGACCCGCTGAGGAACAGCGGGTCGAGGCCTGTCGGGGGAGCGGTGAATGCTTATGCGAATCCCGCACCCCCGGCCATAGATAGAGGTGGAACACCGCGGTGGTTTTAGCCGGTAAGAGTCCGGCATGCCCCTCTATCCCCCCCACGATGGAGGAAGTTCATGAGGATTTCCAAAGCGCAACAAAAAAAAAAAGTGCGCCTTTCTTTGACATTTCATACTTGACAGATTATGGGGTAAAAAAACGTAAGGTAGTGCGCGCTAGGCCTTACCTCGTTGGTATTTAGATATAGCATAGCATTATTGTTGAATAGAAAGACACAGCCCATTTTCTTGGAGTTCTTTATTTAAGTTTGGTAGGGGAACCTCTGCCTTTGTCGCCAGGAAACAGATAAAACTAGGGATTATACCATAGAGAATATAACCATAGTCTTTGGATTACTCGGTGTTAGTTTACATTCTACCTACAGTCCAGCCATCGAGAAAATGCATTTTTGACACCTGTCACTTGCATACAAACGAATAGGACGTGTTTTCCGAATTTGATCTTTATTAGCTACTAGATAGAATTGTCGAACTGAAAGGTGTCAGAAGCAAATTATCTGGATGGCCGGAGTGTAAAATGTACCTGTGTAAGTATGTAGGTACTTCCTTACACGACGCGGCGACGCCGACGCACCACTAACAGATTTTCCAGGATCTGCCAATCACTAGGACATCTATTATTTATTAGTGAGATAGGTAAGTGCATTAACTAATAGGATCATAATGTACCTACATACCTAGGTACTTAGTTTGTTATGGACGTAGGCGGTACTCGACAGTTGCATTGCGCGCGACCGTACACGGCCAGAAGGGAACGGTCTGGTCCGAAATTTTACGTAGGCTTTCACTAATTGTATTTATAATATTAAAAATATAAAATAGTAGTTAGGTACTCTCAATAGAGACCTCTTTTATCTATTCCGTGGACTCAAACGTGTTATTTTTAATGTTTTTAATATATATTTATTTTTATTTTTTGTTGGTACCATACTAATTCAACAAGATCTAAATTGTATTTAACTGTATCAATTGAAGATATATTCATTTAGAAAAAACCTAAAATGTAGCTAGAATATAATTATTTCAACCATTCACTAAATATTTTTGCTTGATATCATTGATTAATATTTGAAAATCAATAAATAAAACCAAATCATTTTACTATTTTAGTCTGTTCGAAACAAAAATCACAGTCCAGTGATGTTATTCATGTGTCAACAAACATTTCGTCCCACGAAAGAAGTCCCGCAGTCCCGCAGCAATAAGTGGAACTAATTATTATAAAATTTATAGTTAGCAACGTTCCTGCAACAACCCTCCTACCTCAGGCACCTTTCTCTATTTAGGATTGTGCATTTTATTATCCAGTAGGTACCTGACGCCTGTATCTTTGATTTTGAGATAAATAAATACAAACATACAGTCACACTTCTAGGACCAGTCAAAATTGACAAGTTAAGGGGTTTATCTATAAACGATGATTTGTTAATTGACGTTCAAACGTCAAAAATATATGGTTATAATAAGGCCTGAGTTCACCAACATTCAAACCACCGCACCGGTTAGGTATTTAAACAGTTCGTTTATGCCAAATTTCTTAAGGAAATTTTAATATAGAACTGGTTAAATGTTTAATCAGTTGATATAAATGTTGGTTAACACAAAACCGCTAAACCATTGATGTATTAAACAGTCGCTAATCACTACTTAACTTTAAGCAACGTTTATAAATAAAGGGGTAAGTAAATAAACAACACGAACAGTTCAAAAGTTGATACATCTGCTTTGCTGTTTCTTACCAAAAGTGTTGTAAATGTTACAGTATTCTTTTCTTTCTTATAAACACGGACTTTGATTGAAACAAAAATATTTTGAAAATAACACAAACCATCTGACCATAATTCCGAACGCACGGGAGAGTGGGAGATCGCGCGCAATGATGACGTTTCGTTCCGCTCCCCGTCAGTTCGCCGCGCCGCGCCGCGTCGTATCCACGCACGGAGGCCGATCGTCGCTCCCCGCCGACCCAAAGTGAACCGCATATAGAACTCAGCTGTGAATAAACACAAATAACACGTTAAACATACAAATAAAAACATTTAGTGCACCAAAATAGTGAACTGAACAATCTGTGTGTCATAAACAGTGTCTAAAACGTTAAAAAAAACGTAATCTTTCTAAGCATCTCGTCGTGTGCTGTCCGGAGTCTCGTGAGTATTTTAGTTATTTTAACTGTACTTTCCATGCTTTGCTGAGGCACGCATACTCGTAGATACAGCCATTCGCGGAAAAAAATATCTCGTTCGTATCACTGGCTGCTATTGTATAATCTGTATCTAGAACTCGAAGTAGGTCGTATACCGATCTATTACCTGGCTGAATTTAGACGACGGCTGTTCTAAACATTGGTTCTTAAAAAAACATTGCGTTACAAACCGGTTGGTTGTGGAATTTGCATTTTAGTGGTCAAAGGCGTCAGTATTTTCGCTAATTATAGATATTTGGAGGTTTTTGTCCCCTGTTCTGCCAGTTTTGTGAGATTTTGTGGCAGAGCATCGTTGCTTCAGTTGGCAGGTACAAAGTGGTCGGCTGATCGGCTCCCCTATTACAAACCTCAAACGATGGCGATAAAAAATAATTTTTTCGACTATGAATTTGATGGTAGTGAGTGCCTGTTACCTTACCTCAGATAATGTTCATTGTACGAACTACGATGTCTATGGTAACAAACAGTGATGTCACACATGCCGATCCAGGGGTCCCTGCATCTCTATTATTATGACTGCATCCCAGATCCCCAAACAATGCCCGGCATGCCGAAATTCGCATCCTATTGTGATACACTTCATCCACCTATAAACATGGCTGTATTGTGTTTGTATGTGTGTAACGTAATCTCAATTCGCAGTTGAATAACTCGCAGATATTCCGATATGTACCACCAATGTATGGAGGGGATAATCTCTTCTCCGGAATTCGTTAGGTAGGTACCTATATAGGTACCCACCTACCAACCTATCTTCAGACCTACACATGAAGGAATTTGGATCGAGAGATCATCAGCGAAAAAGTATATAACTACACTAGCTTATGCCCGCGACTTCGTCTGCGTGAAATGTCCTCTTTTAACATAAAATATATCCTATGCTTCGTTTACACGAACAGTTCTTTCTGGCTTTTTTGCTCGACTCCGAAGTGCCGTAGCGTAGATGTTAAATTAATAATCAAATGCAAAATTATTTTTTCAAATAGGTACGACTTCGTAGTTCCAGAGTTTAGCGCGTTCAAACAAACTTCAGCTTTATTATTATTTTAGTAGATAGAAGATTACATCGCAAGTAGTAGGTACCTACCTAGTGCACCTACCTACAGAAATCATTCTCCTCTTTCAAGACACAAGATTACAAAGTCTCCAATGACCAAAGAATGTTAACATAATGAAATGTTTGGAAATACCATTTCACGTATCATGAAACCGGTCAAATGTCACATTTCTTACGAAGGAGGTAGGTAGGTATTTTGCAACATATAAAGAAATAATAAGATTCATCTTTCATTCTTACATTCTTGAGAAGCTTTAAAAACAAAACGTAAGACTAGGTAGGTAGCTCACGTAGAGGTGGAACACCGCGGTGGTTTTAGCCGGTAAGAGTCCGGCATGCCCCTCTGTCCCCCCCACGACGGAGGAAGTCCATGAGGATTTCCACCGCGCAACAAAAAAAAAAAAAAAAAAGGTAGGTAGCTCACCGGAATCTCAAGACTGCAGTTCATTGAACTCTAATCTCAATGCCTACTCGCTCACTTTCATTGCTTAGGAAATCCCACTAATTTTATAAACTGGCAACACTGTTGGTTACTCACTCCGGAATGTTGCCAACTGTTTTGATAAAACGCTAACACATTATATTAGGTAGGTAGACCGGTCTGTCTCTTATAAATCAAAGTTACGGTCTGTTCCAGAATCCTAACTGTTTCCTCTATCCGTAAAGCAGATTAGACCATGGAGAAAGAAGCCGCAAAAAAAAAAAACAAAAGTCTTCATATAATTAGACACTTCGTCAATGAAGAAGAATTTCTTTAAAAAATGTAATTTTAATTATTTTATTAAATTCCCGTTATCCCCGTTAACGGGGACACGGATCACGGGGACAACGGGAATGCACGGTCTCAAGCTAGTCGCATCCAAATAGAAATCACAAAAAAACTAAACCACGGACCAAACCGTCAGAAGTTATTAGAATCTTTTTTCCGACATTTGCGTAATTCTTGCAATGTGCAAAAACTATTCTAAAATCGCCTTGACACGGCGCTAACTATCCCGCCTAAATTGGTAGCCGCCATTTTGCAATCATTTGCAATGTTAATTTCTGCTACCATTTTAGGATTTAAATTGACTGTAAATAATTTAGAAGTTTCACTATTTTACGACGTCATCTAATCTGTGATGTAAGTGTCATCTGTTGATTATATCCGGTAATTATTCGCATAATCAAGCAGATTTTGTGTTCTAATAATATTGTTTTTTTTTCTCATTTGTTTGCATTTTTTCCGTGTCTGACTGATTGTTTTTGTTTATCTCCGGCTGTCAAACACAACATCCGCTTTTACGCGATGCAGAATTATTTGGTAAACATGGAGGGAAAAACAAAATATCTTTAGAGGGTTCGATGATTAAAGATTCATGATTTAAATTAGGTATAATATTGTCACGAAAGATGAGACTTGACAAGCTCAGTAGTAGGGAGTTTGCGCAGGTAAGTCGTGTACGAAATAGTTACCCATAATGTGTATATCTATTCAGGGATTTATCGATGACATTTAGATAAAAAATCTTAACAATATTATAATAGTTATTACGAAATAATAAAGGTTAAGATAAAAGTCAAGTCTCATCTTTCGTGGCGCGTACCTACTATATCTACCAGTTAAGTATTTGTTTATCAAAAGAAAAGGGATAATGATGTTGACGATATTCTTACCAATACAGAACTTCAAGAATTTCCTCTCTTTGTTAAAAACGTACAATCGTGCATTCCGAAGTTCAAACTGCGTCTTTCGTAAGGTAAATACACGTGTTGGATGCATCTCCTAAAATAGCTAGGGGTAAACAGCACTGTCAGAGTAGCAGTGGATATAAAAATAAACGGTGCCACATGGTCGGGACCTGGCTCTTTTGATACTGATTTAGAATTGTAATTATGTTCGGGCCAGGTTCATTTCGGAGATGAGGAAACACAGCAAGCCCTTACATAGTACTTTTAGGACCGCGAGAACCATGTAAAGCTGTCAAAAGATCATACAAAAATCTCCATTGATTTACGTGGTAACTCGTGGGAAGACTGCATCAAAACCTAGCCATTAGTCTAGACTAGGACTGGTAATGACTGTAGACAACTTAACAAGGCCAATAGGTATTTAGCATCTATTGCAAAAGGCCGGTTGTATATACAGACCCAAATATTGAAACAATTATTCTGTAATATTAAAGGAATATTTTTTTCGAAATCCAGTATTTCTACTACCTAACTGTTAAAAAAAATCCTTCACCTCTACTTAACACTATATTTTTATTTGCGGACTGTTTTTATTAACACACTTTTATTAGCTTCACTTGTAACTAATTAACAAAAATGTAATAAATAAAATCTTGGAAGTCAATTTTAACCTTATTCTAGTTGTAGTATCGAAATGAAACTCTGTATATATGTATAGCGTTCAAAAAATCTGCTGTTTAGTCGTTTATGTTGGCTAACTGGTCAAAATGTACTGAACAGCAGATTTTTTTTCGCGATTTCAGGTTTGGTCCCATAGTAAAAGTTGTTTGTTATCATGAGTACAATCACGTGTTTAGGTATCGGTCACTAATTACCAATCACCCTATATTATTAATATATGCTTTCAAAGTTGCGGTATCTGCTTTGTTTCATTTATGAAATTAATCCTCTAGGTGCTGTTTTACATATTATTCTTGTTATATTCTCTGACATTTTAAATTATTACTTCTGTTACCTTATTCGTCTTTTTACTATCTTCATGACCGCCAAGCTAATGTATCGGCTGTCACAAATATATCGATTCCATGTGATTTAATAACTTCAACTGTATTCAAGGCTTCCTTTCTCTTGAATTAATTATTTTATTTATTGATAAGTATCAAGAACAAGAATTGCAGAATTATGATTGTAATTTATTATAAGTTATGTACAGAAATAATACTGCATAATTTATTGATTTTAAAGTCTTCCTTATTATAGAATTAAGTTTTTTATTATTGGTCCTGTCAGCCATTTTAATTGGCATTGGCAAGTTATTTGCAAGACTTCTGGCAGAATGCGCTACACTGGGTCCTTTCTTCATTGTTCTAAAGCATTCCACTGATTGCAGGCATTTTCAATACTTAGGCCACTAGTTCGTAAATTCATAGTTTATGGAGCTCAGTGACAGTGGTCTATAATATAATATGCTTCATCTTTTCCTGTCAGGAACAATAAGGGATGATTTATATTAGACCGGGCCGTGGCCGGGGCATGCCGTATACGTGGCCCGGACGGCCCGGATGACCCGGACGCACAGTGTTGTAAGATCCCGATTTTTGTGTCATCGTGTTTTTATTGAATTAATCGATAGAGTCTACAATTCTGAGGATTAGAGTAAAACTCCGGATTCGCTAAGACTTGTACTTTTTTAAAAAAAAAATGACAAAGTTTCGGAATATCCGACTATAGAAAAACGAAAAAAAAATCATTATAATTTAACGGAAGTACTTATTAAAGAATTAATTTATTCTATCGAAAAAAGGTATAATACCCGATCCTTCCACCAATTTCTGTTGCTTTAGTATGAATGGGTCGAGAGATATGATTTTTTTTCTCATTTTTCGTTTTCATTTTTTTATTCATCTAAACCGCCGTAGTAGGTGGTCATTCCTACATTGAAAAATTGCTGATATTTTCTATTATGTGTAGTATTTTTTCCAAAACCTAACTCATTGGTTTCCAGGAGTTATTGAAAATTCAAAATTTTCCTTAGGGTTGTCACTTTCAAGTATCCGAAAAAAAGCAACAAGAGTATATTTTATTTGAAAAAAAAAAGAATGTGTTTTAAATACTTTCTAATAACTAATATGCAGTTGGCTATTCGAAAGGAAAATGTATGTAAATTTATATTATGTGGGCTAACCGAACTAAAAATCATCTTCATTGGTGCCGATTGTCTTGTCACAATTGCCTCTAAACTAGACTAAAAATCACTAAAATTTAGTTTATTCCTGTCAAATGACGATTTCCTATTCTGAAATTGACTAAAGTGACACAACTTAACTATATTTTAGTTTGACAGCACTAAGATTGCACTGAGTTATTTAATCTATTGAACATGGCAATTTCGCTATTCTGAATTACACGTTTTTCACCTAAAATTTAGATTGTTTAACTAAATCTGACTATTTTTAATCGCGATTAAAAAGGTGTGGAATAAAATTAGTTGTCGTTGAAGAAAAAAATGAATAGAAAGACACCAACACCTCGACTTCAGATGCAAAAACAGTACAGTATTTTTTTTCTTTTGCTTATATTTCGAAAATGGTGTGTCCTATCGCAAAAATAATGCAAATTTCGACCCCCTTTATAAAACCCATAAACCCCCCTAAAACCCAACATGTAGGTAATCATTTTTCATATTTTCCATACAAAAAGTGAAAAATTCCTTAAAAAACACGCCAAGGCCGGCCCCTACCCGCCTGCAGCTCTAAAAAAAATCACGGGTAGGGCAAACAAGTACCACGTGTCGACGAGTCGCAATTGTCAAATTCGATTTTAGTTGTGTCAAAATTATTTTTAAATTTAGAAAATTTTTCATGCAGAATAGCTGTAAGATTCTCATAGCAAAAAGTAAGGAATTTTAGTGATAGTTTAGTTAGTTTAGTTCGGTGTACAAGAGAATCGGCACCATTGTTAGTTACAATTAATTTAACATGCGAATAATCATCGATGGCTAGATTTTCTTCATTAACAGGTCTCAACAAAGACAATGCGGCTGGTGGCAGTGGGATTTTTTTAGCCTTTTTTTTCTCTCTAAGAGGTTGTAATCAGAGATAATTGGATCCGATGAGACTAAAGCTAACTATTAGTTGAGTCTTTTGGGTTTGAATTTATAGACGGTTTCCAAAAAAGGTGTATCAATCAACATGATACCAATTTCTCCATTTGTTTTTTAATATCCTTTATAAAATCACTCAATGTGTGCCACTTTAAGCCACAAAACAATGATATATTTTTATGGTCGCGATAAGAAAGCTAAAACTTAATAAAAATAAACAAATTATGTTTTGGTTGAAGTGGCAGCCCTAAGTGCGGATATTTCGGATATTACTAAAATTTCCAATAACTCCTGGAAACCAATGAGTTAGGTTTTGGAAAAAATACTACACATAATAGAAAGTATCAGCAATTTTTCAATGTAGGAATGACCACCTACTACGGCGGTTTAGATGAATAAAAAAATGAAAACGAAAAATGAGAAAAAAAATCATATCTCTCGACCCATTCATACTAAAGCAACAGAAATTGGTGGAAGGATCGGCTATTATACCTTTTTTCGATAGAATAAATTAATTCTTTAATAAGTACTTCCGTTAAATTATAATGATTTTTTTTTCGTTTTTCTATAGTCGGATATTCCGAAACTTTGTCATTTTTTAAAAAAAAAAGTACAAGTCTTAGCGAACCCGGAGTTTTACTTTAATCCTCAAAATTGTAGACTCTATCGATTAATTCAATAAAAACACGATGACACAAAAATCGGGATCTTACAACACTGTGGGACGGGACACGGATCATGCACGGTATAATATAAACTGCTTCATACAAAACGTATGTAACGTTTCGAATCCGTGCCCCGTCCGGGCCACGTACACGGCACGGCCCGGTCTAATATAAATCATCCCTAAAGCCGAGATTAATAAACGTGCTTGTTTGCATTAGTCACTGTTAGCCTCCCACAACTGTCAAAATATAAGTGCGAGATAGAGGCGGGGGACATATCCTAGCCAGAGCTCCTGCTAAGTCATCATTCAGCCAAAAGACGTCCGCTGCTGGACATAGGCCTCCCCCAAGCACCTCCACTTCAACCGGTTCTGTGCTTCTCGCATCCAACGGATTCCTGCGGCCTTCACAAGCTCGTCGGTCCACCTTGTGGAAGGCCTTCCAACGATTATAAATCTTAGCCTAATTTTGGAAATTGGCTCATGTGATCAAGCATTCGACCCATGGTTCTCTGCTGCCTGTTGTTCTTCTCAAGTCCTGTCTCTCTTTGTGGCAGTTTCGGTAATCCCAAGTTGAATAAATGCATAGCGTATTACGAAATAAGCATAATATGCTACACACGCGGCAACACTTGGCAGTGTGCAGTAATTAAACTTTAATCGAGGGTAAATCGTGACTAACCTAATTGTATGTAACTAAACGAGTCCTTGAGCCAATTGTTTACGCCTTATGTATTTGTCACCTGTAGATTTTACAAACAAAACAACATCACGCCTGTAATCCTGAAGAAGATCCTGGAGAAGGCAGTGGTTCACCTAAACGCCAGTTAAATGTTTTAGTCCCAAGTATTGAGCGAGTTTACTGCAAACTTATCGTCAAGCGTAATGGACGGTGTGGGACGCCCCCCAGCTAGATGTACCGACATCCTTAAAAATATGGTTGGGACAGGCTGGAAGCGGAAGGCGGAGCACAGGGTGATGTGGCGCAGCCTGGTAAAGGCCATGTCCAGCAGTGGACTGCGATGCTGAGTTCATTACTGCAAACCTTGCAAACAGAATTTACAACAAAATAATGAAATCATAAATCAAAGCTCATGCTCTGATACTGTAATTAAAATTGAAATAAATCAAATAACAATTTTAAAAAGTTTACAGATATAGAGATAACCTGATTCTTGTGTGTTGTATGATAAGACATGATTATTATAACACAGTAAGTCAAAAGATATAATGCATCAAAGGCAATAAAATGAGCATTAACTATAAGCGACAATCATGTTACTGTAGGTTCTTAGACATTTCTCGAGGTCTATAGAGAGGCTCGAGTAATGGTATATATATGGACCCAGGCCATTCCTGGGACAGACCGGAGCAGAGTTTGGCTTAGAGCAAACATGAGTTAAGCATGCCTCTTGGCACATGCCTCCTCTTAAATCACAAGAAAATAAGCAAGCGATAAGGCCGCCCATTGTATGTTTTATGTGAACCATCGTTTTTATTGTAATGTTTTTTCTGGTGTACAATAAAGTATATATAAATAAATAAATAAGAGGCACGCTAAACTACTGGACATTTTATAGTGAAACCAAAACACACAGTATTTGTATTTAATCCAGTAATCCAGAATAAAATAGCACATATGAGGTTAAGCAACCGAGCTTGAAAGTGTTGGTCCCGAAAAAACAAACAAGCCAAGTCAGATTGACTCGCTAGTTCATGATCCGGATACTAATGAATAATGACTTACAGCTTGAAAGTGATCAGTGACACAGCCATAAAACAATGTCTAAAGTAAACGATTTAAATGATTTATTCAAGGTGAATTATAAGGTAATTTGTATTGTGGCTACTGATATAATTATTACTGTAGGAGTTGCTGTAGCTTGACTGCTAATAATGATATTATTAATAGATTAGTTCAATAGGAGAAAGATAATGCCACGTGCTTCATAATCAGCTTATAATGTTTCCACTGCTGGGACACAGGCCTCTTCTCTTTGAGAGGGAGTGGGCTGTAATCTACCACGCGGGCTCAGTGCTGGTTAGTAGATGCCACATGTCTACTAATTATAAATCACCAGAAGAAGAACGGATGGCTTTCGAGTTGACCTTTGGTTGGAACACTAAATCGAATAATGCTAACGATTGATCTATCAAAGGTAAGTAGGACATATTATGAATAAACCCAATCAAATCGTCTACATATTTCAACAGAGACAATGAACTAACGGCGCTTGAAGACACTGATGCGGATGCCTAAAAACAAATGCGTGTTCATCTTTGTTGTTTACAAGAAAACCATTTTTAATTATAACTCCGTCCGCTTGTTTAAATTAAAGCAAAGAATGCGTTTCTTTTGACTTCGAGGTTTGTGCTAAATACTTTATGTAAACCCATTTGGTCAGGTTAAGGTCGATAATTTATTTTTTAATCAACTTCGATATAATTTTTATTGGCAAAGATATTAACTTGACAATAATTATTTATGGCTCGTTTGCCAATCACAGTTTATGATCTCGTTATTTTCGTCGCCTTATCTTTGGAGCTTCCTTTTGTGTTACGATATTCTTATTTAGAGTTTTGGAATGTTCTCGTATTTTTAGTTTACGCATTTTGGAGTTCCGCCGCTTTGTTTGAGATGATATAGCTACGTGTGATTTTGTATTTTCAATATACCGTTGGAACATTACCCGCAACCCATTTCTCTCTTTGCCTATGAAAATCTACAAGCTCCTGTGCGATTGGAGTATAGGGATTAATCTAACCTTTCCAAACAATATTTTATATTCCACATTCTATCATCTTACGCATATCCCCCAACTTTTTCTCACATTCACAAATGAATTCAAAAACTTATTCATGTAGGTACAGCATTACAAATTCAACGTCGCACATTGTGATAATATTACCATGTAACCCTATCTCTCGATCTTGTTCAGCCTTAGTTTTTGTGCCATATTGTATCCTACTGTTCTGCTTATGACCTTGCTTGTTCTTAAGTTTCATTATAACAGCACTTATCAAAGTCGTGTTTGGTTTGTAGATAATCTTAGCTATGTCGTGGATTTATGGTTTAGTTTTCAGCATGATTAGTGCTTCATTATGAATGTCGTGTATCAGTTAATGTTTCATCTAATGATAAAATGTTTACTACAATAACTTCAATAATATTATTGTCAGTGGTAAAGTATAAACTCAATACTACGACCGATTAGTGATTTGCTTCATCTTCAATATTTGATCACCTCTTCTCTCATCTTGAAAACTATTATCTTGTATATTTAAATGGGCAAATTCCATTACATTATCTTGACATAGCGAGTTTCTATTGATTCTACTGGCCTCTCCTTGGTCGGCTCTTACATTACCAACCAAGGGAAGTAGGGCTAATTCTCATCTTTAGGTCATACGGTATTCTAGATAAATGCGGTAATAAGAACCTACTTTTTGTTTAATCATAAAATCTGTTACAACTGGACTTGCTTCCTTCATAAGATTTCTAAGCTATATTTAGCATTTCATGTCTTTTCCTGACGTAATAAATTGATATCGGATATTATGAGATTCTATAACGCTTATAGAATTCGCTGTAAGAAAACCACCGTTCTGATATGGTGCCAACACTTCGACAGCGAATACAGCATTTAGAATCCACATTTCTCTCTTTTGTCTTCAAAAATTCACCTCACTGTTTATATTCTTATTTTCAAGATAATCATGAGCAGTGGTGGCCCATTGGAGACGGCCGCGACTTCTAGGTCCAATCCATACCGGCCCTTTACCTTGTGTAAATTATTTCATCACCACTGATTTAAGAACGGTGAAGGAAAACATCGTGAGGGAACCGGCATGTCCTAGAACCAAAAAATCGAAGACATGTGACGTCCACCAACCCGCACTGGGCCCGCGTGGTGGGTTTTGCGGCCAATTTCCTCTCACAGAGAGGAGGAGGCCTGTGTCCCAGCAGTGGGAACATTATAGGCTGATTATGCATGAGATAAATTCTACTTATTTCTGTGTTTATTTACCACCTCCAGCTCCAATTACTCCATCTATACAGCGTGTAAGATCTACACATTATTCGCGATCACAAATGACCCAGTATCCTATAATAACTTTCAACTATACATTACACCACCAGAATGTATCGCTCATACTTTATTTATCGTCATTCATATGAAACATTTCCTATGAAATTACATTGCTTTCACCAACAAATGCCACGATAGCGATTAAATGTAAATGTACTTCGATGTTTCTTTTCGTAACGAGTAGTTGTGTCCACACCCGGTGTTTATGGCAAAAATATTGCTCATATTGGGTGGGGCTATTTTTCCAATGTCAATGGTAGATAAACTTGCTGTTTGTCTTTTGTTTTCACTTAATTGTTACTTGGGTCGATTGCTTAATTGTTGTGCTGTTGGAATTTGTTGTTGCTGGGTCAGTAGTTGTGTCTTGAGAAAATTTCGTTGTGTCTTCAATATGTGGCTCATGTTCTCTCCAATTTTGATTAAGATCTTGACCGATGTGTGATACTTGGGCATGTAGAGCAACATTTTTTCCAATTGTAATTGACACTAAGTTCATTATTACACCTTCAACGAAAAAGTTGATCTTATTTCGGGGTCCAATCTGCTAAATCAATCAGGCTACAGTTATCGCAGATATCCTTAATTCCTGTCGATATCAACTGAATTTCAATTATCCACAGATTACAAGCTCATATGTACGATACCTACTGTTACTAAACCTGTCCAAGCATTTGGGTCAATCTTTTCAAATGGACTTACTTTTTCTTTGATGCAATTCCAAGAGAAAGGGGTTGACGGCTCTGATAAGTGCAGAGCACTAAAATGCAAACAATTATAGTCTTTATTACAAAGTGACATTGTTTATAATTGCTCGGACAGATTCCATACACGATCATAAGCTATTTAACATACAGAAATTAATCTTTAATCTCCAGTCCTACATATCGTCGACTATTTTTGCATACAATATCTTACGGCTTTCACTTACACATTAATCATTAGCCATGATATTTTTTACACTTTCTTTATAAACGGATACTGGTTCTAGATTATCTTACGGAGACAGAATGCCTACGGTAGCACGATAAATCACTTATGGAACTGTGTCGATTTCATGCTCTGTGAGTTTCAAACGAAAGTACTACATATTGTCTTCATCATGAGGTATATTCTTTTCTAAACGCATCTCTATCGTTCTAAGAAATTTTAATTTGCAGCCATCGTTGCGTTGCGTTGTGAATATTCAATAGAACGACAAAATATTTAACACTATCTTCATCGTCTGAACGCGATCGGTGGTTGTTTGAACATTTCAAAGTAATTGCTATTCTGTCATCAGTTCATCAGTGACTGGTTTTTATTGACGTCCGTATGAAGACGGTGAAAGAATATTAATAGTTGATATTGGAAACAATACAAAATACGTGTTTGGATACCGCAGAGAAATTACCATTTACGTATGTGGAATTTTATACGCTTTTAATGAAAGTCATATTCTTTTTCTTCTATCGTTTTGATGGCACGCATCAATTTTTTTCGGCCCTATTGCATTGCCACTTGGAAAGCGCTTTCATCGGCATTCATTAGTTTCTCCCGAATGTAGGTGACAGAATCACAGACAGGAAAAGTTGTGAGAAAGGTCATAAATATATGAAAAGTTGATTAATATTATAACCATACAACAAAATAATGTGTAGCCAAAATCCTCGCTAATGCAATCAACCATGTCCTTTCGAGCAACCGAGCAATGTACAAACTTCCCTTCCAGTCTTTTATTAGCGCAGCCAATATATTTCATGTTGCCACCCAAATCCGAGTGGAAAGCACCAGATTCTTTCATTCCATTTTCAACCAGCTGTTCTATATGATCAGAAATAAATTTGGAAGGTACGCCTCCTTTCGTCGACCTCTTTCGAGCTTAACCCGTGTCAAGGTGACGCCCACGGATGCCAATCGGTGTAAAATATCGACTTGGTCCAATTTCGAGGCATATTGTCTTATACGGTACTCTTAGTCATGATTACAGACTGATGCATCAGAGGCGAGGCTGCGAGAGTATCTGGACAAGGACTAATGGGAGGTCTCGGAACACGTACTTATTAGGTATCGGCTATAATGATACGAGTATGAAATACTTATAAGGAGTCTAATTTTTCTCTGACAGCAAAATTCGGTAGCGTGGTCGTTTTGGATTTGGATGGCAAGGTTTTTTGAAACCAGCTTTCGACTACATATATGTATTTCCCGCTTGACTCAACCTAGAGCATCCTACCACTGCGCAATACTTATAATTTCTTATCCGAATAATATTTTAAGATGTCCATCATGGCTCAGCAAAGACGCAGAGGTTGGAAAGTGCGGAATTTTCTTGCAGACAACTGGCTCTTAGTAGCCCAATGATACCACTGACCTTAACAAGACGAATTCCGTTGTACACCTTCACCATTACAATAACGACTATACAGATTTGCCCAGCCAGTAAGAAAGTCATCAATATTTTATCCATAACATCAGTTTCTGTGTTAACGACGATTCCACTTAAAAAAATAAGGTTTTATTCTTAACAAGATCGTATTTATTCTCTCTTGATTTGTGAATAACGGTGCGTCTGCGTATATTTCCCGAAACTGCTCAGATTGAAATACTCGTAAAATATTTATTTGTCTGTTTAAAGGAATTTGATTATAGTTCACCTTTACAGTTATGTCTTCATTTATTTTTTGATTTTCTTGGTAAACTTTCAGTTGTTTTATTATGCCAAATGCTTGATTTCCCAGTCACTCGATCACATCACCGTACATTGCGACCAGCAATATTGGAAAAAGATTCCTTCATGATTGTTCATCATTTTACTTATTGTTCGAGATTCATCTTCAGTAGAGAATATGTACTTGTTGATAAGATGCTGTGGCGGCATCTACATTGCCACATGCGAAATACACATCACACTACGTCACGCAAAATCCTGCATCGTTCAAGCAGAGTTTACAGCGCAACTAGCATATTATATACAACGTCCTGACATCAATCGTCGGCCAGTTGCCCACCAGACACGAAATCCGTCTTGCCGGAGGATACTCCCTTTTCTATAAGGGACTAGCTTCTGCCCGCGACCTCGTCCGCGTAAAATTTCACCCTCCCCCCATTCGCCCTCTTAGGGGTGGAATTTCCACAATCCCTTTCTTAGTGGATACCTACTCTTCACAAAGAACACATTCTAAATTTCATGTATCTAGAACCAGCGGTTTAGACTGTGCGTATAGCAGTCAGTCAGGACTTTAAAGGAGATGTTTCAAAATGTATGGAGCCTGGGCCAGGTCCTTGTACACTATACTTAAAAATAGGGAAATTCATTTAAAATAGTTCTCAACTGTCCAATTACTTTGAAATGGCTTGGTTTGCTGGTAAACGCAAGAAATTACACTTGAAATTGCAACACACAACAAAAACCCGTCATGGCGGTAAGCTGTCATTTTGATTGATTAATGACGTTTGACATGTTTATTTCTGAAGAATTGACACTGTTGTGACAGCTGACAGTTCTGTTTCTATGATCAATGGTCGATCTATGGTTTACTGTCATTGTTTTTAAGCACAGAGTAACTAAATCGCTGAGACGCCATGTTGAAAGTCGATAAAAATAATTGATAAATATCAATTCATTACCACAACAGTATACATTTAATTGAATTATCTGTATTTTTCCCGAATTCTACGGATTTTTCTCTTTTTTTTGAATTACTGTACATAGACCTGGCCCATTTTATTAGCCTGGTATTCAGCTGCATCCGGTTAGACTGGAAGCCGACCCCAAAATAGTTGGGAAAAGGCTAGGCAGATGATGAGACCTGGCCCATTTTGAAACATCTCCTTTATATGTGAACTTTACACCCTGTTCCTCACACCTCTATAATGTAGTGCAACGAATATTATTTCTTTAACACTGTCTTCGTGGACTGAACCTTAAAAATCACCACCACTACCAGATTTTAGCCCTTTATCTTACTTATCTTCTCGATTACAAATCCCACCTTCCATTAATCCCTCAACAACAAAGTATCTTCACAGTACTTTAGTGTTACTTTACAGCCTCCACTGCACAATGACGTAAGTGTATCAGCATTGTTCGTATGTCTGTTACGTGGTGGGAACTGTGGTGCTATCTATTTCGCCACACCTCCATAATTGTGGGGCATTATGTTAGTTTTGTAAGTTGCCGCCTCTCGGACTATGGATTGAGCAGTGTGGCTTGATTTTGTGTTTGTAATCGGGGAGTTGTGAATTGGATGACAGATGCTTTTTATTTGATAACGTGTCTTAGTTACAGTTTAGAATTTGAAGGTTTCTATTGGGCCATTCAAGTATTACGTAAGCAGATTTTTTTGCAATTATTAGCCCCCCCCCCTCCTTCCCCACGTCAGCAAAAGTAAAAAAAGCGCTTACCCCCAATTGCTTACGTAAACATTTTTTACGTACATGCATTTTTCAATGTGTTCTGGTTTCTTTATTGATTCATGAGCAGCAGTTATATGCGTTTTGTTTTCAAACATAGACAAGTAGGGTTGCCATAATTAAGTATGTGTTCAAACCAAAATCGACAAAATTTTGTAGAAAATCCGAAAAAGTAAAAAATAAATACTGCTGACGTAATCACCATCCAGACCCCCCCATCCCCCATGTCATCAAAAATAAGCAAAGCAAAAAGACCTCCCCCCCGGCCCCCTTGTAGGGCTTACGTAATACTTCAATGGCCCCTATGGGTTGTTGACTAATACCTACTAGTGGAATTTATTTGGTTGATTTAAATATGGTCCAATTTGACATCTCCGAAAATAGGTACACCTGACTAGCTGGCTTACTGCACTCTACGCTTTTGCAAAAAGGCATGTCATACAACGGATGCTAAAGCAGTATATATCGCTTGGTTGCAATACAGGCATTTGATCTAAGAAAAATTAAGCTTAGCAATAACCAAACCTGTTATAATAAAGAAATATCTCCTGCTTATAAGCCCGTAAAAGTAAACTTTAACAAAATTATTGGTACATTGATTGTCAGATATTAATATAATTCTTTATTAGACTAGCTTTTACGATCGGCTCATGTCCGGATTAATTTTAAAGGTGCTACCATAAAAGTTGTGTCTGTCCCTTTTAGTTTATTGCTACCGGTGTTTTATCACCTGAAATTCATTTTTATTATTTCCATAATCATTTTACCCTAGATTAACAACTGTTTAACCATACATTTTTGTCGTTTAAATGTCACTTAACTTTAATCATCATTTATAAATAAACCCCTTAGAGTTTTAGAAAAAATACGGTGTACTTGCAACGTTTTTAAAATAAGCCCCTCTTCTATGTAAACTGGTGTCATACAGTTTTCTTTTGCATCAATTCAAAATGGTGGTCCTGTGCTGGTTAATGACCGCACAGACTTTAAAAAATAAGCGCCAAAGGACCAATAAATATAATTTTTATGTTTCACTTTAGAATTAATACCGTAATTTGTCTCAAGATGTAAGACTTATCATTCGTTTGTTTGATAATATATAGCGTTCCAGCGTTTAATGTAATCCAATAAAATCGCCTGTAAAACCGTGGCTTTCTTTAGGGTCTATAAAAATATTTATGTGACTGGACAAGTTGCCGAAATTGTTTATATGACACGTTTGAGAATGTTCCTTTTGGACGTAAGCGGCGGGCGCCTACGCATGCGAAGTTCGGACAAAGTCTCAGGAAAAAGGCTTATGACTCAGAGATTGTGAGAAACAGGATTAAGTGATCGACTAACTGCTTCTGTCACTAAAACCAATTTAACTTTGAGTAAGGTTGTGTTTTGATTCTGAAGTTAACTTGACATGACATCTTTCACAAAGTTCATCATAAACCGTACATCAACTTGCCAAACGCCATCATGCCATGATTAATAAAACGTCTTTGTCAATTATTTTCAACACAACCATTCTGCAGTGCTATTAGATTTCAATCCTATCAACAAAATTAATTTTGAATTCTAAACACTACATAATAGAATTGAACTCGAAGAACCACCAGACAGTATAAAGGACTATTCAAAACCATTAATTACCCTAAATAATTGTAAACGCCACATGTCACTCCCAGGCATTTTATCTGCCGACAATCAGGCCATAATGCGCGGCCTGCGCGCGCATACATAAAGCCGGAAGGGGTGGGCGCTTTATTTGTCCCGCTGTTTGTTCCTCGCAAACCTGGGGCCCTGGTACCGTCGTCCGTGGGCCGAGGTCTAATTTCTGTGTGTCAATAGTTGTTAGTGATGATCTGTTCCTTAGAGACATGATCTCTTTGGTTTTATGATTGCCTTGTCTTCATGATTGATTGTCTTTGGTCCTTTCTGCGTGAGGTAGCATCACAACTTCCAAGAGGTAGTTATTAGCTCTAAATTCTTCAATCTGTGGGCCTAGTATGATTCACGAACTCGCTGAGTAAACGTAACGTTAATTCGAACGATTTTAAAATTGCGAATACTCGTTTTGTAGTTGTAGTAATGTTATGTAGTTTTAAAACAAATCTTTAAATCTTTGACTTAAAATCTATAATTTATAAGAAAGCGTTCCTATTTGAGAAATGTCTGTATTTGATAGATGGTGACATATCCATGTTTTAATAATTATATTAGTTAATGAGAGACTGGGTAATATTAGCTTGTAATGTTATTGTATTATTTTTATTTAATTTTTTTTTTCTTTTGTTATTTTCTATGATTATTGTATGTGTTAGTTTTATAATTTTAATGATTTCAAACACAATGTGAATTGTTCATTAATAAATTAAATTGAATTGAATATAAATTAAAAACGAAGGAAACCCGGATTTTGATGCGAAAACTTCGCAGCTACGAGAATGTAAGAAGACGATATTTATGTTCAATAAGTAATACTGGTTCTGAGCAAACATGATATCCTGGTCCCGGATGTAATGAATATTTGCAAAGGGGTCCTGGATGCCTTATGAGTATGTAAAGTTGAAAGTCAAAGTCTGATTCATTCAGGATGTGGATGTCGTATTTGTATTAATTATGAGGAAAATAATGTCCTTGTTAGTGGAAATGATGAAGATATTAATTTTATGGCTGCATTTGAAGTTATTCATTTATCAGAAAAGGTAAATAAATGATGAGGCCCTGATGATATGACACCGTTGGGTTCCGGACACAGTTGCTTCCTTATGAAATTAACACGAGTCGCCTGTGTAGACATCTTTTTCTTCTTTGTCTTGTCATCATAATCAGCCTATAACGTTCCCACTGCTGGAACACAGGCCTCCTCTCTGTAAGAGGGAGTGGGCTATAATCCACCACGCGAGCCCAGTGCGGGTTGCTAGATAATGTTTCCTATATTTTAGTGAGATGAACTTCGATCAGAACTTGGCTACATCGACAGCATTAGCAGTGGCATCGGATCCCTCAAAGTTCACGTAATTTTGACGTTTTCTAATTACTTATAGCTTCTACAACTCGACCACATGGCATTTTTTTAACCAAAACTTTCAAACGATTACCGGAACACTTACATCGGAAACAAAAGCTTATTATTCCCGTCCAAAAATCCATCATTTACCAAAATATTTCGTCCATTCACCGCTGTGTTTACATCCAAACCAGGTGTTGCCAGATTTAGATCGCGCTGCGCACGCGCATAAACACGCGTTACTGTGAACATCCTGCGTCTGCAAGTTTAGATTTTATTATTTAGTTTATGTTTGCTTTGGATCGTGTGACGGGCTTTTATTTTAGTGTTGGGTTTTAAAATGGTGATTACTTGTTTGTTGTGAGTTCCTCTGTGATGTAATTCTAGCCGGTCGTAACTCCTGATTTGAGACTACATACATAACATAAGTACGCATCACGCCTGTTTCCTTTAATGGGTTAGGCAGAGGTGTAACTATAGTACAACCACATTTCGCGAGTGATTCGTCAACTCGTACTACATGCCTACGGTCCATTTGGGACGACTTGACGAAAATCAAAATAAATTATATTTTCATTCCGCCAGTTATTTTTAAGCCACATGTAATAGGGGCGAGCCTATGTCCATCTATCTACCGGGTACAAATCCAGACTCCGGGCTGCGACTGAAAAAGTACCTTCTAACTTTATCAGCTTGTTAATAATAATTATAATAATATACAAGTCTACTTTGAGACCTGTCTGTTTCAATTCTAAATGCTTCAATGAATTTTGTTTTATATTACAGATTGGTCCTTTGATACTATGATTATTTTATTAGCAGGCCTTGAGAAGTCTACAAGTTGGGTCATAATTGGAGCCTAAAAGTTCATTTACAATTCCGAATCAGAGCATCAAAGTTGGTCAATTAACTGACGGTAGGCACATATCCTTTATACCACAATCAGTGTTGGACTAGAATTTTAATGGCAACGAGCAGAAATAATGTTATGCCTGCAATCAGAGTATATATAAGTATATTGTACTTATAAACGACAACCGCATTGCAGTAATAAGCACCGTTTTGGACTGATACAGTTTTCGAGGTTTTGAAATCGATAAATTGCAAAATTATGTTTTGACGACCAACATTTAGAGCAATGGCTGCGGCGTTTATTGGTCCTTAGAATCGCAAGTCTGACTACTTGAAATTAGAGCCAAATGGATTTGGGGCTTGGGTAAAGGCTCCCGCAGACAGGAGTGACGCGACCGTGCGACGCGATTCTGCTAGAACAATTTCCTTGAAGTTTTCATAGAAATTGTCCTACTAGAGTCAAGTCGCGCCGTTTGCGGGAGCCTTAATTCTGCCTGCTATTTCTGTAAGTGCTGTTCATGTTTTGAATCAAACAACTAAGCCCATAACAGCACTCCTCCTCTTCTAGCAAGCGCTCTTCCTCTCTCTACTTATTTAAATATTTGCTGTGCCCGACAGGGTCCATCATTATTTCTATTATTTTTTATTTACCACCTGTTAATTGTACATTATGGATTGCAATAAACTATTTGAGATTTGAACAGCACTCCTCTGCCGAACATGTATTTGCGCCATAATTCCTGGTCCCTCGCCTTCCCTGTCCAGTCTATCCCAGCCGCCTCTTAAGTTACAATCCTGACTTCTTCTCCAATTCGCTCTGGACAGAACGGTCGTGATCACGATGATTATTTCCGATCGCAAGTGTAGTCGTAGCTCGCCTCACGACCTCCCTCCATCTGGATCTGTTAGTGACTTACATAGTTCTGTTTCGTAATCTATATATACAGGGTGTTCGGCAGAACGTTGAACACACGAAAATGGCAGATAGGTGGGGTCGTCTGCTACCTACCCAGCACAAAAAAAAATACCTAGGCCCATAGTTTTTTTTTTTTTTTTTTTAATTTTTTTTTTTTTAATTCGACAAATTACATACCGTTCGAAAGGCCATACACCAAGGATGTTTCGATGAAATCCTAAGTCTTCAATCACTTTTAGTTTTATTTTAATGCAATGCAAAGAAAAGCTCAAAATCACGTTTTAACCCTTTTTGTAAAGTATGATGGCTTATAACTTTGTGTCTAGTTCACCAAACAACAATTTTAGATGAATCTACCAATAGTCGAGACAAAAACAAAAACGAAGTGTTGCCAGTTTCGTCTATCCTACATAAAGTTATACGCCTTTAAAACTCATGAATTTCGTTACTAAAAAAAAAAATAAAAAAAAAACTATGGGGCCTGAGTAATTTTTTTTGGGCTGGGTAGGTAGCAGACGACCCCATATATCTGCCATTTTCGTGTGTTCAACGTTCTGCCGAACACCCTGTATATATATCTACTTATACTAATAGTAAAGCTGAAGAGTTTGTTTGAGCGCTCTAATCTCTGGAACTACCAGTCGGATTTGATAGCCCAATTCTTGTAGAAGGCTATAGGCTACATAACATCAAGCTAGGACCCATAGGAGCAGAGTAAAAACAAAAAAAAATCAGAAAGAACGCTAAGCAAAAACGAACGAACGACGTGGTGGGTCGGGGAACGAGAAATTTACGCGGACGAAGTCGCGGGCAGAAGCTAGTATAAGATATTCCGCTTTAAAAATCACAGTATCAATAGTCTATGCTGCTGGGTACTTAATGCTAGTCTCGCCCCTGTCGCATTGTGTTCTAATCAGTACTTTCTCCCAGATACTAGGTATTATCTATGTTTAGGCCTAGAAAGTGCACACATGTTGCACTGTCATTTGCAAAGTAATTGTGCTCGTAAATATGTCTCCAGATAAACCTTCGCTAATTATAGGCGTGATCGGAGCCCTATGTTACATAAAGATAAATACTACCTATTGATTACAGATTCAAATGAACTGCTTTAGGAACTATACGAAACGGGTAGGCAAACGATGACAGTGCAATATCCGATGCAATGAGTGTATAGCAAGTACTAAGGAGCATAGCTCAAGGCCGAAATCTACAAACGTTACTTAGCACGTACTTTGACTAAGCGTTATTCCTGTCACTCGCACAACTGTCAAATTACAAGTGCAAGAAAGAGTCCGGAACATGTCTAAACCATAAGCTCGTGTTAAGTAACTTTTATAGATCTCAGCCTGAGTGCAGTGCAGTGGCGTAACTATACCGTTTGGGGCCCGAAGCAAATTCAAGGGATGGGGCCCTCCCTCAATGTAAAGAAGCTCAACCAACGTAATAGTCTTTTTTTACTAGCACTTCTTCCGCGTAGATTTCATATTTTCCCCTAGAAAATTTAACACCTGACTGCTTCGTTGGTCTAGTGGTCGCAAGCGCTACTGCTGAGCATGAGGTCCTGTCCAAAAAAATAGAAAAAAAATGAGGAAAGGTACAAAATGATCGAAACCTGAATGATGTCCTGTGTTGCACTTCTTCAAAAAAAGTTTGCATTTATAAACTTATGTTAGGATCCTCCTCTGCTCATGGCCCTCTTGGGCCCGGAGCCCCCTCTGGCTGGAGGCCCGTGGCATTTTGCCCCAATGCCACCCTATAGTTACACCACTGGTGCAGTGCCCCAAGAAACTTTTCTGCTCATCCGTTTATATGCTAGCATTACTCAGCCTAGAGACGTGGAAAAACCTTCAATGATACCTTCTAGAAAAAAAGTAAGCCCATAAACATTTTTCAATGTGTAGGCGTATTTCGCCAGTTCCTTTTCAACACCTATAATTTAGAAGGCGTTGTCCAATGAGTCTACAAAACCAGTAACATTTACAAAACCAGCAATCTTACAAGTACAACATTTATATACAGAAGTAGCAACAATATCAATACCAACTATTTATCACATACCGTAGCCATTTAAATGGTACTGCAGTGAGAGGGACACCGCAAGGCCGTCGTGGTACCTCAAGTGTAAAGCTTTGAGTACACGATGTAAACTTGTTTTAATTCAAATTTCCGGTTTATTTTCGTCACAGCGGATTATCGTCAAAACATGTTCGGTTATGGAAGTTCAAGATCATTAGGAAAGGTTCAGTAGTGTTTGAGATCGGTGGTGAATGGTGATAGATGGTTCTAGAACTGGCAGGTGGCGAGATTATCTGACTCGCAAGCCTGAAGACTGGGGAGGATAGCATTGTTTTAGATTCAAACTGGGTGATTCTGCAGTGATTTGAAGATTTTCCACACTGTTGAAGGTCTCTTTTTAGGTAAACTATAAGTAACTGTGTGTCAATTTGTGGGTGTCATCCCGGGACATTAACGCGCATACTGTAAGGGGCTGTTCATTTATTACGTAAGAAGATTTGGAGGGGGAGGGGTCTGAACAAGTCTTATTTTTTTTCTTACATGAGGGGGTGGGAGGGGTCTAGATTATTCTTACGTAAGATCACAAAAGTAAGCAAAAATTGTGTTTTATAAATTTTTCTACTTTTTCTTTGCAATTTTGGTAGATACTGATCTTACGTAAGATTCAAGGGGGCGGGGAGGGGGGGGGGTTCATTCAAGGTCTTGTAGAGGGGAGTAAGAAATTGTTTGAAATTGTCTTACGTAATAAATGAACAGCCTCTAACCATGGAATCAATACACGATTCTGGCCCTGCGTTAAAAATTTGCACTTTTCTATGAAACAGCAGTTTTTTTTTTTGATAAACGACGAAAAATTTCTACGCTGGTGGGTCTAGAAAATCGTGCTGAATTCATGGTTACAGTTTACACGTCGTTGTCCCTGCCACGCCATCCTCTATTCCTGGGACAGAATTTATGTTGTTTCTTGATCCTTCTTTCTATTAAAACCCCTTAACAGCCCTAAGAGTAATCGTTTACAGTAGCTATCTTTCACTAAATGACATATAGAAAGTGCTAATTAGCTTTAGTATGTCTCGAATTAAAGATTATTCTACTGATGTCTGCAATCAAGGGTAATAGGTTGAATTAATAGACTAATCTCACAAACAGAGACGCTTAACAGTTGAAACATTTATCTAATTGCTTGTGTCGAAATCCTAGATACAGACTTAATTTCAAACACATTTAATTTACACCTCAATGAATTGCTATAAAGATTTAATCAGGCGTCGTCATCATCTGCCTAGCCTTTTCCTAACTATGTTGGGGTCGGCTTCCAGTCTAACCGGATGTAGCTGAATTCCAGTTTATTACATGTAGCGACTACCTCTCTGACCTCCACATCCCAGTTACTGGGTAATACGATACCCTTTGGTAAGACTGGTTGTCTGACTTTCGGCACAGTATATACATATATTGTGCTTTCGGGCTTCTGACGACCCATAACGACTGTCAAAGATCGAATGACGTGCTTTCCGAGGCACGGAGGGGTCTTGGTATTTAAAGATAGTCATCCATCGGCGGCAAGCGTAGCTTAACCTGATCGATCGACCCGTGGGGCTGTTATTACTTAGCCGCAAGCCCCTCAAAGATTTTATCAGGCGTATAGCATTATATTAGGAGTTAATTCAACGCCTAGATCTGAACCACCAGTGGAACTAGTCCTAAGTATATTTAAGTTATTAGGTAAGTTGGTTACGTCATCAGTAAGTTATCCAACCTGTCGCGCCCTACGATTGCTTTGCCACAATCGTAATGTACGTAATTATTTGTAATTGCCTCTTTAATGTGTGATTTGATTGCACTGAGCAATGGGTTTTCGTGTGTGTGTGGTATTTTGGTAATTTATGTCGTGGTTTTGGGGTTTCGAAATGGGAGCATGGTTCAATTTCTAGCTAATGTGGAGACAAAAATACGACAGTGCAGGTGGCCTACCATGATCTAATTAAAAACTATTCAAAAATAAGACATTTCAGTTTAGGTTCCTAAACTGCATCGCTTGAGCTGCTCTATGGACGTCATGGTACCAAACAAGTATGAATGAAACCAAAACTTGCGACTCAATTTGGGACAATCGCTGTCAGCAGATGGCACGGCCTAAACTGAATCGTTAAACTGACGTCATGGTACGAATTAGAAGAACAATTCAGTTTAGGTCCTAAAATGGATCGCGTTAAGAGCTTGTAATAGGCCTGAAGGTCTCTTGCTGTGAAAATATTTGGAGAAATTAAAAGCTTTTAAAATTATTGTGTTAATCAAAGTACAGATGGAAAAACTGGTCCTTCTTCCCGAAAGGACCAGATTTTCGTGGTTGGTTTGGTCAGTTTTTAATATTTACATATTTTTCTAAAGATTTTGCTTTCTTAAGCAGGTATCATTGTAATCATTGTGGTAATCACTACACATTTCCCTTTAACTTTACAATATTGATTGACGAGCCGTTACTAATTTCTAGATCAACATGTTTTTTCGAAAACCGATGAAAAACTGGGAATAAACAGTTTTTTACCACAATGTACCTACAGTCAACAAAAGAGATAAGTATGCAGGATCGTCGGATATAGTTGAAGTTTAGCAAGAAACCGATGGATGTTCTCAAATAAAAATGTTATTTTACTAATAGAAAACATACAGCTCATCGGCTCATTTATCAAATTAAATTTCAGTCGACAACATCCATCGGTTTCTTACTAAACTGCAACTATATCCGACGATCCTGCATACTTATCTCTTTTGTTGACTGTACGTATTATTTAAGAATGGAATTTGATTGTTAGCAATGATATCCATTCGTGCCCATTCAATTATTTATTACAATAGTAAGCTAGTACATGGAGTTATTTTATTTGTTGACAAGTATTCGAGATTTTATCGGTAACAGTTCTCATAGAGTTTATTTCCTATTAGTTGTTTTTTTATGTTGGGTATAAAACAGCTGGATTTCGTTTTGCGAGCCAATCAATAAACTCAGCCTATATCAGTCCACTGCTGGATATACCACAGCATCCGAAATACTGCGCCACAACACCCTGTCCTCCGACTTCCACATCCAGTCTGTCCCAGCCACCTCTTTAAGGTCGTCGGTCCATCTAAATGGAGGCCGTCTCACACTACGCTTGCCGATACTCGGTCTCCACTCTAGGACTCGTCTGCTCCACCGGCCATCGGTCCTTCGACAAATATGGCCAGCCCACTGCCACTTCAGCTTGCTTACTCTGCAAGCTATGGCGGTAACTCCGGTTCTTTTCCGTTTTGCGAGTATTGTAAAAAAAGTTTTTTTTTTTACAATAATTATCGTGACTTTTTGTTTTGTTGTGATTATGGTATCTAAGAAAGTTTATTGCAGCGAGCAAAGAGATCCAGGTAGAACCCGAACCACAAAAAAATAAAGTCCGATATAAAACACCCAATATTCTAAAACCACATCAAACTCTTCAATAAAACCATGGCTACAAACACCAATATGTATTTTCCATCACAAATTACACCATATCCTATTTATAGTGTTCCCACAGGTTAAAAAGTAATCACGCACGAGAAATGGCCGACTCGCGTGAAACCAAGGACCAATATTTCAAGACCTTCCCCTCCCGTCTCTGGTCCTTCTTCTCTAGATGTTATAGAAGTATTCTCTAGGTGTCGGAGAGGTCTTGATAAGCTGGTAGGGCAGAAACACTGGTCATTAGACCGATGAGCCATGCCTTCCTGATTTTACTCGTATTGTCTTTACGTTCTCACATTAACGATTCGAGATTAACCCCTTGATAACTTGCTGCATGCTATGTTGCGTAAGTGTCTCGTGTGTTTTAGTTCTTTGAAAGGGAAATTAACTTATTTATTAGCTTAAGGTGATACATATATAAAGCACTATGTGAGAACTAGCTGTCACTATTTTTTCCCTTAGTGTTTCATGCAGGTTTGTTTGTAATAAAATAGAAATTATATTATAGCAAATATCCGAAATTTTTTGTCAATTATGAAAAGCAGAATACGGAATGTCATCAAAATCGCCATAATCACAATCATTTTAGATAATACCTACCGTTAGCTCCTACACCGAAAGTAATATCCATGAATACTCTCATCTCCAACCTCACCCTTTTACCTCTAAACCTTACCTCCTTTATCCCTACTATCATTGCACGAGACACTAACACCGCAATTGTTTTTTTTTTCTTGTTTAGAGTACTCCAGCTTCAGGCTCCAACCCGTGTCATTATCCACAAAGCCCACAAAAGGTCCTTTGTCCGTCCTTGGCGTCGTCGAAAATTGTAAAACAAAGAGCCTAGTCGCACAAAACAGCTGTTAGGCACGGAGCACCTCTCATTTAGATAAAAACAAACCATTTCCAACCCTATCACTTAAACCATACGACACAATTTACCAGATAAAATGCTGTAGCGTTTAGGCAATGTATTGTGAACTTTAGATTTAAGAGTCAAGGTTGATTTTTACTCTGGAATGAGTAATGGAAGCACCCTTCCGGAAAGGATAGGTGTCTGGGTTTCGAATTAAAGTGACAATTGTGCAGACAGGCAGACGGGTTCGTCACTCGGATTATGGTTATTTCAAGTACGCTGATGGTAGAAGAAGCTCTAAAGACACTAATAAAGTTTAAAGAGCTTCTAAACTTAGAATGAAAACTTTGTAAGTCGTAAATTACTTTTAGCTCATGTCCAGAATCCAGATTGCGCTGGTAGGTTCTATCATAATATTATCATAACCGCAAGTCTTAAAAGGTCACCAGTAGTTACTTTTCTCCGTGACAAAGTCGAGCAGTAAATCACAGCAACATTCGCGTCTATTATATTATCTTGTGGATCAAAACATTCTACCAAGTCCTAACGGCATCATAATCAAGACAAGAAAGCTTAGACTACCAGAACATTTACCAACGACAATCAGTGTTAAATCACTCAGAATTGTCAACTATATGAATACAAGTGCTAAACATTCTGTGATAAAATTACCCCGTTATTATTTCCACCTTGTCATGCAGAACCATGAGACTCGAGAAAGATTCTGCAAGTTTAGAAGAACCAGACGAATCTCGAAATTGGTCCTTATGCTTTCTGACGTAGGTCCTTCGGTTCGGTAATTTCAGGTTTGTGTACGCAAGGACATTTTCAAAGCATGCAACGTGAGGAATGCATAATGATGGATCTGCGTGCTGCATCGGTAATGTGGTGCTGAATGCGTCTTATTATATACCTTTTGTGTTTGCCACAGATGACGTTATGAATATTGAACGGACTGCCTGTGGGTTTTATTTTGTGTTGTGAACTTGCGAAATGGCTGGCTGTCAGTGTGGGACATGGGAATTCAATTGGTGGAGTTTTAGCACCAACTTTTCTACTTGGAACAGTAAACTATTGTTTTCTTGTATAGGCAATAGTGACTATGCAAATTGTTATTCTTGTCCTGTATTCGTTTTTGTTTTTCTGTCATAACTTTGATGTGCATAGCTCTCTCTTGTAACTATTCCTTTTCACTAATACTACTGTTATTTTTAATATGGGTGCCCTTAATGTCCAATATGAAAGCTCTGAATGTGTTTACTTCATTTCTTCGATTCTACATACATCAATGGACTCAAGGGATATAAAATATGTATCAGTAGATAAACCAGTTGCAGGTGTCTCTTAATATGTATTCAATGTGTACGTAGATGCAAATATAGCCCTGTAAAATAAAGATGTCGGACGGACGCAGAATATTACCAGTTATCTAGATAATAGCAAGGCTGTGTTGTCCTACTTGTAAAACTACATATAACGAATTAACTGCCAACATTGTCGAAACGTTGAAATCTTTATTTTTATCACGTTATACCTTTAGTATGTCTGAATGTGGCTAGGTTAACGTCTTTTTCATGAATCTGATTAACCCTTTAAATTTTATTCATGCTCTAGTATTAATGATGTTGCATTTAATATCCTTCAAAATTATTTAGATTGTGATTGATAGTGTTACCCAATTAGGGTGCAGGTGCTTGTCTTCTATGATAGGTAGGTCTGCTGCTTCTTTGATCCCCAGATCAACATAGATGTGCCGAGCAAAAATATAAAACGCCGATTCTATCACGAAACCATTTCAGCCATAATATTTTCTTTTACCACTTTCGCACAGATTGCAATCCTAAATCCGATAAAGATCATCAACATAATCTCAGGCATGTAGATCTACATTTTTATTATCCACTGTTATACATTCAACAGCGTTAATTTACGTTGTGGTATATATTCCTACTTCGCCTGCGTTAATTAGTCTACTCAAGCGTACATGTGCTGCTTCTATTAGTGTATTATTAGCATTGAATACTTCATTGATTTTATTTTTAGTGTCGCCTTTTTTTTCTCTTTCACCATTTGCTATCGTGTTTATTACACCTGTATTTATTGCTTTTGATTGGGTTCTTACTTCTTTGATTAAATCTCTTAGAGTCGTATAGAGGAGGTTTTATTCGTTAAAGGCGAACTTTAGTTTGTTCATCTATACTGATAATAAAGCTGAAGAGTTTGTTTGTTAGTTTGAACGTGTTAATCTCTGAAACTAAACTACTATAAGCTATCTAACGTCACCCTAGCACCCTTACCAGCTGAGCAAAAAAAAAAAAAAAAGATTCGGAAAGATCGCTAAGCAAAAACGAAGTAATAGCGCGGGCATGCGATGCGATGGGGGAACAAGAAAATTCACGCGGACGAAGTCGCAAGCAGAAGCTAGTCATTAAATAAATATTGTACTAAAGACATAATCTCGAAGAGTATGATCATTCACGTATTCATATTCTAAAGCCTTTATATTCATTTCCATTCCCTTCTTCATCTTTAGTGGTACAGTGACATGAATACCAAAGTTAAGTTCTATGAGTGCTATCATTATCACTCCCTTTACCTTCGTTTTATGTCCATTTCAGAAAGCAAATAAATATAAGCATTATTTATTTATACTATTTCAGTTAAATTTAATTATGTTCATCAAAAAAGGCAAGATTTCATAATTATTTTGTTAATTTTGGCACATCGCTTCACATAAGCTTTTTAACTTTATGAAAGAAAACGAAAATTCAACAAACCCACGTAAATCCTACAGTTGCCAATAAATAAATTTAACAAAAAACCTCGATGAACTCACACGTTTTATTTGGAACGCACACGTAAACGCTTTCATTCATCAATCTAGCGAATGTGTTGCAAATCCCGAGCAAGGTCGTCTGGTAAAAACGGCGTTTTCACACAAATATACTCGTATATCGAGCGATTACTTAATAGTTCTCACAACCTTCAACTGTCGGTTTTCGGTCACACGCACGGCTATTGGCAGATTTTCAAATAAAACCCGTTCCACATTGTACCTCAGTACTAAATGCAATAATTCCTACAATGTACTGAGAATTCGAATGCCCTGGAATTTTCCATTGCTGGTTTTTGGCTAGATGTGTCAATACTCGCGAAGAAATGGCGCAATGGTTGGGAAATGTAATCGAAACTGCTTTCGGTATTTATGGAACGCTGATTCATAGTGTTACTTATTGAATACAAATTCGGTTAGATATACGAATAGTTCCCTGAAGTCCTATTGCGAGTATTCTTAAAGGTCGTTTGTAAGAGGTTGCTGTCACTTCAAGGCTTGTCTTTGAGTGTTTATGGAGATCAGTCACAGTTTTCTACGAACAGATTATCCTTTGACATCATTCTTGGACAGTCGAACAAATCTTATTATAGATTTTATTATATGCCAAGCACTTAGATAGCTACTACTAATAATACACCTGCTGAACTTTGTGATGAAATACTGGTAGCTTAGCTACTCTTATAAGTATTACGAATTCTGACTCAACTGGATACTATCCAGATGACTCAGATGACGCCATAACACGTACGTGGTCCTTTTACACAAAATCGTGCAATGTACAAAGGACCAGATTCCAAGCCGCATTACAAATAAACAAGCAAGTTAGCAACGCATTCCCTTACATAGAAGAACCTTTGAGGTAAATGCAAATTCATATTCGAGCCAAAAACATTATGTAACCAACAAAGGACCATTCTTAGAAGGTACATTAATATTTCCACAGCATATAACACCTCATTTTGCAGCAGATCGAATTCCTTTATTGAATAAAATGGTTTCGTAACTGTCCGGCACAGTTGCGAACAAAACAATGGGCATTGCCGATTGGACACGACATGTCAATTGTCGCCGGAGAGCCGGTCAATAGGTACGGTGACCTGTTAATCCGTTAATTTTTTTTTCCGGACTAAATTTTTCCAATAATTATATGTTGCCTTGGATGAATAGGAAGGGAAGATAAGTGATGTTAGAACGAAAAGAGGTTGAATCGAAGGACTTATTTTCAGTCTTGGAATTCCAACTTGCTTGGTGATTTCGATATATGAGCATTTCTCAAAATTTTTGACCGTAGTTTTCACTAATTTCCAAGTAACAAAATAAGAACTTTTATTTCTACCTTAACTAATATTTTACAGGTTTTTTGTATAAAAACTCTACTTTTAGCTGGGTGTATTTAACATAATATGTCCTAAATATAAATATATTACAAAACCTGTGAAATATTAGTTAAAGTCGAAATAAAAGTTCTTATTTTGTTACTTGGAAATTAGTGAAAACTACGGTCAAAAATTTTGAGAAATGCTCATATCACTAACGTATTTCTTCATGATGATCATCATCATCTACCTGCCCTTGTCCCATGTTACCTACCTATTTGGGGTCGACGCAACACATTTCTTTCTTCCATTCTCCCCCGTCAGGACTCACTCTATAATTCACTCCTTTTCTTTCAGAACTACCCACCCTCTCACAATCCATTCATCTTTTCTTTGGTCTTCCTCTCGCTCTCCATCCATCAACGTTTATTTTCATCCCTCTTTTAGTTTACATTCGTTTTATTTATTGAACGGAATTGAATACTGGTATCTCAAGGACCCAATGTGTTACAGTCATCCGAGGTGGTGAAACAAGCCATACGTTAGCTATACCTATTACCTTTTAATGAATTAGAGATACGTTAAGTAAGTAATAAATACAGGATTCACACAAGTTAAGGCAATTAATTCACACTTAACATTACCATAGGACGTTAGGGATTACACGCAGGAAGCTATAAAGATACCAACAAATTTTATGGCATATAGATTGTCATAGATGTTTCCGCTAAGATATGAAGTTACACAAAAATCCTTTTTATACGGAGAAGGTGCGAAAAAGTCTATAAATGAAACATAGTTTTAATTAGAATTTAATAAATCGGTATTTTACGACCAAAAATGCCAATCTGCTTTTTCTAAAAGCAATTGTTACGAATGATTAAAAAATGAACTGGCTGTCTGCCTCATTGATCTAGTGGTCCCAGGTCGGTAGGTCAGGAATTTCAAAGTAGCCCAGAATCCGGATTTGGGCCCGGTAGATGACAATAGAACCTCCTATTACATAGGACTCAAACATAACAGGCGAAATGATGGTGTACCTACTATAGGCACAGCTATACGCCTGAGTCTAGCATGAACCTTTCAACGTACGTAAACTCACAGCTACAATACAAGTTTTCAAAGAATCACTAATATGCATTGCTAATATACCTGTTAACCCAACTAAAATCGCACTGGTCGGACGAGTGTCAAGTGATACCGGCTTAAAATTCGATACGTTTACACAGTTACACCCCACAGGATTGCACTACGGAACTCAACCTGGACGATGCTAGGGTACTGTTCGATAGTGGTGGGGCTTCCACCCACAATGCGGTTAGCGTGGGTGGTGCAGGCCGCAGCTGAAATGATGGTTACAATGATTTTAGCAAGGTTAGCAATGTGAATCGAGGGGCTCGTGGCTAAGTAACAACAGACGCACGGATCGATCGATCAGGTTAAGCTATGCTATACATACAAGTAATGTCTGGACTGTTGGGTTAGGCAACATTATACTTTTCATTGAAATATAAAACTTGTTATGTGAGGAACTGGAATGTCTATGTGTACTTAACAGTATTTCGGAATACGCTTTCATGAATTAAAGGCTGCGGGCATCCCTTACCCAGCTGCGGTTATTGCGTAACACACCATCAGTAGCAATAGGTTTAATTTTGACAATTCAACAACATTCATTCCATTATCTATGTTGTTGAGCAGACACATTTTTCGAACATATGAAGCAATGGATTAGCAATATCCATCAAAATTATTGAGATGGATAGTGTGTTACGCAATTATGGTAGGTATTGGTGCTGGACTAGATATCCAGGATATAATCATGTAAACCTTTGAAAGTCTTCTTTTGGTTCATGCAATGCTCCCTAATTGCTTAACACACTATCAATCCCAACCTGAATCATTTTGAAGGATATTGCTAATCCATTGCTTCATATGTTCGAATAATGTGTCTGCTCAACAATTACGTAAATATCGCAATGAATGCTGTAGAACTGTCAAAATGAAAGCCATTGCTACTGATAGTGTGTTATGCAATTGCCCCGCTGATGCAGATGGCTGATGGGGCCGAAAGATTCAAGGCGTAGTGTTGGAAGACCTCCCACAAGATGGACTGATGACCTGGTGAAGGCCGCGGGAATTCGTTGGATGCGAGAAGCACAAAACCGGTCGAAGTGGTGGTGCTTGGGCGAGGACGCTTTCGGCTGAAATGATGATCATGCACATGCACATCAGATGCCTCTTCAAAAACGCGTGACCAAGATTTTTTAGTTTTATTTTATTTCACATTAAGCCTACATGAGCACTTATGAAAAACGTGAGAAATTACCTAATTTCTCACGTTTTTCATAAGTGCTCATGTAGGCTAAGATTCGACCAATTTGGAACTGTGCAATTGGTCGAATCTTATACGGTTGCAAATTGGTCCATATTTGTCGAAGTTTTAAATCCTTCTAAAAATATCTCTCGATTTCCGATCGCGAAAAGATACTAGGTCACCTATTTTCTTTCAGACGACCTAAAAATCCTAACAGTTCTCGCCCAGTGCTCAATACCAACTTTATCACCACTATGAAGAAACTTCAAATATACTTCAATTCATTACCACTGACATATTATCACGACTCAGAATAAATAAACTGTGTGAGCAGGTAATCAGGTTCAATGCCGCATCAAGGCCGTTGTTTTGGCATGCGCCTGCGACGTTAATGTGGGACATTGACATGTTAACATGTTTTTATTTTTGGTCCTCCGCAATGTGCCTGTAGGAGTTTATCGGATGTTTTTGCGGACGGAAATTTTTATTGTGGATTGTTTATGGACACATTTAGGTTAGCCTTGAGTGGTTAATTTGTCTTGATCAATTAAAATCATAAGATTTTATTTTTAAGAAATTAGAAAATGGTTTTCTAGTTTTGTCTTCCTTTTGTTTTTGTTCAAACAAAAGAACGTTCACATTCCAATCTATCTCAATCTGTCAAAAATACTTGCCTACATTTAATTTAAAAAAAATTGACATTGTTGTCGTTAAGATGTGTTTGCCGCTAGATATTCAACGTTTTTAAATACTGGACTGTTCTTCAGATCAGTTGTGATCTTGCGATATTGCAATGTCCCGACCCGACAGGAAATTGCAATCTTTGACCAGCAGGGGCTTAGTTGATTTCAACCGCCCTACTACCTCCATTGGTTTTATAAAAACGATTAAAATTACTTAAGTATAAATACTTCGTTCAATCAGAATTAGTAGAAACCGGCGCCTAATTCATTTAGGCACCAATTTAACCAATTATAGCATTTCATTCAATTAAGCGACATTATCTACGCCCACGCATATAAAAATAAACCACACGCATGGGCTTGATTTGACAGTTATTAACAAACGAATGCAAAATGGCCGCCGTCACGCTTCGAGAAGCACATTGAGATGTTTATCAATGGAGGACACAGAGGGACCACATCGCGTTACATTCAGTGACTTTTAGTTGAAACTAGTACGAATAATAAAATGGGGTCTGTATTCGATTAAGTCATTTTGAATCAATGTAGATTCAGGGCAACCTTGCTGCTGAGCCTTGAGTTTGGTCTGGTTGTGGTTTTACATTATCATTGGATAACTGAACAATTTGACATTGATGGGGAGACATATCCGGTTCGAAGGACCAAAAAAATTTAAGTAATTTTTTTTTCAGATACAATGATAAGTCAGTTTTCTGGATAAAACTCAAACTTAAATACATAATATTTCTTAGCAAAAAAACAAAAAACTTTCCTGGACTCTGTTTTTGATTATATTAGGTAAATGTTGGCCACAACTACATTGGATTGGTTGTGGACGTGCCTGAAGCAACAACCAACCGTTAATTAGTGACATCCTTAAACTAGTAAGTAAATCAACGCACCCACTGACTATAAAACCTAAATTATGCAAGAATGTAGCATAAACTCCCAACATCCATAGACATTACGGAATTCTATAAAATACCGCAGTGGCAACACTGGACCATAAAAACATAAATGATCCCATAACGGTTTTCTTTATAAGCACGGATTTCGCGACATTCTATGTACATTCTAATTTCATTAATAGTTAATTCATTAATGGCGTAAATATATGTGTGCGAGTCGTTAAATAAATCTACTGACGTTTTGTATGAGCTAGGGTGAGCCTAACAGTTATTGGCTGAGATGAGGTTATGATTATTGTTTTAAGACGTGGATGTAGTATGATCATATTTACCCGATATTTGATTTATGAATAGAAGTTATATAAGTCGTACTCATAGATACCCATTACATAGGTAGCCCATAGGCTACAATATGTTTTATACTTACTTAATTTATTTATCAGATAAAGTTCTAATCTTAATTTATCATTTGTCTTTGGCTAGATTAGAATTTGGAGTAAATGGCCTCCGTTTAAATAATAGATACTTTCACTAATAAAAAGTTACTAATTGTGTAATTAAATAATAATGTTAAAAAACCAAAGGCTTGATTGAAATACAAACGTAATTTCATCCTTCATTAACAAAAATAAACACAATTTAAAAATAAATTACCCAAATAATTGAAAACTTTAATTGCCAATCACGGTTTCTCTCACCTCGCCATCTTTAGGTGCGAACTGTCACGAAGTAATACGTTAACTCACGAAGTGGTCCGATGTTTTGACTAGACTACTAGTCAGAAACTAGTCTATTAAACGATATTGGTCTTAATAGCATGTCAGAACAATTGGGTTGGCAAAATTTATTGCTAATTTAATTTAATTCGTCTTGGGTGACATATAGTTAATTAATTTATTAGTTTAAACAGGACTTTCGACATGTGGATCTTGATTTACAGTCGCGAAATTATCATATAAATATTGAGAGCTTCTTGAAGAGTATTATTAAGTCATCATCATCTGCCTAGCCTTTTCCCGACTATGTGTGTTGGGGACGGCTTCCAGTCTAACCGGATGCTGCTGAATACCAGTATTTTACATGGAGCGACTGCCTATCTTACCTCCACAACCCAGTTATTTCGTAATACGATAGGTACCCCTTGGTAAGACTGGTTGTCAGTATTCGGGCTTCTGACGACCCGTAACGACTGTTCCACGAATTACAGCCGGGACCAACGGCTTTTCGTGCTTTCCGAGGCTCGGAGGGGTCTTGGTACGCAAAGATGGTCATCCATCCACGGACCAACCGCGGCAAGCGTAGCTTAACCTGATCGATCGAACCGTGCGACTGTAAGAGTATTATCAAGTAAATAACATAATATATCACGCTGCCGAGGTTGGCCCAGAAAGCGGTGGCGAGATGATGATTCGGGCTGGTTCGAAGTGGCGCGGGAAAAGAGTTCCTGGAAGGTCTTAGGGGAGGCTTTTGCCCAGCAGTGGTGGAGTATAGGGTAATCAAAAAAAAATCACGCCTGTATCGCCCGGGTTAGACAGAGGTGCCGCTAAGAGGAGCAGAAACTGTGACAACGAGTCAATCATGAAGGACCCAACTTGTGTGACCTTTTCAGCCGACTCCTTGCAGACTTGCCGGTAAATAAAGTTATTTACAAAGTTACGCAGAAAATGAAGGTTCTACGGATATACGTAAAATTACACCATAACTTTCTTTCTGCCAAGTGTCCTCCTGTGCCTAATTATCAGAAACTAGCTTGTGCCCGCGACTTCATCCGCGTGAAATTTCTTTTCCCCTTACCCACCCCGTCGCATCGTATCACCTGCCCGCGCTATCACTTTGTTTCGACTTATTTCTGACTCATTTTTTATTGGCTCCTAAGCGTCATACCGTGATGTTAAATACTCTATTGCCCTTAAGAATTGAGCTATCAAATGCAAAAAAAAAATCAAATCCGACTGGCAGTTCCGGGGATTACCCCTACATACGGACTTACAAACTTACCTACTTTACTTAAAAAACCACCGCTGGGACTTTGTCTCGCATAAGGTATTAGCATTATGCTGAGAGACGGCCGTTTTGCGTGGATGTGACGCATGTTTTAGCCCTGCTTTTTTTTGTGTCTTCCTAGTTCTTTTTTCGTCATGTTTACCGCATGTAAACGTATTTTCTTTCTTTTTCTTTACCTCTTTATAATATTAGTACAGACAATAACCACTCAAGTGTTTATTACAGTAACGTAGCCCCACAAAACCTAACACCACCTCACCCACATTTCTCCGACTCCTTATCTCGCTCAGTAATGTCATTTTAATTAGTTCAGCCCACTTTCACTGTGCCAAAACAAGGTCTTCATGCATAAATAATGCGAGTAGCAATCTGTCAATATGTCCACTCGGCTGAGTGAGGCTGTCAGCGAAGTTATTGAGAAGTCGGCAAACATTCGGACGTGGTATGATAGCGTGTCTATCAATGTCAAGTTATCGGATCAGAAGTCTGTGATCTGACCGAAATTTAGGATATCTCTTAGGACTTTTTGAGTGATTGAAAAAGAAAGCACTTAGGAATGTGAATTAGTTTTTTTTTAGATTAAACTTTTGCATACGTTATTTATTAAAATAATAATAATAATACAATGGATAACCTTCTTCTACTAAGTTAACTAACAATCTATTACAATTTTAATATAATAATAAACTAACCTAACTAAAACTATTAACAAATTCTTCTTCTTGAACTGTGCTTCTTCTGCTTGACTGCTTCGTTGGTCTAGTGCTCGCAAGTGCTACTGGGGAGCATGAGGTCCTCGGTTTGATTCCCGAAGTAGTAGAAGTGTTACTTATTGAGTTTTCCATCGAACATTTGTCAGTAGCAGTCCGGAGTTCTGCGCCCGATTTAAGGTAATAAGCTCCCCCCTGTTGCATGGGACTTAAACATAACTGGCGACATGTAGGTGTACTGTAGGCATATCTCTGCCTTACCCTTCGAGTAAACAAAGGCGTGGTGTTATGTTTATCTCCGTCTTCCTTCCTTGAGTTTAGATTCTCAATAATCTGTCATTTAAGCTATCCTCGATAAATACGACTCATCAAAATTGAGTGGGTAGTCTCATAGTGAAAACTTAACAAATTCAACAACCAGACTTGATTACAGAATATTCTTCCAATTTGTTTTTTCCCACCAGTTCATAGGAAGAAGAAGAAAAAAGTTTATTTGCGGCAAACATGACGCGTGATTAATGTTATAAATTACAACTTAAAACACTTAGTTAAACCAGACACCAACCGACTAATTTGTTGATAAAAACCATTAACTGCGTTATTAATTACAAATCGGACACCCTAATCTTAATAAAAAAAACAAGCATAAATTGATATAAATGGCACTACAAATACTTCCTATATCAAAACTCGTTTCCCATAAATATCTATGGCTAGACTGAACTCAAAACGTCTAGATCTAATCTCATCAGGATTAGTTTCAAACTGACTGCTAATATTAGTCACTGGACATAGATATTAAGGTAGCCTTATTAGGTTTAGTTATTTGTTTGTAAGAAGTATTAGAGCTTGGACGGACAGTGTGCTCACTCGAGTCTAAACAGTTTGTATGTGATAGTGTGATGTAGATAGTACAGTTTTGTCTTGTATCAAAATAGTTTTGTTCTACTAATGAAAAAACTTAACTGCGTGGACGCGATGGCTATCGGTATTTAACATGATAAAAGAAAAAAACTCCGGGAGTGCCGACAGAAGTGAAAACAAAAAACAAACAGAATACTTTGCCATCACTCACTGACATATCGGATATCCGTTAAAACCGAGTACATCCCGAGGACAGCCGAACACATCCGAAGCGGTGTCGATTACAAATTCAATAGTTTTTACCCATCCCAAAAAATGCCCAACGCGCCTAAAGAAGTTTTCACTTAACCTTTTGAACGCCATTGTCACATATATGTGACAAACGAAATCTTACCCTGAACGCCAACGTCACAAATATATGACAAAATACACGTCGCACCATATTATGAAATAAACAATTTAATCATTACTTTTGTGTGTTTTTATTTATATAATTTAAAAGTTTAAGCTTCTGTCTATATTGTATTACATGAAACTAATATAAATAAACCACCAATATCCAGAAATTTGTGGTTTTAAAAGTAGATGTTAAACGCGTATAAAAGGAGTACCTCACACGCCGTAGTCTGCTATATGTGACAGCTAGTGATGTGACGTAAGATTGTAAAATCAATGAAAACTTAAGAAGATGAATATGAAATTTTAGTCCAGAATATATTATTTGTGTATAAGTTGGTATCAGGAGAAATAAAACGTATTTTTAAAACAAATCAGCCTTATACAACCATGCCTCTAGCTACACAATCAATAATAAAATATGCAAATGTCTAATATCGACACTTGTTATACTCATCTCTTGCGCATCCCTAGCGCAAACCAATATTATCAGTCCCTTGTACGCCATAGTCATAAATCTATGACACAACAGTGACGTCGTAAGCGCAGGCGATTAAGATTAGTGAAGTTCTTTCAATTTTTTGTTAATATTTTTTTGTATTTAGTTATTATTAAAATATCGTGTAAGTTACTTATATTATAAACTGCGATCATGAGTGTAATGACTACCGAAGAACTTCTTCGAATATTAGAAGGAATTGGAGATGACGAAGAGTTCTCGGAAGCGGAATCAATACAAGAAGATGATTTAGAGGTGGGTTATTTTTAAAACTATGATCAAAAATATTAGGTACATTTTGTTAAAGATTTGTGATATTGTAAGACTGATTCGTAATAATAATTATATACTGTAACTGTTGATTTTTAAATTATTTCTTTATTCCTGATGTTATGTTTATATATTAGGTAGTAAACTGATGTTCTTCCTAGTATATTATTAGGTACATTTTGTTAAAGATTTGTGATATTGTAAGACTGATTCGTAATAATAATTATTAGGTATATGTAACTGTTGATTTTTAAATTATTTCTATATGTTTTTTACATGAAAAAAAAAACAATAATTAAAATACTGATTTCAATTATTTTTTTATTACTACATTAAAATCCTTGCTGTAGTGGTAGTATGGATAGGTATTATATTAGATAAGAATACTTATTAGAATCGATAACCAACGTATACACTGCTACATCCCTAATTCAATGCGAGACTTTCATAAAATTGACTGGCAAGCAACGCCATTGTCACAATACCAAGACAAGTCATGTTGAATAGTGTTGTAACCACATTGTAATAAATATATTTTTTTAGTTTTCTAATATCTGCTTTTTTATTGATAGTCTCTGTTAAATGCTGTGTAAAGATTACTATATTGGAATATAGTGGCAGGTTAAATAAAATTTCAGTGTCGTGAGTACGGTTTATTAGAAAATTAAAGACGAAAATAAAAACTCAGATGTATATCGATATAAGTTTTGGAATCCTTATTTTTTATGAAGGTCATTTGACAGAAAAAGTGGCCTGGCGTCAGGGGTACGGCGATGCGTTTATACTCTGGCGTTCAAAAGGTTAATTAAAAAAATATTTGACGCTTATTTTTTGTAGGCTCACCGACCGCAGTTAGCGTAGTCACTACAAATATCTGTTTAATAATCCAATTTTTAATGTCTAAACTTCACAGGCGTGACGCATCTACATAGTATAATCTCAACATCACAAAACTGAAGTAAATAGATTTTCCCAACTCGTATTTCAAGTAACAAAACACCCACCCAACACCTTATTTGACTGGTCAATTCTTTCGTTGCGGTGGTAGGGCAAACGCCCGCCTGGTTTGCGACCAGGTTCCCACCGGAGTCCGGCGTCAAGCAGCCTGCTGTGTTTCGTCGATGCATGGGAGTTCCAACTCGTAGGCATATTCTGGGCATGCTCGTTCCATCATAGACCTCATCCATCGCTTTCCATCAGGCGTGATCGAGGTCAAGAGCGGGCCCATTCAACAATAAAAAAATCCAGCGGTCGTTGAACCCCCAAAACAACATATTTTTTTTGTTATTTAGTTGTGTTTATCGATACCCATCACGTCTACAGAGTTCCGCTAGCAAAATGAATTTGACCGTGTATACTATACTAAAAGGAGTATACAAATATCGTAGCAGGTGGCGACCTATAGTTTCTGCCTAGCCCCATGGCAAGAAGGCGTGGCGTGGATTTATGTAAGTACCTATGTATGTGTTTTAGACAACTTTGGTCTATGAAACTGTTTTGTTGCGAGTCTGCGTGCCATATTGGTTTTCATAGAGCGATGTACTGACTAACTAAAAATGTAAAAATTGCTTTTTGTTAATTTGTGTCCTAAATTTATTTTAATTTTAAGAATTAATTTTATACTTTTTGCTGTGCCCTACAGGGTCCATAATTGTACCTTAGCTTTATGCCAATGTAGCACCTCTACAACATGTTGGAATGCAAATAAATATATGAATATGAATATAAATCAGTCTTTATAGCAGAGATCATACTGAAAAATTACGCGAACCAAATTTCTGGATCGAAGGACCCATGTAGAACGATGCTCCAGTCGAAACAGATAGTTCATACTTTCGTGGTTATCTAGGCAAATCTATATTCAGACCCACATTCACTCCTAAGCGATCGTTATAAAATTCGACTTTGTTTTATTGTATCATAAATCATACATAGAGTCAATGACAATAATTGTGTAGCAAATTGAGTACCAACTTAAATTGTCTGTACATATATTTAAATCATAACCGTCACTCTTTAACGGTCTTATGAAATTATTTAATTTCGGCAAACTGACGAAGTGAGTCAATTTTATAAAATTACCCTAGACTGCCTGCCTCGGAAAGCACGTTAAGCCGTTGGTCCCGGCTGTCATTCGTGTACCTTTGACAGTCGTTAAGGGTCGTCAGAAGCCCGAAAATTTGACAACCAGTCTTACCAAGGGGTATCGTATTACCCAGTAACTGGGTTGTGGAGATCAGATAAGCAGTCGCTCCATGTAAAATACTGGTATTCAGCTGCATACGGTTAGACTGGAAGCCGATCCCAACATAGTTGGGAAAAGGCTAGGCAGATGATGATGACCCTAGACACATCGCTTTACCCATCATCATCGGCTTAAAAGTAGCCCATTGCTGGACAAGGGCCTCTCTCCAATTGCATACCATAAATGAGGTCAATTTCCATATAATTATCATCTGCATCTCTTAATCCAGACATTACTAATCTTTTCATCACCTCATACTACAAGAGAAACTGTGACACATTTCGATTATTCTCGCTCTGATTGAAGACGTGGCCGACATTGAGCAGATTAACATTATTTAGCACATAGGCTCTAATCTCACGGTGCACGCTTGTCAGTTTTGCTGGTGGTGACCATAGACTAAGACTGTTTAGAAGGGAACGCATTCTAAACATTCACATTCTGAGGGGTCCGTGCCTAAATAATAAGAGCCGCACAGGTCGATCGATCAAGTTAAGCTACGCTTGCTAGTTTTGGGGTGTATAATACGTTTAACACACTCGATTAATGAGAAATTGCGAATATATTTGTTTTATGTTTGTTTTGGATTGTACTGCTACAGCATCGACACACGCGTACAAGAAAGTGCATGATTTTCGCTTCTCTGCGGATTCCTTGTTCTATGGCAATATTGTGTTGATAGATCCTCCCACGGTCTAATATTGACGCTTTGTTAGATTGATTTGCATATTGTTGAGTGAATGTTATTTTACGTTTGAATACAAGGAAGTTATTGATTTAGAGCGGTAAATGACGTGTTGATGAAAGTGATACTTATACCAGGTCAAATTGAAATGACTAGCGAAACTTCATAGACGTCATATCGATATTCATCATTATCTGCGTAGCCTTTTCCCAACTGTGATGCAGCTGAATACCGGTATTTTACATGGAGCGACTGCCTATCTGACCTTCATAATCCAGTTACCAACTGGGTAACACGATATCCCTTGGTAAGACTGGTTCTCAGACTTTCAGGCTTCTGACTATTACCCGTGCTCGTTACGAATGTCAAAGGTCTAGAAATATCGGCTGGGACCAACAGTTTAACCTGCTTTTCAAGGCACGGAGGGGTCTCGATAATTAGTGGATGCCCCGGACCGACCTTGGGAGGCGTAGAAAACAATTCATTGTTATAGATAGTTCCATCCACGAAGACGCGCCCCACTCTTCTTACCAATCGCTAGTTAATTTCGCTAGTGTTTTAGTTTTTTGATACACACTAATTACCCACTAATAAGTACTTACTGTGTATCGACAAAACTAAAACACTAGCGGAATGTTGCACCCTTGTAGGTACTGTAATCGATTAGGAAGAAGAGTGGGGTGGGTCTTCGTGGATGGCGCTATCTGTACCTCCGCTAAAGTTTCAAGATTCGAAAGGATATGTTCTTCACAGAAAAATATTGAAGACTCCATTAGCACTTGATTAGCACCTTCTCTAAAATAAACACTGATTCACACCAAGAAATTCAAATTAACCTTCAAGAGAACATCAATCTTCGTGATCATCCGTGATACGAAAATGTCAAACGCATTACCTTACTTTCCGCAGGTCGGTAAAGACTAACAAGTCACGACTGACTTGATATCACGGCGGCAAAAAACAGTTTTCTTATTAATTAAGAATCGTGACTGAGTCGAATAAGGATTGTAAAAAACTGATTACTGATATGTGAGATTAGTGTAATGTGTCCTAATGGTGGACTACTTCATTTGTTAAAAGTGGTTTATGATATGTTTAGGTCACCACAACCTATCTTGTTTGTTATTGTTTGTCTTGTTGTTTGTCTCCGTGCCTCGGAAAGCACGTTAAGCCGTTGGTCCCGGCTGTCATTCGTGGATCTTTGACAGTCGTTACGGGTAGTCAGAAGCCCGAAAGCCTGACAACCAGTCTTACCAAGGGGTATCGTATTACCCAGTACCTGGGTTGTGGAGGTCAGATAGGCAGTCGCTCCATGTAAAATACTGGTATTCAGCTGCATCCGGTTAGACTGGAAGCCGACCCCAACATAGTTGGGAAAAGGCTAGGCAGATGATGATGAACCTATCTTGTTTATAGATGTTGTCAATTAAGTGATCAGATTTTACATAAATTGCAAAAGGCTGATAAAGGTTTATAAGGAACTAGCAACGCCCCGCGGTTTCACCCGCATAAGTTTCCCGTACGAATATCGGTATAAAAACTATCCTAAGTCCTTTCCTGGGACTCAAAACTATCTCTATACCAAATTTCATCTAAATCGGTTCAGCGGTTTAAGCGTGAAGAAGTAACAGACAAACACACTTTCGCATTTATAATATTAGTATGGAGTATGGATGGTTGCGTGTTGGCAATTTCACACCAAGAAGACAAGGTTTCCTTACAATGTGTCCTATCTCCGTGTAGACTGTCGAGTAGAGTCTGAGATTAACCTAAAAGGCACATCATCATTCAGCTGAAAGACGTCCACTGCTGGACATAGGCCTCCCCCAAGCACCTCCACTTCGACCGGTTCTGTGCTTCTCGCATCCAACGGGTTCCTGCGGCCTTCACAAGGTCGTCAGCCCACCTTCTGGGACGCTTTCCAACGCTACGTCTTCTGGTACGCGGTCGCCACTCCAGAACCTTTCGGCCCCATCGGCCATCTGTTCTGCGAGCAATGTGCCCTGTCCACTGCCACTTAAGTTTGGCAATTCTTCGGGCTATGTCGGTTACCTTGCAAAAGCATACAATATAGTTTTTAAAATAGTCTCTTATTTACTTGCCAGGAGCATCGTAAGGGTATGTATACATTCAGCCACCACCAAATGTTCGGGGTGTAATCTTTAATTTGCGAATATCAATTATTCAGCATAACCAGCCTATAACGTTCCCACTGCTGGGACACAGGCCTCCTACTCTGTGAGTGGGCCATACATAATCCACCACGCGGGCCCAGTGCGGGTTGGTAGATGTTACATGTCTACGAATTTTTGGTTCTAGGACATGCTGGTTTCTTCACGATGTTTTTCTTCACTGTTTTATAGAGCAATAGTGATATAAAAAAATTACATAAAGTAAAGCGCCTGCTTGGGTTCGATCCCACGACCTACCACTAGGCCACCACTGCTTAATCAATTATTTAAATAGCCTCAATATCAGACAATAATACAATTGGAAGGGTCCACAATGATCATATTCTGTAAAACCTACCACCAAGTTTACATGTAGAAGCAATAAATATATTGAGTATTGGAAAGTACCAACAGCCTCAACATCCTTAGTTTCCAGCTCCTAACATGTCGATATCATTACAGTAACCACTGCTACAAGGCAGTAATCGTTCATAACTAGTGATAAGTTAAATATTCCAAGTTTCCAACTGCATTGCCTCCAAACATAGTTTCTAGCTTCCGTCTCCCATATATCGCAATTTACTGGTAGATAACCCGGAATTATGTAACACTGAGTCTTCATTTTCATTTCTTTCCGTTTAGCTGTGTGATCTTTATCGATAATTGGGCCACCCATCTTTTGCCTTAGGCTATTAGCAGATGGAAAGGCAGTACCTACATTCTTCTTCATCAGTGATGAATTATGATGATACTGTTCTTCCCGGATTTGGGTGACAAGTCTAAGTGTTGTCCCAAATATCGTCCTATGAAATAAACTAATCCAATGAATGGTCACGAAGAAGGTGATAACAGCAATCATTTTCTAATATCAGAAGAGCAATTCTCGTAATTTTAAGAACGTTCACATTCTGATCTCAGTCTCGATCTGTCAAAAATATCCCTAATTTCCCTACATTTTTGAAATTTGTTTGTCGCCAAAATGTTTGGAAGCCGGCCCCAACATAGTTAGGAAAAGGCTAGGCAGATGATGATGTTTGTCGCCGAAATGAGACTGCGACTGGATTTTAAACGTTTTAAATTTCGTGAACTGGCCTCGTGAACTTCAGACGTGTTTCGTGACACCCACGCAAAAAAACACAGTTTATTTCTTCCAAAAGCACTCAATAAAAATCTTTTCTGAACATTTTTCCGACTACATTCAATCACAAAACAGTTATGTTATAATCCAATAGAACAGTTTTGCTTGCCGTGACAGTCGGACATAACCCCGCAATGCATAACAGTTCTGTATCAGTCATACGCAGTTATACTTAATGGAATTTGAATGATTTGAACGTTGGTTGGGGTCCAAAGTTTGCTGGACAGCGGGTCAAGAAAAGTGCTAAAAGGATATTTTTCTAGCATCTCATTACCTATACAATGTGGCATACATCGACGCGGAAACTGTACCCATGAATTCACTTGACTGCCCCGTTGGTCTCGTGGTCGCAAGCGCGGCTGGTGAGCGTGGGGATCGATTCCCGGGTCGGGCAAAGTGTTATTAGGTTTTCCCATTAGCAATGTCTCAGTAACAGCCCGGAGTTTGAAAGTTGGTGGTGTGAAAACCCCGTGCCTCGGATAGCACGTAAAACCGTTGGTCCTGCGCTTGATCTCTCCCCGGTCGTGTCGGATTGCCGACCCATCTATGAGAGTAAAGGAACAGAGAGTGCACATGCAAATCGTCATCATTCACAGCCATTGTCACTGCCTAATAGCCAAGCAAGCTTTCAGCCTTCGAATTTCAGGATACCCAAAATATAGTGGCAGTAAATTAAATTCATTAACCTCGTCCATCGCTTTCCATCAGGCGTGATCGATGCCAAGAGCAATAAAAAAATATTAATCAGTTGTAGACGAAGAAACAATAAGTTTGTCGAGCTACATCTACAGTACAGTAACGGCCATCACCACAAAACGTGGAGTCCTGGTAAAAGCAACATCTTCTGATAATCTTGAACCAAAAAGGTTGGGTGAACTAGCAATTTTTTTACAAGTAAATTTTGAGTTCTGTCCAACTCCGCTCATCTCCGCTTCCTCGCTCCGCTCCCGCATCATGACCCAAACCCCACATTTCGGTAACCAGGCCTGTGGGCCACTCGTGTCACTTGATTCGTCACGCGGATTGACCCAGCCGGCGCGTGCGCTTAAACACTTACTTTTTATAGTAATTGTTATATTGTTCACTATTCCGGCGTCTCCTTGACTGCTCGGGGCTTGGTGTTGTTAAATGGAAGACCGACTTTTAGAGTATTTTAGAAAACAGTAAATGAGGAACTACCGCAACGAACTCTTTGTTTGTGGTTAGAAGATGTTTGTAAAACGTTTATTGAGCCGTTGTAATGGCATATAACTAGAGGTATGTATTTTAAATTTCACTCAATAGGCCCCCACATATCGAATGGCCCATAGAAAAATCCATAAAGCAATAGCTTGTATATGTTGCAGTCAAAACTCGTAACCAGTCAAAAGTAGTTTTAACTAGCAAAATCAGTCAAAAGCACTTTTGACTGGTTATGAGTTTTGACTGCAACATATATATTGCTTCCTACTTGCGTTTTAAACGTACCGCTTCAAAACGCAACATTCTATTCACAAACTGTCTATAAACTCCCATAGTTCATGCGCCCGGGCCGTTAACACTTACTTCGCATTAACGACAGTTTCTACGAACCTTCCATCACTACATTTTTTCTTTCACTCTCACCTTCAACCCAGTGGCTCATATCGTGCGACTGTCGCGTTTTTGTTGCGATTGTCGCGTAATTGGTTTAATAGTCGCAGTCGCACGGATTTGGAACACGTCGAGCTGTGAGTGGACCGACTCCCGGATCTTAAGTCGTGGGTTTGTTGATAATGATTAAGATGAAGAAGCTTTGGTTGGAGGAAGGAAAGTAAGGCCTGTTGTATTGGAACAAAGGTAGTCATTATTATTGAGACTGTAGAGTATGATGCTTTTAGTACGCCAACGAAGACAGTGTGTAAGGGAAGGTATTTAGGCATAATCAGCCTATAATTTTCCCACTGTCTGCTGGGACACAGGCCTCCTCTCTGTGAGAGGAAGTGGGCCGTACCTAATACTCCACGAGGGCCCAGTGCGGGTTGGTAGATGTCACATGTCTTTGAATTTTTGATCTAGGACATGCCGGTTTCCTCACGATGTTTTTTCTTCACCGTTTTTGAGATCAGTGGTGATGAAATAATTTACACAAACGCCGTTTCCACTAGGCCACTACTGCTGCTCAGATTATTTGGGGCGCCTTAATTGCCTGGATTGCCCCATAAATAACCTTACTATCAGTCTAGTAATAGTTTTCATGGGGCTGGTCATTTATTACGTAAGACGATGTGAGGGGGGAGGGGGTTCAAACAAGTCTTATTTTTTCTTACGTGGGAGTGGGAGGGGTCTAGATTGTTCTGTTGTTACGTAAGATCACAAAAGTAAGCAAAAATTATAAGTTTTTAATTTTTTGCTACTTTTTCTTTGCAGTTTTGGTAGATATTGATATTACGTAAGATTAAAAAGAGGGGAGAGTCTAAGTCTTATCTTTTCTTACGTAGGGGGAGGGGGGTTCAGAAAGTGGCCAAAATTGTAAGTAATAAATGAACAGCCCCTTAATGTGACATGTAAAGATTCAACATTTCCATCCAACATGATTTTGCAATACGTATTTCGCTATCCAAACAAACGCTAGACAAGCTGGAACATTTACCCACTAAAATATCATTATATTAGTTAAATGGACAAAGCCAATAAATTACATGTATCGTCATATAAAGCTTACTTGCTAGTTTTCGGGGTACTAAAT